>OV702296.1:84165855-85382522 GCA_916181665.1 Avena sativa
TTCGGCTCAATCTTTTGGGAGGGGTCGAAAGGAGCAAGACCAAAATCCTGCCCAGCCACTGTGGAGTCGCGGATATAAAACCATCGCCTCCGCCAGTACTGGACAGATTCGGACATGGAAAAAGAGAAGAAAAGAAGATTGGGTTTGAGGGAGATGATGCAACCCCCAATGGGATAAACACCATCCGAACCAGATTGCCTCTTTACGGAATAGAGTTTCCGCAAGAGGCCAAAGTGCGGTTCGATACCAAGCCAGCACTCGTAGAAAGTGATAAAACAAGCAATGTGCAGAAGAGAATTGGGGGAAAGATGATGCAGTTGGACGCCGTAAAGAAAAAGCTGTCCACGGAGGAAGTCGTGGACTGGGAAGGAAAAGCCGTGAAGAATGAAGGCGAGGAACATAACCCGAAACCCAGCGGTGGGACGGGGGATTACCTTGTTGCCTGGGAGTTTGACGGCCTCTCTATCCTGCTAGATCAAGCCCCGCTCACGAAGCTTGCGGAGATCATTCTCCCGCGTCTCCGATCACCGCCAGCCACCATCGGTGACACGGGTGGCGGCAGCACTTTTCTTCCCTCGAGCAGCGCTGGTACCAACCGCAGAGGAGGACTTCTTCGGTTTCCCCATTGCGGTACGGCGGCGCCGGCGGCGAGAACATAGGATGGAAGAAGGAAATGTCCGAGGATATTCCAGCGCGCAGCAAGAACTCTCAGAGAACAAGGGAGCAGTGAAACGAGAATGGCTGCGGTGAAATCAGACTAATATTTTCCCCCAATGTTTATAAAGACGAAGATGATGCACGACAACCGTCCATCGAGAAGACCTAACGCCAACGGCAGGATCTGGCCATACACGTGTCAGCATCGCAACGAACCGTCGCTAACACGCCGTCCACTACGCGCAGAAACTGAGGCGACGCTGTAATTATCTCCACGCCGTGCGTGACCGGTCAATTCAAGGTCAGAAAGTGGGACCCATGTTCGTCCAGTCAAGTCATCTCTGGCGCAGCAGACGCTTGAGGTCACCGATCGTCAGCACTGACGTCATCAAAAGCTATACTAGCAATAGTCACAATTTCTTCGGCTTCAAAGCTAAGAGTACTCACTCGAATCTACGATTTGACTAATTACTCGGGGGCTACTCCTATCAGGAGCGCTGGCCGCGCACCCGAAAAATGAACAACACGCTACAGCTACAGAACTGTTTCTTCGAGTCCTACGATGAGTCAACGACTCCACTACGGACTCGGGGGCTACTCCCATAGGGAGGATAGATTTAAGCATCCGAAAAAATTTGTGTCCTATGGACCTGACACTGAACAACGGCTGAATTAAAGTCTCCGCTAGAGTCTATGACTCGAACAGACACTCGGGGACTACTCCCATAGGGAGCGCTGGTCGCGCACCCTATAAATCTTCGACTGAGATCTTTCGGATCAGTACGCAAAAAAAAAGCTTTTCGGCAACTCTGCCCCAATTAACGCTAAGTGAGTAACATTCTCCTTGGCCACCCGAAACACCTCCGCGGTGATAAACATTTGGATGCTGTGTCTGCGACGCAAAGATAAGACCTACAGATATCATCTGATGGCCTGGTAACGCACATGACTGCGCTCTGCTAGATAAGCCCGTGCCAACAGGCGCGATGAAAAATCCCGACGGACATGTTGGGTACATCAATTAAATTCACTAGAATTCCACTCCTGTAAGTCCTCCGCGGCCTGAGTTGAATTACGCCAGCATATGTTCCGGGTTCGAGTCGAGAGACTCGAACCTGAAGAAGATCGTGTTGTTTTGTCCTAAGACAGTTAACTGACCCTGATCCGTCGGGAGAGTCAGGCACACGCATCAACAATCCCTGCACATTCTCTTGAAAGACAGAGTTTAACCCGAAGGATTGAAGAGTCCTCAGCCGAATCTACGATACGACTGATCACTCGGGGCTACTGACATGGTTATACCCCGCGGATACATGACCTCAACATACCTGGTCCAGCCCAAGGAAGGCCCACGGCAAATATACGCCAGCCCACGAAGACTTTCGGGTGGCCAAGTCCCATGACGCCTCCGGATCCTTGGAGAGCAAGACTAGAGTAGATAGGAAATTCAAAGGGGTAAACCCTAGAACCTGTAATCGACTAGATCTGTGCCTGGACCTGCCTAAGTCTATATAAAGGCCAGGAGGGCACGACCTAGATCTCTGACCTCATACTTTCGCATACACACCTCCATGCCAGATTGCATCTGCGCACCCCTGTAATCACCGGTTCCGCCGTAATCAAGGGCAGAAAAGCAGGAGTAGGGTATTCCCTCCGGGGGCCTAAACCTGGGTAAACCTCGTGTCCCATGTTTCTTGTTTGCTAACCGTTCCGCGATCTCCAGCATCCCCATCTTCTCCAAAACCCAAGTCCATAACAATGCGCATTGACGAGATCAAACCTCGTCACCAGCAGGAGGATGATAGTTTGCTCGACCAGTATTTGACTATGGCTGACGAGAATTATTGCCAGAAGACTTGGGTGCATAAGGAGCACGAGGCACAACACTGTATGGAACAAAGACACGGCGCTTCTTGTTACTAGAGGAAGAAGCACGAGAATTTCCCTCTTCACGCTTCTGAGATACTTCCATATCCTTCCTTCCATGCTCTAAGGTAAGAGCCTGATTGTGCAAGTCCTGGAAAGACTGGAACTTGAAAGGTAGCAACGCATAGCGAAGTGCAGGGTTAAGTCCCTTACGGAACAGCTCTTGCTTATCTTCATCACTGGTCACATCCCTGATTGCATAACGAGCCACGCGAGTAAACTCACGCCCATAGGTTTCAATATCCTTGCGCCCCTGAATCAGATCCAGAAACTCCCTCCTTTTGAGGTCCATGATCGGCTTGGGGATATAAGAGGCACGAAATGCTGCAACAATCTCCTCCCAGGTAACAACATGTCCCTGAGCTTGCAGATTCTGAAAACCTTCCCACCAAACACCAGCCTCACCTTCCAGTTGATAGGTGGCGAAATTGACACGGTCAGCGGGACGGACACGAAGAGCACTAAACTTGCGCTCTATGGTGCGGAGCCAGTCATCATCTTCAAGGGGCTCCTTGGATTGGGTGAAGATTGGAGGAAAAGAGCGGATGAAATATCCAAGTGTGACACAGTCGTCAGGACAATGTTCAGTGTTCTGCGCCACACGCTCCAAAAGGCGTTCATTCCTTAGACGGTTGGTCTCAATGTTGTTGAGAACCTCGGCCATTGTGGGAGGTGGCAGAAGTTCCTGATCAGCATTTTTTTCCTCGACGGCCAATAGAACCACGAGTACCAACCGGCATCCTGAGGAGAAAACAGAAACCATGAGAATGGATTCACCAAAAAGGGTACAACAAAGGATGGGAAAACCATATCAAAAGATCATGGTAGAGGTGAACATGTGGATTAAAATTGTATCAATGCATTAAGTATGGCAGTAGAACAAGCATACGAAACGTATACGCTACCAACTTAGATACAAACCAAAACAACGCAATGCAAGCATGATATGGTACCAACAAGTCACAAAAGAGTTGAGAGCGGGATTAGAGGCATCCTTAGAAAAGTTGAAAAACAATGCTTCAGTTGCACAGATATATCTTGGAAACTCTGAGCCTTGCAACCAAGTACAGAGTACTAGGTAAAAACAACCCAAACCCGTATATCCTAAGAGTTTGAAATGATAGACGAGAAGTGAAAACTTTGCAAAGCAAACGAGGTAAGATAACTCAGCAATAGAACAACCTTGGATAAGGAGTAAAAAGAGTCCTATTCAGAGTTTTTCAAATAATTTTATCTTTCAAAAAGTTTTCTCAAACTCTAGACTCAACATCGACCAGCTAGAAGGGTTTCTACAGACAGTCCTGCTCTGATACCAAAATCTGTCACGACCCGGGATCAGGGCTAGACAAATACCAGATCCTCATTTGATATAAGCCTAACCTAAATTCCGAAACGCGTAGGGAAAGATCGGTAGCATTACAGAACATACAAACCATACATTAATAAGGTAAACTCTTAAGAGAGTTACAAACCAGTCATAACAACCAGGGGTCACAGACCCATCATTACATCAAACAACGGAAGTAAACAAGTTGTTCTAAACAACAAACTTAGCAAAGGGCCTAAGAGGCCATAACAAAAGTATCGACCCTTCCATAAATCCTAGGCTGCTGCCCAGGAACCCCGACTACTCATCGACTTCGACGTAGAAACCGCCTTCAGTTGGAGTAGCATCATCTGTAGAAAACATCAACCAAGCAAGGCTGAGTATAGGGTGTACTCCGCAAGACTTATGGCTAGTGGATTTATTTTGCATAAAGCCATCTTTTGTTTTCAAAACAAGAGGGAGAAGAAACTCGTCTAGTCAGATCATTTTCGAAAGGGGATAAGAGACTTCAACTCTAGCTCTTAGAATCATCTTTGATATCCACCAAGTATCATCATCAATTGAACCTCTCTTCCTGGACTACCCCCTTAACAACCCCGAGGAAGTATTCCGGATCTCACTTTAGTTGACAAGTTTTAACATTCGGTTATAGTTCTCTATGATCTTCATGTCCGTTACCAGGTCGTCCATAACCGTGGACACGGCTTTTCGAAAAGATTAATAACCCTGCAGGGGTGCACAACTTTACCCACACGTACCAACCGATTCTTAATGCCAAATTATTAGCCCTCTTCCTTGGAAGCCCGACAGAGAGTGGCTGACCACGACCTTTACATTTCTTTCGACGAGACCATGAGTCATGCACTAGGGAGATGCCGCCATAACGGGTCAAGTCCCGAAGCTAGTCCCTAATGATATGCGCAGGGTTCAAGATTACGGATACCGGGCATCTCTTGTTCCAGGCCACGCTTAACTACCTGTTATGAATGCACCTCCTTCACCTCCATTCAAGAACAACCAAGATGCGTATGTCGAATGGAAAGCCCGAACTACGTGACTCATGGAATCTACTAGGCAAGTTAGTGAGTCGAGGGGGTTTCCAAGCACCCGTGTGGTTGTACGCTCGTCTTGGTTCAAGAGGCAAGAACATCAGGTCCTAGGGGTGGAAAGTATGGGACTACAAAAACCACAACCCACTTGGACTCCCATACAAGACTTAGCATGTTTATCATCCATCTCTGATCACATTACCACATCCTACCATATTAGATTTCATTTGCATCTTCAATGCTTCACCTGAATGATCAGCATCGGACCACTAAGCATGGCTAAGCTTGACTGAACTGTGGAACTAGCGATGCTCATAAGCCAAACCCTAGTTATGCTAGGAGCGGTGGATCAAGTATTTAGTTCACAAGGAGAAACATGCATCAGATAGGATTACTCTATCTACTGATAAAAGACTATTTAACCTAATGCATATGACGAGAAAGAAATACTTTGTAAACTTAGGATTCATATGTATGAGTGGGGCTTCTCTTGCCTTGTCCGTTGTTGGACTGGTAATTCTCTTCCGTGGCGTGGACTTCAGCTTCGGGTTCGGTTCCTATTCACGAGAACCAATCACCAGAAATGAGAAGGCAACACTCAACACATGGCATGTGCAATGCTCATACAATATGGATGATATGAAAAGTTGAATAGTGTTGAATTGAACCCTAAAACATGCCTTTTCACTTTAAAGGGGGTCCGAGATGTGCAAACCCTAAAACAGGGGAATCATCGGAATCACCTGTGGGGTACGATTAGTTCTTCTAATTAAACTTGCTATCAAAGTTGATTAACAATGTATGATTATAGCTTAGTTGGATAGGTTTCATTTTTCTGATCATTTTGGTATATTATTTGTATTTTTCTAATATAAAATGAATTAGTTATGAATTTACCAAATTTTAATTCATTTTAAATCATTTTTGGAATATTTGAAATAATTTCCAAACTTGGGCCCACATGTTAGACTTTTATTAATTTTAGAAAACATTTACAAAAATGATTAAAACCCTGACAGGCAGGGCCCACCTGTCATACATTTTCTATTTAATAAAAAAATTACAGAAAACATTAAAAGAAATAAAAAGAAAATATGACATCATGATGATGGCATGCTGACATCATCAATGGCTTGCTCTTAGATCGACGATGGAGCTGGCGATTGGGCGCACACGAGAGGTTGCGGTGGTGGGCGTTGTAAAGAGGGGAACAAGGCGAGCCAGAAAATGGTCGTCAGAGATGGCGATGCGATGACGTACAGAAGCGGCAAGCGGCGATGCTCGTCGGGAAGAAGCTAGGGAGCGAGAGGGCGAGTGTGGAGGGGTCCGTTAGAACCATGAGCTCACCAGGAGTACGGCAGGCAGGCCAAGGAGGCGAGGCGAGGTCGGAGGCGTCGACTACGTCACGGTAGAGCTCGGTCGTCCACGAGGAAGAAGGGTTCACGAGCGTCGATTGAGGGATCCCGAGGACGATTCCTTCCAGAGGGTGGATGAGGGGAGCACGGCGATTCTCTAGGATGACTCGTTGGGGCTCGAGGAAGCTTCAATCGGCGGCGGCGTGAAGCTCTGGCCGGACTAGGGTTTGGCCAAAGGGGGAATTCGGCGAGGGAGGGAGAGAGGAAGCAAAATTGGTATGGGGGAGGAGAGGACCAGACGGTCGGTCTTATCCATGGCTCCAGGGGCGGCGGCGGGCATCGTGACGCGCAGGAGATCGACGGCGGGCGCGCTGCCAAACAGCTGCTTGTCGGCGATGAGAAAGAAGACAGGGAAGAAGGCCGAAGGGGTATCGGGCCAGGCTGGGCCGGCTTGGGCCCCGGGTGGGCTGGCTGCTGGTAGCAGAAAGAGAGAGAGGGAAGTGGGCTCGGCCCAGCATCTAGGTTAGATAGATTTTTTTCCAGGAAACTGTTTTCTATTTCTTTTCCTGATTTCTTTTGTACTTTGAATTCAAATTTGTTTTTGAATAATTTCAAATTACACGAACTTTTATGAAGTGTATAAAATGATGTGGAACCCTTTTATTCACTTTGGATTCCATTCATTTTAATAGTTTTTCAAATATAAAACCCATTTGATTGGTTTCAAATAGAGAGGGGAGTTAGGGTTTAGGGTTTTGTTGGTTCCTTCTTGATTAAACCAAAAATGCAAGTGTTATGCATGCATGCAATGCTCAAACATGTCCTTATTTATATTACACAAAAGGGTGGTATGTTACAAGAAGAAGAATACCCAAGACTTAAAAACCACAATAAAATAGTTAAGGAGGGATATTATAGACTTAGCATGGGAGTCTTGTGATCAAGACAAATATATTGCCTCCAAGGATGCCCAGATAGCTACTTTGACTAGTGAGTGAAGGATGCAACGTATCCTATAGTTGGACCACCACACTTGTCATTTTCTCGCGTTAACAATTTGATCATACCGACCTATGTGGTATGGCAAAAATTTGTTTAACTTGTGTTTGAACATTGGTGCTTGTGATTGAATAATGTAAGCCATGACTTGTGTGGATTAAGTTTTGTTGAATGACTTTGGCTTATGTTATGCTACTTTATGTTTTCCTTTTTACTGGTGTTGTTTCTAACTTTTCTCCATCCTATGCATAGATGCCTAGCTTTGTTTACATCATTGTCAAGGAGTTCAAGGGAACTCTCTTTGGGCCTCACATTTTGCAGCTTGTCAATGTACTCTCTCTCCCAATCCCTACCATCAAGGGAATTCATATTAGGAAGTTTGAGAGGAAGGATTTATGGGGATTCAGGGTTACTCATCATGGACGCCAGACAGAGCGTCCAATAGAGGAGATTGCCTTCAAGATACTCCATGATGATCAAGAGAGAGGCCTCGAACTCGCCATGCAGGAGCTGCTAGGACGCCTTTGTGGACGTCACTCTGCCGAGCTCAATGACCACTACTTCCATTTATTTGGGAGACATGACAAGGACGGAGAGGCTATAGTGTTGGACGAGGATACTAAGGAGACCATCAAGCCTATGCGGAACTACCTCCAGGACTTAAAGAGTATCATTAGGCACCTTGATACTGATAGGACCAATGTGATGCTTGGCAATGATGAGCTACTCGTCCAGCTTAGGTATAAGGACAAGGCCTTCAAGGAGCAAGAGGAGGGCATCAAGGAGATGGATAAGAAGTTTGAAAGTCAAGAGAAGAGGTTCAAGAGCCAAGAGAATAGGATCCAGTATAGGAACAAGAATATCAATGACTTGGAGACCAAGTTGGAGCTTGAGGACCTTCAGCTAGAGGCGGATCAAGAGGTGATAGAGAGACTGCATTCACATAAGAGAAGGCTTCAGGAGAAGGTTAATGCTTTGACCACCACCTTGGAGGAGTACAAGGCAGGATTAGACGCCGCAGGACTTGATCTAGTGGAGGAGGAAGCTGACATGGAGGAGTAGAGATGCCTATCTTTCTACTCATTTATCTTATCATTTTATTATCGAGTCGCATTGATCATCAAACTTGTGGATGACTATGCTAGTGTGTTTTATCTTTGCAAAACTTGTTGTTCGTTTTGAATCCTAAAGTTTATCTTGTTTTGGTTTGTTGTGATAGTTGCTATACAATGTATTGTGCATGATAAGATCTATGGGGTTATTTATCCTTACTTATCCTTATTGAAACCACACATGCCTCTTCGCTGTGCCAATCCCACCAACAACAACAATAATGGCAATGAGATGCAACAGTTGATGACTGCGCAGACAAAACTGATGCAAATGATGACTCAGTTTATGGACAATCAGAATCATAACCAAAACAACAACAACAACAACAACAACAATAACAACCAGAACAACCCACCAGCTTTTGATATGCTCACTAGGTTTCTAAGATTGAGGCCTGCTAAGTTTTCTGGAACCACTAATCCCATGGTAGAAAATCATTGGCTACGTTCTATGAACAAGGACTTGGTCACAGTTGGTTGCACCGATGAGGAGAAAGTAAGATTTGTAGCACACATGTTAGAAGGACCAGCAGCTACATGGTGGGATAACTTCCAAATCACTACCCCTATTGAAGAAGTGACTTGGGCAATATTTCAGGATCGTTTCCGCATTGCTCATTATTTCATCACGAGTGATGGGGTTGAAGAAAAAGGAATTTCACAACCTCAAACAACGCCATCGCAGTGTTGCTGAGTATATTCAGGAGTTCAACAATCTGTCACGCTATACACCGGATGATGTTCACACTGATGCTAAGAGGAAACAAAAAAATCCTTAAAGGGCTGAATGATGAGATGTCCATGCAACTATCTGTTGCATATGTTCCAACCTATCAATCTCTATGTGATAAAGCTACCATCTTGGAAAGTAAGATGAAGCAGGTTGAGAGTAGGAAGAGGAAGCACCATTTTGATAAGCATAGATCTTCATCATTTCACAAGCATTCTTTTGGTGAAGGAAGTGGAAGTTCTAGATCCCACAAATATAGGGATCATAACAACAACCACAATGGTAACTATCAGCACGATAGCAATAAACATCATGGGCACAATAATGGGGATTACTGAAACAACAAGAGTGGACACAAGAGTCACCATAGTGGAAATGGCAATGGCAATGGGAATGAGCCATCTAAGAGAGATATCAATCAGGTTGAATGCTTCAAGTGCAAGAAAACTGGGCACTATGCAAATGAATGCCTAGAAAAGAAGACTGATGGAGCCAACAAGCCAAACCCTTTCCAGAAGGGTCATGTGAACCACATCAATGTGGAGGAAATCCAAGAGGAGTCTGATGCTGTGGCTGTTAAGTTCAAGATTAATTCCTTTCCAGCACTTATCCTTTTTGATATCGGTGCATCGCATTCATACATTTCAAGAGCATTTGTAGACAAAAATAGACTCCCAACCAAAACAATTGGATGTCCTATTAAAGTAAGCTACCTAGGTGGAGATATGATAGTAAATTTTGGACGTCACCAACTAGTTCTAGAGTTTGGAAAGTACAACTTTGCAGTTAGTCTGATAATCCTAGAGTCCCAAGGATTGGATGCAATATTAGGCATGGAAATGATGACCCGTTATGAGGGAGTAATAGAATGTGCCAGACGAACTGTTACACTCACAATCCCATAAAAGAAACGGATTAGGTTCAAGTCTGACTTTGAACCCAAAGGGAGTAAGTTAAATTCCCTTAAGGGGGTTAGCCTAGATAGTGTACCAGTAGTGAAGGAGTATCCCGATGTGTTTCCGGAGGAATTACCGGGAATGCCACCAGATAGGGATGTGGAGTTTTTGATTGACTTATTCTCAGGATCTGGACCCATAGCAAAGATACCCTACAAGATGTCATTTGATGACTTGAAAGATCTCAAGGAACAGCTTGGAGAACAGTTGAAGAAAGGATTTATCCAACCAAGTTCTTCATCTTGGGGTGCACCAGTTCTGTTTGTTGAGAAGAAAGACAGAAGTCAGAGGCTATGCATAGATTATGGATCACTCAACAAAGTGACCATAAAGAACAAGTATCCCTTACCCAGAATCAATGATCTCTTTGATCAGCTAGAAGGAGCTCGTGTGTTCTAAAAAATTGATCCTCAATCAGGTTACTTTTAGCTAAAGATTAGAGAACAAGATATACCCAAGACTTCTTTTACAACTAGGTGTGGATTGTATGAGTATACGGTGATGTCATTTGGACTAACAAATGCACCATCTTATTTCATGAACATGATGAACAAGGTGTTGATGGAGTTTCTTGACAAATTTGTTGTGGTATTCATTGATGACATATTGATTTATTCCAAGAGGAACAATTACGTTTGATTCTTGGAAACTCAGAGAACAAAAGTTGTATGCCAAGGTAAGTAAATGTGAGTTTTGGCTGAATGAAGATGGTTTGCTTGGTCATTTTGTGTCTGGAGATGGTATAGTTGTCGATCCCGTGAAGGTGTCAGCAGTAACTGAGTGGGAATCTCCCAAATCAGTTCAAGAAGTTCATAGTTTCCTAGGCTTGGTCGGGTACTATAGAAGCTTCATCGAGAATTTCTCGAAAGTAGCTAAGCCAATGAAGAAACTGCTTAAGAAGGAGAAGAAGTTTGATTGGACTAAAGGATGTGAAACCAGTTTTCAAGAGTTGAAGAAAAGATTAGTGTCAGCACCAGTTTTGTGCTTACCAGATCTAGAGAAGGATTTCCCAGTCTATTGTGATGCATCTCACCAAGGATTGGGTGGAGTATTGATGCAAGAAGGAAAAGTTGTGGCTTATGCCTCAAGACAACTCAAGACTCATGAAGTAAACTATCCTACACATGACTTAGAGTTGGCCTCTGTTGTCCATGCACTTAAAACATGGAGACACTATCTATTGAGAAAGTGTTGTGAAGTGTTCACCGATCACAAGAGTCTGAAATACATTTTCACCCAGAAGGAACTCAACATGAGACAAATAATATGGCTAGAACTTATCAAGGATTACGACTTAAGTTTGCAATACCATCCCAAGAAAACAAATGTCGTTGCTGATGCATTAAGCCGCAAGGTTTATGTGAATGGCCTCACCAAAGGAGAAATGCCAGATGATTTGAGTGCTCAATTTAAAGAGCTAAGGTTGGAGATAGTGCCTGAAGGATATCTCATTTCTTTCGAAGTTCAGCCAACACTGTTGGATAAAATCAAAGAAGCTCAAAAGTTGGACAAGGAAATAGAAGAGATCAAGAGTAAAATTAGTAAAGGAAAGGCAAAGGGATTCCATGAAGATGAACAAGGAACCTTATGGTATGGAAAGCGTATCTGCATTCCACAAGATCCGGAACATCAGAATTGATCCTGCATGAAGCACATAATTCACCATATTCTATTCATTCGGCGAACACCAAGATGTACATGGATGTGAAGGAAAGATTTTGGTGGAACAATCTGAAGAAAGATATCGCGGAGCACATTGCTTTGTGTGACATGTGTAGTAGGGTAAAGGCGGTACATTAGAAACCGGCAGGGTTATTACAACCACTTCTAATACCGGATTGGAAGTGGGATAAAATCGGTATGGATTTTATCATAGGATTGCCAAGGACTAGATCCGGATATGATTCTATATGGGTTATTGTGGATCGCTTAACAAAAGTGGCTCATTTCATACCCGTAAATACCACTTATACAAGTGCTAAATTAGCCAAGATCTATATGAACAGGATTGTGTGTCTACATGGAGTACCTAAGAGTATTGTGTCAGATAGAGGACCTCAGTTCACTTCACATTTTTGGAAACAACTACATGAGTCATTGGGAACTAGACTATAATTCAGCACAACATTTCATCCTCAGACTGATGGACAGAAAGAAAGGACCAACCAGAATTTGGAAGATATGTTAAGAGCTTGTGTGCTAGACTATGGATCTAGTTGGGATGAAAGTCTGCCATACATAGAGTTTTCTTACAATAACAGCTATCAATCGAGCATAGAGACGAATTCTTTTTAATTCCTTTATGGAAGGAAGTGTACTACACCATTATTATGGAATGGAGTAGGAGAAACAAATTTGTTTGGACCAGATCTGATCAAGGAAGCTGAAGAGAAAGTCAGAATGGTAAAGGACAGATTAAAGACATCCCAATCCCGACAAAAGATTTATGCAGATCCAAAACATAGGGAAGTCACCTATGAGGTAGGTGATAGAGATTATCTCAGAGTCTCACCACTTCGTGGTGTGAAGAGATTTGGAGTCAAAGGGAAATTGGCACCTGGATTTGTAGGACCATTCAAGATTTTGAGCCACAAAGGAGAAGTGGCCTATGAGTTAGAACTACCAGAATCACTGTCAGCAGTGCATAATGTGTTTCATGTAAGCCAGTTAAAAAAGTGTCATCCGTAGATGGAAGAACCTTTGTTGAAGGACACTATACCATTGGAAGAAGTTCAGTTGGAGAGTGATCTCACTAATGAAGAAAAACCTGTCAAAATTCTCGAGACAGCAGAAAGAGTGACTCGTACTAAGACAATCAAATTCTGCAAAATATAGTGAAATCATCATACCGAGGAAGAAGAAACATGGGAAAGAGAAGATGAACTTTGGAAAGATCACCCTCACCTATTTGCTAGCCAATCCGAATCTCGAGGGCGAGATTCACCTTAAGGGGTTAGATTTGTAACATCCCAAATTTCATCAAATAGAAAATATTCTCATTGCATTCATAACATCGTGTCATGTTTACATAGCACAAAAATTTTCAAATTCTAAAACCCTTGAAAACCTCTGTTTTTATTTTATTACCCCAAAGTGTTTTTGAGTGGTTTGTGTGTTTAAAACACTTTTACATACTAGGACCACCCCACAAAAATGTGGTGAAAGTTTGAGTGCATTAGGAATTGATTTGATGCTTCAAATCAAATTTGAAAAATCAAAACAGATAAAGAAAAGAGCAAAAGGAAAAAAATAAGAAACCAACCAGCCAGTCTGGCCAAACACCACTCGCAGCCCAACAATCCCACCCGGGATTCTAACCTCATCCTATGTTTCTCACGCGCGCGCGTCGCACCCCCTCGCTGACCAGTGACCCCACTACCACCTCACCCCTTGGTCCCCAGACTGCGCGCGACGACCACCTCGCCGTGGCTGATCCCCCTTTCAAAGCCGATGAATTCACGTTTAATTGGCGTTGATTGAAGACGTGATTTCCTCCCTCACCCCGGCTTCTTAATCCCCTTGGCACCTGCTCCATTTCCCCCGACTCACCCACCTCTGAGCGCCCCCAGGCTACCCCAATTCTTCCTCGCACCGCCGCTGCCCCGACGAACTCCGGCGAGCTATTACGGTGAGCCCTGTGGGCACCTTGACCTCTAAATCAAACGAGCATGATCACCTTTTCTTTTCGCTTCTTCTGATGCATGCTTCTTGTCCTCTTTTGCCCAGAGTGTCGCCCCCATCGTCGACTGTGAACACCCGACGCTCGGCTGAACTCCGTCGAGCAATTCCGGCCGTGTCCGTTTGCCCCGCCCCCGTCCGCGACCACCTTGAGAACCACCTCGTCGCCACGACCCTGGTAAGCGACTGTGCCCCATCCCCAGCACATCGCCGTCATATGTAGAGCAATAGGATCCACTCGATCTAGATCCACTTGTGTAGATTAGACGCCAGACCGAAATGGTATGGATAGATCTGAGCCGTAGTATTTCATTTAAATCAGACGGCATGCGTGTGTGATCCGCGAGGATCGGTACGTACCAATCAGGAAGCCGCGTGTCCAGGGTTTAGATTTAAAATCCAGAATTGATCTATTAGATGTTTAAACTTAGAAATTCATAACTTTTGATCTGTAATTGAGAAAAATACAAATGAGAGATCTATGGATTCCTAACATTGTATACTTTAATTGTGTGTCCTTAATTTTGACTTTTGCTTCTGGAAAATTAGGATTTTATGCAGAGATATTTGTAGGACTATTTTGTCTATAAAAATTATTTAGAATATTAATTTTAGGTGGTTTTTGTGTTATTTAGACTTTAAAATGTATGATTTATCTTCAGTACTGAAGAGTTTGGTTTTAAAAGTATGGAAAATAATCACATTGCATTTTGCATGCATTCATGTCATTTTTAAAATTATATTGATTTGTATGATTTTGTTGTGTAGATTTTGTGGATTCTAAAGTGTGTGATTGTGAGGATTGTACCTATTCCCCTAGCTACCAAGGGAAGTGATACTCCATCTTTTGTCTTATTATTTTTTCTATTGCACTAGTGATATTGTTTTGGTAGCACTTGCATGGTTATTTTTCAAGTATATTGCTATGCTATGCTAGATCCTATAGTTTATATATTGTTAGGATTTTTCATAAGTTAGGGGCCATGGTATACTAGAATGCTTAGACTTTATATTGGAATTAGTGGGTGGAAAAATCATGTTATGACGTTATGGAAAGATTATGCCTATGTGTTTTTGACTAAGAAAACAACTTGTTAATGAAACACCTAGGTGGAATGGGACTTGTATGGTTTGTGTTGAGTGGTTACACAAGGCCCATGTTTATGGTTTACCATGTGTATCACAATTGTGGATGGCCACCCAGGAACAAATAGATTTGAAATGTTTAGTGTTGAGAATCTTCCAGTGCAACCACATGGCATATGGTCTCTACCTTGACCAACTAAGTTGCAAGAACTGAGCCAGATGGACAGATGGTGGTAGATTTGATAGGATGGAATGTGTCCATGGTGGTCTGAGGGATTGCTTCTAAAAAGTATCGTCTCGATGCATGTCGAGTGTTGTGGGGAAAGTGCACCACCTCTCAAGAGGGTAAAACCTAAGTACTTAGTCGTGTCCCCGGTAATGGACATTCTGAGCATCAAAGACATTGAAATGGTCAAGAATCTCCTCATCCCAATTTCTCTAAGTTAATATTTTTGGGTGAACAAGGGTAGAGGTTCATCAATGTCTATTGGTGGTTCCTTAGTGTTTTGTAAAGAAAAACTTAGTATTTTCAAACTAGTAGGTAAAATCTTATTTGAGCAAAGCCAGCCTGATCCACACTTATTCAAATTCATGAAGTTGATAGTCTCTACTATATAACTATGATATCACTTGCCAATACAATTCCATCTATATTGACCCCTCTTGGTTGTAACTTATTATGTTGCATGTTACTCTAATGGTGAGTAGGGTTATGAGTCTACACTCAACATGTTTGCCTATGGCACATTAAGATCAAGACTTTATTTATATACTATGTAATGAGAACTATTTATATGTTAGCCTTGCGCTAGAGAGTTCTAAAAACTATTGTGTAACATCCCAAAAATACTAAACTTGGATCATCAAACTCTAATCATCAAAATTAGGGTTAACAAAAAAAACTTTGCTAAATAAAAATATGAAAGCATGCATGTGAGTATGCATTTTATTTTGAATCCTTTTGAACCAACTTGTTTGTGTGTTCCTTTGCTTGTAAATGGATGATTAGGTGAAATAAACCTCATCTAAACAATTCCCAAACTTTTCTCAAAGACAAATAAATCACAACAAAGATAAATGAGTGAATGGTCATTTTGACCAATTTAACTCCCATGCCTACTTTGGCTGTCTCAAACTTTCAGAACTTAACAGAAACTTTTCTGGATCTTTGCACCCCTTGATTGTACTCATAACAAGGTTTCAAGGCCCACTTTGCGATCATCCAGAAACTTTAAAATGCATAGTTTAAATGACAATTCAAAATTGAATCTTTATCATATGGGAAGATCCCACTTTTTCAAAAACCACTCAAACAAGCTCAACTTTCAAATCCCAAGCATCTGCAGAGTCACCAGCACCAACCTAGCACACCCACCAAAAATCTTTTCAAAACTCAAAACTTGAATTCTTGCGGCCATTTCATCAAACACTTGGCAGAAACAAATCAAACTGGCCTAACTTTACTGTTTGGAGCAGTAATTTGGCTAAGCAATGTTCACCATTGATCACCCTTGTCTCCCCCAGTGCTTGGACAAACCCTAGCCCCTACCCTTTGCCCCATGCCATGCCAACCCGAGCATCCCCTTGCCAGCCGACAATGGCTAGCTAGACAGAGCAAGCACCAAGCCTAAACAACATGTCTAGGAGGCAGCCAACACCCCACCACCACTCCCTGTCCAGCGCTCGAACCCTTCTAGCCACTGGACCACATGCACGAACCATGCCAAGCTCGCCAGCAACCATGCCGAGAGCACGCCCAGAGCGCCACACTCGACCGACGCCCACAGACCGCGCGCCGCCCTCGCCGCGTGCATACGTGATCACCACCGTCCCAGCAACCCCGCAGACACGCTCGTTCGCCGCCGCGCGGACCACGCGCGTTGTGTGCCATTAAATCTTCCATCGGGCACGCGCAGAGCACCTTCGCGTTCCGACCAAACCGCACCACCCCACGTCTCACCACCTTGTCGTTGAGCATCGCCAGGGAGCACCGCACCACCCCCTACCGTCTCCCACGCCGATATCCGTCTGTACCGTCGACCACGACGAGCTCACCTTGCGCCCCGTCGGTCCCCTCTCGCCACTATAAATAGAGGCCACCCCAGCCGAATTGAGAACACCATCTCACTCCCCTCTCCTCACTGATCGTGCCACCCCGTTCTCGAAGCAAGGCGAGCAGAACTTCGCCAGAATTTCACCGGAGTCTGCCGCTGCTGGAGAAGAAGGGGGCCAGCGATTGGATCCGTCCCAGGAGAAGCCGCCGGTACCGGGAGGTTCGCCGTCGTCGACTTCGTCGTTCACCCGCCTCGCCGACCCTCGCCTGAATCCCGGTGAGCCCCCAACGACCCCCACTGGCCGCGCTAGGTTTCTGTCTCGCCGACGTTGTCCAACGTCAACGATGACCCTCAGCCGTTGGATTAGAACCAGATTGAACGCACCACATCGCCCCTTACTGCTTCGCACCCCCATGTCTCACTGACGCGTGGGTACAGAAACTTAACCAGCCCGCGTAAGCACTGTGCTTAGCAGGCCAGCCCAGTATCGCTTCCCGCGCAGCCCAGTTATTTGAATGTAACCTTTTTCATTTTATTTCAAACACACTTCTGCACCCAGTTTCAAAAATCAACCCAGGTCGATTCAGTGAACCAAATTGAATGAAACCAATTTTGTTAGAAAGGTCTGGGAATGCTGAATCCAAGCCCGTCGGATTCAACTCATTTGGATCTGTAGATCATCCTTGGTAAAAATAACTAGGCAGAAGCTTTTCTATATTCAAACATTTTTACAATTAAAACCATAATATTTTTTGAGTTGATTCCAACTCTCAAAAATCACATTTAACCATACCTTTCAGAATATATAAAAATATATAGGTTTACTTACAGAAATAATGTTCAAGTAATAAAAGAATGCTACATAGGCATTTCTAGTCACTTTATTTAATTAAAATAAAAGGGTAAAACCTTATTAAATTGTGACACCACCTTAAATCACATTCCCATGGACTAAAATATGTGGTGATGACATGTGTCAACATGATCCCATGTTTGGTTTGGAGAATATTAAATCTTAAGTAGTTTTTCAATGAGTAGAAATTACTTTTCTAAAAATAAAACGATTTAAACCAAGCTTTAATCTTGTAAAGTTAGTGATGATGCTAGATCATCTACAGGACCCTTTTGTGTTATGATTGCAAGTAGTTAAGTATTGTTTGGTGATTGTGTACCTCGTATTTATTCATAGACGCTAGTATTGACCAAGGATACGAGGAGGAAGGACGATTCTACGAAGAAGAAGCCGAGGAGAACTTCATCCACTGCTCTGCACAAGGCAAGATTTACTAACCAAGTGGACTAATGCAAGCTAACACTTGAAAGATACTCTACTTTAGCAAGCCTAATACTACTAGTTGAATGTGCAAGCTAACACTTGCAATTATGAGAGTTAAATAACCTATGCAATGCACTAAGCATGCTTGGTTAGATACATTTGATGATACCCAATCCTAGTTTTACTTGCAAGCTTATTACTTTATTTCTTTATCAAAGCTCTTACTTAGAGTTACTAGAATAAATGGTAGATACTAGAAGGATAATTGAAGGTTGCATAAAGAGCATAAAATTTTGCCTAAGCTAGAAAATCTTGATGTCATCCAAAGACATGAGATTAAACTTAGTTAAACCCCGATAGTTTACCACCCCTCATTAGTGCTTACCCCCACTTGTAGATGCTAGTGCTAAGCATAAAACTTGATCAACATTAGATGGGAATACTTGGTGAAAATGGTTATGAAAACCTTAGAATGATGGATCATTCTACTAAGATGTTTTGACATGTGTTTCTGAACACCATATGATTTATGGTGATAACAATGTTGAGGCATGAGCCTTAGCCCTTTATAAAACTGATGGTTGTCTGGATGCAATACCATTCCAATTTTATCGTACAACCACAATACCCGAGAATTGGGTAGGGCTTGACTAGAAACTTACATACCTTAGTATTAGTTCCCTCACGGCCAAGGTCTGATATGAGGCTACCTTGTGAAGATTGTCCACCTGTGCAGTACCTAAGATGACAGTTGGTCATGGTTGGGAGGCCAAACTCACATGAGAGGTGCTTATACTAGGGCGTGTAATTGAAAGGTTAGGATTGATTATCCGCATACTGAGTATGGTGAATTAAGGATTTGTTCCTGACGGATGTATCGAATGTTGTGGTGAAAGTGTACAATCTCTGCAGAGTGTCAAACTATTCGAATAGCCGCGTTCGCGGTTATGGACAGTTGGAGTGGCCATACTGTTCCCCCGTCAGACTTTTCCAAAATGACTTGTGAAATGAATTGAGACTTTGACTTGACCACAACAGGGTCGTGGCATGAGATACAAGTTCCCACTTAGGTGTTATAAAACCTTATCTAGCATTGGTTGTTTCCAAACTTAGTGGAGATAAATCTGGCTTTTGCAAAACAACCCAAGAGCCTAGTGTCCTATTATCAAAAACCCCTTTCACTTGTTAGTACTAGTTTGCGAGTACTTAAAGAGTACTCATGGCTTGGTCCTGGCTATTCCTGTGGCCAGACTATGAAGAGGAGTACCTGGAGGATGGAACCCAGGAAGGTTACGACAACTAGGATCATCTCCCATCGTCAGCATTGCCTGTGACCGCGAAGATGGAGCTTCTCCTACGCTACCGTTATTATTACGTATTCCTCTGCTTGAAGTTGTATTAAGAACTGGATCATGAGATCCCTATTTGTGTAAGAACTTATGTACGGTTTGTAATGGATGATGTACTATGGTATCCAAATTTGTTATGTCTCGCAAAAATGGTAATCCTGGGATTGCGATGTATGGCATAACAGGCATCTGGGATTAAAAATCCGGGTGTTGACAAGTTGGTATCCCTTTGATTCTTTCATGAAAATTGATGTT
The DNA here is from genome assembly GCA_916181665.1 of Avena sativa. Lineage (NCBI taxonomy): Eukaryota > Viridiplantae > Streptophyta > Magnoliopsida > Poales > Poaceae > Avena > Avena sativa. The sequence goes on from OV702296.1 coordinate 84,185,665, forward strand.
ACTTAAAAACTCTTGCAAAATACATAAAATTTTGACACACTTGATCACTCTACTAACTTACTCATCCTATATTCTTATATATGGACATGAAGTACAGCAAGTTTTATCAGTTGGGGAATGGAGGAGACCTTATCTTTGAGAGGGATTTGGACCAGCTTTCGGAACTTCTGGAGCGTCCGCACCCCGAGTTCTTCGGAGCTCAGCTCAATGATCAAGGAGGAGAAGATCTGCAGTGGCTGATTGTTGCAAGTCTCCGAGGAAAGATTGAACCTCCCACTGCTGAGGGATTTCAGTTTATCTTAAGAGAGAACAACTGGCTCGACGGACTTGCCAGGGCCATGCAGGAAGCTCTTTCCCGTCTATATGGGCAGAGCATCAATCAGATCAAGGGAACCCGCTTTGAGTTTTGCCCAAGGCGTGATGCAAATGGACAACCACTGGAAGCCCCATACCACCACGACCTGAAGACCCAATTGGACCACCTTAGCTTCATGATGTGCGATCGTCCGCAGGAGTTGGATAACTGCCGTGACTACTCCAACCACAAGTCTGCCATGATCAAGACGAAGGATCAAACCATCGCCATGCTAGCAAAGGATCGCAAGTCTCGCCGCCGTCAGCTCGACAAGAAGGAGCGCATCATTGCCCGTCTTCGCCATCGTATCTCATCTTGGAGGAGACCATCCACGAGAGAGACATGCAGTTGGAAGAAAGGGAGAATGCAGGAGAGGATCTTCGTGGAGACCCCTACTCCTATCTCAGCGATGATGATGATTTTCTGGAGGATCAGGCTATGGACTCTTTCACCGATGAGGATGATTTCGCCTTCATCGATGATGATGAGGATGATGAAGCCACAGATTCCGAGGAGTAGTACCACTTGAGCACTAGCGTAGTGAGTACTATTCGGTCCCACTGTATCGTAGTTTCCAGAATGGTTCTTAAAACCATCTGTTTTTCTTTTTTATGGTGTGTGTTGTATCGTGCGCTATGAATGAATGAATGAAAAGCGAGTTGCTAGAAAAATCTGAGTCAAACTTTAAAAACTTTTCAAAATCCCAAAACCTTAGAAATTTCCCTTTTTTCTCATGATCTATCTCAATCTCCAGATGCCACGCGGAGGAAGTGGTTCATCCCCGGACACGATGTTGTAGATTCTGCAAATGTTGACTTCTGACCGCAAAGCTGAAAGAGCGGAATGTCAAGCCAACCTAGCCACCCTGCAGCAGAGAGCCCAGATAGCCCACAACAACCAAGGCCACGGAAATCACAACAACCCCGGCAACTCTAACAATTTCAACCTTTCCCCACCCAAGTTCAACAACAACAATGCTACCGCCAACGCCAACACTGCCCCGAGGACTAGAAGCAATGTTGTGCCTGTAGCAGCAAAGGACAAGTCGCAGGTGACTTGTTATGACTGTGGAAATAAGGGTCACTACTCCAACGAGTGCCCCAACAAGAAGAATGCCGCAGCACCCAATGCAAATGCCTCAGCTCAGCAGCAGCGTCGTGTTCATCCCGGAAGAAGGTTTGCCCCAGGGAATTCGCTCAACCGCAATGGCCATCTTTTTCTCATGCATGCTGAAGAAGGTCAGGAAGCGCCAGACTTCGTGCTGGATATGTTTTCTGTTAATTCAGTACTTGCACGAGTGTTGTTTGATTCTGGTGCATCGCACTCATTTGTCACCGAAGAATTTGCATGCACTAATTAAATTCAACCAACCAAACTGAAGCATGTCATGATTGTTCAAATTCCCGGTTCAACCACCAAGGCTAGGCAAATTTGTAAAGCCATCCCTATCAAAAATCCATGGCATAGATTTTTATGCTAATCTGATAGTACTCGGAACTAAAGGTTTGGAAGTAGTACTAGGAATGGATTGGATGTCCAAACATAAAGGATTGATTGACTATGCCAAGAAAGCCATAACCATGACCAGTACAGCCGGAATATCAGTCGAGCATATATCTGAAACCTTACCTCGTCAATTAAAGTGCAACAAGAGTATAGCCCAACCTACCATTGACCAAGTCCGAATAGTCTGTGAATACCCCGATGTATTTCCAGATGTTTTGCCCGGTATGCCCCTAGATCGGGATATAAAGTTTATCATCGAACTAATCCCCGGAACTAGACCCATAGCCCAGAGACCATATAGTATGAACCCGTCTGAGCTAGCAGAACTGAAGAAGAAACTGGATGCCATGCTGGAAATTGGATTGATTCAACCAAGTGCGTCACCATGGAGATCACCTGTCTTGTTCATGGACAAGAAGGATGGAGGTAACTGTTTGTGTACGGATTATCGAAAGTTGAATGATGTCACCATCAAGAACAAATACCCCTTGCCCAAGATAGAAGATTTGTTTGATCAGTTGACCAGTGCCAAATTGTTTTCTAAGATTGATCTTAGAACTGGCTATCATCAACTGAAGATTCGTGCAGAGGATATCCCAAAGACTGCCTTTACCACCAGATATGGATTGTATGAGTATACAGTCATGTCCTTTAGATTAACCAATGCCCCCGCTTATTTCATGAATCTCATGAATAAGATTTTTATGGACTTCCTGGATAAGTTTGTCGTTGTTTTCATTGATGACATTCTGATTTATTCCAAATCAGAAGAAGAACATGAGCTACACCTAAGGACCATTCTTGGAACCCTTAGAGAGCATCAGCTGTATGCAAAGTTTAGCAAATGTGAATTCTGGTTACAGGAGGTAGGATTCCTCGGTCACATTGTATCAGCCGGAGGAATTGCTGTGGACCCTGCAAAAGTGAAAGATGTAGAAGATTGGCAAGCCCCAACCACTCAAACCCAAGTTCATGCATTTCTCGGATTGGCGGGATATTACCGCAAGTTTGTAGACGGATTCTCGAGTATCGCCAGACCCATGACCCAATTGCTGTAGAAGGACAAGAAGTCTGAATGGACCGACAAATGTGAAGCGAGTTTTCAAGAACTCAAGAGGAGATTGATTTCAGCCCCAATCTTAATCATGCCGGATATCACGAGGCCCTTCGATGTGTATTGTGATGCATCCAAGATCGGTCTCGGATGTGTGCTAATGGAAGAAGGCAAAGTTATATCTTATCTATCTCGACAACTGAAGCAACATGAGCAAAATTACCCAACCCATGACCTCGAACTCGCAGCCGTAGTTCTAGCCCTGAAGACATGGAGACATTACCTGATGGGAAACCGTTGTGAGATTTATTAGGATCACAAGAGTCTGAAGTATATATTCACTCACAAGGAGCTGAATATGAGATAGACAAGGTGGGTCGAGCTAATAAAGGATTACGATATGGACATTCACTATCACCCTGGTAAAGCCAATGTGGTAGACGATGCCCTTAGCAGATTGCTGTGCGGCTTGAACTCCATTATTTTAAAGGAGCAACCAAGCTTGCACAAAGAAATGGAAGATTTTCAAATGGAATTAGTAAGTAAAGGATTTTTGGCTAGCATAGAACTCCAGCCCACTTTGATCAGTCAGATTAAATAGGCGCAGAAGGGAAATGCTAGTATCGACGGAATCAAGCATCGTATCGGTACAGGCAAAGTACCCGGATTCACCGAAGACGAAGAAGGAGTTATGTGGTACAAAGGACGCCTTTATGTACCAGCAGATTCTGAGTTGAAAGAAGTGATTCTGAAGGAGGCTCATGATACTCTTTATTCTATCCATCCCGGAGGAACTAAGATGTATCAAGATTTAAAAGAGCAATTTTGGTGGCATGAGATGAAGAGAGAAATCGGAAGCTATATCGCCAAGTGTGATATATGTCAGCGAGTCAAGGCAGGACATCAAAGACCTGCTGGATTGGTGCAACCATTGCAGATCCTGGAATGGAAATGGGATTCCGTTGGAATGGACTTTATCACCGGACTGCCTACTTATAGTATGGGAAATGACTCCATCTGGTTCATAGTGGACCGATTGTCCAAAGTCGCCCATTTCTTGCCCGTCAAGACCACATATCAGAGTTCGAAGCTAGCGGAGTTGTACATCGCTAGAATAGTTAGTTTGCATGGAGTCCCCAAGAACATCATATCGGATCGAGGAACTCAGTTTACCTCGAGATTCTGGAAGAAAGTTCGAGAAGGTTTAGGAACCCACCTAGATTTCTGCACCGCGTATCACCCTCAGACCGATGGACAAACGGAGCGAGTAAACCAAATACTCAAAGATATGTTGAGAGCATGTGTGCTAGAATATGGATCCAAGTGGGAAGACTGTCTGCCGTTTGCAGAATTCACATACAATAACAGTTATCAAGCCAGTTTGCAAATGGCCCCATTTGAATTCATATACAGAAGGAAGTGTCGCACCCCTTTGAACTGGTCGGAAGTAGGAGAGAGTCGGATTTTTGGACCCAACATCCTACGAGAAGCAGAAGAGAAGGTTCACAAGATTCGTGAGCACCTCAAGACAGCCCAGTCCAGACAGAAGAGTTACACCGACAAGAGACGTAAAGACCTCGCCTTCAACATAGGAGATTTTGTTTATCTGAAAGTGTCGCCATTGAAGGGAATGCAGCGTTTCCAACTCAAGGGAAAGTTAGCCCCCAGATATATCGGACCCTTCAAGATTCTGAACCATCTAGGAGAAGTGTCGTATCAATTGGAACTACCCGAAGAGAACCATCTAGGAGAAGTCCCCGAGAAGACCGAAGTGTTCAAAAATATCGATCACCAGACCATAGAGATCAATGATGACCTGACCTATCCTGAAGTACCCATCCGTATTTTGGAAGAAGCTTTCAGAACTACCCGAACCCGAAGCATCAAGTTTCTCAAAATTCAGTGGAGCAACCACACAGAAGAGGAAGCTACCTAGGAGCGCGAAGATCACATCAGGACGGAGTTTCCCGATCTCTTCAAATCCTAGGTAATCTTTTTCGTCCTTTTTCAAATCTCGGGACAAGATTTTGTTTAAGGGAGGAAGGTTTGTAACATCCCAAAAATACTAAACTTGGATCATCAAACTCTAATGGACATTTTAAGCATCAAAGACATTGAAATGGTCAAGAATCTCCTCATCCCAATTTCTCTAAGTTAATATTTTTGGGTGAACAAGGGTAGAGGTTCATCAATGTCTATTGGTGGTTCCTTAGTGTTTTGTAAAGAAAAACTTAGTATTTTCAAACTAGTAGGTAAAATCTTATTTGAGCAAAGCCAGCCTGATCCACACTTATCCAAATTCATGAAGTTGATAGTCTCTACTATATAACTATGATATCACTTGCCAACACAATTCCATCTATATTGACCCCTCGTGGTTGTAACTTATTATGTTGCATGTTACTCTAATGGTGAGTAGGGTTATGAGTCTACACTCAACATGTTTGCCTATGGCACATTAAGATCAAGACTTTATTTATATACTATGTAATGAGAACTATTTATATGATAGCCTTGGGCTAGAGAGTTGTAAAAACTATTGTGTAACATCCCAAAAATACTAAACTTGGATCATCAAACTCTAATCATCAAAATTAGGGCTAACAAAAAAACTTTGCTAAATAAAAATATGAAAGCATGCATGTGAGTATGCATTTTATTTTGAATCCTTTTGAACCAACTTGTTTGTGGGTTCCGTTGCTTGTAAATGGATGCTTTGGTGAAATAAACATCATCTAAACAATTCCCAAACTTTTCTCAAAGACAAATAAATCAAAACAAAGATAAATGAGTGAATGGTCATTTTGACCAATTTAACTCCCATGCCTACTTTGGCTATCTCAAACTTTCAGAACTTAACAGAAATTTTCTGGATCTTTGCACCCCTTGATTGTACTCATAACAAGGTATGATGTCCCACTTTGTGATCATCCAGAAACTTTCAAATGCATAGTTTAAATGACAATTCAAAATTGAATCTTTATCATATGGGAAGATCCCACTTTTTCAAAAACCACTCAAATAAGCTCAACTTTCAAAACCCAAGCATCTGCAGAGTCACCAGCACCAACCTAGCACACCCACCAAAAATCTTTTCAAAACTCAAAACTTGAATTCTTGCGGCCATTTCATCAAACACTTGGCAGAAACAAATCAAACTGGCCTAACTTAACTGTTTGGAGCAGTAATTTGGCTAAGCAATGTTCACCATTGATCACCCTTGTCTCCCCCAGTGCCAACCAGTGCTTGGACAAACCCTAGCCCCTACCCTTTGCCCCATGACATGCCAACCCGAGTATCCCCTTGCCAGCCGACAATGGCTAGCTAGACAGAGCAAGCACCAAGCCTAAACAACATGTCTAGGAGGCAGCCAACACCCCACCGCCACTCCCTGTCCAGCACTCGAACCCTGCCAGCCACTGGACCACACGCACGAACCATGCCAAGATCGCCGGCAACCATGCCGAGAGCACGCCCAGAGCGCCACACTCGATCGACGCCCACAGACCGCGCGCCGCCCTTGCCGCGTGCATATGTGATCACCATCGTCCCAGCAACCCCATAGACACGCTCGTTCACCGCCGCGCGGACCACGTGCGCTGTGCACCATTAAATCTTCCGTCGGGCACGCGCAGAGCACCGTCGCGTTCCGACCAAACCGCACCGCCCCATGTCTCGCCACCGTGTCGTTGAGCATCACCAGGGAGCACCGAACCGTCGACCACGACGAGCTCACCTTGCGCCCCGTCGGTCCCCTCTCGCCACTATAAATAGAGGCCACCCCCAGCCGAATTGAGCACACCATCTCACTCCCCTCTCCTCACTGATCGTGCCACCCCGTTCCCAAAGCAAGGCGAGCAGCACTTCACCAGAATTTCGCCGGAGTCTGCCGCTGCTGGAGAAGAAGGGGGCCAGCGATTGGAGCCGCCCCAGGAGAAGCTGCCGGTACCAGGAGGTTCGTCGTCGTCGACTTCGTCGTTCGCCCGCCTCGCCGACCCTCTCCCGAACCCCGGTAAGCCCCCAACGACCCCCACTGGCCGCGCTAGGTTTCTGTCTCGCCGGCGTTGTCCAACGTCGACGATGACCCTCAGCCGTTGGATTAGAACCAGATCGAACGCACCATATCGCCCCATACCGCTTCGCACCCCCTGTCTCACTAACGCGTGGGGACAGTGACTTAACCTTCCCGCGTAAGCACTGTGCTTAGTAGTCCGGCCCAGTATCGCTTCCCGCGCAGCCTAGTTATTTGAATTTAACCTTTTCATTTTATTTCAAACACACTTCTGTACCCAGTTTCAAAAATCAACCTAGGTCGATTTATTGAACCAAATTAAATGAAACCAATTTTGTTAGAAAGGTCTGGGAATGCTGAATCCAAGCCCGTCGGATTCAAGTCATTTGGATCTGTAGATCATCCTTGGTAAAAATAACAAGGCAGAATCTTTTCTGCATTCAAACATTTTTCAAATTAAAACCATAATAGTTTTTGAGTTGATTCCAACTCTCAAAAATCACATTTAACCATACCTTTCAGAATATATAAAAATATATAGGTTTACTTACAGATATAAAAGAATGATACATAGGCATTTCTAGTTACTTTATTTAATTAAAATAAAAGGGTAAAACCTTATTAAATTGTGAAACCACTTTAAATCATATTCCCATGGACTAAAATATGTGGTGATGAGATGTGTCAACATGATCCCATGTTTGGTTTGGAGAATATTAAATCTTAAGTAGTTTTTCAATGAGTAGAAATTACTTTTCTAAAAATAAAAGGATTTAAACCAAACTTTAATCTTGTAAAGTTAGTGATGATGCTAGATCATCTATAGGACCCTTTTGTGTGATGATTGCAAGTAGTTAAGTATTGTTTGGTGATTGTGTACCTCGTATTTATTCATAGACGCTAGTACCGACCAAGGATACGAGGAGGAAGGAGGATTCTACGAAGAAGAAGTCGAGGAGAACTTCAACCATTGTTATGCACAAGGAAAGCTTTACTAACCAAGTGGACCAATACAAGCTAACACTTGCAAGATACTCTACTTTAGCAAGCCTGATACTACTAGTTGAATGTGCAAGCTAACACTTGCAATTATGAGAGTTAAATAACCTATGCAATGCACTAAGCATGCTTGGTTAGATACATTTTATGATACCCAATCCTAGTTTTACTTGCAAGCTTATTACTTTATTTCTTTATCAAAGCTCTTACTTAGAGTTACTGGAATAAATGGTAGATACTAGAAAGATAATTGAAGGTTGCATAAAGAGCATAAAATTTGGCCTAAGCTAGATAATCTTGATGTCATCCTAAGACATGAGATTAAACTTAGTTAAACCCCTCTAGTTTACCACCCCTCGTTAGTGCTTACCCCCACTTGTAGATGCTAGTGCTAAGCATAAAACTTGATCAACATTAGATGGGAATACTTGGTGAAAATGGTTATGAAAACCTTAGAATGATGGATCATTCTACTGAGATGTTTTGACATGTGTTTCTAAACACCAGATGATTTATGGTGATAAAAATGTTGAGGCATGAGCCTTAGCCCTTTATAAAACTGATGGTTGTCTGGATGCGATACCATTCCAATTTTATCGTACAACCACAATACCCGAGAATTGGGTAGGGCTTGACTGGAAACTTATATACCTTAGTATTAGTTCCCTCACGCCCAAGGTCTGAGCTGAGGCTACCTTGTGAAGATTTTCCACCTGTGCAGTACCAAGATGACAGTTGGTCATGGTTGGGAGGCCAAACTCACAGGAGAGGTGCTTATACTAGGGCGTGTAATTGAAAGGTTAGGATTGATTATTCGCATACTGAGTATGGTGAATTCAGGATTTTTTCCTGACGGATGTATCGAATGTTGTGGTGGAAGTGTACAATCTCTGCAGAGTGTCAAACTATTCGAATAGCCGCGTCCGCGGTTATGGACAGTTGGAGTGGCCATACTGTTCCCCGGTCAGACTTTTCCAAAATGACTTGTGAAATGAATTGAGACTTTGACTTGACCACAACAGGGTCGTGGCATGAGATACAAGTTCCCACTTAGGTGTTATAAAACCTTAACTAGCATTCGTTGTTTCCAAACTTAGTAGAGATAAATCTGGATTTTGCAAAACAACCCTAGAGCCTAGTGTCCTATTATCAAAAACCCCTTTCACTTGTTAGTATTAGTTTGCGAGTACTTAAAGAGTACTCATGGCTTTGTCCTTGGCTATTCCCGTGGCCAGACTATGAAGAGGAGTACCTGGAGGATGGAACCCAGGAAGGTTACGACAACTAGGATCATCTCCCATCGTCAGCATTGCCTGTGACCCCGAAGATGGAGCTTCGCCTACGCTACCGTTATTATTACGTATTCCGCTGCTTGAAGTTGTGTTAAGAACTGGATCATGAGATCCCTATTTGTGTAAGAACTTATGTACGGTTTGTAATGGATGATGTACTATGGTATCCAAATCTGTTATGTCTCGCAAAAATGGTAATCCTGGGATTGCGATGTATGGCATAACTGGCATCTGGGATTAAAAATCCGGGTGTTCACATATTGTACTCCTGGAATTTTGTATCTGTGTACTTCATCTTAAACTGTGGGTGCTAGCAATTCAATACAGGGACTAACACTGCAATCATAGGGACATTTACCTTAAAGGGTGAGGTTTTACACATCTCCGGCGAAGGGGAGGCCACCGGGAGACGCGGCGCTTCAAGGGGAGTCCAACAAGGGGTGGCACAGGTGATCTTTGCGTCGGGAGAGACCTCGCGTGACGGCGCTCGTAAGGTTGACTTTGGAGCTAAACGGCGGTATGGAGGTTCCTAGGCAAAATAAAAAAGGGGGAGGGTCAGGTGTCTTAGGAGAACAAAGTTTTGTGGCATGCATGGCCAGGGGAGGAATGAGGAGGAGGATATGCTTGATTTCTTGCTCGAGGCCAAGATCTTCTTTCTCTCCTTCTCTCGAGCAGAGCAGAGTAGAGTAGGGAGCAGAGGGGGTGCTAGGGGAGGTGCGAGAGAGGTAGTGGGGGCAATTGAGACCACAGGGGAGAGCTGGGGAGGTGGCTTACCTTATAAACTGATGAGGGACGGTTCATGGTGGACATGGCCTATGGAGGAGTTAGGGCAAATCCAGGGGCATCTCATTGGGTGCCATGGGAAATGGAGAGGTCGCGTGTGGGCCATATCAGGGGCAGAGAGGGAGAGGCTTCCCTGGTGTGGGGATATTTGCCATTCAACCAACAAGGGCCACACATCTGTATCACCTCCAAGAACTAAGGACAAAGAGAGGGGTGAGCTACAGTGAAAATCTATAGTGTCGCTCGACCAGGGAAGTGTGGTGTTGTGTTGTGCAAGATAGCAAGTGATGGTGTGGAAGTTTTGTGGTTTTTTCATAAGTGTGTTTGCTTAGTTTGCAAATTTGAGGGAAGAAATGGTTACGAAGTAAGTTTATAATCTTGCACTGGACAAGGTGGGTAGATTGTACTGGTGTGAAGATAAGGGCAATACATCATCCTACGAACTGTTTGGGATTTTTCCCAAGACTATAAGTCCACTTATTATCCTTCCTTAAAAAAGTGCACAAATGACTTATAGAAGCTAAAGGGATATTTTTACATGGGACGAAGTTGTTTTTTGATGTGAGATGGCCCTAAATAGCGTATCACACATTGGACAATTTCTTGGAATTTTTTTAGATGGAAAAGTATTTTTAAGCAATTATTTCTTGTTTCTGCCATTTTAGATAAAAGGCAAAAATAAATAATAAAGGATCTCAAAAATATTTATTTTTGAGTTGGGGAGATGGGATATGATATATAGGAATCAAATGTGCCTTGAGTTGTTAGAGTAGTTTGGATAAAAATAAACTTTCCTTTATAGGAGAGATTTTGAGAATTTTGTAAGAAAATGAATTTAAATAGTTTTAGGTGCCAAATAATTATGGAAATTATTTGGAAAATTATTATATCCAAGTTGGGTGATGTCAACTTGGAGTATCCATCTTTTAAAACCTTGGGTTTTGCAAAACATGATGGATTTGAGAAGAGAACAAGGATTGTAGGATCTAGGGCATTATTATTTGTATACCTCCTAAATAAGGTAGGATTAGGGAGCTCAGAGCTCACCTTGGTACAAGGGACATATCGATAGTTAGAAAAGGTTAAATATATGATAATGGCATAGGGATTTTGTCTTGGTTGCATTTGAGGTGGTCTAGGAGTGATGGCAAACTTTGTTGAAAATAAGGATGCCATAGCAGATGTGTCATGGAGCCTCATAAACCATGTGGGTTTAGGAAGCTCAAGGATTCAATGGAAACAAGTGAAGGGTGGATTTATAGATCATAGTTAGTAGCTGATAACCATACAAAGAGTTGGTCTAGAGGAGATAGAATATGGATGTGAGCTTCAGCCAAAGTAGGCATGGTGATGTGATTTGCAGAAAAGAATAATTTCTTGACTACAAAACCATCATGGATGAGTGGGAACCAACATGGTTTATCCAAGGGAAAGAGTGGAATTTGGTAGTAATAATTATGTACTACAATATGGTTCAAGAATATTCTCAAGAATGCACAAGGATTAGAATATGTGGGGTTCCAAAGTTTGAAACTAGATAAGGATTTTAGACTTAGCCAAATTTGGAAGATTTGTGGATTTGGACAAGTATGCAAGAGGGAAAGATTTGGAGAGGATGCAAGGGTCCATACTCATCATCAAGTGGATGATATTGAAGAGTATATCTAGTAGAGGGGACCCATTGTTGTATTTGTTCTTTGATGAACTTGATGCTAATTCAAAGGATTAGCTCGGGATTAATCTAGTTAAGGAGATTACAGATTTTCAAGATAGATTTAGTTTGGGGATGCTTAGTTTGAGATTGATGCTCTCATCTATTGGTTTGATCATTAAGGATGAGCTCCTAGATTGGCTGATGCTACTTCCTAAGCAAACAAGGCAAACAACAGATCAAGGCATGTCACATCCCAAAATTTTGCAAATTTTTGAAATGTGAAAAATAAACAAACAAAAGAAACAAATGTTGAAATTTAGGGTGAAAAGAAACTTTTTTCTTCTAAATGGAAGCATCAAAACCTTACTTGAACAAAATTTGAATGAAAAATCAACAAACAAATTTTCAAACAAATCAAATGCATTCATGCATGGAATATATCTTGATTTGTAAACAGTTGGAAAAGTTAAACCAAAAACCTAAACCCTAATAGTAGAAATCATCATCAAGATCACTCTAATAATGTGGCTTTGTTCCATATAAAAATTCAGCAACAAACATTTCTAAATAATTAATATTGCTAAACCACAAAATTACAAAACCATGGGAATTGATTTCACTCCATTTGGAGCCATAAGATAAAAGAAAATATCCCAAGGATAATAAAGCTCATAACTAAAATCAATGATTAATTGTGAGAAAAGTAATCCTAATAGGATTTAAAAAGATAAATAAATATTAAATAAAATTATATAAATTGGAAACACTATTTTTGGAGCTATATATAAAAAGATACGAATTTTATAAGACAAAGAAATAAATAAATAAGAATTGTTGCAAAGACAATTTAAACCATGGCTAAAATGCATAATAAAATGGAATAGAAGTTTATTTACATAATATAAAAGAATAAAAGTTTATTTACATAATATAAAAGAATAAAAGTATATTTAAATAAAATTATATGGGCTTATGAACCATATTCAATTTTACTTAAGTAAAATCCAAAATGCCTCATTTAATTTAAATGAATATTAAATCATAAGAAAAATATTTGAAATACCCAAAAGTGGACTAAATAATCAACTTATACTTGGTATAAAATCTACTAAAAAGTTTGGTAAAGATTTGAATCAATTTGGGGTTGAAATGAAATTGATTTGAATAAAACAGAAAACAGAAAAAGTAAAGGAAAAAGTTTGAAGAAAAAAAGGAAACCCAACCCAGCCCAGCAACCCTGGCCCAGCAGCAGCCCAACGTAGCCCACCCGGGCCACTCCCCCTCTCCCCGCGAGATTTTCTCACCCATGCACCCACCCTCACCCCCACTGACCCTCTGGCCCCACCGCCATGTCGCCATCGTCGTCAACCCCCGCGCGCCGGACCGGTTCCTCCCCTGGTTGTTTCTGCATGGAATTAAGTCACATGAATTCTCTTAACTGGCGCAGTAACCCCTCCCTCGACCACGCTCACTTAATCCCCTTTCCCTCCTCTCTATTTCCCCTCACTTCCCCGCATCAAAGAGCCAACGGGCTGCCCATAATCAAGCTCGAGCCGCCGCAGTATCCGACGAGCTCTAGTGACGCATTCCGGTGAAGTCTGTGTGCCCCTCGGCTTCTAATTCAAACGAGCTTGCTCGCATTTTTCTTGTGCACCTTCTGATGCCCTATGTTTGTTTGAATGTGCCCTAGGTCTTCGCCTTCGTCTTCAACTGGGAGCACCCGACGACGAACCGCACTCGGACGAGCAATTCTTTTTTCACCTGTGTGCCCTGGCCTCGTCAATGACCACCTAGATAACCGCCTCGCCATTGCGACCTTGGTAAGCCCTAGAACTCCGTTCATTAACCTCTGGCCTCGCCGGAGCATCACCGTCTGGCGCGTCGCCACCGTGCCTGCCATTGCCGCCGCTGGTTTAGGGTCGAGTAGATGTGACCCACTGGATCTAGATCAAGTGGATGTGATTAGAAGTCTAGGAGAAGCGGTATGATATGATCTAGTATGTGCTATGTTAATTAAATCCAATGGCCCCATCGCTCGATGCAACCAAAACGGTATAGGCCAATAAGAACAAATGACGTGTCTGTGAGTTTGATTTAAAATCCAGAATTTGATCTATTTGATGTTCAAACTTGTAAAATTAATAACTTTTGCTCTGTGATTCCAAAATTACAAACTAGGTGTCTATTGATTCAGAAAAATCTGTACTTTGCACCTATGGCCTTAATTTGGTCATTTGCTTATGAAAAGTTAGAGTTTTATGCAGAGACTTGTTTAGGGCTATTTTAAGTATAAATATTGTTCTAAAAATTATTTTTGAGTAAATCCTTTTGCAAATTGTTTTGTTTTGAACCCTCTGACCATAAACACTAACACTTGAAATTAAAAATATATTTTGTTGACACTAGAAATTATTCCTTTGAATGAAAGCTTTTCTAACCAAACAAATGATTTAAATGACTTATTTTCACTAACTTGGTTTCAAATGAAATTCCTCTTTTATAAAATACCAGTAGGTGTTTTGAAATGTTTAGAACCTTGTTAGAAACCACTTTTTCAATAAAACAACCTTTTGCATGCTTGCATGTATTTCTTTGTCTTCTTGTTTTGTTTTGTTAATTTTTGTGTTGTAGTTTTGAGTGTGTGCTTTTGCTTGATTGTATTGTAGTGAACCTTGAGGAGTGTGACAATTACAAGATCAAGGAGAATACCTAGATTTTATACTAAAAGGAAAGTGATACTTTGGTCATCAAAAGTCCTATCTTTTCAATATTGCATTAGAGATATTTTTGTAGTATGCATGATAGGACTATTTTGTATATTTCTATGCTATGGTAGATCCTATAGAATATATCTTGGTAGAAATCTTACTAAGATAAGAGTCATCTTATGCTAGTATGCTTAGCCTAGATATTAGAATTCAAGTGTGGAAATTCATGCTATGATATTAAGGAAAGATTATGCCTATGTGTTTTGGACTAGGAAAACAACTTGTTAAAGAAACACCTGGGTGGAATGGGAAGTATGGTTTGCGTTGAGTTGTTACTCAGGGCCTATTTATATGGTTTAACCTATGTATCACACTTGTGGATGGCCACCCAGGAACAAAGAGATTGGAGATGTTTAGTGTTGAGAAGCTCCTAGTGCAACCACATGGCATATGGGCTCTGCCTTGACCAACTAGGTTGCAAGAACTCATCCGGATGGATTGGAGGTGGTAGTGATGATAGGATGGAACGCGTCCATGGTGTTCTAAGGGATTGCATCTGAAAAGTCTCATCTCGATGCATGTCGAGTATGCTAGGGAAAGTGCACCACCTCTTGAGAGGGTAAAACCTAAGTACTTAGACATGTCCCCGGTAATGGACATTTTGAGCATCAAAGACATTGAAATGATCAAGAATTTCCTCGTCCCAATTTCTCTAGGTTAAAACTTGTTGGGTGAACAAGGGTAGCACCCGGTGTGAATTCAGTGTGCCATGTTTTATGAAGTGTTTTGAAAAAGATAAAAACTATTTTACAAAGGATAGGGAAAACTTATTTTATGCAAAGGCCGGCCAAAACTCCACTTATCCATATATTCATGTAGATGTTAGATTCTCCATATCAATGTGATATCACTTGCTAATACAATTCAAATGTATTGACCCTTGTGGCTGTAACTTATCATGTTGCAGGTTTGTTTGATGTTAGTGAAGTTTGTTGAGCAGGGATTACAAGTCTACAACCAACATGATTGCCTGTGGCATATGAAGATGAAGGACTCCATGCTTTATAGTTATATCTGCTGCTTTGTAATAAGATACCCATATGAGCTATGTAAGATGTAATGAACTATTTTATTCCTGGTTATGAGTTGTAATATGACCTTTGTTTCTTGATATCACATCTTAAACTGTGGGTACCAGCTATTCGATCCAGGGACTAGCACTGTAAACATAGGGACTTGTACCTTATTGGATTCAGGCCTCTACAAGGCAATTAATCAGACATCAGATCAAGGCAATTTAGCTTAACCAACTTATCCAACTTCTTCTAAGGCTACCATCAAGCCTATCTTCAGGTAAGGAAGTGTATTTTTAAATGGTTTGTGCTTTGAATTAAGGTAAGGGTCTCTTGTTATTTCTACCAATATTAGAATTAAAGGGTTTTTGGAAAGGTTTTGGAAAAGCTAGAGATAAGAGTAGTTGAAAGTTCTATCTTGAAAACATAAGGAGGTTATATATAGGTCTCCATAGTTTTTTAATAGAACTAGTAAAACATTTTTTTATGGAAAAGTCACCATGGCTCAAGTTTGAATTGTCAGAACATTTGGGAATATGGAAGATGAGCCAAGATATCTCTTTTGAAGAAAATAAATTTTGTCAACTAGGGTTAAGGTGAGAAGTATATTATCTATTACACAATAAGATGTATGAACACAAGCAAAAAAATGGCAAATATTGCAATCATGTAACAAGAAAAAGTTTTTGTTCGCCCTGAAATTTTCCTTTTTGTCAACAAATCAAAGATGCTGAAATTGGGATGTTACATGATCATCCTAATCAATAGGCTAGTATAAAGAGAGGATTTACTAGGAACCATTTATGTCTATAAATCACACATGTATAAATGTTTCCCTATTAATACAATTCTAGCATGAAAAATAAACATCTATTATAAACTTGGAATAACATAATAACAACTTTATTATTGCCTCTCGGGCATGTTCCTTTTAGTGTCCCACTTGCACTAGAGTCAATAATCTAGTTTACATAGTCATGAATCTAACACCCATAGAGTTCTAGTGATGATCATGTTTTGCCCTTGGGAGGGCTTTAGTCAATGGATCTGCAACATTCAAATTCGTATCTACTTTGCAAATATCTACATCGCCATCCTGAACATGTTCCCAGATGGAGTTAAAGCAGCGCTTTATATGTTTGGAATTCTTGTGAGACCTTGGTTCCTTAGCATTGTCCATGGCACCATTGTTGTCACAATAGATCACATAGGATCCTAAGAACTTGGAACCACACAAAGTTTAGAAATGAACTCCTTCATCCAAACTGCTTCGGCCACTACTTCTGAAGTAGAGAAATATTCGGCCTCCATTGTATATCTCGCAATCAATGCTTGCTTGGAGCTCCCCCAACTCACCACTACACCATTCATCAGAAATACATATCCGGATTGTGACTTAGAGTCATCTGGATCATCGTCAAAGCTACCATCGATGTAACACCTTGCAACGAGCCCTTCTTCACCAACATATACGAGAAACATGTCTTTATTTCTTCTTAAGTACTTAAAGATATCCTTGACTGTCTTCCAGTATTCTGAACCTGGATCAGATATGTACCTGCTAGTACAGCTAAAAAACATGTGCCACATCTGGCCTTGTACATAACATAGCATACATAAGAGAACCTATGGTTGAGGCATAGAGGACATAGTCCATTATTTGTCTATTTTTTGTGGTCACTAGACTTTGAGTCTTACTTAAAACCGTTCCTTGCAACATTAGTAAGAAACCCTTCTTACTTCCGTCCATTTTGAATTTCTTCAAAATCTTGTCAAGTGTAACACCCTCAGATCGGCCCTATGCAAATTGTAGCGATTCCCGCCAAACCCGCATAGAATAGATTCAATGGTAGCCCCCAAGAACTTCCGTGCGTGTGGAAAACATAGTAATATCATTACACGTTAGTCCTTGATGGAACCCACAGAACAGATATCTACAACCGCGACTCCATGAGTCAAGAATACAGATATACAGTACAAAAGTTCCAAATCACCTTGAAAACGATACACATCCGAGTACGGATAAGATGCAAATCAATCGAAGAGCCCTGAAATAATAACCAAGGGTGTCCATAACCCTACCCATGCCAAGAAGGAAGGGTAACCCTGCTAACGACATCGATCTCAAAACCTGCTGAAACAAGAGGGGTGCAGGCAAAAGGGCAAAGAAAAAGAGACCGGTCAGTACTGAGGCCAGTACACGATGAGACTTATAAGTCGGTGTCTCTCGCCTATACATGTATGGTGGACTAAAGCGGCAGCGCAACATGCAGTAAACAACCTATAGAGACTCGATACAACTGGCAGCTATTAGAGAGGGATAAGAAAGACCTATTCCGATCCAACCTGATACTAACACCAAACATACCCATCCTGGTACTCCCCTTTGAGACCAAACGAAGAAGTCATACCGAGGAAACTCATACAGTAGGAAATTTTTTATTCATTCTATTATAGTTGCAGCACTACTAGTCGGATCTAAATAGCTTGAGTCATCCTAATATCATAAGTAGTGGGCAGTTTTAGTTAACCATTCCTTTGTAATTGCAATACTTACTAGTCAGATACAAATAGTATGAGACATCCCAAATCCAGCAGTTGTTCGTACTTTTATTTAGCCATTCCGCTGTAGTGAAGCTAATTACTAGAAAGGTCAAAGTAATATTTATAGAACTACTTTAATTATAGTTGTCTATGATCGAGATAATGTGCTCCAAGTCGTCCATAACCACGGACATGGATTTTAGAAAGATTTACCCTGTAGGGGGGCACAAATAGCAACACACACATGATCAACCTCGGAAAAAACAAATAAAAACAAATAGCAGCAAAATACTCAAGATACAATCTACCAATTGGACAAGCGGAGGATGCACATACCAAGGAGCAATCCCTAAAAAAATCAGCAGCAAAGATGGGCTGAGCAAGGAGATCAAAAATCGGGAGCAAGAATAGGAGGAACTCGATCTTGAGAAAGTTTTTTGGTGTTTTTGGGAGAGAGCAAGAATATGGCAAGGAGGAGGCACTTTGGAGGGCCACATGAGGGCCACACCCCAGCCAGGCGCCACCTAGGGGTTGGCCGCGCCACCCAGGGGTGTGCTGGCCCCCTGGGTCACTCCTGGTGTCCCTCTGCCCCATTTTCGAGGAAAATTTATTTTGAATTTTCTGGGATTTTTCGGGAAACTTTATTTTTGGCCAGTTTTTAGGGTATGAAAATTGATTTTCTCGCAGAAAAGATTTTTTTTAGAAGAAGCAAAAGCAAACCAAAACCAAAACTATAGAAGTTCTAAGACACTCTAACAAGCAAAGAACTAACAAAACCAAATCTAAGAAGAGAAAGGGCAAAGACTAGGAAGGAGAAAAGTAAAAGTAAGCAAGAATAACCACAATTAAATCATTGTTTTGTTCATTAAAATCCTTTTGTTAACAAGGTTGATGAAGTCTTGTTACTAAAACAATCTTATATGAAACAAAACTTGGCATTCCACAAGGTGATTATGTTACCTCAAACTTGATAGCAATAGTCCCAATCATAATAGTTTCAAAAATTTCTTGTGGAATGGGACAACATATTTATCCAACCTTGATGCTCTCAATATTTTCAATGGAATTCAGGCAATAGCTCTTAGCAACCTTATTGGGGAAATAAACAGTATGCTCTTTTTCATTAATATTGAATGTTACTTTTCCTTGATTACAATTGATGATAGCACCTGCGGTATTAAGAAAGGGTCTCCCAAGAATAATAGACATATTATCATCTTCAGACATTTCAAGCACAAAAAAATCAGTTAAAACCAAGCAATTATGAGCCACTTGAACAGGAACATCCTCACATATACCAACAGGAATAGTAGTTGACTTATCAGCCATTTGCAAAGATATATCAGTTGGTATCAACTTTTCTAGCTGGAGTCTCTTGTAGAGAGAAAAAGTCATAATACTAACTCCAACTCCCAAATCACATAAAGTAGTTCTAACATAATTGTTCTTAATATAGAATAGAATAGTTGGTATAACTGGATCACCAAGTTTCTTTGGAACCTTACCATTGAAGGAATAATTAGCAAGCAGAGTAGAAATTTCCTCATTAGGAATCTTCCTTTTTTTAGAAACAATATCCTTCATATACTTTGAATAAGGAGGCAACTTAATAGCATCATCCAAAGGAATTTGGAAAAATAAAGGCTTCATCCACTCACAAATCTTGTTGCAGTGTTCTTCCTCCTTTGACTTGTGTTTCTTACCTAGAAAAGGCATAGGTTTCTGCACCCAAGGATCTCTCTCACTACCATGTTTCTTAGCAATAAAATATTCCTTAGTGTACATAGTGTTCATAGTTTGCTTCTCAGGTTCTTCCTCAACTTCGTCCTTATCAGGAGCATCATTTTTATCATTACCACTCTCTATTTCAGCATCAGAGACATATATACTATTAGGATCTATAGCAGGTTCAGGTTGTTCCTCAACTATTTTATGTTTCTTTTTCTTTCTCTTACTATGACTACCACTACTTTCACCTTGTTGAGAATCCTGCTCAATTCTTTTAGGGTGTCCTTCAGGATATAAAGGATCTTGAGTAGCTATACCACTCGTAGTTCTAATTCCATAAGCATATTTATCTCCTGAGGCATTAACTAGCATATCTTTTTGTACCTTATCAAATTGATCAATTTGGGTTTGAACCATTTGAAAGTGTTTACAAATCATTTTCATATCATTAGCAGTTCTTTCCACAATATCTTTCAACTCATTGATATATCTAGAGTTTTCCAATAAATGATTCTGAACTTGTTTATTAAAATTACCTTGTTTAACAATAGTTGTCTCAAGTTCCTCTAAACATTGATCAGGAGTCTTACCATAGGGAATGTCACCTTCATCAAAGTGAAGAGAGTGCACCTCAATAGTAGATGAGTGGGGAATTGTCTTGCATAATTCTTCTATAGGAGGTAGATTCTTCACATATTCAGCTCTAATACCTTTCTCCTTTAGACATTTCTTAGCTTCTTTCAGCACTTCATCATTTAATGCAATAACTCCCCTCTTTTTTGGTGTTGGTTGGAATTGGTTCAAGCATAACCGGTTCAGGAGTAATAGGCTCAGGTGCATTTAGCTCAGTTGAAGTCCAATCATCATAATTCTTGCTTATCTTAGCCATTAATTCTTCAACATCTGTAGGAGTTCTTTTCCTGAAAACACAATCAGCAAAACTATCTAGGTATGTCCTAGAATCATCAGTTAGTCCATTATAATAAATATCAAAAAGATCATTTTTAGGTAATGGACATCCAGGATGTGCATGAATCAAGGCACAGAACCTTTTCCATGACTCAGGCAATTTCTCTTTCTCTCCCTATTTAAAATCAAAAAGTCTGTGCAAAGCAGCATGTCTAGCACTGGGAGGAAAATATTTCTGGAAGAAATAAGAAATGAAGCAATCAGGACTAATAATGGAACCAGGAGGTAATCTATTAAACCAAGCCCTAGCTTCTCCTTTTAGTGAAAAATGGAAGATCTTAGTAACAAAGTACTTGCGCATCTTAAAATCATCGGAAAATAAAGCACTCATAGTGGAAAGCTCATTCATATGAGCTACACCACTCTCATTTTCAGTCCCACAAAAAGGTTCTTTCTCAACAATATCTAAATAAGATAAATCAAGAGAGAATCATAATCTTTATCTTTAATATCTATGGGAGAGGTGGCAAACTTAGGATCAGAAGATATTTTAGCAATAATGGTACGTCTTGCAAGGAGACTCTTAATAGCACTAGCACCATGTGTGTTTCGGCACTCTTCAACAAATTCATTAGTAAACTCAATGCAACCATCATTGATATCGTATCTCTCTCTAGACTCAGGTGAGCTAACAGGTGTAATAGTGTCTTGACTAGGAGTTTTAGTATTTCCTAGACCAGCCATAGTAGCATCTAGGAAAGGACCTAATGAACCACTCGCATCAAGAACAGTAGAAGTAACATCATGAGTATCAAAAGCAGTTTCAGATTCAGCAATGGTAGAAGTGTGTGTAGAATGAGTATGTGGTGGTGGTGTAACAAGCTTACTTATAACAGATGGTGAATCAAGAGCAGTAGAGGTGTTTAGGACCGTATCTTTTTTTTTTTTGAGGGTAAAACAGTAGGGCAAAATGCCCCACTGCAATTTTTTTATATATATCATAGAGTGTTACAAAAAAATTTACAAACTAAATCTACCTCAAAAGAGGGATAACATTCTAAGCAACTATCTCCTGTCTAAATTATTTTCAATCCAATCTTTGAGGCCCTGATAATACTTGGTCTTAATTCTATACATGACCCATCTTAATTCCTGAGCTACAATAGCTCTCCATTCCTCAAGCGAAGCATGCTTGTTGTTGAAGATTTTATTGTTTCTGCAAATCCAAATGCCCCAAGCTCCAAGTACAAGAATTTCCATTGCAAAAGGGACATTAAGCTCTTTTTTAATACTGGCTAAAGCTTCAAAAAGATTTTGATCAGCCACTTGGACATGCGAGATTTCAGCCCAGCAAGCTCGTGCAAAAGGGCAGTCCCAAAATAAATGTAGAATGGTTTCTTCACTGATGCAGCCATGGAACACACATTCATATGATGCCAGAGAAAAGCATTTCCTTTTCAGAAGGTTTCTTGTGTTTAGCCTATCAAGCAGTAAGAGCCAGAAGAAGAATTTGTCCTTTTGTTGACATGAGGATTTCCACAACCAAGAGAAATGTGGTTGTACAGGTTGGTAACCAGATAAGAAACAATAAGCCTTTTTGACCGAAAAATTACTGCCCCAAATGTAACTCCAGTTATCAGCTTCCCCCTGCCTGTCAGTATTAAGAATTTGCTCAAGACTTTGATATTCCTGGTAAGCTTGCTGTGACAGAGGGAGGAAAAAAAGATCTTGAGTATTGTCTGTCTGCAGGAACTCACTGACAGAGATGTGTGGGTTTTTTGCATAGGAGAGGAGATGAGGAAGCTTATGTTGAAGACAACTATCATTCCACATATCAGACCAGAGAAGTGTGGATTTACCATCTCCCACCAAGCACTTTGCAATTCCTTTAAAAATGTAAATCAATTTCAGATGAGCTTTTCACCAGAAGGATCCCTCAAGGCTTCTTCCAGGGAGTTTACCATTACAGTAATAAGTGTTCCATATAAGGTGAACCCAAGGGATATCCTTGTGATTATAAAATTTATCCAAATTTTTCAAAAGAAGTGCAGAGTTTTGAACATTAAGGTCAAGAACTCCCAATCCCCCCTGGTTCTTGGGCCTACAAACTTTCTTCCATGCTACAAGAGCATTACCTCTAGCTTGAACATCAGATGTTTTCTTTCTCCACAGACATTGCCTCATATATTTAATCAAATGTTCCTTAATAGTGACAGGAAGATCAAAACAACTCATGTAATATATGGGAAGGGAAGACAAAACAGATTTAACTAGCTGTAGTTTCCCCCCATAATTAAGAAAATCAGCTATCCCACACAACCTCCTCTCAACTCTCTGAACAATAGGCAGGAAGTGTTCCACTGCAGGCTTATTTAAACATAGAGGCAGGCCAAGGTAGGTGAAAGGCAAAGAGCCAGTGAGGCAAGAAAGAGTATTAGCAAAGTGTCCAAGCCTCTCAAAGTCCATGTTGATTGGCATCATACTGGATTTAGAGTAATTAACTTTGAGTCCAGTGGAGAGAGCAAAAGTATGAATAATGGCCTTAAGGCACAGAAGTTGCTCAGAATCAGCTTTAAGGATTAGTAAAGTGTCATCTGTATACTGAACCACAGGGAAATCAGGATAGAACACATCTTCAGTGGGAAGAGAAAGAAGACCAAGATTCATTGCTTTATTGAGGATACTTTGAAGGAGGTCAGCAGCCAAGACAAATAGTAGAGGAGATAAAGTATCCCCCTGTCTAACACCTCTTCTGTAATAAAAAATTTTCCCAGGCACTCCATTTAAAAGCACAGAGGAAGAAGCTGAACCAAAGATCAACTAAATCCAAGAAATCCATTTATCACCAAAGCCTTTGGCTTTAAGGATATTGATAATTGCAGAGTGCTCAATTCTGTCAAAAGCCTTTTCAAAGTCAAGCTTAAGAATTAAAATTTCTTCCTTGGACTTGTGACATTGATCAAGGAATTCAAATGCCCAACCTAAACAATCTTGGATAGATCTTTGTTTGAGGAAACCATATTGATTCTTGTGAACAAGTTTAAGGATCACCTTCTGCAGTCTATTAGCCAGGATTTTGGTGATAATCTAAAAGACACTATTTAACAAA
The DNA here is from genome assembly GCA_916181665.1 of Avena sativa. NCBI lineage: Eukaryota > Viridiplantae > Streptophyta > Magnoliopsida > Poales > Poaceae > Avena > Avena sativa. The sequence goes on from OV702296.1 coordinate 84,209,391, forward strand.
TAAATAGGCCTAAAATCAGCAGGAGTCAAAGGAGCTACAATTAATGCTTTCCAAGGAAGTTTTCCCCTCATAGAAATCCACAAGGAGTTGTTTCACATCCTCCTTAATAATAGGCCAGTAATGTTTCATGAATTCATTATTAAAACCATCAGGGCTAGGGGATTTATCATTTGGCAGATCTTTAATGACCTCATCAATCTCCACATCAGAAAAAGGCTTTTCCAAAGCATCCTTATCCTCTTGCCTTAAGCATTCCCTAGCCAAGTCATTAAGATTGAAGTGCATTTCAGGCTTATCATAAGTACCCATTCTATCTTTAAAGGAATTCCAAAGGAGATTTGCTTTGCCATCATGATCATAAACCTCAAGATTACAAACATCCTTAAGCATGGAAATGTAGTTATTCCTAAAGCTTATGGTAGCTCTGGAATGAAAGAATTTTGTGTTTTCATCACCCAGCTTAACCCATTTAATTTTCCCCCTCTGTTTCCAATAAGTATTTTGATCCTGTAACAGAGATATTATAAGATTTTTCAGGAGATCCCTGAGATTCCATTCATGGACAGTGAGAGTTCTCATTTCCTCCATGACATCCAGAAAATCAATGGTGGCATTAACATTGCAGATTTGTGATTTCAAGCAGGGCAGCTTTTTGGCCCAGAGCTTCAGCCCCCTTTGCACATTTTTGAATTTAGCATTAACTTTTTTTGCAGAATCCTGAAAACCCACAGGAATATTCCAGGCATTTTGAACAATAGATTTAAATTCCCTATGATGCATCCAATGATTCTCAAATCTGAACACCTGGGCTTTGGGAATCATTGTGCCAATGGAAATGACACAAGGAAGATGGTCAGAGGTAGGTTTTGTAAGAGGAGCAACAAAAGTTGAGGGAAAACTCTGAGTCCAGGAAGCAGAAGTAAAAAAACCAGTCCAACCTTTCCAAAAGGGGATCTTTTTGCATGTTACTCCTAGTGAACTTCCTACCTTTAAGTGGTAACTCTATGAGACCCAAATTATTAATGGCTTCATTAAAGAGAAGCATACCATTCACATCTCCACCCAATTTGTTTCTATCAGAAGGCTGTCTACAGAAGTTGAAGTCTCCCACAATGAGACAGTCCAAATCATCAGGCATATCAATGTTTCCAAACCAGTCCAAAAATTCAGCCTTTTTTTCAGGTAAACATGGCCCATAAATATTGGTAAGGATCCAGGATTCATTGGACAAGAGAGATGTCAAGGTGATGGAGATGGAAAAATCATTGTGGAAGGAAAGATGCCCAGAGAACAAGGAACCATTCCAAATGGTGATCAAACCTCCAGAGGCTCCTCTGGAGGGAAGAAATTCAAAATTGGTAAATTTGGGGGGCAGAAATTTTTGATGTAAGAGCTGTCAAAATCCTTTCTCTTAGTTTCTTGGAGACAAATAATGTCACATCCAGACTCCTCAATTTTATTTCTGAGAGCATTCCATTTATTTTCAGAGTTAATTCCTCTGATATTCCAATTCAAGATCTTCCAAATTCTTTTGTTATTCATTAAGAAACCAAAAGAAAGTATAGATATGGGGTGATATAAATAATGTAATCACCCAAGAGTGGAAACCACAATCACATAGGCAAAAGGCAATCCATATCAAGGCACCACAGACATATTCCACAACAAGTACCAAACACATGACAAGATCACAAGAACAAATCACATGACAGGGAGTCAACAAGACTCCAGCAAAAGACTTAGTTTGATACATTAATCACTTAAGAGGAGGGCTTCTTCTTGGCTTGCTGTCCACAGGTACCAGCAGCCCCAGGTTTCTTCTTGCCTCCAATGCTCAAGCTAGAGGAAACACTTCCTTTAATGCTACCTTTTGGAGGAGCCTTAACTGCCACTTCATTGGCCTTCCCTTTCTTGATCAACCTATTCTCCAGGTCCCCATCCTTAACCTTGCAGAAGGAGGCAGCAAGATTTTTAACCACTTTAGGATTCAAGCAAGGAGGAACAGCATTACAAACCAGACAATTAGCAATTAGACAATTTATGTGACTTTTAGAACCCCCATTCAGTTCAACAATTCTAGGACTTCTTCTCACCTCAGTGTCAACAAGAGTTTCCTTGCCCTTTCTCTTTCTGGCAGGGGTGGAGGGAGAGCAGGAAGATTTATTAGCTTCAATGCCTAGACAAGAAGGAGCCATCTGGGAAAAGCTCTCATTAGGGATGATGAAAGAAATGGAACTCTCCTCAGCAATAGGTTCTTTAATAATTTCCCATAAAGGAGAAGTAAGGAAGCCCTTGACCCAATTAAACTTCTCAGGGGTAGCAAGCATGAGAGTAATAAAGTTAAACCAACTTACAGGGATATCACACTTGAGAGAGCCCATAAAAGAAGTGTCCTTCTGAATATGGGGAGCAAAATAATTCTCCCAGAGTTCCAAGCCTTGTTGGGAAAATCCCTGCTTAGCAATGTGCACATCAGGAATGGAGACAAAAGTTCTCACCATTCCTACCTGAAGATGAGCCTCATTTGGAGAAAGGAGGTGCTGATCCTCCAACATCCAATCATCATTATCAGCAGCCACAGTACTAGAGTCCATAGGGATCCCCACCCCCTCCTCAGCATCAGAGTTTGCCTCATCATCATCAGCCAAATAGTTCTGGAAAATATTCTGTAGGCCTTCACCAATGCCAACTCCTTGTGGTTCAACAGCCACACCCTGCTCCTCAACAGCCTCAGGCTCATTAACAGACTCATCATCATCAGACTCCCTGTCTTGGACAATGACAGCACCTGTAACTCCACTGTTAACATCTTGAGGAGGAAGATGTTGATTGTCAACAGGCATGTGTTCACCAGGAGCAATGACAGGGCCTTGAACAGGAGCATCAGCAGCTTCCCAGGGGCCCCAACCGTCATCATTACCACCATCAGGGGCAGGATCTTGCACAGGGGCCAACCACTGTCCCCAACCACCCCCAGGAGCAGGTGGGGAGGGGGAGGAGGTGGAATTTGGGGCCCAAAGACAGGCCATGAACAGGAACATGATGTGGGTCCTCATTGTCATCTGGAAGTGGGTCCTCATCAGGTGGCCCCCCCAAGCAAGTCACTTTGTAACACTTCAACAGAAAAAGTCAATGGTAAACCTTACACTCTTGGGGATGTCAACCAGGTCAGTAACACGAATCTTTGCAAGAATCCTACCCTTTTGGTCTGGGTCCCTCTCCCATAAAAGAACCTTCCCAATATCAGCAAAGACAGCATTCAGATCCTCCGTATGCCAATGGTCGAGAGGAGGCCCAACTAGCATCACCCAGCACTCATTATTAAACTGAGCCCTCCTCCGGTTATCTCCCTCATTGTGCTTAACAAAAGACACATGCACATCTTGAAACAGAATCGGGCTAGCCGCAATGAGCCTATCCCGATCACTGACATGATGAAACTGCACATAAGCAGACCCAAAGGGACAAGCCTAGACATCTCTAAACTGAACTCTAACCTCATTATTGATAAAATCAACCAGGACATCACGAATATTCAAGAACGGAATTGGACCAGGGGGGAGGGGATTAATGGTAGCAATGGCATACTGTTCATGCGACCTCGACCTCCGAGGCACCACCACCCTTTTGACACGATTCCGCCCAGCCACCTGCATAATCTGGAAGCCATTCGGCATGAAAGGAGCAGGATCAATCGGGATGTTCGCCATTACGACACTCTTCGCCGGCGACGAGCAAGAGGGGAATGGGGTTTCAGCGGACGGGGGAGTTGAGGAGACAGGGGAAATAGCAGTTGTTTTTTGCAAAGAAGTGGTGAACTCGTGAAAACTGTTGTGAATAATGGGCCGAGAATGTGTAACTGCCTGGGCTTTGAACCACCCCTCGTAAGAATTGTTGGGCCAAATACATTTTGGGAAAGAGGGGAATTTCAGAAAAGGAAGGAGACCAGGCAGTTTAAATGCCACACGATTGGCGCCTCCAGAAGACCCGACCAGCGTTACAATCGACTTAAATCCGCCATCAGCGAGCACCTGAGCATAAGATCTGTCTTGAATACCTGATTTGAAATCGTCTTTAATATGTTTCGCAGACACAGGCGAAGAAACCGCAGGAGGTGTAGGAAATTTGAGACGCTGGAAAACCGAACCACCTTTAATGGAAGGCCTCAACAAAGGAGATTTGTTGGGATTTTCTTTTTTGTACGTGACAACTTTCCATTCTCCAGCAGACTCCTTATAGAACTCCCTTTCTTCATGAATCCAATTTGGCCCCCCATTACCCCAAAGGTTGACATGGATCACAAAAGAGGTACATGAAAACTTTGAAATATTGTAGATTTCAAAACCCACTGCCCTTGAAGCAACCGAGAAACGAAAAGTTCTATCTTGCAGAAGCTTCACCTGGAATTTTGTAGCCTGACCACCAAAACAAGCCTGGAGTGCAAGACCAACCGTATGAAAATACAACTTAAAATTTTCTCTTCCAAAAGAACAAACCAGATAAAAAGGTCTTTTCCTGAAACCACCAATGAAATTAACTTGATGCCTGAATTTATCAAAAATCTTCTTCTCAAAATCCAGCCCTAGTGAAAAATCTAGGGCAGGCCGACTCAAAGAAACATCTTTGGGAGCACACACCGAGGGGAGGTTCTCGGCGAAATCCAGAGATCTAGGAACAATCTTCTCAATATTGGTGGAAAACTTCTTAACCAAAGGGCTAGGTAAAATCTGTGCACCGACAACAACCCTCTTCACCTGGAGATCAATAGAAATGCCTTAGGCCACCACCTCACCTTCAATCAAGTATCTAGCATCAATCACAACCTCATTACGGTTGAGGAGCACCAGCCTTTTGGAACTAGCAAAAAGCATCAGAAATCCTTTAGAAGGCTCAAGATCATCAGTCGGCAAAGAGGAGCAAAGGGCATGCCATTTAAGACCAGTGTCCTCATCTGATCCAGAGATGGTAGGAGATCTACCAAGAAATCCAGATGAGGGATCCAAAGAATCATTAACACGAGAGAGATGAGAGGGGAACCTCAAAACAGATCCAATAGAGATCTTCTCCCTATTTTCCAAACATCGACCCTCAAGGGGAGAGCCTTTGGCATTGAGAAGAACCAGCCAAGAATCTGCCGAGAGAACGAGAGAGCCTTCAAGAAACTTACCACCCGTGGTCACACCAGAGTAGGTGATCTTCCAACAACCCCCTGAGGAATCCATGCAGAGCCTATACCGGCGAGACGCCGGCGAACGCCGGAGGCCGACCAACGGTCACCTCAGAGGCGCCTCATGCCTCAGAAATCGTGCGGGGTCCTCCTCTTCATATTTTCTTTTGCAAAACATCCACCAGGACCGTATCTCTTCTTGTAGTGGATGGTAAAATAGGAAACTTTCCATCACGAGACTTCCCCATGATGAAAGGAGTAGCAGTGAACAACAATAGATCCAAGTGAACTTACAAATAAAGCTATGCTTCCCGGCAACAGCGCCATAAAATAGTCTTGCTGACCCACAAGTATAGGATCTCAATAATCTTCGAGGGTAGTATTACCCAATTTATTGATTCGACACAAGGAGAGCCAAAGAATACTTGCAAGGCTTAACAACTGAGTTGTCAATTTAGCTGCACCTAGAATTAGTTCTTGCTCACAGAAGTTTATCAGTAGCAACAACTTTTAGTAGCAACATCAGCAGCAAAACAGGAGCAATAGTAACAGTAGTAGCAAACAGTAGGATATCAGCATGGTAGGCATAGGGATGGATGGACGGGCGTTGCATGGACGAGTCTAAACATGTAACTTCAAGATCTAGGGAAATTGTAGATATATAAGAATAATCATCCAAGTACTAAACAATCATAGGCATGTGCTCCATATATATCCATGCATGCTCGCAATGAGAACTTGCACAACATCTTTTGTCCTGCCAGCCTGTTGCAGCGGGGCCTCAAGGGAACTACTGCAATTAAGGTGCTCCTTTTAATAGAGCACCAGAGCAAAGCATTAACACTCAATGAACACATGTGATCCTCACATCACAGCCATCCCCTCTGGTTGTCCCAATTTCTATCACTTGGGGGCCTTTGGAGCCAGACAATGATATGTGTACACAACTTGCAGATAAGATCACAAACAATACTATCATAATGATTCAATAATAAGTTCTGATCTGAGATTGTGGCACTCGGGCCCTAGTGACAAGCATTAAGCACAACAAGTTGCAACAAAGTCAAATAGCAATAATAGAGATACTAGGCACCATGCCCTAACAATCTTATTCGATTACATGATAGTACTCATCCAATCCCTACCATCCCCATAGCCTACAACGGGGTATTACTCATGCATGGATGAGGGAAACACTGATGGTTGATGGAAAGGCGTTGGTGATGACGATGACGATGATCCTCCCCAAATTCCTCCTCCTGACAGGGTGCTAGAACGAAGTTTTTGGTTCTGAATCGCGCCTTCTGGTGGTGGCGGTGCAACGGAACTCTTTCTGGAAAAACGACGAAGCCCCCTGAGTTTTTAGGTCAGAAGGCATCTTATAGGAGAAGAGAGAGACCGAGGGGGTGCCTGGGATGGTCACACCCCTCCCAGGCGCAGGGTGGGCCCACCCGCGCGGCAGGGGGTGTGGGTCACCCAGGGATCCCCTCCATCTCATATTCTGGCTTCGTGGATCTTCTCGTGAAATAGGATTTTTGGCATATTTTCAGGATTTTTCCTGATAGTTTATTTTATGCACAAAAACTAGAAAACAAGGTAATTCTGCTGAAAACATCGTCAGTCAGTTTTAGTTGTATCCAAATCACACAAGTTTAGAGGAGAAACAATAGAAAAAGTGTTCGGGAAAGTAGATACGTTTTGGACGTATCACCCTCCTACCTACCACCACCCTTTCCCTTCTTCCCACCTCCAACTAGCTCATCCCCCTCCTCCCTCCCACTCCATTTTTCTCATACTCACCTCCATTATTGATAACTAGACCTACTTTGATTCATGTACTTGTAAGGCGAAGCTACTCCTACTTGTAAAGGTACTAAAAGTAACCAAATGTTTTAAATAAAAATAAATAGTGGTACAGGGGAGGCAGACAACCGGCCAAGCCCAAATGGCCCAACCAGGGTCCACCTACAACCCTAGTGCAACAAACCCTAACCCAGCCACAAAACCATAGTCATATTCCCTCCACCAGCCGCCACCCCCACCTGGAACTGAACCCACACACGCAAACACCACGCACAGATCCACCCCGCGGCCCACACACAACACCACTCACAGGACCCACACAGGAACGCATAGGGAACACGACGCAACCCCCACCCCACTCGCCCGTATCCATCGTGATCCCACCCCCACGTATGCCCGCACACCCTTGCTCATGGACCCCACCTGCATCGTGCTTGCTCCCCTCTGTCGATGCCTTGTTCCCCACCTTCTCCTTCCTCTCATGTGAGGTCTGTCGCATCTTTCCTCCCTCTCTCGCCTTTGGGCCCCTCCACCTCCTCTTCCTTGTCGGCCACCTCTGGAGTGCCGCCAGCAGCCAGCGTTCTCTGCCAGGCCGACGCCCTCTTTCCCTCCCTGGCACCGCTGTGACCGTCCTCTGCTGACGCCCGCACCACTGCCGGTCTCCGTCCCTTGCAGCGCCGCCACCCTCTTCGGTCAACGTCGTCGCCTCGCCCTCTATCGCCGTGTCCCCGACCCCGCCGCGCATCCGCCAACCTGCACCGCCTCTGGCCAGCCGCCGCCATGGCCCCGTGTTCCCTCTCCTCTTTGTTGCCTCTCCCTTTTCGTTGGCGAGCCGCTGCCATGGCTGCCCTCCTCCCCACGAGAAGCACCACCCGCCGCTGCTACCCAGCGTCCCTGCCACCGCTTCGACCCCGCGACCCGACGCCACCTCAGGCCGCCACCGGACCTCCTCTCCATGCTGTCATCTGCCTCGACCCGCCTCACCGGTTCCGCGTCGAGCCTCGCCGAACCACAATGTTTTGCTGTTGATGCCCAGGTGCCTGGGATCTTACGACTTTGGCCAAAAAATGATCAAACCCCGAGGCCTTCGACACTTGTGAAATGAACACTTGTGAAATGTACTTTTACACTTATTCGGTTCTAAGTGATGTGATTGATGAACACTTGTGAACATTCGTGCTTGTTGATGTATTATATGTGAATTGGAACATTTGTACTGCTGTGTATAGCCTTTTTTGTATTTCTGTCAATTTTTGTGTATTTCCTGTAATATACCTATTATATACATGTATTTGTACCATATTCTGAAAATTTCGAAATTCTAAAAAAAGGGATTCTGTGGCGCATATGCCTACATGCGCCACAAAATCTGGGACCGAATTCTGTGGCGCATATGGCCATATGCGCCACAGAATGTTGAGAATTCTATGGCGTATATGCATATGTGCCACTTAATTCTAATTTTAGTGGCGACCACTAGATGCTCCACAAAATTCATTTTTGTTGCGCCACTAATAACGTTTTTCCTAGTATTGTATTAAGGTCTAACTCTACTACCTCAAAGTCTAAAATTCAGTCTTCATTCTAGGCATACTTCTGAGGGTACATTTATAATAATGACTTCTTATAACTGTATGGAAATAAGGATTAATGTTGTCATAGTTTAGTACTTCTTCTTTAGCCTTTACTCGGGAACTAAAATCAAAATACTTCAATTTTACTGTTTACTCTCCCCCTTGGGGATTTCTAATAGTCTCTAAACTTCATGTATAACATCCTTTACCTATATAACTAGGATGTTGGTCTCTGTCCAGCCTACAATTTACCTATTTAAGATCTCACGGAAGAACTTATGGTATACCCACACAATTGTGGATCTCCAAAATGAATTTTCCAACATTATTTGTCATACTTCTAACTTTTTGGATAGTCTCTCATTGGTAAACCTGTTTTCACGAAGCGTCTCGAAAGAAGGTCGCTTTCATTTCATACTCCTTTATGTATTACTTAACTTAGGCCATTATTTATGCTCTTTATGGCATACAAAGATGATTTGGTTAACTAATTCAAGCAAATACCAGTTGTGGGCCATCCTAGGGTGTATGGATTACTCTACGAGTTTTTGATTTACTACTCGTATTCTCTCTAAGTTGTCAGAGCTTGAATACAACTTTTGTTCCAAGACTTCTTCTTTGCACCTTTCATGATACTTCCATGATCTAGTTATTACTAGTTCATCAGCTCTTTAACAACATCACCTCCTTTGATTGAACCTAAGTCCATCACTCCATGTTGTTTCATACCTTTTCTGCATTCATCTTCCTTCTTGTTACCAACTAATAATGATTTGGATTTGACCATCCTTCAAATTAGTGTTAATACTCCTTATTCTTTGTATCACTATTCATGCAAGCCTTCATCTTGGTCTTTGGAACTCTTCACTCCCTTACACAAATTCCCATTTCTTTCTAGGTCTATAACATCAAGTTATAAATGGATGTTGCAACATGCATTTGCACACCAAGTCAAACTTCATGAACATATATAGTCAATCAAGAAGATCCATGAAAAACCAAAAAAATCAAATGTGGTACATATAACACACAATATTCTAAAACTGTAATATAGTAGTTGAGTATAGCATATCTAGAATTCAGGCTTAGTTGTGTAGTATATGACACCTCCTTGTATAGGTTTACATCATGATACTTTGCACATATTGGTAATACAACTTATTGTCCCAACATTTACCCAAATTGCTATTTTGCAACTGGATAATTTTGAGCAAAGTGGCCTCAAATTGGTTACACCAACTTATTATTTTCCTTTTGGAATCTATAATATCTATAAAGTTCATCTCCACTGAGATGCATTTAATGTTTGCAAGCTGAAATTTGGTGCAGCCACATCATCCCAATTATTTCTATCCATCTGATCTTAAATCTATGGTCATCATCTATTCCCCAAACGCACTAACATTTTTTGCTGAACATGAAGCCGTCAACAAGTACTAAATAGGTGAACCCACCTCTCAGTCAACCACGTCAGTTGCAGTAAACACACCAATCGGACAAAGTAGGAGCGGTTGATATTCCGTTTCCCCTCCCACTACCTATCCCCATTCTCCCCTTCTCCTTCTCATCCATTGAATACACCGCCTACCTCTAGAAGGAGTGCTGAATCCACGACTCTGCCGGACAGCCGTGGATGCTTGTATGGATTTTGGCTATAATCTATTTATCTCTTTACAGGTTTGGAGTCGTGGGGCACCTATGTATGGATTTTACTTCGTGTTTCCCCTTGAATCCTGAACCAAGTTCTGGCAAGACGTGACCCTAGCGTCATCCATTTCTGATTTTGATCTCTCTCCTAACTATAATTTATGCTTTCCGATAATTCTCATTCGCCATATCCACTTTGCAGGAATGGCGTTATGTCTGCAGTATTGTGTTCCCTTCTCGTCCCTCAAAACCAATTGACATCTCTAGGTCAATAACAGGCATATCTATGTATTCAACCGTTGAAATTCAACTTATCTCACTATTTGGTAAATCACTGCTTGATTGCTTCTCCATCCGACGCGCGAGACACACAGTTCACTTGATGCTTACCGGGTAACTTCAGTGTAGATTTCTTTTTTGTGTGTCTACTGCATGCAACTGAACTGCTGAATCAAAATGAGAACGAGGCCATAAGGTTATGCAAGTGGTCAAATTTAGGTACTCAAGTATTGAGATGATTTTCTATTATTGGCTCTGGACTCCATCTTTTTTGTCAGTGGTTCTTCTCCCCATTTATCAAGCCAGAAGTTTCTCTCTCATAACTGATGTTTGATGTCACACTGAAAACCTACAGTACCCGACCAATTTATACCGAAATGATTTATGCACAATGCTTTTATGGGGTCTCATTTGTCAACTCTTTGTTGCTCTTACATGTAAGCGTAAGATGCATGGCTGCAAGATGAAGCTGTCTGGTTCTCTGTTTTATCAAATGCAGCTATCCTTCAAATTATGGTATGAGAGTAGCTTCCTAATTGTTAATGTATATGAGCTTTTAGGTATGTATACCTTCCTTGCATGCTTTGAGAAATATCCCAATTAATATCTCTTTTACTCCCTCCGTTTCAAAATATAAGATGTTTTAGGTTTATAAAGAAAATGTATCTAGACTTCTTTTAGTGTGTAGATTCATTCCAAACTTGAGTGAACCTAGATACTAAAAGTAGTCCAGATACATTTGCTTAACCAAGCTAAAACATCTTATATTTTGAAATGGAGGGAGTACATGTTAATTTATTTCTCCCATTTTATTATATTGTACGCATAGCTTATTTAAGGTGTTGGATCCATCAGACAAGAATACCTACTTGCCCCGCTCTATATTTTGCGTTGTGTTGCATCGTCTTAGTTGCCATTCCATGATTAAACAAAATATCATGTTCGCTAGAATTAGGATGCCCACCAGACCATTCGTCCAATAGGGACATCATGTTGAATTACAAGTTTTGTTAGCAAGTCGGTTTGTTAACTCCGCCAGGCGGTTGTTTTTCTTGCAAACCAATCAAAGATAACTTCATATTTTTGAATGTTTAGACTATTTATGTTATTTATATATATTAAATCATCTTTTATTCCCGTGGCAACGCGCGGTATAACCAACATTTTGTTATTTAGTAAAATAACCTCACATGATCTCTCGAAATGGCTAACAAGATTATTTTTTAAAACCTAAAACCAAAGATTATCGAATCTTGGTGATATCTATGACTTATATCATGGCTCTACATTGTTCTTTTCTTACTTATACTTCAAGATAATTTACTAAGTACTTGTCATTTTTACACTTATATCATGGTTTTGGAGCTAAATTCACCATGACCTTGTTATGTTTTACCTATTCATCATGATTTAAGAGCTAGTCTCACCATGATGATTCATATTTTTATTATGATAATTGATTCTTAACATAATTCCACTCCAGCACATAGAATTTTCAAGTGAATCCCACATGATTTACTACCCATGATATCTATACATGCTCTAATGGTCTTCATTATGTTGTCCATTATTATCAACTAAAGATAAAATTATACTACCTTCCATGAATTATATTGATAGACTACAACATTCATATTACTTCAAATGATGTCTTAAACTTGATCCTAATCTATTGTGTCCAATTGTCTTTCCTAAGGTATCTTAGTGGTTTATATCTCCTTCGGAAGACACTAAATAGCACTTTACCGAGAGAAGATAAATAACTACTCAAAAAATAACCAAAGCAACCAACTTATATGTGATAAGATTATCCTCAAGAGGATACTCATCACAAGTCATAAGAATATTTGGTATAGAAAAGATGGCTTCCTATAATTACTATCTAACCTACAGATCTCCTAAAAGGGTTTTAATCCTAAGGTCAAAGTGTATGCTCTCATACCAGTTGCGGTGACCTAGCATACCACTACATAATGTAGTACACTATAGTGGTTGACATAACACCAATGGAACATTGTTGTACTAGTATTACATCCCTCAGAGTGAAACAACAGAAACATAGTAGGTCCAAGACATGACTATAGGTTACAACTCGACTCTTTACAAAAGATCCAGAGAACACTCTAGGTTATAGAGAGAGAAGCAACTTATTTTAGAAAAGAACCAGAAATGATTACTTAAAACTATCATACTAATAGACTAGTATCTCAGTATTTGGCTTGCAAATGCTGCTATTGCATTTCTCTACAGAAGTAGGTCCTATGGCTAGATATTATACTCCTATATAATCAGCAACTTCATCTTCACTTTAGTTGCTGTATATATTGACTTCTTTGAATTCATTGAAGAACATGAGATTTTGGTGATGATTCCTTTGACCATAAGTTGATGTAGACATCATCTTTATTGGATTCAGAATCTAGAGATTATGTACGAGGGTACTCAGCAACTTCCCTAAAAAGGAGTGTTTCATGCACTAGCTACAGCCACAAACCATAGGTCGTAGGATATGCAGGTTTTCATAAACGTTTCTTCAAAGGTTTGTATTATTCTTAAAACCTATGTCCTCTAGCCTTCACAGGTTTACCAACAATTTCATGGAGTTCCTTTCCTGTCATGTTTGCAGCTCCTTCCTGGAATGGGGAGTAACATGTCACATTTTTTACACTCTGCAGAGATGTCTTACTTTACCCTTGAGAGATATTAGCGTTGTTTCACTTCCAAGCCACAAATACCATTCACACTTCCTTAGTATGAGGCCTAGTCTAAGATCCAATCCAATAATTGCCCTTCTCCGTGACCCCACATGCCCCCTTGGTGTATGCCATGTGCACATATTGAATTGCGGCAATGGGAAGTACAAACCGTTATAGATGACAGAACTAACATGGGACGTTGTGGGATCCTACCCATATGTTGCATATCCTCTCTCGAATTACATATTCACTCTCCAAGGATAACAGCCACGGCCTTCGCATCCGACGACATGCGAAAGGAAGAAGATTCAGCTGACTTCTCCGTCCCATCACAAATCTCATGGTTAACGCGTATTATACGACGCAAGAATCACCGGCAGCATTGATTGCTAAATCCTAGGTATTATGTTCCTCTACCACCGGAACTGTAATAGCAGGTTATTACCATATGGTAAATAACCCATAATCATATCATTATGAAAATAGTGTTTCTGACCTTTTTGAAATGAAAGTGATGACAACACTAGATTTGCAAATAACTGATATAAAATAATCAAAGGACATGAGCAAGTGTGAACTTTCCTTTTTTTTATTACCATATTATGCACTCATGGTCTTCGAGACAATAGAAAATCCAATATCTGAAATCAGCATCATTGGTCTAGTAAGGACTAATGTTCAAAGAAGCAAGATGCTATTATGCATAAGTAATGTAATGCAACTTTGTAAACTCTAATCCCAGAATAATATGTATGATCTATAGGTTTTGTTGGAGCTCGATAATGTAGAGGACAAGAGGTCTCTGTTTGTACAAGAAAAGAATTTCAGAAACATTCTGAAAAGGCATATTGGCAGATTGTTGGGATACCAAAATATGTATTGGCATAAAATATGTACTTGTAGATGGTCACAAGCTGGATATGAGGATGCAAAGTACTTTCATGATAGGGACACTAAAAGGTATAGATGTAATTATATTGCCTCGGTTATTTTGGAAGAAGGTATACAAGTGGCTGGTCATTCAGAGAAGGCAGCAGCCTTCCTTTCATCATTTAAATCTAGGATGGGAATTACTTGCAGTCCTTACATGGCATTTGATTTGAGTTCTTTATTTTCTAGAACTCCTGGTCTGGAAGCTCTCTCTGCCTGCTTCACTACTTAGAAAATTGACAATCTATGAGTCATGTTGATAAGGTGCCAGGGCCTAATGGGTTTAATGGACTATTTCTAAAGGTTTGTTGGGATATTATAAAGGGGGATTTTTACAAGATTTGCTTTGATTTTTGGGAAGGGAACATTAGTTTCCAATTCCTAAATAATTCTTTTATCAGCCTAGTGCCTATAATTACATCGCCCTAGACACATAGCATTACTAAATTGTGTTCTAAATATTTTGACAAAGATTCTTGCAGAGAGACTGCAGAAGTGGATTCTTAAGATGGTTCGTAGAAGCGAGTATGAGTTAATCGGAGGAAGAAATATTTAGGACTTTCTTGCCTGGTCCTTTGAGTATTTGCATCAGTGTAAAGCCTCTGGTAGAGAGATTGTGGTTTTCAAGCTTGATTTTGCAAAAGCCTTTGATACTATTGAACACTCCTTAGTTTTACAAATTTTAAAGAGTATGGGTTGTGATGATAAATGGTTTCAATGGATCTGTTTGATCGTTCAGTCTGGTTCTTCTTTTATTTTGTTGAGTGGTGTCCCTGGTACAAATTGTAGGTGGTTATTAATGCCGCTTGCTCTAAAGGTTTTCTCACTCTACCAATTGATCATCCAGCCTTTGAAGATTTTCCTGTGGTCTAGTATGCTAATGATACTATGGTAGTCTTGCCAGCTGATCATAACCAACTAAAGTGTCTAAAGGATATTATGGATGCATGTGCCTCTTATACTGGACTAAAGATTAACTATCATAAGTCTCAGCTCATTCCTATCAATGTAGAGCATTCTAAGGCCCTTGATCTTGCTAACACATTTGGTTGTCAAGTGGGTGTGATGCCATTTACCTACCTCGGATTACCTCTTGGATCTACAAGACCTAGTATTGCTGATCTTATGCCACTTGTGGACAGAGTAGAAAGGAGATTATCTAGAACTGCAATATGGCTCACATATGGAGGGAGGGTAACTTTCATAAATTCTTCTCCCTCTCCAGTACTTACTTATGCTTCATGTGTTCTTAATGTTCCCCTTAAGATTATTGAGTTTGTTGATAGAGCTAGGAGACATTATTTATGGTGAAAATCTGAGGATGGAGAAGAAAGATCATATTCACTTGTGTCTTGGGACTTGGAATGTAGACCAAAGAGAAAAGGGAGGCTTTGGAATATTAAATCTCAAAGTGCAAAATCAGGGGCTTCCCTTGATGGAGAGATGTTTGTAAATTCTCTAATGTTTATAGTGGAGTTGCCCCATGTGGGTCCTTTTGGTGGAGAGATGTTTGTAAATTCTCTGATGTTTATAGAGGGATTTCTAAATGCATAGTTAATGTTGGGGATTCGTTGCTGTTATGGAAATATTTATGGGTTGGCAAAGGTGTGTTACGGAATGCTCTTCCCAGCATTTTCTCTTATTCAGTATTGAAAGACATTTAAATTGTAGATTACATTGATAGTGAGGACCTGGCCGGGTACTGTTCTATGCCTATGTCAGCGGAGGCTTCCAAATAACTGAATATTCTTGATCGATATATTAATGGATCAGGCACTGCCAGATGAATGAATTTATGCGTGGGGTTCGAAGGATTTTAGTTCTCAATAGTTTTTAAGTACTTCTTTCGGTTTCTTTCTCCCATTGCTGCCCTTCCAAAAATTTGGAAGACCAAATTCATGATGAAACATAAGGTCTTTGCTTGGTTATGGGCTTTGGATAAACTAAATACTAGGGATATGCTTCAGAGACGATAGTGCCCAATTATAGATGTTAGTTTCCTGGTGTGTCAGCAACGCATGGAAACAAGCGAGCATCTTTTCTTCACTTGTCGTTTTAGTCTTGCATGTTGGGAGGTTTTGGGAATTACCTATGACATGAACTAGATCTGGCCTCTAGAATCCTTTATGCACAGAGCTTGTGGCATAAGCCTCTATTCTTTGAGTGTGTTATTCTATGCGCCTAGAATATTTGGAAGCAGCGCAATAGGAAATACTTTGATGATCAAAACCCGGATGTCCTATGTTGGCTGGTTCGGTTTTCGTCAGACTTAGATTTCCTAGGGGCTAGATTGAAGCCTGATCTTAGAGATCATTTAAAAAACTTTGTAAGTGAGTTGAGAGTCTAATATTTATTTGTTAGAAGGGAAGGAAAATCCTTGCCCTAATTAAATATGTTGTAATATTTTGTTTTGTGTTAATTGAAGAGCAGTAGGAGCCTCTCATGTTGTAATTCCTCAAAAAATGATAAGTTTCACACTTGTGCTTCTTATTAAGGTTTGTGAGTATATGTGAAGCAACATATAAGTATAATAAGTAGTGTATAATAATAAAGCACTCAATTGTTTGATAGATGGTTAAAATCTTAACTTATACAAGTTTAGCTATTTAAACTTGGAATTAACACTTTTAGGGTTTCTTACTAATTATGATTATTAAGGAAGAAAGTACTAATTCTATTAAATTAAATACAAACTTGTAGTTGATACTGATATGTCTTAAGTATGAGATGACACTATATGTTTTTCACTTCATAATGCTCATAAAGATAATAAAGATATCATTTCTTTTATTTGGTTGGTGGTTTGTTGTTAGTAGATGTGAATGAGGTAATTTTATTCTTTAGAAATTAGGATAAGAATTTATGAACATGGATTTGATACTAGTTAAACTATTTAAGAATTTATGAACATGGATAAATTTCAAAACATATACACGAATGGTGGTGAAATTGTTTAATAAGTCATAGACATTATCTTGATCATTTTATAATGAAAAAAATCCTTTTTAGAAAATATAATACAACTAATTGTGAATGGTAGTTTTAGGAAAATATATTTTTTAAATGGACGGATCCAATTTTACTTCATATAAGCGTTATTTGAGATTAATACTATTGTTGGATCTAAAATGCGTAATATGTTAACAATATTAGCAAGTTTTTTATATACTATTTTTTGAATTATTAGTAAAGAATTGGGTTAAATTCAAGCGATTAGAATATTACATTTTTATTTACTTTAAAGTGTAATATTTTAATTTTAACTTGTAGTTATTATTTTTGGGATTATTTTGGTATTCTATATGTATTTTTAAGATTTTTAAATATTAAGGTATGATTTTTATAAGCTTTATTATTTTATAAAATACTTAATAATTAATAAATATTTAGTTAATTGGCATAACAATGCATGATTATAAATTATAATTGTATATCTAATTTTTCTAATAATTTTAGTATAGGTATTTCTATTTTCGTGCCCTTGGTTCCTTTGTTATACTCACTTTTCTCCAGTCGCTTAACTTTTCATCACTTTTTCCCATCTCCTATTATGCAACTCTCGCATGGTCTGAAACTAGCTGCCCGTCAGCCTTGTCATTCCACGCTGATAAGTGGGGCCGTATTCAGTCGGGTCCCATAGTGGAACATCGCTATTACATGCTGACAAGGGGGGCTGCAGTCTGTTAGGTCCCGTAGTGGACCCTTTCTATTACATGCTAACAAGTGGGGCCGTGTTAAGTTGGTTCCCAGAGTGGACACCTCTCTCCACTAATCAGATCATCATGGGACCCACAGCATATCCACATGAGTATCGGACCCACAACTTATCCACGTGAGCTAGCCCCGCGCCCGTGTCGTTGCCTCCCCATTCTTCTTCTTCTCTAGCGAAGGTGGCCCTTCTCCAGCGATGGTGACCTTTTGTCGAGCTTTACTTCGGCCTCACATTTGTCCTAGCCGCAGTATGGTGTCGTCCTGTTGACCTGTATGAAGGATGACAATGGCAACTGTGTGTAGAGAAGGTTAGATCTTGCTCCAAAATGTTCCGATTAGACGGGATGCTTGCTGTGGAGAATGCGGTCGGACAGCCGTTCCGATGAATTAATTGGTTTATCGAGTTAATCTCTTGGTTGTAATCAAGTCAAAAGAGCGTTTATAATTAAAAAATAAGTATATGGATGTATAATAAATAAGAAAATGACACAACTCTTGAACACTTTCAAATTAAAAAAATTGTACAACTCTTAATGTACAATAGTATTTATAATTTACACAACTCTTAAACACTTTCAAATTAAAAAAATAAACAACTCTTAATGTAAAAGAGTGTTTATAATTGACACACCTCTTCAACACTTTCAAATTAAAAAAATTAAACAACTCTTACTGGAAAAGAGTGTTAATAATTTTTACAACTCTTAAACACTTTCAAATTTAAAAAAATTATACAACTCTTAATGTAAAAGATTGTTTATAATTGACACAACTCTTGAACAATTTCAAATTAAAAAAATTATACAACTCTTAATGTAAAAGAGTTTTTATAATTGACACAACTATTGAACACTTTAAAATTAAAAAAAATTGTACAACTCTTAATGTAAAAGAGTGTTTATAATTGCCACAACTCTTGAACACTTTCAAATTGAAAAAATTATACAACTCTTAATGTAAAAGAGTGTTTATAATTGACACAACTTTTGAACACTTTAAAATTGAAAAAATTATACAACTCTTAATGTAAAACAGTGTTTATAATTGACACAAGTCTTGAACACTTTCAAATTATAGCGTCCTAAGAAAATATTGAGAGTTCACCATTTTTAGAGCGTGAAAAGTGATCCCTAAACTTGCATATACAAAAATTATAAACCTTTGAACACTGTGAAATCGCACTTAATACGTGATAATTATGTGCTAAGAAAATCTTGTGAGATTATCATTTTCATAGAATGTAATGCATAAACTTCCATATGGCAAAAAATTTACACCTTTGAACTCTTTGAAATCGCACATAGGACATGATAATATTGTGCTAATAAATCGTGATCATTTATCATTTTCATGGAGTGAAATATAATGCATAAACTTGCATATACGAAAATTATACACCTTTGAACACTTTCCCTTCAAACTATATTCAAAATCATTTGTTTATGGAGTTAAAGTATCAGTGGCAAACTCGTTATTTTGCATTGATAGAGGGTGCCCCCCGACAGATACAGGGTTATCATGTCCGCTAGATCATAGAGGATCAATCAGAGGATATATGGTTAGTGGGTACTATCCGTGTGACAACTGTCTCGACCAATCAGAACATAGCAGCCAAGATGAGCATAGGTGTGAGATTTTGTGACTAAGAGAGAGGGGAAAACTGAGTAGAACTTAAAACCAAGGGCAAAACTAACAAAGGAGTTCAAATAGAAAATAGAAAGAGATTTAAAAAATGGAAAAATCTTCTTTTATATAATAAAATACATCTTGGCATACATGAAACTATTTGCAATTCAAATATATATCAAATCCACCGCGTTCCTGTCCTTTACATGAAATGGAAAGATCAAAAAGATCAGAACGAAGCAAGCAGAGCAACTTGATGACTGAACTACATTGGCTAGACAGGCGTGTAGGTTGCTAGACAAGTATTACCTCATTCAGACAAATTATGTTTTGGGGAGGGATGTTTTGGGAAGAAGCTTGAGTAGAAAGCCATGAACCTTCATAGATAGTAGGTGATTTGAGAAGTAGTGATTTAGGTTAAAACTTGATTTATATACATTTCTTATGGTGGCAGGTCACATAATAAGACTCTCTGGGTAGATGCCACTATGTTTTGATCTTTTTGAATTCGTTGTGCATAAAATGACTCAATTAGCTAGCTAAAATCCATTCGCTGACTCATTGTTGACCATCCACCGGAGGGTAAAAGTGAGTATATTGCACACGGTAGTGTTAGTACTAGAGGGAAAAACTGAGTACAACCAAACTGCCAGTGTTACACCTAAGGGTATAAATGACCACAACTAAGTGGCCAAGGTTAGACACGAGGGGGAAAACGTGACACACAGTACACATGTCGTGGTGGACGGGGCGGTAGCGGACGCGTGTGGCCGTGCAAGGTGCAGTAGCATACATGGTTACGCGGTTCATGGTGGTGCAACGAATCGTATCCTCCCTTCACCTTTATAGAGGCCTCCTCACTCTCACTCACGCAACCATCTCCACTGTCCCATCACGTTCTTAAAACCCCCAAGAAAGCCCCAACCACGCTGGCGATGGAGAAGAACGGCGTGGTGGCCATCGTCGCCTCCAAGACCGTCGGCGAGGAGGACCCCGTCCCCATACAGTCCCCTGTTGAGGCATCGAAGGCAGTCGCCGTCCCCGTCCAGACCCCTGTCCCCGCTTCTGTCGTAGCCATCAGGAAGGAGGACCCCGTCCTCGTATAGGCCCCCATCGAGGCATCGAAGGCAACCTCCGTCCCCGTCCAGACCCCTGTCCACGCTTCCGCCATAGCCACCAGCGAGGAGCCCCCCGCCGGTCTCCGTCAGATCCCGCACGGCTGGGATCCCTAAGAGGAGAACGATTACATCAGGCCGGAGAACCCCTACGATACCATCTTAGCTGACCCATGGTCGGAGGTAACTAGGGTTTTCTCCCCTTCTTTTGTTTTTCCCGCATTCCCATCATTGGATGCTAGATCATGTGGTATTAGGGCTCGGTTGTTCGTATTTTCAATCGTTGGATGCTAGGTATTTTTATAGTAGCTAATACTCTTGTGTTAAATCTTGTATTTCGATGAATTCCCTAGTTAGTACTAGCACCGATCTGTAGTTGGGATCAGTATTCGATTTGGGGATTAGGGAATAATCAAGGGATCCCAATCGGTTAATTTATGCAAGTAATGAATCCACATAATCAAGGTATCTCAATCATGTCCTTATTGCACTCTACTATTTTTTTCCAACAGGTGGATAGCAGGGACGTCTGGAGCGACGACGAGTCCACGGACACCAAGACTCTTCATGTGCTAAGGAAGCTGATGTCTGGCTAATACGACAACTTCTTTGCCGGCGATGTCTACAGGTTCCCCTTCTGCACTAGGAGGCTACACGACACCGACTCCAACTCCCTTGTGAGGCATGCCGAGATCGTGAAGACATGCGGCCCGTCCGTGAACGTCCACGGCTTTATATTCAAGCATTAGGCGCTCGGTTTTCACCTTTGCAACCTCTAGAAGGCAGCCATCAAGGAGGGTCGCATGCCCCTGATAAAGCCCAAGGTCAAGGCACTGGGCAGCAAGAAGTGGAGGAAGCTCTAGAGGGAGGAGGCCATGAGGGGCCACTGATCTTGTGTTGCTGCTGCTATAAAGTGATACGTCAGAAACGTATCTCTAATTTTTTATGTTCCATGCTTGTTTAGTATCTACTTTTCTTTGCTTTGTCCACACTTTGAGGTGCCTTTCATATGTTTTCTGGTACTAACCTATTAACAAGTTGCCACAGTGCTAGTTGCCTGTTTTCTTTTTTTTTTTGGTTCTAGAAAATCTAGTAAGGAAATATTCTCGGAATTGGACGGGACAAAATCCAAAGTCAATATTTCACCGAGGAGAACATGAAGTCCAGAGGAGAGACGAAGGGGCGCCACAGGGTCGCCACACCCACCCCAGGCGCGGCCTACGGTGGGCTAGCGCCTAGGCAGGGTGTGGGCCCCTAGTCCGCCTCCCAGCCTCGCCTCTTCGCCTATGAGAAGCCCCCGATGCCAAAACCCTAATCACCCAATCAATATTCCACGAAACCGTCTGTAGCCGCCGACGACAACGTCCCTAGATCGGGGGGATCTGAAGCTCTTCCCGGCACCCTGCCGGAGGGGAGATCATCTCGGAGGCCTTCTTCTTCATCATGCTAGCCTCCGGTATGAAGCATGAGTAGTTCCACCTTGGACTACGGGTCCATGTAGTATCTAGATGGTTGTATCTCCTCCTTGTGGTTTCATATCTAGATCTTGCGAGCTCCGTTCATGATCAAGATCTCATCTATTTGTGATCATGCATGTTGTGTTTGGGGGGTCCGATGGATATTGAGATTACTATGTCAGATTGATTAATGGTTTTGTCTTATTTATTCTATCATTTCTGTGTTGTTTGTGATCTTGCATGCTCTCCGTTGTTAGTAGCTATCTTGGACAAGTAGTTTCTAGTAACTCCAAGAGGGGGTATTTATGCTCGATAGTGGGTTCATGCCTCTACTAAATCAAGGGAAGTGACAGAAATATCTACGGTTGTAGATGTGTTATTGCCACTAGGGCGAAAACAACGGTCTCTTGTTCATAGAACAAGTGGATTGTTTACCTTACACACTTTGCTTAAAGCAGTTGTCTGTTGCTTGCAACTTAATACTAGGGGGGGTTCGGATGATAACCTCAAGGTGGACTTCTAGTCATAGATGCAGTTGGATGGCGGTCTATGTATATTGTTGTATGGCCCAATCAAATCTCATAGGATCTTTGTGTCTAGTATTACATTGTTATGCCTTGATTAGTCCTATCAATTGACAAGCTGTAATTTGTTTACCTAGCATGCCATGTTTGTTTATCTAAGGTGAATACCTCTAGTGAACTATGGACCCTGGTCCAATCTTTACCATTGATACATCCTCCACTGTTACAGTTTACTTGCTGCAAACCATCACCACCTTCCACACCATACAGTTAATCCTTTGTTAAAGCAACCGGTGAGATTGACAACCTCACTGTTAGTTGGGCCAAAGTCTTGAGTTTGTGTTGTGCAGGTTTCCACGTTGCTTGCAACACATTTGAGACGTTTCCTTCCTCCTACTGGTTCGATAACCTCGGTTTCTTACTGAGGGAAAAATTGCTGTTGTGCTGCTTCACACCTTGCTCTTGGGGTTTCCCGACTCTTAGGCGCCATCAACAAGTTTTCTGGCGCTGTTGCCAGGGAACTAAAGAAGAAGAAGCTCCAACGTCAACACAGCGCCAACAAGTTTTCCAGCGCTGTTGCCGGGGAGCTACAGGACAGTTTCAACCTCTTCCTCCTCGTCAAGCACCAAGTTTTCTAGCGTCGTTGCCGGGGAGGCTAAGGACGTCTTCACAAGCGGAGTCCTCCGCAACCTTTCTCTTTACCTTTTTTAGTTTGCTTAGTTTATTTTGCTTGGTTTTGTTTGCCTCTTTTTATCAAAAACTCCAAAACAAATTAGTTTAGTTTGGTTTGCTTTCTCTTATCAAAAACACAAAAAATTAGTTCATGCTCTAGCTGTTGCTGCTGTTTTTGGCTTGCTCCACTTTTTTCAAAATGAACTCTGCTGAGAACACCAAGGTGTGTGACTTCACTAGAACAAACAACAATGATTTCCTTAGCACTCCTATTGCTCCACCTTCTCCTGATGCTACCTTTTATGAAATTAAGCCTGCTTTTTTGAATCTTGTGATGAGAGAGCAATTTTCTGGTGCTAGTTCTGATGATGGTGTTGCCCATCTCAATAGCTTTGTTGAACTTTGTGAGATGCAAAAGTATAAGGATGTAGATGGAGACATTATTAAGTTCAAGCTATTTCCTTTCTCCTTGAGAGGAAAAAAAGAATGGTTGCTATGATTTCCTAGAAATAGTATTGATTCTTGGATTAAGTGTAAGGATGCTTTTATTGGAAAGTACTACCCTCCTGCTAAGATTATATCTATGAGAAGTGATATTATGAAATTTCAATAACTTGATAATGAACATGTTGCTCAAGCTTGGGAAAGAATGAAATCTTGGTTGAGGATTGTCCCACTCATGGACTCACTGCTTGGATGATTATCCAGACTTTTTATGCAGGTTTGAACTTCTCTTCAAGAAACCTGTTGGCTTCAGCTGCTGGAGGTACCTTTATGAGCATTACTTTGGGTGCTGCAACAAGACTCCTTGATAATATGATGGTTAATTACTCTGAATGGCACACTGAGATAGCTCCACATGGTAAGAAGGTGAATTCTGTTGAAGAAACCTCTTCTTTGAGTGATAAGATTGATGTTAGTATGGCTATGCTTGTTAATGGGAAAGCTTCTTTAGATCCAAATAATGTTCCCTTAGCCTCTTTGGTTGCTCAAGAAGAGCAAGTTGATGTGAACTTCATTAGAAACAACAATTTTGGAAACAATACTTATGCTAATAACTATAGTCCTTATCCTCTTAATGGAAATACTTATCATGGTAGATCTAGAATGCCTAGTGAAGAGAGGATTCTAGAAGTTGAAAGATCCACTAATAACTTTATGCAGATGAAATATGAGAAAAACAAGATATTTACTAAAACTATGGAAGAACAATCTGCTATCTTGAAAAATATTAGTTATCAGCTTGAGAATTTGAATAGAGAAATTCCTAGTTTAAAGTAAAAAAATTGAGTGCTGAAAAAAATATTTCCTCTTTGTCTGAAGCATAGTCCTCCTTAATTAATAAAATGGCTACTAAACCTGAAACCATGGAAAGTACCTTTGCTGCTACTCATGCCATACAAGTTACTATTGATGAAAATGTTAGACTGTTAGCCCAACTTCATGCTAAGTGGGAAAGGAAAGCTGAAATTGATAGAAACAATAGTGTGTGCACCATTACCACTAAACCACAAGAAGCCCCTATTTCTCCTACTACTATTCCTAAGCCTAATGTGTCTACCACTAGTGATGCTAAGTTTGATTTTGATATATATGGTTGCAATATTTCTGAAGTGATTCTTTTCCAGCAAAATCTTGCTAGAAGTCCTGATGCTAGTGATATGCATGTTTCTTTCATCGAACACATTACAGATGCTCTTGTTAAGATTAAGGAAGAAAAGTTAAAACACAAAGCTTCTATTCCTAGGAAAGTAGAAGATAGTTGGGAACCCATTATTAATATGCAAGTGAATGACTTTGATCTCAAAGCTTCATGTGATCTTGGTTCTAGTGTCTCTATTATGCCTAGGAAGATTTATGAGATGCTTGATTTTCCACCTCTAGAAGAATGTTATTTGGATGTCCCACTTAATGATAATGCTAAGAAGAAACTCATGGGGAGTATTAATTATGTTCTCATTATGGTTAACAATGCGTATGTCCCTGTTGATTTCTATGTTCTGGCTGTTGAATACAATGCTTCTTGTCCTACTACTTTGGGAAGACCTTTTCTTACAACTATTGGTGTCATCATTGATATGAAAGAGTGCACCATTAAATATCAATTTCCATTCAAGAAAGGTATTGAACACTTCCCTATGAGGAGAGAGAAGTTGCTTTTTGCTCCTCCTTTGAAAGCAAGGTTTGATGTTAATGCTTCCTCATTTGAAAATACTTGATTTCTTGCTTCTTGTGCCTAACTTAAAGGCATTAAAGAAAAGTACTAGTTGGGAGATAACCCAAGAGTTTCCTTGTGTCTTGGAAGTTATTACTTCAGTAAGGACCTCTCCTTATCCTTTTTTGTTTGATTTTTGTGCCAAGAGTGACCTCTAATGAGAGGGAAGTAAGATTTGGGCAGTTGCTGTCCTGAAACAGATTTCTGTCCTCCACCATAAAAATTCATGAGGACTATATGTAAGTCGGATTGACTTAAAATATATGAATAAATCCCCCAGTATGTTAGCTAACTTTCGTTAGTTCAACATGTTTTGAATTGAGCAACAGATGGTCTTCGAAAAAATCGGTTTCTACATGCTGGTATGTTTTGACAGATTTCTGTCATTATTTGCATTTGCTTATTGATTCCTTTTTGGGTTCTTTTTTGGAAATTGAGATTTTTAAAGGAGTTGCTATAGTATCTTGTGTTTTTAGTGAAAAGTTCTACTGTTCTAAAGCTAAACCCAAGGGTCTATTATCTTTTGAATACACTAATGTTGCTAATGAAGATTGTGTAAAGTTTTGTACGAAAGAACATTTTCAGGTGTAGAGAAATAATGATGTAATGAGATGAAGAATGGAAAAAATCTCAAGATTGGGGATGCCACCCCGGTGTCACCCCAAGAAATATCCAAGAGGCACAAGCGTCAAAGCTTGGGGATGCCCAAGGCACCCCCTTCTTCATCAATAAAAAGCTCAGTTCTTTCTAGACACTTCATTTTATTGTTTCATGCACTATTGTGTTGTTCTTGGAGCGTATTAGTTTTTATTTTCTTTGATTAGTTGTTTAGTTTGCTTGAATAATGTAGTTTGGACCCCCGTTCTCGCTGTGTTTCTTCAAAAAAGTTGATTGGTGTTGCAAAGGAGTAGAAAGTTCTTGCTTGAAAGTGCAAGAGGATCTTGCATTGACTGTGACCTAGACTTTCAATGTCATGCTATGTGTTGTTTTGACCTTATGCTTAGTGATTATTGCTGTAGAATGACTTGTTCCAAACAATTGGGATTGCTTAGTGTGCCTTGAAGAAATTATGTGTTGTTTTAGCATGCAAAAGCATAGTATTGGGGTATTCTCCTTTGATGCTTTGTTTGGGTTGACTTGGCACATGCTCACACCATGTTATGACTATGAACAAGTCACCATAGCCTCTATGATCATTTAGTCCTTGACTTGTAGTACCACTCTATGCTTTCATTAGTAATGTTTTGTTGCTCTACATGATTATGGCCATTATTGCTCTCTTAGTTGGTTGCTCCCAGTCTTTTGCTAGCCTCCACTTGTATGAGTAAGCTCTACTCATGCTTCCAACTCCCAAGAAACCCAGTTATTCCAAAGTGTCCACTATAAACTCCTATGCATGGTGTGTTACACCATTCCAAGTATATTCTTGTTTTCAGCTATCTTCCAATTAAAAAGTATTTTGTTATGTGAAAACTTAGTGACTAAACCCCTCACGAACTTGATGGCACACTTTATATTCCTTGCCCCTAATAAACTTGAACCATTGTGTCATCTATGTTATATATGCTTGCACTTATACGTTGGATTTAGGAGAACCATGTTGTCATGTGTAACATTTTCAACATTGCACCTGTACTTTGTACACAGTTGATATCATGCTCTTTTGTCTATGGATGTCGCCGGTGTGAAACAAAAAGGGAGATTGTAATTCCATGGAGTTATGTATTTTGTGTTAGAGAATCGCCTGGGCCGCTAGCCTAATCCATGCCTAATCATGGTGGAAATTTGCAGCATCACCAAAATGAGCAATTTGTGAAGCATCCTCAATAAAAATCTATGCAAATAGTAAATAAAAAGATCGCTGAGATGCTCATTGTCTGCTTGCCTTGTCATTTTGGTTATGGAATAGCTCATGTACCATGTGTAAGGGGTACCCCGTCGGCGGTTCTCTATGATACACATGTACTTACTATGACAAGAACTTACAGGTGACCAAAGTTGAGTACCATGAGGTGCGGCCCTCGTATTCAAGGGATATCAGATTGCCAACTTATACTTTGTCAAGCATATACTTCATAGTTTGTTCACCTTAACCTTAATCACTTCAAGATGCTTATGATAGCGGAATTGAGGGCTGAAAGCTAACTAGTACCATAATTTTTTGGAAACTCTTTTTGAAACTTGAAATCCCTGCTTCCCTTTATGAAGGGCCTTTCTTCCACTATTATATTGAGTCTCCACCTTCTACCTTTAGGCACCAGTTAAGAGAGCATATTTTCCATTCTTAGTTCTATGTGCAGTGTCCCAAAACTTATTGATTGATGCATATTGTTGATATTGCTTGTTCTTGTGCTATTTTTATATAGTCACTCTTATGTACTTTTAAGGTGTCCTATGCATCTATTTTCTACTCCATGAGGGACACGCTGAATGCCACTATGCCATGTTTTCTGTATGTGAAACAAACAAACGTTTTTCAATGCATGTTATTCATGATCTTTGTTTGTAGCCTTTCATGTTGCATGCATAGTTACTTTATCTTATTGTTAGAACTCCATATTTCATGCACATGTTTAGAGTTCTTTAATCCCAGATTTCAATGCTTGCAAATGGTTTGATCTTGGTTTTGATGGTGCATGTCACCACAAAAATTATTCTTTCATCACTTACCTAATCAAGGACAAGCAAGAGTTAAGCTTGGGGATTCTTCATACGTTGGAAACGTATCAATAATTTTTAATGTTCCATGCTTGTTTAGTATCTACTTTGCTTTGCTTTGTCCACACTTTGAGGTGCCTTTCATATGTTTTCTGGTACTAACCTATTAACAAGTTGCCACATTGCAAGTTGCATGTTTTCTGCTATTTTTGGCTCCAGAAAAGCTAGTAAGGAAATATTCTCGGAATTGGACGGGACAAAATCCAAAGTCAATATTTCAACGAGGAGAACACGGAGTCCAGAGGAGAGACGGAGGAGCGCCACAGGGTGGCCACAACCCCCCCAGGCACGGCCTAGGGTGGGCCCTCGCCTGGGCAGGGTGCGGTCCCCCTGGCAGCCTCCCAGCCTCCCCTCTTTGCCTATAAGAAGCCCCCGATGAAGAAACCCTAAGCACCCGATCAATATTCCACGAAACCGTCTGTAGCCGCCGCCACCATCGTCCCAAGATCGGGGGGATCTGAAGCTCTTCCTGACACCCTGCCAGAGGGGAGTTAATCTCGGAGGCCTTGTTTTTCATTATGCCAGCCTCCGATATGAAGCGTGAGTAGTTCCACCTTGGACTATGGGTCCATGTAGTAGCTAGATGGTTGTATCTCCTCCTTGTGATTTCATGTATAGATCTTGTGAGCTCCATTCATGATCAAGATCTCATCTATTTTTAATCATGCATGTTGTGTTTGCGGGAATCCGATGGATATTGAGATTACTATGTCAGATTGATTAATGGTTTTGTCTTATTTATTCTATCATGTCTTTGTTGTTTGTGATCGTGCATGCTCTCCGTTGTTAGTACCTATCTTGTCCAAGTAGTTGCTAGTGACTCCAAGAGGAGATATTTATGCTCGATAGTGGGTTCATGCCTCTACTTAATAAAGGGAAGTGACAGAAATCTCTACGGTTATAGATGTGATGTTTCCACTAGGGAGAAAAGAACGGACTCTTGTTCATGGAACAAGTGGAATGTTTACCTTACACACTTTGCTCAAAGTAGTTGTCTGTTGCTTGCAACTTAATACTGGAGGGGGTTCGGATGAAAACCTGAAGGTGGACTTCTAGTCATAGATGTAGTTGGATGGCAGTCTATGTATATTGTTGTATTTCCCAATCGAATATCATAGTATCTTTGTGTCTAGTATTGCATTGTTATGCCTTGCTCAGTCCTGTCAACTTCCCTACTGTAATTTGTTTACCCAACATGCCATGTTTGTCTATCTAAGGAGAAAACCTCTAGTGAACTATCGACCCTAGTCCAATCTTTACCATTGAGACATCCTCCATTGTTACAGTTTACTTGCTGCAAACCTCATCACCTTCCACACCATACATTTAATCCATTGCTACAGCAACTGGTGAGTTTGACAACCTCACTGTTAGTTGGTGCAAAGTCTTGAGTTTGTGTTGTGCAGGTTTCCACGTTGCTTGCAACACCTTTGAGACGTTTCCTTCCTCCTATTGGTTCGATAACCTCGGTTTCTTACTGAGGGAAGACTTGCTGTTGTGCTTCTTCACACATTG
This sequence comes from Avena sativa, assembly GCA_916181665.1. Classification (NCBI taxonomy): domain Eukaryota; kingdom Viridiplantae; phylum Streptophyta; class Magnoliopsida; order Poales; family Poaceae; genus Avena; species Avena sativa. The sequence goes on from OV702296.1 coordinate 84,239,040, forward strand.
CTCTTGGGGTTTCCCGACAAAGCACTCTTAGGCACCATTATAAAGCAACTTTGTTTGTATTGTTGTTTGTGTTGAACTTGTCTACTGCTCCTGCTGAGCAACCTAATTGTCGAACCTCGTTTAAGTACCATACTATATATCCTATATTAGTTGCCTTATCCACATCTACTCTGTTTATATATCCTATATTAGCTTCTTTATCTATATCTGCTCTGTTTACTGAATGTATTTATGGTGCTGGTTAGATTTGTTGCTCTAGATTTGCTACCAGATTGGAAAAAACGAGGGCCAAAAGGATACATGAATGAAGAGAGATGCTGCTCCAGATTCGCTACTTTTTGGCAAAAATTAACACAAATGTTAGTGACATAAAGGGGAAAAGGCGCTCTTAAAAGGGCCAATCATAAAAATAACAAAAAAAAATCTTTCAATTTAGGCGACACGACGCACGTAACTACCAAACACGCCCCATATAGCCTCACACCACATTCCCAAAACATGTTTTCAACAAGTCGGCCCCACGCAGTCCAACATGAGGGGGTCCTACTATGGGACCCGACTGAACGTGGCCCCACTTGTCAGCATGTAACGAGGGGTCCTACATGATAGCATATAACGGCGAAGGTCCACTATGGGACCCGACTGAATGTAGCCCCACTTGCTAGCACGTAACGGCGAGGGTCCACTAACGGGACCCGACGGACAGCGAGTTTCAGACCGTGCGAGAGTTTTGGACAAGGTGATGGGAAAAAGTGAGGAAAAGATAACTGGCTTAAGAAAACTGAGTACAGCTAACGAACCAGAGGCACGGAAATAGAAATTCCTTTATTATATTATTCGTATTTTTCTCGTTTACAAATATTAAAATATGGGTTTTATTAAGTTTTATTACTTATAAATTCTTTACAAAATAATAAATATTGAAATATATAATATAATAATGTATGATAATGGATTTCCATTGTAGATCTTATTTTTTGACAATTTTGATATAGTTTAAACATTTTTCTGAGTTATAGAATATTAGTTATTGTATTTACAATATTGATTAAATTTTCTCCAATTAAAACAAAAACCAGAGATCTTTTCTCACTTATACTACCCCTAGCTACAAACGTTGACAGAGGTGTCCAGGGCCACATTGGCGAAGACCAGTCAATTTGCACTGACGAGATCCAGGTGACGCGAGCGTGACATTACAATGACATCATATGATGATCCTAATAGATCGATGATCGATCGGTCGATTGGGTGAGTGTGTAGCTGCAGAGGGGTGATTTGGATCGAGTAGAGAACAGAGAGTCTTATTTTGGTCTTGTCGCCCCTAGATGGTCACCAGAATTGGGTTAGCAACGCCGGCCAATGGCGGAGCTTGCAAGCGATCATGGTGACGGTGATATAGAAACTAATCGAGGAGGGGAAGGCCACTAGCAGGCTCAGGATCTCATAAGGAACACTGTGGAGAGGTCGGTGAGGCCACAGATGGTCGGGAGATGGTGAATCGACAATGTCGTCTGCGGCGGGCGGAGAGACAGCAAGCTTGATTCTCATGAGATGACTAGTCCGCTGCTTGCGTGACTCGACGAGGATGATGAAGGCGATAAGGTGGTTCTCCTGGACAACTCAGCTGGGTGCGGTGAGCTCGGCAGCTTTGAGCTCTAGCGAGGCCTAGGGTTAGGTTTCGGTGTTCTACAGAAGGGAGGAAGAAAGAAGGTGCGCAGAGGGGAAAAAGAGAGGATCTGGGAGAAGAAACGAGCATCATGGCGTCCTTATTCCCCTCATCCGAAGCGGTGGGCAAATCGTGATGCAGGCAATGGCGCACGGCGGTAGAGAAGCCACCAAGCCGCTTCCATCTAGAGGAGGAAGACAGCGACAACGTTTATAAGGCCGAAGGGGTACGAGCTAGTGTTGGGCCATGTGGGCCTCAGTAAATTGAGCGGGGAGGCTATTGTTGTTGCACGTGAGCGTCAGATAGGGAGAAGATAGAATGGGTCGTGGGCTAGAGACTATTTTTCCTTTTTCTTATCTTTTTCTATATTCTGTTTTCACAAACCCTTTCAAATGTTAATTTCTTTACATTTACATTATATAGAAATTTTGTAAGACATAAAAAATATTGTAGAGATCAATTATAATCAACTCTTTCTACACTTCTTGTAGTGTTTTAGAAATACATAATTATATGAAGGGTTCATTTTATCAAATAGTATTTAAATAGTATCATTAGGAATTAGGGTTTTAGGGTGTTTGGTTTATTACTTAGAGAACAATCCAAATATGTTTTTCATTTTATTTGGATTACTATAACTTTATTTTTTTTGTAAATACTAAAGTTAGACTTAAAATCTTTTTGATACTTGGCATTCTACCATAATGACCCTAAATATTGGAGTTGTTTAATATTGACATCCAATTATTTCAATCCTCTTCACTTTAGGTTTTTAAATTATCCTTTGTAATTACCCTTGTTGTTCTCTAAGGATGACAAGTGACTTCATTATTGAAATTATAATAAATATGGAAGAAGATTAGGCTTTATATATATACATTCTACAATGATACTAAGTAGGAACAAAATTACTTGCTCTACTTAAACAACCAAGGATTACATATTATTCTAAATGTTCTCTTCCTTACTTAGTGTGTTTGATTCACAGTGTAAAGTTATCATATAATGATGCATTACTTATATGATAAATGTAGTTCATTTACCATGTGACAATTGTTTAGGGTTTAAATGGGTGATATAGACATGGAATTTGAGATGGCTTGATATAGTCTTGTTTGATAGCTTCACTGGAACTTCTACCTTAAATACTTCATTAAGCTTAGGTCTTAGTTAAGGAATTACTTTCCTAGATATACTCTGTGTAAATATCTCATCTTATTCATAAAGATCACATCTTCTTGAATAAGTCAATCATCTGACTCCACCATAACCATCATCATATGATGACATGGTCATGTCACTACAATAATACTCATTCTCCATTCTTACTCTAGTATAACTTCCATTTTCTAGTTACTCTTGATGAATTAATTCATGGGGTTATTTCTAACTTCTTTAATCAAAACCCTTAACATTCTTCTCTTATCTACCACCAAGGCTTGCAGAGTTACACTCCTCACTATAACACATGTGATATCAATCCTCTAGAAGAGGTCTGGTAATATTCCCCATAATACAAGATTGTTCTTGTGTTAGCTTGGCTAAAATTACCATTTCTCCAACTACTCCATTCAACTCGGGTTCTATACTTCATCATACACTATCTTGACTTCTCATGATCAAGCTAGAGGACTTAACTAACTAAGGTTTAGTATAGCTTGGAATACTAATATCATCACTTTAACACCTAGTTAATTATACTCAAGTGAACTGAGAATAATGACTACTATTCATTAAGCACACTTGACTTAGAATTCTTATTGCCTGGTCAACATCTATCCTCAAGTTTCAAGTAACGTATGAGAGGAATATTACTACCCTTATAACTCAATGTTGCTCTAATATGAGCTTGATCATACTATCTTGACTTTGGTTAGCTCTAGTAATTCTTACTCCAAATTCATATTACACCATTGTGACTTTCCCTAACTAACCTGAGATAACATATATGTACTAGAGTTTAATCATATTTTATCCACCAATGTCACTTATGCCTCATATAATCAATCTCTCTTAGTGACTTAAGCATGATCATTATAATCCTTTTACCATTTATGGCTTAGTTTTCTATTTGGCTAATCAAGGCTTTCATCAATGCAACATTACAGTTGTATTATAATTATCCTCTTAGAATTTCCATTTAACTAAGAGATATTATTCAACGACTATGCCTACTTGATCCAATAATATTAATCCTTGGTAACTATCTTCAAAATTCATCCTTATGATCCTCTTTGTTACCACATATATCTTTATTTAAGATAACATACCTATTCTATTTAGAAGTCATTTGACTCCAACAATCTTTAGATTGATTTAATTCTCTTCAAACACTCACATCTTATAGATGATATCTAAAACTATCATAACTACTTACCTCTGCTTACTTCTTTCTCTAAAATCTTTTAAACTAAATATTATGATAAGACAATAGCTGATAGATCATGAATTGATAGGTTAAGAATTGATAAATAGTTGATAACTCGGCGTTGATGTTCAATAGATATTAGATCATAGTTCCAAAGGAATGTTAAGGATTGGGATGACAATAAAGATATTTGGTAATTGTTCTTAACTTAGTTTCCTTCCTACTCAACATAAATAAAGTGCTAGGTTTAATTATTACCATGATGCTCATGGTAGGAGTAGATAAGGATAAGATAGATCAAGATTTAATTATTCAATTATTGTTAATTGAGTTATATACTTAACTTGATATCATGAGTTATTCTAATGTATACCATAACATGATCTCTTGAAGGTAAGTACTGTGTTGTGGTTTAGTCTTATTACATTTATTCTACCATTAGATCAAATCATGTTTACCCAAAATAAGATTTTAGCAAAGGTAATATTGAAACTTATCGCAATTAACTTGATGATCTACTTCAGTTCCATCAAGTTGAGTGAAGCTTCAATCACTTTGACAAGTTTTATTTAAAAGCGCGAAAATTATTCAGATTTTCTATGCATGAATGCAATGCACACACCTGAGCTCAGCTTATTTCTAAACTCTAATGCTAGCATTTTACACCTGACTTCTCGAATTTTTGAAGGTGATCCCCAAAACTCTCATCCCTTATAGATTTATCTCCTGTAAGGCCCCATGTGAGCCACGACGGCGTTGTAAGAAGCTTGAACTTCTAGCGGTTTTCTAGATCTTGTGCTTCGCGCACGTCCTGCTTTTTGGTTTTCCCTTGGAGAAATATTTCTCAAAATCATGCACGACAGGAGTTCCCTTACATATACCACACGAGCAAGAGGCTAGGCATGATCTCTATCACCAGGTCACTCCCCATCAACATCAGAGCCTAAAGTGTCGAGCTATGAACTTATGACCAGCCTCGGTAATAAGTCACCTTACCCACGGTTCCTAGTTCTTGAGACCCTCGCGTGACTCATGTATGGAACCCCAACAACATGCGTCTTTGACCTATATCTTTCACCTAGAGAGGATTACGGGGGCGGCTCATGAGGCACATTCCCTCCAGCGGCCAAAAAAGTACAGGACCTAAAGTGTCAAGCTCTAAACTTACGGACTAGTTCCGGTGAAAAGTTACCTCACCCATGGTTCCTAGCGCCTAGAGATCTCGCATGACATATGCGTGGGACTTCAGCGGTGCTTGTATTTTACCTATGAGGCGGCTCGTGAGGCACTTCCCCTCCAGTGGCCAAAGCTTTAGGACCTAAAGTGTCTAGCTCAGAATTTGCTGATCGATTTAGGCGATAAGTCACCTCACCCATGTTTCCTGGTATTTAAAAACCCTCATACTGAAACTACAACACATCTACAAGGGTGCAAATGGGATAAGCATTTTCCCTATAGTATTCTCCTTGCTAGGCTTACGGGGCAGCTCGTGAGGCATGGTACGCCATAAACGTATCTATAATTTTTTATGTTTAGTATCAACTTTGTTATGTTTTGCCTACACATTGAGGTATTTTTATACATTTTCTAGGACTAACCTATTGACAAGATGTCGCAGTACCAGTTGCCTGTTTTGTGCTATTTTTGGTTTCAAAAAATATAGTAAGGAAATATTCTCGGAATTGGACGGAGCAAAAGCCAAAGTCAATATTTTACCGGAGCGAAGACGGAGTCACAAGTTCAGCTGAAGGCGGCCACGAGGTGGCCACAACTAGGGCTGGCGCGGCCAGCCCCTGGGGCCCACCGCCACCATGTGTGGGCCCCTCGGGAACCTACCGACCTTGCCCCTTTGCCTATAAAAGAACCCCGATGCAGAAACCCTAAGTACCCGATCAAATCTCCACGAAACAGTCTAGAACCGCCACCACCATCGTCCCTATATCATGGGGGATCTGAAGATCTTCCCGGCACCCTTCCAGAGGGGAGAGATCATCCTGAAGGCCTTCTTCATCACCATGCCATCCTCCGGAGTGATGCGTGAGTAGTTCACCCTTGGACTATGGGTCCATACAGTAGCTAAATGTTTGTTTCTCCTCCTTTGTGATATCATGTTTATATCTTGTGAGCTCCGTTCATGATCAAGATCATCTATTTGTAATCATACATGTTGTGTTTGTAGGGATCCGATGGTTATTGAGATACTATGTAAGATTGATTATTGATTCTATCATGTCTATGATATTTGTGATCTTGTGTGCTCTCCGTTGTTAGTATCTACCTTGACCAAGTAGATGCTTGCAACTCCAAGAGGGATTATTTATGCTCGATAGTAGGTTCATGCCTCTAGTAATCTGTGGAAGTGACAGAAATCTCTAAGGTTGTAGATGTGTTGTTTCTACTAGGGAGAAAACAACAATCCTTTGTCCATGGAACAATTGTATTGTTTACTTTACACACATTTCTTAATGCAATTATCTGTTGCTTGCAACGTAATATTGGAAGGGGTTCGGATGATAACCTAAAGGTGGATTATTAGTCATAGATGCAGTTGGATTACGGTCTAAGTATTATGTTGTAATGCCCAGTTAAATCTCGTAGGAGTCAAGATGTCTATTATATGCATTGTTATGCTTTCTCAATCTGTCAATTGCCCCGCTGTAATTTGTTCACCCAACATGTTATCTATCTTAAGGAGAACACCTCTAGTGAACTATGGAACCGGTCCAGTCTTTATCATTGATACATCATCTATTGTTACCGTTTACCTTCTACAAGCAACTACCATCTTCCACACTATACATTTAATCCTTTGTTTTCAGCAAACCAGTGAGTTTGATAACCTCACTGTAAGTTGGGGCAAAGTTTTGAGTTTGTGTTGTGCAGGTTCAAAGTTGTTAGCAACACATTGGAGTTGTTTCCTTACTCCTACTGGTTCGATAACCTTGGTTTCATAACTAAGGGAAAACTTGCTGCTGTGCTCATCACACCTTTCTCTTGGGGTCTCCCAACAGGATCTATGTCAACTGAGCCACATCAAGGCACACTCCTCTAGTGGCCAAAACTCTAGGACCTAAAGTGTCGAGTTATGAACTTACTGTCCAATTTTGGCAGTAAGTCCCCTCACCCATGGTTCCTGACGCTTAAAAACCTTTTGCGCAAATCCATAGCGAGGTGTAGAGGACCGAACCAAATAAGATACAAGTCCATGTGTTTACAGTGCTAGTCCCTGGATCGAATAGCTAGAACCCATAATGAATATGTAATATCAAGAAACAAAGGTCATATTACATATCATATCTAGGAAATAAATAGTTCATTACAACTTACATAGCTCATATGGCTATCTTATTACAGAGCTGCAGATATAACTATAAAGCATGGAGTCCTTCATCTTCATGTGCCACAGGAAAACATGTTGGTTGTAGACTCGTAATCCCTACTCATCAAACTTCACTAACATCAAGTAATTATACAACATGATAAGTTACAGCCACAAGGGTCAATACATTTGAATTGTATTGGCAAGTGATATCATATTGATATAGAGAATCTAACATCTACATGAATATATGGCTAAGTAGAGTTTTGGCTGGCCTTTGCATAAAGTAAGTTTTCCCTATCCTTTGTAAAATAGTTTTTCTCTTTTTCAACAACACTCCATAAAACATGGCACACTGGATACCCTCCAGGTGTTTCCCTTGTTCACCCAACAAGTTTTAACTTAGATAAATTAGAATGATGAGATTCTTGATTCGGCTTCATTGTCTTGATGCTAAAAAATTGTCCATAACTGAGGACACGGCTAAGTACTTAGTTTTACCCTCTCGAGAGGTGGTGCACTTTCCCCACAAGACTTGACATGCATTGAGACGAGACTTTTCAGAAGAAATCCCTCAGATCACCACAGACGCATTCCATCCTATCATCACTACCATCTTCTGTATGTCTGACTGACTTCTTGCAACTTAGTTGGTCAAGGCAGAGCCCATATGCCATGTGGTTGCACTAGAAGCTTTCGCGACAAGAATGTCTCCAATCTCTTTGTTCCTGGGTGGCCATACACAAGTGTGATACACCAGGGTAAACCATACAAATGGGCCATGGGTAACCACTCAACACAATCCATACAAGTCCCATTTCCACTCAGGTGTTTCATTAACAACAATTGTTTTTATTAATCCAAAATACTCATATTTTCATAAGACATCATATCACGATTTCCACCCACGAATCTATATAGCAAGACTAAGCATTCTAATCTTACGATGTCTCCTATCTTTAGGAAATACTACCAAGGTAGGTACTATAGGATTAAAATAGCATAGAAATCTTCTATATCTAAATAGGAGTCCCCCACTATCTTATTTTCCTGGCTCCTGGTGCAGCCACGTCACCTCTTTTTCCACACAGCTTTCCTCCTCGCTTCGTCCCTCCCGCATGGAACAATTCTCCCTTGGTCGACCGTTGATCGATACATCGTTTTTTCATATATTCGAGACTTCTGGCTCTGTGTGGCTGTCTGTCTGTCGGTCGTATCATATCCCCGCCGAGCGCCGATTGATTTACTCGGTAGTCCCGCTCTCCTCATCTCCTGCATGATGGCCTTCCTAACAAATGCAAGAGTAACGGATGGATCTGGTCTCCTCTTTTAAGCAATGGATCTGCCCACCCATCTATTCTCCTGGTTCGTGACTCTTTGCCCAGTTAGTGCTCGCACCCGCCGGCAACAGCTCCGCCTCGACGTACCTTACCGGCCTCGACATCACCCGTCGTGCTATTTGACGCCAGCGCTTCTGGTACGCCTCTCAGCTGCTACATCTTTGGCTCGAGCGTGCGGTCAAATTAGAGGGCCTTCTATCAGTTGCAGGTAGCGGTGCGCCAGTGCGGCCAATCCGTTTTTCCGGCCGTGGCCGATGCTGTAGATCGACAACCTCGACATATCGTCATCTTTGTGGCCAGCTGCTTGCCCTACCATCAAGAGAGCTCCATCGACAACTAAACCGGCATCTTCGGCGGTAGTTGAATCATCCCCATATGGTTGTACCTGCTCACCGTCTCATCAGTCTACACGTTTGGTTCATGCAATTTCTTTTATTCACACGGTTGTTTCTCAAGACCTCAACACTGGCCAATGCTACATGCATTTTTTCTTGGTATGTCACTCTAATTTCTCATTAAAATGTTTTATGCTTCCTATTTACTTATATATCAATCTAAATAATATGCATGTCCTCTATTGGTATCTCCATCATTAGTATTTTTATTTTGCCCCATTTTGGGTATTTTATATTCAAATACGGAAACTCCTTTTCTCTTCCATTTTGGCTTGGTTAGGATCTCCACAAATTTGGTAAGTGCAGTGGCGGTGAAGAAAACATGGTGATCTATTCCCACTGTAATCATATCAGGTATCAACTTTGATGCCATGTTTTATCTTTTGTTACCTGCAATGCATAAAATTTTTCAGCTTGAACAACAAACACTCAACGGCAAGATAGGGGTAGTAATTTCACCTCTCTTTTACATGCAGCAATAGTTCTACAACCATACTTTTGCCACTGCATGGTTTCATAGGTAAACTGTAGTTTTATTTTGCGAGGTGGGCATAGTAATTAACAAGACGTTTATTGGTTCTCATTTATTTTGTGATTTTTTTTAATGCTAGGTTCATTCCATGTTGGAAACTTCTGCAATCATCATGAAAAAAGATGTCATACCGAGCAGTTTGCCACATGTATCAGGTACGAAACCCAATTTCCTCTGTTTTTGCTTGATTATGTATGAAAATAATCTCAAGCTATTAAAATCGGCTCTATATTTTTTCCTCAAATAAATTAATCACTGAATGAGGTTTCATGTCCTTTGTAATGAAGATCGTGCACATCTATCATGCCAGATAGAATCAATTTCGGTCACATTGAACCAACAGTTTAAGTTACTTGGTATGATCGTGTCTTTTATACGATGCTAGGATCAGTACAGCTTTGGTCTATTCAGATCTACGAAATAATTCTTAACATAACACTCATTTGTTTGTTCTCTCCATTTTACCATTATTGTAGGGGAATGAGTAATCAATTGTAAGAAGAAAATCTTCTATATCTAAATAGGAGTCACACCTATTTAATGGTTTAGACTTACGGTTTTTCAATGGCTTAGTCAGACTAGGTTTTGCTTTCTTCACTTGCTCTATGTGTGAATATTATACACTGAAAGTTTAAAAGATGTTTTTTTTCCTCTTGCAACTATGATGGGAAAATACCCAATTGACAAAGATTTTACTTTTTGCATTTGCAATGCATCCTACCGAAAGTTGGCACAAATGCAGGGATCAAGTTGTATTTAAGTTTACACAACAATTATTGACTAGAGAAGAATGAGCTAGATTAATATAGTGTATGCAAATGACCTGCTATGATTTATATATATCGTTATTTTTTTGTGATGTTATATTTTATTTTCTTACACATGATTTTTTGGGAGCATATCTGCTACTATCTCTTTAACTGTAATGCCTTCCTGGCTTTAGTCGACGTCTCAATCATTTTATCATTATGTACCACATGTTTCCGCAGCAACGCGCGGGGTATCATCTAGTATACCTAATAGTCCTGTCATGCATACTGCAAAAACATCACTAATGCAATATAGAAAAGATAGGACTTTTTATGACCAAAGTATCACTTGCCTTTATAGTAGAATATTTAAGTACTCTCTCTGAACTTGCAATAGCACACTCCTCAAATTCTACAACAATATAATCAAGCAAAAAGCACACACTCAAAACTATAACACAAAATAACAAAACAATAAAAAGGAATGCATGCAAGCATGCAACAAGATCATTTTATTGAACAAATTGTTCCAACAAGGTTCTAAACATTACATACACCTACTTATCCTTTTTATAAAAGTGGAATTCCAATTGGAACCAAGTTAGTGCAATTTGGTTATTTAAATTATTTTTCTTTACTAGAAAATCTATAATCAATGGAATATTTTCTAGTTCCAACAAATTATAATTTTAATTTCAAATGTTAGTGTTGATGGTCATAGGGTTCAAAACACATCCATTTGCAAAACGATTCACTCAAAAATAATTTTCACAATAATTTTTATACTCAAAATACTCCACAAAAGGTTCTGCCTAAAAAATCAGTTTTGCAGAAGCTTTTGGACAAAAGGAGGTCATAGTAGTGCATATTTTTCTAAATCTATAGACACCAAATTTGTATTTTTCTAAATTGTGGATCAAAAGTTATAAATTTTACAAGTTTAAACATCTAACAAATCAAATCTGGATTTTGTCTGAAAAGCCTAGCCACGTGGCATGTTCTAATTGGCTGGTACCGTTTCTGCAGGATCAGCAACACAGGCCGTTGGATTTAAGTGAGATCACACGGGCCGGATCAACTGGGACCCCTTCGTTAAGTGATCTATCCTAGCACTTGGATTCGCATCCGATGGACCAGAGCGATTGGCCAAGATCTGGCAGCGCTGGTTACTGCGCGCGGCGGCGGCGCGTTTGGCGATGATGGACCGGCGCTGCTAGGGGTAAGGGGAGGGGCGCTAGACATTACCGAGGTTGCGGGGTCGAGGTGGTGGCAGTGGAGGTCGCAGTCGAGGAAGGGGCGCACGGGCTCGTCGTAATTCCTCGTTGGAGTTCGTCCGCCGTTGGTGGCTTGCAGATGAAGACGGAGGCGAGCTTATGGGCCACGAGCAAGCAAACAAATAGTGCTAGCAGGTGTGCCCGAAGACAGTGAACGTGGCAGTGCAAGGCCGGGGTCGAGGGATGGTCGAGGCTCACCGGAATCGTCGCCGGAGTTCGTTGGTGGCCGTAGTAATGCGAGCTAAATTACGTGCAGCCTGGGGGCTCTCTGGTGGAGGGGTGTGAGGGGAAATGGAGAGGAGCCAGAGGGGATTAAGAGGGCGAGGTCGAGGTGGAGAATTACTCTCGCATTCAATCGAATTGAATCAAAATAAACCGAGAGTGAAACGGCCGGGGGAGAGTAGGCTCAGCACGCGGGGTTGACGACGACACTGACGGGGCCGGTGGGGCCGGCTTGACAGCGAGTGGGTGAGGAGAGAGGGGCGCCGGGTGGGCTTAGGTGGGTCGGGGCTGCTGGACCTTGTTGGTTTAGTTGGCAGGTAGGTTTTTTTTTCTTATTATTTATTTTTCTGTTTCTGTTTTTATTCAAATCAATTGATTAAAACTCCAAAATGATTTCAAATCTTCACCAAAACTTTTCAGAAGATTTTATACAAAATATAAGTTGGTTACTTAGTCCAACTAGGGAATTTCAAATATTTTTATAAATTATTATTCATTTAAAATTTGAGTGTGGCACATTGGCATTACTTAATAAAATTTGAATATGGTACCTAAGCCCATATAATTTTACTAAATTAACATTTATTCTTTTATATTTTTTAAATATACTTTTATTCCATTCACTTATGGATTTTAGCCGTGGCTTAAATTGACTTGAGCCACCCATGGGTAAGTCACCTCACCCAAGTTAAGGAGCCTATCCTATGGCACTCCCCTCGGGAGGCTTACAGGGCGACTCATGGGATAAACCCTCGCCATAGGACTAAATACCGGCAACACTGGCATCCGTAACAAACGCCTGAAATGACACCCTCTCCCTTGAGAGATGACTCACAAAATCGCTCCCTAACTAAGGAACAAGAGCGTGCGCAGGGCTCGCGATAGTGGTGCCACTCAAACCACTGGGGCTTGAGCCCATGAAGAATCCTCTCCTCAGGTTTAGGAGCACACGATTCGGGCGCCCTTGACACTGGTATCAGCATAAGGATTGCTCGTAAGAGCATGAGCAGAACTATCTACGGTTCAGGAGGCCTCATTGGGAACGTTGCGCTAGGGGCTACCCCTCGCTTAGAAACGATTAGAAGCTCCCAGCAGCACGACAATCAAGGTGTAGTCGGAAAAACTCCTCGCAAGCGGCGTCTCCCTGATGTCTCTTCAGAAGAAACAAACTAGTTGGTGCAACCTCTACGAGACCCCCTCGCGAGGGAGTCGCCTCAGAGTATCTCAGCCCCTCAGCAGGTACGCAGGGGCCTCACGAGGCCCATCGCCCGAGAAGCCATATAGGTAGCTGCCGCTGGCTCCGTCGAACTGGTGCCGCGCCACAGCTACAACAAGAGCGGAGATCCGCTGAAACAGATCCATACAGTCTTCCTTACAGTCTTGCCGGCAAGACAGTAAACTAAGGGGCACTACAGTTCCACGTCTACAATACAAAAATGCCGACGGTCGTGTCGGAGCAGCGACTGTCGTGTCTACGAACCCGCTCCGACCTCCGCAAGGTACGTCGGGTAGTCGACTCGACACAGCAGGGTATCAAACACCGAGAAGGATAAGTTCCCTCCACCGATGTAGCGGAATCGCATCACGGATCCATGCTCGGTGCGGTGAGCAATAAGGAAGTGGTCCTAGCCATCGAAGAGGCACATCTCATCAGGCTGAAGAGTCTCGGCGCTAACCCTCCACCTTTCACGACTGCCGGAATGGTGTGGCTCCTCCTCCTAGGGAAGATCCTCGATACCCCCAAGTGTGAAATGCGAGGGGAGCCTTACATTGGCGAACCAGTCCGAGTTCCCAAGGATGAAGACAAAGTCAATCACCCGGACAGGATCGGGATCATCTTCAATCTTGATCACGACTAGAGGGTAGAAGTGGCCACAGGAAAGGCAAGCCTCGGCTCGACGCTGGGTCCTCCACCACGTCCCCGCGCGGTGACCACGACCGCTCCCGCAAGGACGACTGTGCCCGCGTTTGGCCGGCTCCTCCCCGGTATCTGTTGCTACTCCTGAGGGGGGAAACAATGGAAAGGGCGGAGCCATGTCCTCCGTGCCTCTAGCGACCGCTCCCACATGGGTGCCCGCGACCTTGTTTCATCGGAGGGGCTATCTCTACCTCAACTGTTACAAGGGTCTCCTCAGCCTCGACCATGGTTGTCTCGCCCGCCTCACCGACAGAAGGGCGTGGGGATGCCATTGGGGTAGACAAGGCCTTGGTTCAGGCACCCAAGAAAGGAAAAGGGGGATTGTACCGCGGAGTAAAGGGATCGCGCGCCCGTGCCCCGATATAACAAGACTAGTTGAAAAGACACCTCGCTGCTCCGGGCACGCAGCATTAACTGCAGGGCCCCAGACGCCGTCATGTCGTGGGATCAAGTCCCGGGGCTGAGAAAACACGCCAAAGATCTACGATGGAGGGCGAGAGGTCGTTCCAAGTCTACGGCCAAAATAGGCGCATGGCCGACCCATCTTGACCCAACGGGCGCCCGGACCCATCAACCGTCATAGGCCCCTTGCCACTTCGCGCCCACCGAAGGACACATGCGAGCCAAGCACCAAGGGGATACTATCGGGGACCTGGCAACTGGGGTGCCACGTCCCGGTAGTAGATGGGTCCATAATTTTGGCATATAGACCCTCGAGAGGCTACGATGCCTCTGAAAGATGTGCGGCCGGATGACCCCTCGCGAGGCCCCGCCTCGTGATGGTGCAGCCTAAAGAGGATGCGGCAGGAAGGACTCTTGAACGGTATCATGTTACGCCGCGACGCTTTGGAGCATGTCCGGGCCCAATCGGTAATCCTACTAAGAAGCCGGCAGGCGAGGCGGATCCCAACAAGGGATGCAGCGGCACCACGTCTCCGGTTTGCCTCAGTAAGAAGGATTTGGTCTGCCTCCTTTTCTGCAAGGAGTGGACTGACAACCTCAGCATATGCAAGCCTTCACTTTTCCATTTTGGTGCAAGGCAGACAGCAGGCAGCGCCGGATGAAGAAAAGAAGCACTAAAGAAGCTCAATTTATTGAAGGATGGAGAAGCCTTCGGCACCCAAGACTTTGTCCACGGAAATTAGCCTTGTAGACCCGGATCTCGAGGAGCGGCATTGTGGTAGCCCTTCCCGCCCAGGAATTGGGGGAAGAGGCCCAGAGCCGTTGTATAAGGAGCCCTTCTCCTACCTTAGAATAGGCCGATCCCAGAGATCTAAAGCCCTAGACATTTATCCACCATTGTACCCTCGCGAAACATACGAGAAATACAACAAAGCAGGAGTAGGGGCTTTACCTCCTCACGAGGGTCCTCAACCTGGGTAAAAAAACCCGTGTGTCAACTCTCTGTCGTGACCGTGCTCCGTCATCGCCACCGTCATCGAGACTCCTTGAATCGCGTGGTCATCCCCCTCTCGAACCAAGGGATCGTTGGACCCTAGTTCCTTCGCAGGAGAAATCTCCGACAATTGCAATGGTAGCTTCACCGCGGGAGCGTGCCATTTTTCCCCATGTAGCTGATGCTGAAGATGCTGAACTAAGGGCTTGCAAGCGATGGCTTCAAGTGGCGAGAGAAGCACGGATTCACCGAGTTGTCCTGGAGATGGATAGCACTGAGATCGCAGCAAAGCTTAACAAGAAGGTTCGGGATCGATCTTGTTACGGTCCATTGGTTGAGGAAATAAAAACCCTCCTTAACGGTTTTGACGACTACAAGGTTTCTGCGGTTCGGTGTATGGCGAAAGAAGCGGCCCATAAGATTGCAAAAGAAGGCTGCGATAATAAGTTATGTAAGGTGTAGTTTTGTATTGCACCAGAGCATATTTCAAACCTGGTTGTAGACTTAATATAATCGCAGCGCTTTAATCTCAAAAACAATGCTCAGAAAAACAAACTTACATTTTTAAACAAACATGCAAGATTAACTAATGGACCGTGGAGCCAAGCTGGTTCTTTCTTTAGAGTACATGTTCGACTTCTCAACGCATTTTCTGTTACTGGAAGTATTTCTAGTAATAATGGTTATGGAACATGTTCTCAGCGTGTTGGGTTCAAGTTGTATAGCATTGGAATATCATGATCATTGTAGGAAAATACACGGTCAGTGATTATTTTGCAGACTGAAGTTAAATCTTCTACTTGCAGTTTGGTAAGTATAAGAATTTTTGTAAAAAAACCAGTAGATGATAACTTATCTGTCAATGATATCATGTTTGAGGTTACTATCACTACTGGAAAAACCATCTTCGGTTCGATGTGAACAAGGCCAGCAGTCCCGGCCTGGCACAGCTCGCGACTAGTGGGAGCACTAGTCCCGGGCCGTGAGGCCTCTAACGGTTAAAACGGCCGTAGTGACTAGTCCCGGGCCGGACCAGGTCATTATTTCCGGTCCGTAATACGGCCCGGGACTAATAACCTGGAGCAGGCCAGCTGGTCCTTTCGTGGACTATTAGTTCCAGGTCGTATCACGGCCCGGGACTAGTTGTCCACGACTATATATTCTGCCTCCTGTCCTGCTGCCCTAAAGCATATGATGGTCATTTTTCTCAAAGAAGCAAGAGAGTTCATGCCATTTTTTTCTCAAGATTTAGTTTGCAACACCTAAATCCAAAGCTTTAAAAGGTTAGAACTTCATTATTTCATCTCTTATTGCTACTTTAGCTCTATAATGCTCTAGAAGTATAGAGATATGGATCAAATGCATGCATGCTCTAGAAGTAGCTAGAAGGATTTTGATATATATGTGTAACAAATTTTGATTAGGCACATAGTTACTGAAAATTGAAATGTGTAATTTTAGAGTTTCTGAGCTTAGAATGGAATGAGGTTTTCACTGATAGAACAAGAATAAAAAACTCCACATTTATCATGTTGATTGTTTTCTCCAATTCACAAATTGGTGCATGTAAATTTTTCAAAATTCAAAATTAATGCTCTAGAAGCTCTCAATAACTTGTAATAATTTTATCATGTTGTGTAATGGTTTTTGATATACTTTTACTATAATGCAGATGGTCCGGAAATGGATGTACAGTACTGACCGACGCTCTGGCGAGTTCATTAATGGCGTGCATGAATTTATCCGTGTTGCTGATGCAAACAAGCGCAATGGTTTTGTATTCTGTCCATGTAATGGATGTAGGAATCAGAAGGATTACTCTGACTCGAAAACCCTTTACAGCCACCTGTTGAAGTCCGGCCTCATGTCCAGTTATAATTGTTGGACCAAGCATGGAGAGAGAGGGATTAGAATGGAAGACAATGAAGAAGAGGAGGAGGATTACAACTATCATGGTTTCCCTAAGTACGGAGATACTTCCATGGGGGATGCTGAAGGGGAGGATGAAGAAGAGACACATGATGAACCCACTGATGATCTTGGTCAGACCATTGCCGATGCACGAAGAGATTGTGAAACTGAAAAGGATAGGGAGAAGTTCAATCACATGTTAGAGGATCACAAAACGTTGTTGTACCCAAATTGTGAAAATGGTCTGAAAAAGCTGGGCAGCACACTGGAATTGGTGCGATGGAAGGCTGAGTGTGCTATACCTGACTCGTCATTTGAAAAGTTGCTGAAAATGATGAAGAATATTCTTCCAAAAGATAACGTATTGCCCGCCAGTAAGTACGAAGCAAAGAAGGTTGTCTGCCCTCTAGGTTTAGAGGTTCAGAAGATACATGCATGCCCTAATGACTGCATCCTCTACCACGGTGAGGAGTATGAGAATTTGGATGCATGCCCGGTATGCACTTCACTTCTGTATAAGATTAGACGAGATGACCCTGGTGACGTTGAGGGCGAGCCCCTCGGAAGAGGGTTCCCACGAAAGTGATGTGGTATGCTCCTATAATACCACGGATGAAATGCTTATTCAAAAACAAAGAGCACGCCAAGTTGTTGCGATGGCATAAAGAGGAAAGTAAGTCAGACGGGATGTTGAGACACCCCGCTGATGGGTCGCAATGGAGAAAAATCGATAGAAAATACCCGGACTTTGCATATGACGCAAGGAGTTTAAGGTTTGGTCTAAGTACAGATGGCATGAATCCCTTTGGGGAGCAGAGCTCTATTCACAGCACCTGGCCCGTGACTCTATGCATCTATAACCTTCCTCCTTGGTTGTGCATGAAGCAGAAGTTCATTATGATGCCAGTGTTGATCCAAGGTCCGAAGCAACCCGGCAACGACATTGATGTGTACCTAAGGCCATTAGTGGAAGAACTTTTACAGTTGTGGCACGAACCCGGGATACACATGTGTGATGAGCACAAGCAGGAAGAATTTAACCTCCGAGCATTTCTTTTTGTAACAATCAATGATTGGCCTGCTCTTAGTAACCTTTCAGGACAGTCAAACAAGGGATACAATGCATGCACACACTGTTTAGATGAGACTGAAAGTATATATTTGGAACATTGTAAGAAGAATGTATACAATGGGCATCGTCGATTTATTTTGGCCAAGCATCCCTTAAGAAAGAAAGGCAAGCATTTCAATGGTCTGGCATGTCACCAGACGAAGCCTAAGGAGCGTACTGGTGCTGATATATTTGATATGGTCAAAGATTTGGATCAACTGGTAACCTTTGGAAAGGGTCCTGGAGGAAAATCTGTTCCGAAGGACGCTGAAGGACACGCACCCATGTGGAAGAAGAAATCTATATTTTGGGAGCTACCATATTGGAAATTCTTAGAGGTTCGCTCTGCAATCGATGTGATGCATGTGACGAAGAATCTTTGCGTGAACCTGTTAGGCTTCTTGGGCGTGTATGGGAAGACAAAAGATACACCGGAAGCAAAAAAGGACCATCAACGTATGAAAGACCCAGATGGCCTGCATCCAGAATGGTTTCAAGGTCATGCCAGCTACGCTCTTACCAAACAAGAGAAGAAAATATTTTTTTGAATGCCTAAGCAGTATTAAGGTCCCGTCTGGCTTCTTGTCGAATATAAAGGGAATAATAAATATGCCAGAAAAAAGTTCCAAAACCTAAAGTCTCATGACTGCCACGTGATTATGATGCAAATGCTTCCGATTGCATTGAGGGGGCTTCTACCAGATAATGTTCGAGTACCCATTATGAAGCTATGTGCATTTCTCAATGCAATCTCTCAAAAGATAATCAATCCTGAAGATCTACCACGGTTATAGAATGATGTGGTCCAATGTCTTGTCAGTTTTGAGTTGGTGTTCCCACCGTCCTTCTTCAATATTATGACGCACCTGCTGGTTCACCTAGTCGAAGAGATTTCCATTCTCGGTCCTGTATTTCTACACAATATGTTTCCCTTTGAGAGGTTCATGGGAATCTTAAGGAAATATGTTCGTAACCGTGCTAGGCCAGAAGGAAGCATCTCCAAGGGCTATGGAACAGAGGAGGTCATTGAATTTTGTGTTGACTTCGTTCCTGACCTTAAGCCGATTGGTCTTCCTCAATCGCGGTATGAGGGGAGACTGAGTGGAAAGGGTACTCTAGGAATGAAATCAATAATATGTAGGGACGGACATTCTTACACCGAAGCACATTACACCGTTCTACAGAATTCTATCTTGGCAGCCCCATATATTGAGGAACACAAGAAAATCTTATGCTCCAACAACCCTGGAAAGCATGACTCTTGGATTATAGATGAACACATGAAGAGTTTCGGCGGTTGGTTGCAACATCTCATCAAAAATAACACTCTTGGAGATCGGCTATACTTGTTGTCTAGGTCACCATCTTCGACTATATCGACTTTCCAAGGGTACGAGATAAATGGGTATACATTTTACACGATAGCCCAAGATAAAAAGAGCACCAACCAAAACAGTGATGTCCGCTTTGATGTAACAGACAATAATGGGTCAAAGACCACATATTATGGTTACATAGAGGAGATATGGGAAGTTGACTATGGACCTACTTTTAAGGTCCTCTTGTTTCGGTGCAAATGGGTCAAGCTGACAGGAGGAGGGGTTGAGGTAGACAAGAAATACGGAATGACATCGTTGGATCTCAACAATCTTGGGTACTTAGACAAACCATTCGTCCTAGTCAATGATGTGGATTAGGTTTTCTATGTGAAGGACATGTCTACCAAACCTAGAAAAAGAAAAAAATAAGAAAAAGAATACATCAGACGATGAGCCAAAGCGCCACATAGTTCTTTCAGGAAAAAGAAACATCGTGGGAGTGGAGGACAAGACAGACATGTCAAAAGATTGTGATAAGTTTCATGAAATTCCGCCCTTCGCGGTGAAGGATGACCCAAGCATCATGTTAATGAATGAAGATTCTCCATGGATACGACGGGATCAGAAAGGAACACACGCGAAATAATGATATGTAATAATTGTAACATTTTATGAGTGAAGATGCTCCATGTGTCCATTTTTATAGTGTTGTCTGCAAACAATCTTGAGTGTGTTAGTCCTGTTTTGTGGCTGGACCGGGACTAAAGGAGGGCCTTTAGTCCCGATTCATACTTACCATTAAGATCTGATGTCCAAACGCGTGAGGTCACATATTAGGGAGTGCCTCTATGACCAGTTTCTCGGAGATGCCGGAGGACTAGGATCCGGCGGCATCTCCCTGAAACTGGCCGTAGTGGTGTCCCTGCTCTCGAAAACCATCTTGCAGCTTGTAACTTCTGTAACTAGATCAATACGACTAGGAGCTAACTAATTTCACATATTAGGGAGTGCCTCTATGACCAGTTTCTCGGAGATGCCGGAGGACTGGGCTCCGGCGGCATCTCCCTGAAACTGGCCGTAGTGGTGTCCCTGCTCTTGAAAACCATCTTGGAGATTCCCCAAACTGGTTGGAGGACTAGACTCACAAGGATGCCTATTTATAGTACAAGCAGCTCGGCATAATGTCGACACTCACGACATAATGTCGACACTCACCTCTATTATTAGTGCTGACTCATGTTTTGTCCTGGTTGGTGTCTCCAACCGGGACTAAAGGTTCATCTTTAGTCCCGGTTGGTGACACCATCCGGAACAAGGTACAAGCCGCACGACATAATGTCGACACTCACCCCTATTATTAGTGTTGCCTAGCCCAGTCTGCCGCAATCCCTTCAGTCGCGGTTGGTTTCTCCAACCGGGACTAAATATGAACCCTCTCTTTATATAGGCATTTCCCTCTATTTATTAGGTAACACTCTATACATTTATTAATATTAAAAACCGGGACAAACCGGGACTAGCTAACACTCAGGACTAAAGCCGCCCCCTTTAGTCATAATCATGCCTAATCCTATAGTACGCAGCTTCAGGGTCTTCTTCGTCATCGTCATCATCATCGTCATCGTCACCTGCCACTCTGGGGATCCTCAACCCATCCATGGCATATACCAGGGGCCATTCCAGCCTCGCATTCACGGCGGGCGGGGGATGGGTCTCCTGGAAGACGATGCCGCTACCGCCGGGCCGGTGTGGGGCCTTTTTGTGGCTCTGTGGCGGGTGGACTCGTGGGCACCGCATGCGAGGATGGTCTCCCCCAGCGATGTAGCACATCACTCTGATGATAGTACGGTTCGCCCACCACAGACGACGACCGGCTTCGTTGTGGTTCACCGGGGGAGGGCCATCACCCTCGTACCTGGCGAGCTCCCTTTCCCGCCTATTAGCGAAGAAGGCATTTCAGGTGTCGTAGTTGTCGGGATTCCACTGGGGATCCATCCGCTGCTCCGGCATGAGCTCGTGGTAAAAGTGGTTTGTGATGGCCGCCTGGCGTGCGGAACCTTGAGGGACAGGAGGGACAGGAACCCCTCCAGCGCTCAGCATCCAGCCGGTGGGCGGCCGGTAGCCCGGCGGACAAGGGTAGTTGGAGGCACACAGCGCCTCGGTCTCCTCGAGGGTCAGAAAGGCCTAGTAGGCGTTGTCCATTGTTATAAAAGAGGAAGGTGTGGATGTGTGGATAGCCATAGTGCGATCGCCCTAAATATAGAGGGAAAGGGCGGGAAAACTTGGCGTGAAGCTTTGGGAAATGGCGGGAAATATCTTTAGTCCTGGTTAGTGACTACATCCGGGACTAAAAGCTCTCGTAGAAAGGAAATGGCGGGAAAACTTAGTGGGAAGCGGTGGGAAATAGCGGGAAATATCTTTAGTCCCGGTTTGTGACTACAATCGGGACTAAATGGATATTATATTAAGATTCTTTATATTTTTCTGATAATAATAGACATATTATTTGTTTTATTTGGATTATTACAATAAAAGATATGATTTTCCAAAGTTTTTATATTTGATTTGAATTAAAAAAAGAAAATTTACAAATGAAATAATTTATAAATGATGCAAACAGATAAATTGGGAGAAAGATCTTTCTTGGGTGTTAATTACTCGTGGTTTGTGTTTTAGGAAGTCAGTTAGCAAGTACCAGACCTACATAGGAAGCTTTGGAGGAATTCCTTTCCTTTGGTTAGTACTAACAATCTTCATTACGTTTTGTTATACACCATACTTACTGTAACACACATTATATGTAATGATATCTTCAGAACTTGGAAGTATATAAGTCTAAACTGATAAAAAGGACTAGTACAGTCGACCTACCAACGCAATCAAAAGTTCAAACCGAATGCAATCTACTTATGCACTTCGGCACAGAAGACTAGATAGCCGTTCTATTTATTTGGGGTAATTGATTGGGTAAATAAGCTGTTCTAAAATGTAAGAAATAAAAATACTTTATGTGGTAATTTTACTTATAGGTGTTAGACAGTATATACATAGCCTCTGTATATAGTCTTTTGTATCTTTTATTATACATATCGTGTACCTCTATATATATGAGATAGCCACACCATGATTAGGGTGTTTCCCAATTACTGTGTTTTATAAGGCATCAGATTAGGTTACGATCATGTCTTCTGATGCCTCCACTTCGGTCGCCGTCGCTACCACTGCATCGTCCGCCGCCATTGTTCCGGCCGCTGCTCCCTCGCCAGCCATCGCGTTTCTTCCGCCCTTCCTCGCTAGCCTCCTCAATGGTGGCTCTACTCTGGGGCTATAATGCACTACAACCCTCTATCCACGATCCGTGTCAGGGCGATGCTTTCTGGCCCGGTCTCATCGGTGCGTCGCCCTGCTGCCCTGATCATGGCTTCCATGGCTCCATCCGTGCCCCTGCCCCTTCCCATGCCATCTTTGCCGATTGGTGCGCCGCCTGGACCTGGGTACTACCAGGATGTGCACGTACCCTATGCAGCGGATTCGATCACTCCACCATCGTTCCATGCTATGGGGTTGTATGATGAGCCCTCGCCGGACGTGCACTTATCGGCCGTGCACTACACGGATGAGCCTGAGACGTTATATGGTCCATGCTGTTTGTTAGTGTACCGCCACCAGGTCCATATAGGCCGCCATATGCTTCGTCTGCTGCTTCAACTGCTCCTTTGGAATATATTGCTACCCCTGTGGATTACTCCTTGTTTGTTGTCGTTGGTGCTGATGTTGTGCAGCTGTTCTATTTTGCGCACCATATTCCTGTAAAGCTCACGTCGGATAATTATTTATCCTGGCATGCGTAGGTGTTGGCTCTCCTTCGGAGTCGCTGCATGGAGGGTTTTGTTGATGGTTCACTATCGTGCCCACACCGTATCAACCGCCGTACCACCCATGGGTGGCTCAAGATCAAGCCATAATTTCAGCCACCTAGTACTCCCTCATGGAGGGCGTGGCATCATTGGTCATCTTCGCCGCTACATCTTGGAATGCGTGGGTTGCGCTTAACGTCAGCTTCGCGTCGCAGTCATAGGCATGGGCATATCATATTCGCATCGAGCTTGGCAAGATGAAGCTTCTTGACCGCACCATCACTATCAGACCCCACCTTTATAAGGTAAAGGTCCTGTGATTGTAATGCTAGTCCCTGGATCCAATGCTAGCATCCATAGTTTAAGATAAAGTACATAGATACAAAGGACGTTATTACATCGTGATTCTAGATATAACATAGTCTTTTACACTCATTATCCAAAGGCTAGTACAAGAGTTCATATCTTAAGTAAATAAAGTAAAGTCTTCATCTTCATGTGCCACAGGCAAGCATGTTGAGTGTAGACTCATAACCCTAATCCTCATCAGAGTAACCTGCAATATCATAAGTTACAGCCATAGTGGATCAATACATTTGGAATTGTATTGGCAAGTGATACCATAGTAGAATAGTAGTATCTAACATCTATATGAATGTGGCTAAGTATAGTTTAGGCTTGCTTTGCTTAAAATAGGGTTTTCTCTATCAGTTGAAAACACTAAGTTTTTGTTTGTCAAAAACTCCCGAGGAACCACCAATAGACATTGGTGAACCTTTACCCTTGTTCAACAACAAGTTTTAACTTAGAAATTGGGATGAGGAGATCCTTGATAGCTTCAATGTCTTTGATGCTCAAATTATCCGTTGCCGGGGACACAGCTAAGTACTTATGTTTTACCCTCTCGAGAGGTGGTGCACTTTCCCCACAAGACTCGACATGCATCGAGACAAGACCTTTCAGAAGCCTTCCCTTAGACCACCATGGACGCGTTCCATCCTATCACCCTACCACCAACTGTGCATCTGGCTAAGTTATTGCAACCTATGTGGTCAAGGCAGAGCCCATATGCCATGTGGTTGCACTAAAAGCTTCTCAACACTAAATATCTCAAATCCCTTTGTTCCTGGGTGGCTTTCCACAAGTGTGATACACAAGGTAAACAATAGACATGGGCCTTGTGTAACCACTCAACACAAACCATCATACCATTCCACCCAGGTGATTCATTCACTTAGTTGTTTTATTAAGCAAACACAAGTCAAAGACTTGGCAAAATTTCCATAGCATGATTATATTCCACCCTTGTTTGCTACTATCTAGGCTAAGCATGATAATATCACAAGTATCTTAACTTAGATAAAATTCTAGCAAGACTACAACTACTAGGATTTCCCAAGGCATAGCATAGTATATAATATAGAAAATTTTCCATGTATCCCTATTCAAAATATCACTAGTGCATAGTCAAAAATAATAGGACAAAATACATGAAGCACCACTTGACTTGGTAGTTGGGGGAGTAGCAACAATCATCACACTCACAATCACCACTAGCACCAAAATCTACACATAAAATGATAACACCAAATTCACATTCAAATATTCAATAAAAAATAATATGAATGCATGCAAATTCAATGAAATGACTTTTCTATACTAAACAACTTAAACTAAACAGTACCGAACACAAAGTGATCTATCTAAAGTCTAAACAAACCCAAATTTGCTTTAAAATCATTTTATAAACATTTTATATAGTAAAAATAGGCCCATAAAGTGTTCTGCAAATAATCCTATTTTTTAGAAGCAAAATACAAATTTAATCCCACATTAATGTAGAGCTCAATTTTCTGAATCAAATTGTATATTACATGTAAATTTTGGCCAAACAGAACTAAAGATATGAATTTTACAAGTTTAAATCTCTAATAGATATAAAAACAGATTTTAAAACAAAATCATAGACATGTGGCCGTGTCTGATTGGCCCGTACTGTTTCATGCAGATCGACCAACATGAGCCGTTGGATCTAAGTGACAACGCACGGCCAGATCTGTTGATACCGGTTCGCATTAGTGATTTATTCTACGCCTTTAGATCTAGATCCAACGGTACTTGATCAAGTGACCAAGGATGTGCGGCGCGCATGGCTACTTCGGTGGCGGCGCTACTGGCGGTGCTGCTACGGTGATTCTAGAGGGGGCTGGCGGAGGTGGTGATGCTTACCAGCGTCGAAAGGTCGCGAGGAAGCTCAACGTGGCCTTGGTTCGGACGGGGGTGAGCTGGTGCGGTCGCTGGAGCTCGTCGAAGTTGCGGACAGCGTCAGGCTCGTGCAGACGGTGACGAAGGCAATAACCTGAGCCACCCTAGCGCAAACCAAAGGCATCAGGATGTACACACAGACCAGGTCAACAACATCGTTTGAACTAGAGGTTGGCGGACGGTCGTATCTTACCGGGATTGCTCGTCGGAGATGAGGACGGCGTCGGGTGCTCACGGTGTTTGACGAAGCCGACGACCTAGGGGGTTATAGGATGAACCAGTGGTGTTAGCAGGTGCGCAAGGAGCAAAGGATCATCATCATATGAGCGCGAGATGGGCGCGAGCACGACAGTCACCGGAATAGCTCGTCGGAGGCGCTCGGGCAGCGGCAGTGCAAGTCCAATTGCGAGCAACCTGGTGGTGATTGGGCGTGGGTGTTTGGGGAGGGAATGACCGCGGTGGTGTGGGGATTAAGTAGCCGGCGGGGGTGAGGGAATTACGCAGAGAATCAATGGAAATTAAGCCCGGAATCAACGTGGCAGTGATGGAGGAAACGGCGGTGACGACGGGGTCTGGGTGCGGGGTTTGGGGAAGACGAGCTGAGCTGGCGCAGGGCCCAGTGGCAGTGTCAGCGGGTAGGTGTAACTACCTCGGTGAATTACGCTCCTAGTTACAAGCCTGGATGAGCGGAAATGGTTAAAATAGTACGGTGGGGCCCAAATGCCACTCACAGGTAGACCTTTCGGCCGTCCTAACCATTTTCAAACATCGGGACAAGAACGGGCGGCGTAATCGGCAGGCGAAGGGATCAACTACATACACAAATGAGTATGTATGCAAGCCACCATACAACAGTCCTCAGAGCCATTCCATCTAGAAAGAAAGGAAATATTGCAACGCCATACGGCAAGATCCAAATATCCTAGATAGATATAATAGGTTAGGATATCTCCTCATACATCAAACATCAGAGTATCAGGCGGAAGCGGAAAACAAGATCCGAGTACGGATAAGAAGCAAATCGGCATAAGATGCCCCATAAATAAACACATCCCGCCCACAGATCTCACGGATCCCCGTTCCCGGAATCTCTACACCGAATGATCGTTGCCCACATCGTCCGTCTCCTCCACCCAGTATCCATCTTGCGAGTTTACCTGTTCATCTGAATCAAACAATTTATCGTGTGAGACCCTAGGGGTACTCAGCAAGTCTTTATGCCTCTAAAGGGGACACAACCTGGGGTAACGCAATTGCAGCAAAAGATAAACCCTAACAATTCTATAGATACTCGCTAACCATCCGCCTAACCAGAGATAGACGGATGTCCGTGAATTAATATCAACAGTTATAACGGTAATATTAACAGATCCATCCTCCTCCTCACTTACCAACGAGGAAGCGGACGAACAACCCCCATCCGTTGGCAGTTTTATTATCCATTCCATGAGTGTTGCACTATTTACTAGTCAGGTACTTAGTCAAATTAAAAGCGGTACTTTAGTTATGCTTGTCTATGATCGAGAAACTGTGCTCCAAGTCGTCCATAACCGCGGACACGGCTTTCAGAAAGTTTTACCCTGCAGGGGTGCACAAATAGCAACACACACTCGATCAACCTCAGAAAAACCAAATCAAATCCCAACGAGGCATTCACGACAAAGCGATCACAGGATTCAGAAATATTTCAGGGGGCCACCCCATTAAGCTACCCGCAACGAAGTTGGCCGGCTCCGAGACGGACTCAAGGTTTGCGTCAATGGTTGTAAACGACTGGGAACCCGAAAGTGTGACTGGGCTTGTCGATACCGCGAAAACACTCCGCTTACCTAAACAGTACAGGTGCATCCTCGCACAATCTTAAATAAAGCAGTAAAGCATGGCATAAGTACAGAATAGTAATAAAGCCCCAAACTACTTTGTGGCCCCAAGAAATAAGAATGAATCAAGCTCTGGCTCAGGGGGGTTCATAAGCCTCCCGGATGTGGATAGCGCGAATATTCAAGGAACAGGAATCAAGTACTCGGGGTCCTACGGGACACAAGTGAGCAGGAAAAACCAAATAACAGATATTGCTCACCGGTGCCACTTTCATTAGTTATCCCATTACTACTCAGGTTAAGTTGTTTAGGTACCTCGTTATCCATCAGACACTCACATACCCTACACATGCTGTTCTACGACTCGCATGGCTCAAACAACTCCTGTAGTAATGGCTCATGGGATGGAGGAACAAGCTTCGGTGGGGTTTAAAAGTAAAGGCTATGCAGTACTTGGGATTCAATTTAATGCAATCGCGACTCAATGATGCAAGAAAAAGATAGAGGCAATAGGTACTATATGTATGCAAGCATGTGGTAGTGCTTGCCTGGCAGCTCAGTTGAAGCGAGAGAAGGATCTGGGTAGTGCTCCTGGGTTTCTTGATATATCCCCTGCTCAGCGTCTATTCGAAGAAGAACCAAACAAACAAGGCTAACATAAATAAAGTGCACAAGCATATGAATAAAATGCGACAAGCAAACAATCATGCCATGATGAATGATGCACAATTTGCATGGCAATAAAGTAGCATGGCATGGGTGAGGTGTGGAATACAAGAAATAAACATTTTATTGGGTTTTAATCACATTTTAACCTCAAATAAGTTGCTGTATACTTTATATTCATATGATGCATGCTGCAAAACAGAACATGGAATGCATAAACAGAAAGGTCTCGTCGAGCTAATCATTTTAGACATATCATTTGTCAAATTTGGAGTTATAAATCAAAAGTTATTAATTAATTAAGGCAAAGGGCATTTCATTTGAAATTTTAATCAACTTGAAATTTAAAGTGTTCAAAATATATTTTAGAGGGCATATTTGAATTCCTCACATTTTTCTGATTTCAAAACATATATCACATGTTTAATTTGAATTTATATTTTAAAAGTTATTTGAAAACAGATTTGAAATTTGAATTTAAATTAATTTTGAAAAGTTTAAATTAAAACAGAGATACAGAAATCCTTTTCTTACTCAACCCAGACCTAGCCACAGCCACAGACAAGTGGGGCCAGGCTGACTGGGCGACACAGCGCGTGGAAAAACCTTTTGTCACCGCGGTTTTACCTAGCCTCTGCGAGTGACAGGTGGGGCCAGTGGCCACGGGCCCACGTGCCAGCGAACGAGCGCGCAGGGACTGCCAGGCGGGGCCGAGCTGGAGCGCGGGTTGCGAACGGAAAAAACCGGGGGGTTTTCTGTAAACGCGCTGGCGCGGCTGACTGGTGGGCCACGAGGTACCGCGGGTGGAGCAGAAAACAAAAAGGGGGGCGATCTGTAAAACTACCACGGCCCGTACTGTTCCTCTTCTTTCTCTGCATCGAGCGACAGATCGGTGCCCGCCCGCGCGGAGCGGGGGATCGATCCCTGGACCTGGGCGTGCGCGCGCGGAGGCGGCAGCCACTGCGGTGGGCTAGGGTTGGTGTCAGGGAGGTAGGCGTGGCCTAGGTGAGGTTCTGCGCGACGCGGAAGCGAGCAGGCGCGGTAGCCGACGGCGCGCGCAGTCTGCTCGACGATATGAACGGCGGCACTAGGCGGCGACAGCGAGGCGGACCATGTCGGGGAGGGAGAGAGGCTCACCTTGGAGAGCTCGGTGCGGTCGGATCGGGCTGGGAGGCGACGGAGAGGCGAGGACACAGACGGACCGGGGTTAGGGTTTTGGCTCGGTATCGCGGCGTGCAGCGGTGTACCGGCGCTCCTGGGGCTCTTCCTCCTCGCTGGCGGTTACAGGGCGATGCAGAGGTGCCGCGTGGTCTTCCTCGACACCAGTGATCGCCACGCCACCGGCTGGTAAGAGAAGGAGAGGTGGAGGCCGACGGTGGCCGGCAATGGGGTAGACGGTGGTAGGGGTAGACGGAGAGGAAGGGGGCGGTCTGGGGAAATCTGGGAGAGGTCGAGGAGACGTGTGGGAGGAGGGAAAGCAGAGAGGGAGAGGGAGGTGCCGTGGGGGCGCGGGGTAGATGGAAAAGGTGGTCTCGGGTGCCACCTTTCCCTCCTCCTCCTCACGTGGTCGGGCAGGCTCGGCCTGGGGCTGGTCCAGGGTAGGGCAGGTGGCCAGGAAGAGGAGAGGTAGGTCCGGGGTGGGGCTAGCTGGCAGGTAGAGAAGGGAGAGGGTAGGGAGAGAGGAGGCTCGGGTGTAGCTCGGTTAGGATCTAGGGTTGGCTAGGGGGAGGCTCGGGTTGGAGGGCAGGCTCGGGCTGGTGGGGCATTGTGGCTGGGAGAGAAGAGAGGGAGAGAGGCTCGGGTAGATGCTAGGGTTTTGGAGAGAGGGGGGTAAGAATCTAGGTTAGAGCTCGGGTTAGGTTTTGTTTAGAGAGAAGATTAGAGATTGAGGGACTAGGGAAAAGGTGGTGAGGGTTAGAGAGAGGTTGATGTGGTGGTAAGGTTTAAGCAAGATCAACAAGACCAAGCCAAAAGGAGGGAGAGAGAGATGAGAGATGAGGTGTGTGAGGTTTTAACATGATCCAAGCAAGATCAAGCAAGAAGAGGGGAAGAGAGAGAGATGGGAGATGAGCCACTCAAAAATTCAAATAAAAACAAAAGATTAGAATGTGGTGGTGCTTGCATGGCCCATGCAAAATATTTAATGCCATGTTTATTCTTGTAACAATAATATCAACATGGCATTATTATTATGCATTCCCAAAATTGGAATAAAAGCCAAGCAAAAAGAATTAAAAGGATGCCCCATGTGGAGTAGATGGAGATGACCATATTTGAATAGAAATGGGACTTGCTAGTGTGTATGTGCCACTAGGTATTTAGTAAGCCCAAAAATATTCCAACATGATAATAACCCCAAAACAACCCATATGGAAGCTAGGAAAAGGTTCCACTCACAAGGCATGCAAAGGTGGCCATGTGGCTCTCATAAACCAATAATGTGGGAACAATATGGTGCATATATGAGAGCATGTGGAGATAGAATTGGATCCATTCCAACCCACATGAGCTAGAGGTAAAACCAAATAAGTTGCAATGCTCAAATATGGTGGAATGGTGGAATGATGGGGTGATGACAAGAAAGGTGGTGGAGTTAATAAAAGATATGCCCCCAACTCAACTTGGGCATTAAACAATATATCAATAACCAAATACAATATCAAGAGGCAAATACAATTTACAATGCATATGAGAGAAGATCCAAAACAAAAAGGGTTTTATATGATGCTCAAATGCAAGGTGGCATGATGACATGAGCATGATATAATGATGATGCAACAATTATATATATTAAGTAGCCATTATATTACTAGACCAAGCAGCATTACAATTGTTAGACAATTGGGATGCTACAACTCTCCCCCACTAAACAGGAATCTCGCCCCGAGATTCTAGGAAGAAGAAGAAGACACAAAGAGGGTAGGATACTTGGCACGGAGCTCATCTTCACGTTCCCAAGTGGCTTCATCAACGGAATGGTGCGACCACTGCACCTTGCAGAATTTGATGGACTTGTTGCGAGTCCTTCTTTCTGCGCTCTCAAGGATTTTTGTGGGGTGTTCTTGATAAGACAGGTCTTCTTGGAGATTGATAATCTCATGATCCACGGTCCTGCCGGGATCCTTGAAGCACTTCTTGAGTTGAGAGATGTGGAAAACATCATGGACTTTGAGTTTTTCCGGGAGCTCAAGAGCATAAGCAACTTCTCCTCTTCTTCCACGAATTTTGAAGGGACCAATGTATCTAGGAGCCAGCTTTCCTTTGATACCAAAGCGGTGCGTGCCTCTCATGGGAGTTACACGAAGGTAAATGAGATCACCAGGGACATACTCCATGTCCGTGTGCTTTCTGTCATAATTGCTCTTCTGGCGACTTTGAGCAATCTTCAGATTTTCAAGAATGATATGAACTTTCTCCTCCGCTTGAGTTACAATGTCGGGGCCAAACAATATTCTTTCTCCTACACCCGACCAACCAATCGGAGTTCTGCATTTGCGACCATAGAGAGCCTCAAATGGTGCCATCTTTAGACTTTTCTGGAAGCTATTGTTGTAAGAGAATTCAGCATAAGGAAGACATTCTTCCCACTTCATGCCAAAAGAGATGACGCAAGCACGGAGCATATCTTCCAGAATCTGATTGATCCTTTCAACTTGTCCTTGCGACTGAGGGTGGTAGGCTGTGCTGAAGTTCAGCTTTGTTCCCAAAGCATTTTGGAAACTTTCCCAGAACTTGGAAGTGAAGATGCTTCCACGGTCTGAACTGATCTCAAGAGGAACCCCATACAGAGAGACAATTCTGTTGATATAGAGCTCAGCCAACTGAATTGCAGAAATTGTTTCCTTGACGGGGAAGAAGTGAGCCACTTTAGAAAGCCTGTCAATGACAACAAAGATTGCATTGTTGCCCTTCTGCGACCTTGGAAAACCAGTGATGAAGTCCATCTCTACTTTCTCCCATTTCCATTCCGGGGGTTTCAATGGCTGTAGAAGACCAGAAGGTTTCTGATGGACAGCTTTAACTCTGCGGCAGACATCACACTCCGAGACATACTTGGCACAATATCGTTTCAATCCCGGCCACCAATATTGTGTTTTCAAGTCCATGTACATCTTTGTGCTGCCAGGGTGGATAGAAAGAATAGAATCATGCGCCTCCTTGAGAACTTGCTCTCTCAAACCCGGGTAGTTCGGAACAAACATCCGGTGTTCAAAGAAAAGCGTGCCTTGATCATCGACGTGGAAGGACTCATACTTCGGAAGCTGAAGTTTGGAGATGATCTTTCTTGTGTATGGATCACCAAGCTGAAAGGAGCGAATCTTTTCTTCCAAGAGAGGAGTTGCTAGAAGGTTCAGGAGATACCCTTGTTCCACAATTTCAAGGTTGAGCTGACGGAATTCCTCGCACAAGAGAGGTTGTTGTTCTTCCATCATGAGGTTGTTGACATAAGCTTTGTGGCTGAGAGCATCGGCCATGACATTAGCTTTGCCCGGAGTGTAGTTGATGGTCAAATCAAAATCATTGATTGCTTCAATCCATCTCCTCTGCCGAAGGTTGAGATCAGGCTGAGTGAAGATATACTTCAGACTCTTGTGATCAGAAAAGATTTCACAACGGTTGCCCAGCAAGTAATGCCTCCATACTTTCAAAGCAAAGACAACTATTGTGAGCTCGAGGTCATGTGTAGGATAGTTGATCTCATGCGTCTTCAACTGTCGAGAGGCATAAGCAACAACTTGCTTTTCTTGCATAAGGACCGCACCCAATCCTTGCAAAGAGGCGTCACAGAATATCTGGAAGGGCTTGGATGTATCCGGAGGAACCAAGACTGGTGTGGAAGTGAACTTCTCTTTGAGTGTCTCAAAGCTTGCTTGACATGCAGGAGTCCAAAGGTATTTCTTGCCTTTCTTGAGGAGATCGGTAAGAGGCTTCGCTATCTTCGAAAAGTTCTGAACGAAGCGACGGCAATAACTAGCCAAACCAAGGAAACTCCGCACTTCTTTGACATTTACAGGAGGAAGCCAGTCAACAATCATCTTTACAGTTTCCGGGTTGACTGCAATGCCCTTGGCAGAGATGACGTGACCAAGATAGGTTACTTGAGGCAGCCAAAACTCACACTTGGAGAACTTTGCATACAAGTGATTCTCACGAAGCTTGTTTAGGACACACCGAAGGTGTTCTTCATGTTCTTCTTGTGACTTAGAATAGACTAGGATGTCATCCAGATAGACCACAACGAACTTATCAAGATACTCCATGAAAACCGAGTTCATAAGCCTCGAGAAGGTGGCAGGTGCGTTGGTGAGACCGAAAGACATGACCATATACTCATACAGGCCATAGCGGGTGGTGAAAGCTGTTTTAGGAACATCTTCCTTGCGAATCTTGATTTGATGATAACCACTTCTCAAGTCAAGCTTAGAGAATACCACAGCTCCAGCTAGCTGATCGAAGAGATCATTAATCCGCGGAAGGGGATATTTATTCTTGATGGTTTTAGCATTGAGAGCCCGATAGTCAACACAAAGTCTATCAGTCTTGTCTCGCTTCTTCACAAAGATTGTTGGGCTACCCCAAGAAGAAGTACTGTGTTGAATGAAACCCAACTTCTCTTGTTCATCAAGCTGACGTTTGAGTTTAGCCAACTCAGCAGGACCCATTTTATAAGGCCGCTTGGAGATAGGAGCCGTTCCAGGTTCAAGCTCAATTACAAACTCAACCTCACGATCCGGAGGCATACCTGGCAACTCTTCAAAAAAGACATCTGGGAACTCACAGACCACCGGAACACTCTGAATAGCTTCCATAGCATCATCATTCAGAGCCGCCAAAGAGAAAAGCTGGATAGCAGGAGTCTGACTTGGAGAATAGACTATATGGCCTTCAGGAATCTTCAGAGAAACCGAGCGTTCAGCACAATCAATCACAGCTGCATTTGCTGTCAACCAATCCATGCCCAAGATGACATCAATGTCAGAATTGCCCAGAACAATTAAGGACGCTGAGAACGAATAGCCACCAATCTCAATTTGATTGCCATGGCTGATTTTAGAAGCTGCCATTGTTGCTCCAGGAGAAAGGACCATTAACCGCTTAAGGAGAGGATCCATAGCTAACTCATTCTCATGTGCAAACTTGTGAGAAACAAAAGAATGCGATGCACCAGAATCAAACAAAACTCGTGCAGGGACTGAGTTAACGGGAAGCATACCCATCACAACTCCAGGTGCATGCTCAGCTTGAGCGGCGTTGACACAGTTGGCACGAGCAACAGTAGACCCGGGCTTGGTGTTGATGTTGAGAGCCCGAGGTGGTGGTGCACGAACCATAGGAGAGCTTGCCGCAGATCTTGGAGGTGGTGGAGGAAGAGCTTTGTTTTTCATCAGACAGTTCCAGTATTGATGCCCAGTGTCTCCACAAGTGTAACAAGCACCAGGTGGACGTGGAGCAACGTAGCCAGGGACCCCACCAGGCGCTCCAGGGTAGTGGTGGTTGTAGCCCCTGGGAGCAGCAGTGAGGAAGTTTGGTGGCCTTGCCACGTAGCTTGAAGGTCTTGGTGTAGCCGGGAGCGACGGTGGGGTGTTAGGAACCCAGACACGACGCCTAGAAGGAGTTGACATAGCTGAAGAGCTTGCTGCATCGCGGTTGTAATTCTTTGACTCCTCAAACACTTGCCTACTTGCTTCTTCCTGCAGAGCTGTATGCTGAAGTTCCAGAAAAGACGTCGGCCTTGCATGTGTGATTGCATATTTAATCGATGCATTGAGCCCTTGCCGGAACCTCTTTTGCTTCTTCTTGTCATCAGAGATCTCATCGCCACCATAACGAGAAAGGTTCATGAAGTTTCTGATGTAGGTATTGACATTGTCATTGCCCTGCTTGAGGTTGAGAAACACTTCCTTCATCCTCTCCATGACAATTTCTGACAGATACTGCTCTTTGAAAGCTCCAGTGAACTGTCCCCAAGTAGGCTAAAAACCAGTGCAGTTTGCCTTAAGGTAATTCTCCCACCAGAGAGCTGCATCTCCCTTCAGAAGGTGAGTAACACACTTTACCCATTCTTGCTCAGGAACATCAGCAGTCATCAGTAACCTTGACATCTCACGCAACCAATCATCCGCATCAAGTGGTTGATCAGAAACATCAAATTGGCGTGGGTTGAACTTCAGAAAGCTTTTGATGTCTCCTCGCTTGGGAGGTGGAGGTAGCGGAACAAACTCATTCCTCCTGACACTTTCTTCAAAACGCTGCTGGTTCTGCTGCATTGCTGCCAAGGCATTGGCGATGTTTGACAACGCTGCCCCCAGTTCAGGTTGTATGTCCTCCTCAGAACGGCGTGGTGGTGCCATCCTGTGATTGATATAAAACATAAGTCAGTACTATGATGGAGAATAATAATAATCCAAAATAGTACCAAGATGGAATTAATCAAGATTAAAGGATACAATTTACTAAGATGATATTAAAATATCAACAAAGTTCAAAGCACCTAGAAGATATTAAGCATATCGCACATGACTGAAAAGGAGTGTGGTACACAGATATATCAAAGAAAAATTTTCCGCAAATTTTGGCATTAAAATACCAATAGATGCGCAAAATCACTTAACGAATCGAGATTAGTGACTCTACCAATTCAATATACAAGAGCGAATTATAAGAGTAGTGGTATGGTCGCGACTCCATCCCGCACTCAAATCATTACTCCGCACATGAATAAGTAGAACACATATCCCAACACCTTCTTCTCACGATGAACCTAAAGATTAGTAACTACGGAAACGAACACCCCAAACAAGATAACGTCGGATAACAAAGAGTAAGACAGATCGCGGCGGAATACAACAAATCAGATAGATCGTGTCGGTTTGCAAAAGTCTGTCGGTATGGAATGTACCAACAGTTGATAACCAAAAGGCAGATAAAGATAACATGTTGGATGCAACATATAGACAAGGAATTACACACACACACACAACCTATGGTACTACGGAACCCAGAACACGTGAATCCTAGTTTGAATTTTAAGAAGAGGATTGAAAACGTTACACTTCCTTACCAGAAAAAGGGTGGGTGGGTGGTTAAGAAGAAAAGTGGAAGCAGTCCTACTCTCGCGTTTTGTTTTTTCCTAGTATACATAGCTACCAAAATATTTGCTAGACTGACAACGACCATTTGGCTGAGACCCTGAAGGGCGGGATGGCTCTGATACCAATTGTAACTACCTTGGTGAATTACGCTCCTAGTTACAAGCCTGGATGAGCGGAAATGGTTAAAATAGTACGGTGGGGCCCAAATGCCACTCATAGGTAGACCTTTCGGCCGTCCTAACCATTTCCAAACATCGGGACAAGAACGGGCGGCATAATCGGCAGGCGAAGGGATCAACTACATACACAAATGAGTATGTATGCAAGCCACCATACAACAGTCCTCAGAGCCATTCCATCTAGAAAGAAAGGAAATATTGCAACGCCATACGGCAAGATCCAAATATCCTAGATAGATATAATAGGTTAGGATATCTCCTCATACATCAAACATCAGAGTATCAGGCGGAAGCGGAAAACAAGATCCGAGTACGGATAAGAAGCAAATCGGCATAAGATGCCCCATAAATAAACACATCCCGCCCACAGATCTCACGGATCCCTGTTCCCAGAATCTCTACACCGAATGATCGTTGCCCACATCGTCCGTCTCCTCCACCCAGTATCCATCTTGCGAGTTTACCTGTTCATCTGAATCAAACAATTTATCGTGTGAGACCCTAGGGGTACTCAGCAAGTCTTTATGCCTCTAAAGGGGACACAACCTGGGGTAACGCAATTGCAGGAAAAGATAAACCCTAACAATTCTATAGATACTCGCTAACCATCCGCCTAACCAGAGATAGACGGATGTCCGTGAATTAATATCAACAGTTATAACGGTAATATTAACAGATCCATCCTCCTCCTCGCTTACCAATGAGGAAGCGAACGAACAACCCCCATCCGTTGGCAGTTTTATTATCCATTCCATGAGTGTTGCACTATTTACTAGTCAGGTACTTAGTCAAATTAAAAGCGGTACTTTAGTTATGCTTGTCTATGATCGAGAAACTGTGCTCCAAGTCGTCCATAACCGCGGACACGGCTTTCAGAAAGTTTTACCCTGCGGGGGTGCACAAATAGCAACACACACTTGATCAACCTCGGAAAAACCAAATCAAATCCCAACGAGGCATTCACGACAAAGCGATCACAGGATTCAGAAATATTTCAGGGGGCCACCCCATTAAGCTACCCGCAACGAAGTTGGCCGGCTCCGAGACGGACTCAAGGTTTGCGTCAATGGCTGTAAACGACTGGGAACCCGAAAGTGTGACTGGGCTTGTCGATACCGCGAAAACACTCCGCTTACCTAAACAGTACAGGTGCATCCTCGCACAATCTTAAATAAAGCAGTAAAGCATGGCATAAGTACAGAATAGTAATAAAGCCCCAAACTACTTTGTGGCCCCAAGAAATAAGAGTGAATCAAGCTCTGGATCAGGGGGGTTCATAAGCCTCCCGGATGTGGATAGCGCGAATATTCAAGGAACAGGAATCAAGTACTCGGGGTCCTACGGGACACAAGTGAGCAGGAAAAACCAAATAACAGATATTGCTCACCAGTGCCACTTTCATTAGTTATCCCATTACTACTCAGGTTAATTTGTTTAGGTACCTCGTTATCCATCAGACACTCACATACCCTACACATGCTGTTCTACGACTCGCATGGCTCAAACAACTCCTGTAGTAATGGCTCATGGGATGGAGGAACAAGCTTCGGTGGGGTTTAAAAGTAAAGGCTATGCAGTACTTGGGATTCAATTTAATGCAATCACGACTCAATGATGCAAGAAAAAGATAGAGGCAATAGGTACTATATGTATGCAAGCATGTGGTAGTGCTTGCCTGGCAGCTCAGTTGAAGCGAGAGAAGGATCTGGGTAGTGCTCCTGGGTTTCTTGATATATCCCCTGCTCAGCGTCTATTCGAAGAAGAACCAAACAAACAAGGCCAACATAAATAAAGTGCACAAGCATATGAATAAAATGCGATAAGCAAACAATCATGCCATGATGAATGATGCACAATTTGCATGGCAATAAAGTAGCATGGCATGGGTGAGGTGTGGAATACAAGAAATAAAAATTTTATTGGGTTTTAATCACATTTTAACCTCAAATAAGTTGTTGTATACTTTATATTCATATGATGCATGCTGCAAAACAGAACATGGAATGCATAAACAGAAAGGTCTCGTCGAGCTAATCATTTTAGACATATCATTTGTCAAATTTGGAGTTATAAATCAAAAGTTATTAATTAATTAAGGCAAAGGGGATTTCATTTGAAATTTTAATCAACTTGAAATTTAAAGTGTTCAAAATATATTTTAGAGGCCATATTTGAATTCCTCACATTTTTCTGATTTCAAAACATATATCACATGTTTAATTTGAATTTATATTTTAAAAGTTATTTGAAAACAGATTTGAAATTTGAATTTAAATTAATTTTGAAAAGTTTAAATTAAAACAGAGATACAGAAATCCTTTTCTTACTCAACCCAGACCTAGCCACAGCCACAGACAAGTGGGGCCAGGCTGACTGGGCGACACAGCGCGTGGAAAAACCTTTTGTCACCGCGGCTTTACCTAGCCTCTGCGAGTGACAGGTGGGGCCAGTGGCCACGGGCCCACGTGCCCACGTGCCAGCGAACGAGCACGCAGGGACTGCCAGGCGGGGCCGAGCTGGAGCGCGGGTTGCGAACGGAAAAAACCGGGGGGTTTTCTGTAAACGCGCTGGCGCGGCTGACTGGTGGGCCACGAGGTATCGCGGGTGGAGCAGAAAACAAAAAGGGGGGCGATCTGTAAAACTACCACGGCCCGTACTGTTCCTCTTCTTTCTCTGCATCGAGCGACAGATCGGTGCCCGCCCGCGCGGAGCGGGGGATCGATCCCTGGACCTGGCGTGCGCGCGCGGAGGCGGCAGCCACTGCGGTGGGCTAGGGTTGGTGTCAGGGAGGTAGGCGTGGCCTAGGTGAGGTTCTGCGTGACGCGGAAGCGAGCAGGCGCGGTAGCCGACGGCGCGCGCAGTCTGCTCGACGATATGAACGGCGGCACTAGGCGGCGACAGCGAGGCGGACCATGTCGGGGAGGGAGAGAGGCTCACCACGGAGAGCTCGGTGCGGTCGGATCGGGCTGGGAGGCGACGGAGAGGCGAGGACGCAGACGGACCGGGGTTAGGGTTTTGGCTCGGTGTCGCAGCGTGCAGTGGTGTACCGGCGCTCCTGGGGCTCTTCCTCCTCGCTGGAGGTTACAGGGCGATGCAGGGGTGCCGCGTGGTCTTCCTCGACACCATTGATCGCCACGCCACCGGCTGGTAAGAGAAGGAGAGGTGGAGGCCGACGGTGGCCGGCAATGGGGTAGACGGTGGTAGGGGTAGACGGAGAGGAAGGGGGCGGTCTGGGGAGATCTGGGAGAGGTCGAGGAGACGTGTGGGAGGAGGGAAAGCAGAGAGGGAGAGGGAGGTGCCGTGGGGGCGCGGGGTAGATGAAAAAGGTGGTCTCGAGTACCACCTTTCCCTCCTCCTCCTCACGTGGTCGGGCAGGCTCGGCCTGGGGCTGGTCCAGGGTAGGGCAGGTGGCCAGGAAGAGGAGAGGTAGGTCCGGGGTGGGGCTAGCTGGCAGGTAGAGAAGGGAGAGGGTAGGGAGAGAGGAGGCTCGGGTGTAGCTCGGTTAGGAGCTAGGGTTGGCTAGGGGGAGGCTCGGGTTGGAGGGCAGGCTCGGGCTGGTGGGGCATTGTGGCTGGGAGAGAAGAGAGGGAGAGAGGCTCGGGTAGATGCTAGGGTTTTGGAGAGAGGGGGGTAAGAAGCTAGGTTAGAGCTCGGGTTAGGTTTTGTTTAGAGAGAAGATTAGAGATTGAGGGACTAGGGAAAAGGTGGTGAGGGTTAGAGAGAGGTTGATGTGGTGGTAAGGTTTAAGCAAGATCAACAAGACCAAGCCAAAAGGAGGGAGAGAGAGATGAGAGATGAGGTGTGTGAGGTTTTAACATGATCCAAACAAGATCAAGCAAGAAGAGGGGAAGAGAGAGAGATGGGAGATGAGCCACTCAAAAATTCAAATAAAAACAAAAGACTAGAATGTGGTGGTGCTTGCATGGCCCATGCAAAATATTTAATGCCATGTTTATTCTTGTGAGAACAATAATATCAACATGGCATTATTATTATGCATTCCCAAAATTGGAATAAAAGCCAAGCAAAAAGAATTAAAAGGATGCCCCATGTGGAGTAGATGGAGATGACCATATTTGAATAGAAATGGGACTTGCTAGTGTGTATGTGCCACTAGGTATTTAGTAAGCCCAAAAATATTCCAACATGATAATAACCCCAAAACAACCCATATGGAAGCTAGGAAAAGGTTCCACTCACAAGGCATGCAAAGGTGGCCATGTGGCTCTCATAAACCAATAATGTGGGAACAATATGGTGCATATATGAGAGCATGTGGAGATAGAATTGGATCCATTCCAACCCACATGAGCTAGAGGTAAAACCAAATAAGTTGCAATGCTCAAATATGGTGGAATGGTGGAATGATGGGGTGATGACAAGAAAGGTGGTGGAGTTAATAAAAGATATGCCCCCAACTCAACTTGGGCATTAAACAATATATCAATAACCAAATACAATATCAAGAGGCAAATACAATTTACAATGCATATGAGAGAAGATCCAAAACAAAAAGGGTTTTATATGATGCTCAAATGCAAGGTGGCATGATGACATGAGCATGATATAATGATGATGCAACAATTATATATATTAAGTAGCCATTTTATTACTAGACCAAGCAGCATTACAATTGTTAGACAATTGGGATGCTACAGTAGGGGTTGCGCGTGTGAGAGAGAGGCAGAGGGGGAAATGACCCGGGTGGGCTAGATGGGCTGGATCTGGTGCTGGGCTCAAAGTGTAGCTCCAGTTTTTATTTTTTTATTTTAGCTTTTCTTTTTTTGTTTGATTTTTCAGGAATGGTTTTGAAACCTTTTTCAAACTTGTTTGAATTCAAATATTCAAAATTGTGTCAAACATATCTATTCACACAAACATACTTTGGTCCTTTGAAAATAAGAACAAAACGATGCCTCATATGAATAGAAAAATGGGCATATAAATGGTTTTGTTTGATTTCAAACTTTGAAAATTTTTGCAAACCCTAAATGCTATGACAATAAGAATGCAATGCATGCTTTTACAATTATTGATTTTTGGGATGTTACAAATCTAACCCCCTTAAGATGAATCTCGCCCTCGTGATTCAGATTGGCTAGCAAATAGGTGAGGGTGATCTTTCTGAAGGTCATCTTCTCTTTCCCAAATTGCTTCTTCTTCAGAATGATGATTCCACTATACTTTGCAGAATTTGATAGTCTTAGTACGAGTAACTCTTTCTGTAGTCTCAAGAATCTTGATAGGTTTTTCCTCATAGTTGAGATCACTCTCCAACTGAACCTCTTCCAAAGGTATAGTATCCTTCAAAGAAGTTTCTTCCATCTCCGGATGGCAATTCTTCAACTGACTCACATGAAACACATTGTGAACTGCTGACAGTAATTGAGGTAATTCAATATCATAAGCCATTTCCCCTTTGCGGCTCAAAATCATGAATGGTCCAACATACCTTGGTGCCAATTTTCCTTTGACTACAAATCTCTTCACACCACGAAGTGGTGAGACTCTAAGATAAGCTCTATCACCTACCTCATAGGTGACTTCTCTACGCTTTGGATCTGCGTAGCTCTTCTGTCGGGACTAGGCTATCTTCAATCTGTCCTTTACTAATTTGACTTTCTCTTTAGCTTCCTTGATCAATTCTGGTCCGAACAAATTTCTTTCTCCAACACCACTCCATAGCAATGGCGTAGTACACTTTATTTCCGTAACTCCGAATTTGACAAATGATATGTTTAAATCGATTAGCTCGACGAGACCGTTCTAACTATGCATTCCATGATATGATTTGGATCATGCATCATATAAATACAAAGGATACAGTAATATTTATGGGAGCAAAACATGACTAAAAACTTAATCAATTGCTTTATTCTTGTACCCCAACCTCACCCATGCCATGCTATGTTATACCATGTAAATTGTCACATCCCAAGATTTTCCAAATCTTGTAATGTGAAAAACAAATGAATAAAATAAAACCTTGTTGATTTTCAGGGTGAGAAGAAAGTTTTTGAATTCAAATGGGAACCCTCAAACCTATTTTGAACAAATAGAATCCTAAGGGCATTAAAAAAAGATAAACATTTAATAAAGGAAAATAAAAATATTTGGAATTACTATTTTGGATCTTATAATAAAAAGATTTGGTTTCAAATGAAAAAGGATAGATTTATAAATAAAGATTATTTTAAAGAGCCAAATTACAACTTGGCCAAGCCTTTGAAATAAAATATTTCTATTTGATAAAAATAGTAAAGGGTCTATTTAAATAAAAATAATAAGGATTTAATAATCCAAGTTTATTTAGAAATAAAAGGTTTTACTATTTTAATTAAACACTAAAACTTGTCATGTTATTTAAAAATAAGTTTTCCAAGTATTTTATGTTTCAAATAAAACCTACTGATTTGGTTTTGAAAATATTTAGATTTCAAATGGAGTTTTTAAATAAATTAAAACCCATTTGATTTATTAACTAGTGTCCATTTTATTTAATTATAAATGGACCCTAAAATAAAATTATTAAATTATTTTGGTTTTTGGACTTTGGTTTATGTTGTTAAACAGAACCAAATTCAATTGCAAAGTGTGAGGAATGTTTAAATTGTTTTGAATGTTTGATTGTTGTTTGAGTTTCAAAACAGAAAACAGAATCAGAAAAGGAAAAAGCATTCAGAAGAAAAAAATATAGAAATGGACTCAGCCCAACTGGCCAAGCCCAACAAGCCCAGCTTCTCTCCCCCATGCGCGAAGCGTTTTCGACCTAAACCCGCACCCGCAGAGCCACTGACTGGTGGCCCCTCCTTCCCTCTCACTTTCTCGCTGACAGCAAGGACCCACAGCACTGTTCATCGTCTTCAACCGCGCTGATTCCTCCTCGCCGTTTCCTGTCTTTACTCCGGTGATCAATTCGCGTGATTAACAGCCATTACTCCCCCGGCGACCACGCTCCCTTAAACGCCTCGCCCTCCTCTTCCTTTCCCCTCAGACTCCACGCCCTGAATGCCACCAGGCTGCCCTGAATCGAAGCAGCAACGTCACTGCTCCGACCACCGTCCCTAGCCAATTCCGGCTGAACCCTGTCGCCCCCTGCCTTCCTGAGCACACCGTCGAGATCCCCACTCCCAGGCGCACCTGTCTGTGCCCTCCGTTCAACCGCGGGCGCCCCTAAGCGTCGACTTCGACAACCTCTGACCGCACCGTCGCGTCTGCCTCTCTCTCCGGCGAAGTTCCCTGGTAAGAACCGACAACCCCGCGCCCTCTCCTTCACGCACGCAGCTTCGCCTTGATCTTGCGCATCTAATCGTGCCCTCGTTTTGCTTCGGGGTGAACCATAGCGTCGCCTCCGACCAAGACCAGAGCCGCCCGACGCCGTTCCCCACTCCGGTGAGCGATTACTTCCACGCCAGTGCGCCCCTCGACCAACCGACCACGCCTCGAGCATCACCACGTCCTTGCGATCACGGTGAGCATCCTCGTTTCCTCTATTGCTTCCTGTAACTGCCGTAGCGCCACCGCCTGAGCGTCGTCGCCAGTCGCCGTCGCGCAGCGCCGCCAGTTCTTGGTTGAGTTCCTGTGGACCGTAGGATTTAGATCCAAGCGTTGCGATAGATTGACTAATCGAAGGGGTATCATAGGACCAGAGCCGCACAGATCTCTTTTAATCCAACGGCCTGTATCTGTTGATCCACGCGAACCGTTATTGTCCAATCAGAAACAGCCGCGTGGACTAGATTCGATTTAAAAACAGATTTTGGATCTGATTAGAATGCAAATTTGTAATTGGTATAACTTTTGATCCAACGTCCAAAAATTTCAAACTTTATATCATTGGAATCAGTGGAACAAGCCCTAGCCAACCATGCAATTTGTTTAGTAAAAAGCCTCTGGAAAAATGTTTGTTTTTGCATTAACATATGTATGCTTGTTTAGATTAGAAAAATTATTCCAAAATGATTTTGAGGTTGAAATCTTTGCAAATTGGTTTGTTGTGAACCTACTGACCTTAGGAACCAACTTGTGGATTTAAAAATGCATTTTGAAAAGATTAGGATGGATTAATTGATTTAGCCCATTTCTAGTCAAATAAAAATATTGATTTTGCTATGGAAATGATTTTGAAGCAAAAACTTTGGGAAAATGATTTGAATCAAACCTACTGACCCTGAAACACCAAGTTTGGTGAATTAACAACTTATTTGGTGAACAACATAAAGTTGTTTGCTTTGATAAAAACATTTTCCATCACATAAAATGATGAATGGATTTAAAAAAATGGTTTATAGACAAAACCCTTTTGCAAATGACTTTGCCACTTTGGAAAATGTCCACTTTGAGCCTTACAAAGTTTAGAGCCTAGTAGAAACCATCTTTGCAAATAAAACTACCTTTTGCATGCTTGCATGCATGACCTAGTTCCTATGATTTTATGTGTGTGATGTATTGATTGAATATTGGTTGGAATGCAAGTTGATTTTGTGTTTGCTTGATTGATTTTTAGTGAAGTTAGAAAAGTGTGAAACTAGCAAGATCAAGAAGTGAACCAACATTCCCTACCAAAAGAAA
Source organism: Avena sativa (assembly GCA_916181665.1). Taxonomy (NCBI): domain Eukaryota; kingdom Viridiplantae; phylum Streptophyta; class Magnoliopsida; order Poales; family Poaceae; genus Avena; species Avena sativa. Next base: position 84,284,014 of record OV702296.1, read on the forward strand.
GGCAAGTGACACTATCATCTAAAGTCCTACTATTTTCATTATACTTAGTGGATTTTGAAACATGCATGAAAAGAATTTTTATACTTATGTTATGCTAAATCCTAATAGGATTCCCCTATACATTACTTAGTGAAAACAATGTAGTTGTAAAATGCTTAGCCATGCTACAAATTTTGAGAAGAGATACATGATGAGTTTTTATGAAGTTGAGAAAAAGACTTATGTTTTATATAATAAAACAAGGACTCAATGAACCACCTGGGTGGACAAGGATACTTTGAGTTTTTGAGAAGGTGGCAACTAAAGGAACCATGTCTATGGAAATCTCTTTGTGTTGTGCACCAAAAGAAAACCACCCAGGAAACTTAAAGATTGAACATGTTTCTCCAATTGTGGCTTTCGTGTACAACCACATGCTACATATGGCTCTGGCTTAGTCAACTACATTGGGAAGACCCAGCATTGTCTTCAGGTTACTGAAAATGAGGCAACTTGGAATCCCACATGGGTACTGAAGACAAGCTAGCAATGGTGTATGGGAGGACCCTCTGGATAGACTTCGTCACATTCTCAATCTGCCAGTACTCCATCTTGGTGAGTACCAATCCAGCGGCCACTGGTGGCAACAAGATGAGAGTGTGACATGTGAGTAAAGTGTACAACTTCTGCAGAAGATAATAAAATCTAAGTACTTAGCCGTGTCCCCGGTTAAGGACAATACTGAGCAACTAAAGCTTGAAGCTATGGGAAATCTCGACATTCCAATTTCTAAAAGAAAAAATTTTAAGTGACAACAAAAGACTTGAAGCACTTGGGGGTACCAAGGAGCTCAAGAGATTTGGATAAAAACTTGCAGCACTTGGGGTTACCAAGGAGCTCAAGAGATTTTGATAAAAACTTGAACCCCTTGGGGATTTACCAAGGAGCTCAAGAGATTTTGACCAAGACATGAACACTTGGGGATTTACCAAGGAGTTCAGAAAGATTTGACAAAGGAAATAAAACCATATGAAAAGATAGGATAAATTATTGCTTTCTGCAAATGAGCCTAAAACCCTACTTAGCCAAATATACACGTAATGATAGGATCCACTGATATTCTACATAGTAGTGAAACTTGCCAATACAATTCAAATGTATTGACCCTTGTGGCTGTAACTTGTAATGTTGCAGGTTCGATTGTTTTTAGTGAAGATTGATTGATTAGGATTACAAAGTCTACAACCAACATGTCTTCCTATGGCACTTTGAAGATGAAGGACCCATGCTTATAGATATTCCGCTGCAATGTAATGTAATAGCCAAATGAGCTATGTAAGATGTAATAAAATTATGTTATTCCTGGTTATAAAGTTATATTATGACCTTTGTTTCTTGATATTACATCTTAACTGTGGATGCTAGCTATTGATCCAGGGACTATCATTGTAAACACAGGGGGCTCTACCTTATTTAAAGGTTGGGACCCTTACATAAATAGTGCATCATTCCATCATGGCATAATTGTTTGATTGTTGCATATGATTTATATGATTGTGCAATGTATTTATTGTGGCCCCTTGTGTGTTTGTTTTTTATCCGGATAGACACTGAGCAAGGAGAATATCAGACGCCACAGGAGTTTTACCCGGATCCTTCCTATTCCACAACTGAGCTTCTAGGAGAGCATTTCCCCATGATTGCACTACATATAGTACCAATTGCATCTATCTTATTCTTGCAACATAATTGCGTCATGAATAAAATTGAATTCTAAGTATTGCATAGCCTTTACTTTTAAACCCCACCGAAGCTTATTCCCTCAATCCAATGAACCATTACTGTAGGAGTTGTTTGAGCCATGCGAGTCGTAGAATTTAATTTGTAGGGTTTGTAAGTGTCTTTGAATAATGAGGTACCTAAATAACTGAATTGAGTAGTAATGGGATAACTAAAGAAAGAGGCACCGGTGGGCAATATTTGAGATCTTGTTTTTATCCGCTCACTTGTGTCCCGTAGGACCCGAGTACTTGATTCCTGTTCCTTGACTATCGCACTATCCACATGTCGGACCATGAATCCCCTTAGCAAGACCTTGAATTATTTCTTATTTCTTGGGGACACAAATTAGTTTGGGGCTTTACTACTATCCGCATGTGGGACCATGCTACTGCTTTATTTATTACTATTGCTCGTGGAGAGCTTTTTTCTAATGTACTGTTTAGGAACCTCATCCCACGTTTCCGCTGTATCAACAAGCCCAATCACACTTTCGGGTTCCCAGTCGGTTATAGCCGTCGTCACACACTCTGGGTCCATCGCGGAGCCGGCCGACTTCGTAGCGGGTAGCTTAGTGGGGTGTCCCCCTGAAATATTTAATGAATCTTGTGATTGCTTTGTCATGATGCCTTGTTGGGTTTTAATTTGGTTTTTCCGAGGTTGATCGTGCGTGTGTTGCTATATGTGCACCCCTATAGGGTAAATCTTTATGAAAGTCGTGTCCGCGGTTATGGACGACTTGGAGCATAGTTTCTCTATCATAGACAAGCATAACTAAAGTACCGCTTTTAAATTGACTAAAACTTGATAAGTAATACTGCAATGTTCATTGAATGGTTAATAAAACTGCCAATGGATGGGATGTTCTTACACCTTCTCATTTAGGAACGGGGAGGTGGGCGAGCGATGTTTATTTATGTTGATATATATCTGTTAGGTAATTCACTGTTGTTAATTTAACGAGCGTCCGTCTATCATTTGTTAGGCGGATGTTGTAGCGTGTCTCTATAGAACTACTAGGCTTTATTTTTGCTGCAATTGTGTCACCCTCAGGTTGTTCCTTTACATGCATAAAGACTTACTGAGTCCCTTAGATACTCAAACGATAAAATATTGGTTTAGATGGACAGGTATACTCTTAGGAAGGTTACTGGTTTGAAAAGACCGATGATGTTGGCAACGAGTGTCTGGTGTAGAGATTCTGGGGATGGAGATTCGTGAGATCTGTGGGCGGGATGTGCTTATTTTTGGGGCCTCTTATGCCAATTTTCTTCTTATCTGTACTCAGATTTTGTCTTTCGCCTCCACTTGATACTCTGATGTGTGATGTATGAGGATGTATTCTAACTATTAGCTATCTAGTATTTTGGATCTTGTCGTATGGTGATGAATATTTATATTTCTTTTATATGGATTGGCTCTGATGTACTCTTGTATGTCGCTGATATACACACTTATGTGTGCTTTATGCGTATGCATGTCGACTACGCTGCTCAAACTTGATACGATGTTCTTGCAAAGTGGATAGGGTGGTGGCCGGTACCATGCCCTGCATCGCTTAGACGGGCCTGCACGTGGGTGTCCTTTGGGCCTCCGCGGTAGTACCACCTTATGCACTTTGGGTTCGTCTTGGCTTGTTGCTTAGAGCGTAGTGTCTGAGGTATTACATCTGGTATCAGAGCCATTCCGCCCTTCAGGGTCTCAGCCAAGATTTTCTATGTCAGTCTAGCAATTATTTTGGTAGCTATGTATATTAGGGAAAACTAAACGTGAGAGTAGGACTATGTTGGCGCTGCGCCAACGTGGAGCGCTTCATCGGGAAACCCCAAGAGCAAGGTAGATGCAGCACAGCAGCAAGTCTTCCCTCGGTAAGAAACCGAGGTTATTGAACCAGTAGGAGGAAGGAAACGTCTCAAAGGTGTTGTAAGCGACGTGGAAACCTGCACAACACAAACTCAAGACTTTGCCCCAACTAATAGTGAGGTTGTCAATCTCACTTATTGCTATAACAAAGGATTAACTGTATGGTGTGAAAGGTAATGATGGTTTGCAGCAAGTAAATAGTAACAGTGGAGGATCTATCAATGGTAAAGATTGGACCGGGGTCCATAGTTCACTAGAGGTGTTCTCCTTAGATAAACAAACATGGCATGCTGGGTAAACAAATTATAGCATGGCAATTAACAGTACTGAGCAACGCATAACAATGCAATACTAGACAAAAAGATCCTATGAGATTCGATTAGGCAATACAACAATATACATAGACCGCCATCCAACAGCATCTATGACTAGAATTCCACCTTTAGGTTATCATCTGAACCCCCTCAAGTATTAAGTTGCAAGCAACAGACAACTGCTTTAAGCAAAGTGTGTAAGGTAAACAATCCACTTGTTCCATGACCATGAGATGTTGTTTTCTCCCTAGTGTCAACAGCACATCTACAGCCGTAGAGATTTCTGTCACATCCCTTGATTAAGTAGAGGCATGAACCCACTATCGAGCATAAATACTCCCTCTTGGAGTCACTAGCAACTACTTGTCCAAGATAGCTACTAACAACGGAGAGCATGCAAGATCACAAACAACACAAACATGATAGAATTAATAAGACAAAACCATTAATCAATCTGACATAGTAATCTCAATATCCATCAGATCCCCGCAAACACAACATGCATGATTACAAATAGATGAGATCTTGATCATCAACAGAGCTCACAAGATCTAGACATGAAAGCACAAGGAGGATATACAACCATCTAGCTACTACATGGACCCGTAGTCCAAGGTGGAATTACTCACGCTTCATATCGGAGGCTAACATGATGAAGAAGAAGACCTCCGGGATGATATCCCCTCCGGCAGGGTGCCGGGAAGAGTTTCAGATCCCCCCGATCTAGGGATGATGGTGGCGGTGTCTACAGACGGTTTCGTGGAATATTGATCGGGTGCTTAGGGTTTCGGCATTGGGGGCTTCTTATAGGCTAAGAGGCGAGGCTAGGAGGCGGCCAGGGGGGCCACACCCTGCCCATGTGCGAGCCCACCCTAGGACGCGCCTGGGGGGTGTGGACACCCTGTGGCTCCCCTCCGTCTCTCCCCTGGACTCTGTGTTCTCCTCGATGAAATATTGACTTTGGCTTTTGTCCCGTCCAATTCCGAGAATATTTCCTTACTAGCTTTTCAAGAACCAAAAACAGCGGAAAACAGGCAAGTGGCACTGTGGCAACTTGTTAATAGGTTAGTACCAGAAAATATATGAAAAGCACCTCAAAGTGTGGACAAAGAAAAGCAAAGTAGATACTAAACAAGCATGGAACATCAAAAATTATATACGTTTCCGACGTATCAAGCATCCCCAAGCTTAACTCCTGCTCGTCCTCGAGTAGGTAAGTGATAAAAGAATAATTTTTGAGGTGACATGCACCATTAAAACCAAGATCAAACCATTTGCAAGCATTTAAAGCTGGGATCAAAGAACTCTAAACACGTGCATGAAAGATGGAGTTCTAACAATAAGACATAGTAACTATACATGCAACATGAAAGGCTACAAACAAAGATCATGAATAAAATGCATTGAAAAACATTTGTTTGTTTCACATACAGAAAACATGGCATAGTGGCATTTAGCTTGTCCCTCATGGAGTATCAAATAGATGCATAGAACACCTTTAAATTTCATAAGAGTGACTAGATACAAATAGCACAAGAACAAGAAATATCAACAATCTGCATCAATCAATAAGTTTTGGGACACTGCACATGGAACTAAGAATGGCAACTATGATATCTTACTGTTGCCTAAAGGTAGAAGGTGGAGACTCAATATAATAGTGTAAGAAAGGCCCTTCATAAAGGGAAGCAGGGATTTCAAGTTTCAAAAAGAGCTTCCAAAAATTATGGTACTTGTTAGCTTTCAGCCCTCATTGCCCCTATCATAAGCATCTTGAAGTGATTAAGGTTAAAGTGAACAAACTATGGAGTATATGCTTGACAAAGTATAAGTTGGCAATCTCATGTCCATTGAATACGAGGGACGCACCTCATGCTACTCAACTTTGGTCACCTGTAAGTTCTTGTCATAGTAAGTACATGTGTACATAGAGAACCACCAACGGGGTACCCCTTGCACATGGTACATGAGCTATCCCATAACCAAAATGACAAGGAAAGCAGACAATGAGCATCTCACCGATCTTTTTATTTACAATTTGCATAGATTTTTACTGAGGATGCTTCACAGATTGCTCATTATGGTGATGCTGCAAGTTTCCGCCATGATTAGGCATGGCTTAGGCTAGCGGCCCAGGCGTTTATCTAACACAAAATACATAACTCCATGGACTTACAAGCTCCCTTTTTATTTCACACCGGCGACATCCATAGACAAAAGAGCATGATATCAACTGTGTACAAAGTACAAGTGCAATGTTGAAAACGTTACCCATGACAACATGGTTCTGCTAATTCCAACGTATAAGTGCAAGCATATACAACATAGATGACACAATGGTTCAATTTTATTAGGGGCAAGGAAAATAAAGTGTGCCATCAAGTTCGTGAGGGATTTAATCACTATGTTTTCACATAACAAAATACTTTTTAATTGGAAGATAGCTGAAAACAAGAATATACTTGGAATGGTGTAACACACCATGCATAGGATTTTATAGTGGACACTTTGGAATAACTTGGTTTCTTGGGAGTTGGAAGAATGACTAGAGCTTACTCATACAAGTGGAGGCTAGCAAAAGACTGGGAGCAACCAACTAAGAGAGCAATAATGGCCATAATCATGTAGAGCGACAAAACATTACTAATCAAAGCATTGAGTGGTACTACAAGTCAAGGACTAAATGATCATAGAGGCTATGGTGACTTGTTCATAGTCATAACATGGTGTAAGCATGTGCCAAGTCAACCCAAACAAAGTATCAAAGGAGAATACCACAATACTATGCTTTTGCATGCCAAAACAACGCATAATCCTTTCAAGGCACACTAAGCAATCCCAATTGTTTGGAACAAGTCATGCTACAACAATAATCACTAAGAATAAGGTCAAAATAGCACCTAGAATGACATGCTAAAGTCTAAGTCACAGTCAATGCAAGATCCTCTTGCACTTTCAAGCAAGAACTTTCTACTCCTTTCCAACACCAATCAACTTATTTGAAACAACACAACGAGAATGGGGGTCCAAACTAATTTATTCAAGCAAACTAAACAACTAAGCAAAGAAAATGAAAACTAAGATGCTCCAAGAACAACACAACAGTACATGAAACAATAAAAATGAAGTGTCTAGAAAGACCTGAGGTTTTTATTCATGAAGAAGGGGATGCCTTGGGCATCCCCAAGCTTTGACGATTGTACCTCTTGGATATTTCTTGGGGTGACACCGGGGTGGCATCCCCAAGCTTGAGATTTTGTCCATTCTTCATCTCATTGTATCATTCTCTCTCTACACCTGAAATTTTTCCTTCATACAAAACTTCACACAATCTTCATTAGCAACATTAGTGTATTCAAAAGATAATAGACCCTTGGGTTTAGCTTTAGAACAGCAATTTTTTTTCACTAAAAACACAAGCTACTGTAGCCACTCCTTTAAAAATCTCAATTTCCCAAAAAGAACCCAAAAAGGAATCAATAAGAAGCAAATGCAAATAATGGCAGAAATCTGTCAAGACAGACCAGCAGGTAGAAACCGATTTTTTAGAAGACCTTCTGTTGCTCAAATCAAAAAATATTGAACTAACGAAAGTTAGCTAACATACTGGGGATTTATTTGTAAATTTTAAACTCAATCCGACTTACAGAGACTCCTCATGAATATTTATGGTGGAGGATAGAAATCTGTTTCAGGACAGCAACTCCCCAAATCTTACTTCCTCTCATTAGAGGTCATTCTTGGCACAAAAAGCAAACAAAAAGTATAAGGGGAGGTCATTACTGAAGTAATAACTTCCAAGACTCAAGGAAACTCTTGGGTTATCTCCCAACAAGTACTTTTCTTTAACGCCTTTAAGTTAGGCACAAGAAGCAAGAAATCGAGTATTTTCAAATGAAGAATTAAGATCAATACTTAAAAAGTCTTCAACTATGAAAGGTATCTCATCCAAATGAGTTTTGGAGGATCCCTTCTCATCTCTCTTTGGTTTACTACTTTCATCAAAAGGATTCTCAGGAACAATCCAATCAAAAAAAAATTCAAAGGCCTCATGCATCCCAACAAGCTTAAAGGGTATGGGTATCTTAAATTCCTCTCTAGGCTTGGTTTTATCTGAAGTACCCACAACATCTACACAAGATCCTAGCATATTAAAACGCTCAAAGACCTTTTTGGCTTCCTAAGCAACATCATGGAACTCTTTTAGTAAAGTTTCAAGGATAAATTCTCTCTTTTTAGCATTCTTTTCTTCTTTTAGTTTTAGGAACAAAATTTGCATAATGGGGTTAAGGCTAACAAACCTAGCCTCCAACATATGAACTAAAGAAGCTGCAGAAATTTCAGAATTAGGAGCAAGTTCTGCTATAGATTTATCCTCAATATCATCATTCTTGCTAACATGATTAAAGAATTCTTCAATATTTTCTTTCCCAATTATAGAGCCACTACCTATCGAAAGGTCCTTCAGGGCGAACTTGGGGAACAACATGGTGAGCTAGAGCAAGGTGGCAACTAGAGTAGGAAATAATTTTTTTGTGTTTTTGATAAGAGAAAGCAAACCAAACAAAACTATTTTTTTTGGATTTTTTGATAGAAATAGGCAAAAAAAAACTAGGCAAAGTAAAAACAAAGTAAAGAGAAAGGTTGAGGAGGACTCCCCTTATGAAGACGTCCTTAGCCTCCCCGGCAACGGCGCTAGAAAATCTTGTTGGCGCCGCGTCAACATGGAGCGCTTCGTCGGGAAAGCCCAAGAGCAAGGTATGATGCAGCACAGCAGCAAGTCTTCCCTCAGTAAGAAACCGAGGTTATCGAACCAGTAGGAGGAAGGAAACGTCTCAAAGGTGTTGCAAGCAACGTGGAAACCTGCACAACACAAACTCAAGACTTTGCCCCAACTAACATTGAGGTTGTCAATCTCACCGGTTGCTGTAACAAAGGATTAACTGTATGGTGTGGAAGGTGATGATGGTTTTCAGCAAGTAAACAGTAACAGTGGAGGATGTATCAATGGTAAAGATTGGACCGGGTCCATAGTTCACTAGAGGTGTTCTCCTTAGATAAACAAACATGGCATGTTGGGTAAACAAATTACAGCAGGGCAATTGACAGGACTGATCAAGGCATAACAATGCAATACTAGACAAAAAGATCCTATGAGATTCGATTGGGTAATACAACAATATACATAGACCGCCATCCAACTGCATCTATGACTAGAAGTCCACCTTCAGGTTATCATCCGAACCCCCTCTAGTATTAAGTTGTAAGCAACAGACAACTGCTTTAAGCAAAGTGTGTAAGGTAAACAATCCACTTGTTCCATGAACAAGAGACTGCTGTTTTCTCCCTAGTGGCAACAACACATCTATAATCGTAGATATTTCTGTCACTTCCCTTGATTAAGTAGAGGCATGAACCCACTATCGAGCATAAATACCCCCTCTTGGAGTCACTAGCAACTACTTGGCCAAGATAGCTACTAACAACGGAGAGCATGCAAGATCAGACATGATAGAATCAATAAGAAAAAACCATTAATCAATCTGACATAGTAATCTCAATATCAATCAGATCCCCGCAAACACAACATTCATGATTATAAATAGATGATATCTTGATCATGAATGGAGCTCACAAGATCTAGACATGAAAGAACAAGGAGGAGATACAACCCTAAACCCTACACTACATGGACCCGTAGTCCAAGGTGGAACTACTCACGCTTCATATCGGAGGCTGGCATGATGAAGAAGAAGGCTCCGGGATGATCTCCCCTCCGGCAGGGTGCCGGGAAGAGCTTCAGATCCTTCGATCTTGGGATGATGGTGGCGGCAGCTAAAGATGGTTTCGTGGAATATTGATCAGGTGCTTAGGGTTTCGGCATCGGGGGCTTCTTATAGGCGAAGAGGCGAGGCTGGGAGGCGGCCAGGGGGCCCACACCTTGCCCAGGCGCGGTCCCACCCTAGTTCGCGCCTGGGGGGTGTGGCCACCCTGTGGTGCCCCTCCGTCTCTCCTCTGGACTTCGTGTTCTCCTCGATGAAATATTGACTTTGGCTTTTGTCATGTCCAATTCCGAGAATATTTCCTTACTAGCTTTTCTGGAACCAAAAACAGCAGAAAACATGCAACTGGCACTGTGGCAACTTGTTAATAGGTTAGTACCAGAAAACTTATGAACATAAACAAGCATGGAACATAAAAAATTATAGATATGTTTCCGACATATCAGACCGCTTCCATTTTTCTTCTTACCCACCCATCCACCCTTTTCTGGTAAAGAAGTGTAACGTTTATCTATCCTCTCCTAAAAAATTCAAACTAGGATTCACGTGTTCTGGGTTTCCGTAGTACCATAGGATGTTTGTGTTAAATCCTTTTTCTATCTGTTGCATCCAACTTTGCTTCGCAATCTGCCTTTGGTTATCAACTGTTGGTACATTCCATACTGGAAGGCTTTTGTTAAACCGACACGATCTCTCTGACTCTCTGTAAACCGGAGCGATCTTGTTAAGGGTGTTCATCCTTCTAGCATGCTTTCACAGAATGTAGGTTTTCTAATCTCTATCCGCTAAGTTGTTTTTCGCATCTATTGGTTTTTTAATGCAGAAATTTTTTCATTGATACATCTGTTTTTCCACACTTCTTTCCAGTCGTGTGTGTTACACTATTCACCTTCTTTTGTCGGCATGTCCATGCTAATTCGATTTTTGGCTACAAACCCTTCAATCGGGAGTTTTACTTCACCTTCAAATTATTTTGGGATAAATACAGAACGTGTGTCGATCCGACGTTTGTGATTGTATTTTGGTCCTTGGTATAGCTATATGACACTTATCATGAGTGGAATATGGTCAACGCTATCAATCTAATTCCCAAATGATGGCGGTTATCTCTTGTGATTTTGAGTTATACCGTGATCATATATATATCCTATTCAAGTATCTTTGGCAATCTAGAGGTTTTTGAAGGCACTATGGTGGATTATTATCCGTTATCATGCTTCACAACTTTGAACTCCATATCCGCAGGATTATCTTTGATACGAGATAATCTCATCCTTTCATCTATGGTAACTTTGCTTAAATGTATGAGTTATCATTGATTCTTTTCCAAATCTTTCCTCTTTTCAACCGATGATCCGATCAACAAGATGAACAAGTCAGTATCTCTTTTCTTATCTAAAATTCCAGATAATCTATTCATTCAATGCATCTTTCAAAACACCAATCCTTGCTCTTTATGTTGATATTTCGTGGTTGTATATCTTGACGATATTCTTGCCTATTCTATATCAATGGAAGAACATGAATAAAATCTTCTTCTCTTTCTCTCCAGCTTCGTGAACACCGTCTGTGTGCAAAGTTCTCAAGTGTAAATTCTAACTTTTTGAAGTCACCTATCTCGACCATGCCCTTCTGCTAAGGAAATCACCACCAAATTCTGTAATCATCAGGCCAAGTGTTATATTCCATCATCATCATATTTCAACCAACTCCGAAGTTTTTGTTTCCTTGTTTGGCAAGTTATCATCGTCGTTCTGCTGAACATTTCCTCAAGACGGCTAAATCTTACTAAATTCTTTGTTCTTCCTCTCATCAAGAAATCTTTTGAAACCCTCTCGCCTTATCTTCTATCCTCTCTTTGCCGGACGCCATGAAGACTTTTCCAATGTTTTGAAATTCCTCTATTTAGGACCTCGGTGCTTTTATCGTTCTATCTATTGAACCTATCATATGTTTCAATGATCTTCCTTCTTACCTTTTCTGACGGCTTGGTACTTCGACATGATGATAACATCACCATCTTTATCTACTTTGGATCTGATGAATCGTTGCATCAAATCCTTATTTTCTTATGGAGCTTCATGAGTTTGCGCCTTGTCAAGATCTTTAGTCTGTTTTTGGGAGTTGGGTTACATATTTTTATATTCATGTGCGGAGTAATTATTTGGGTGCGGGGTGGAGTACCTACCATACCAATACTCTTATAATTTGCTCTTGTACATTGAATTGGTGGATTATTATGATCTCTACTTATTCCACAGAAGTTAGAAGTGGCCTTTATCCCTCAAAAGTTTCACTTCCTTCCTTGTTTTTTTGGAGTGATCTCTCAAGAATGTAATCAATAATCTCTTGTTGGCGGTCTTGTCTATTTCAAGATGGAGCAAAATCTTCAACGATCGGGTGGAATAAAAGTAAATCTCCTCCATCTTCTTCATTCGACCGGCGTTCTACATCGTCATATAAGATGGATGGAAGTTATATCTAACTTATTTTTGGCAATTATTTTCTTTTGGTAAAGCCAATTATGGTTGATGCCATGAATCGCGAAATCTATTGCAATAACCTCATGGTTAAGAAAAACAACAAACATATCTACAATAATCTCCAGATCGATAATATTTCGCTTTTTCCTCAAGATTCCATCGTAAACATGAATCACTCCCTTCTCTTGAAGATAAATTCGAGCACCTCAATTGTGCGATCCTTTGGCCTTTACCGGCGCAAGAAGAATCTGATCCAAGAATGCAGGAACCCGAATCTTTCCATTGATATCAAGGAACTCTATTGTTCGAAGGAAATATTGTTTTCCGGACTTCATTTCTTAAATCTAAGGGAAGAAACAATGCTATTTTCATAGTGGTTGATAAATTCTCCAAGATCATTCTTTTCTTCGTGTGAAAGAAAGTACCATCTTCACATGCATCTGTTGGTCCTTAATCCTAACGATCTGTCTTTACTTTCTCTTCTCGATTTATCATCGTTTCAAGTGCTTTCAAGAAGTGATTATATTCTTTACCGTGTTCCTCGAGAGCATCTGATCTATATCCATCCTACCCTCCTTGTTTCGCCTTAATCCCTCAATTCGTCAATCCCTTTTTTTAAGAAGCAAAAAAGCAAGACTAGCAACAAGTCTAGCAAGTTCTGCAAGGTGTAGTGGTCGCACCATTCGGTTGAGAAATCATCTTGGGAACGTGAGGATCACCTTCGTTCCAAACACCTGCCTCTCCTTCGTATTTTTCTTTTCCTAGGAATTTCGGGGCGAGATTCTTGTTTAGTGGGGGAGAGTTATAGCATCCCAATTGTCTAACAATTGTAATTCTACTTGCCTAATATATATTGCTACTTCCTACATATCATTTAATGCATCATCATTATATCATGCTCATGTCACCATGCCATATTGCATTTGAGCATCATATTAAAACCCTTTTTCATTTGGTTCTTCTCCTCAAGTTGCCTTTGTCTTCTATATTATTATTTTACTTTTTGATTTATTGTAGTTAGTTTTTTTAAAACTTGATATAATGCCAAAGTGGAGTTGAGGGCATCTCTTTTTATTTCCTTCCTATCTCTAACATATTAACAATATCATCATCATCTCTTTTTAGTCCCTCCATAGTATGTGAGCTTTCATTTGGAGACTTTTGATATTTTAGTCCTAGCCCACATATTAACCATGATCCACATTCTCTTTTACTGCAATTTGTTTTGTTGTTGATATTTTCTTGATTTCATCTCTCCTACTCCTTGATCATATCCTTCCTTGTCTTTCTTGTGTGTGTACACATATCCCTATCTTTGATCTTCCTCTTTTTCCATATATGTGGGGTGATTACATGTACACATCGCCACATATATGTCTATCTAAAACTTTTTCTTTTTCCTACATATATCTCCACCTAAACCATCTTCTTCTTGCCATATATATGTGTATGTATATACACGTACAAAAATCCCTCCCCAATGAAACAAACCTGACCACTTTTTTTCTGCCTAGCCGAGCTCCCCTTGTTCCTGATCCTAATCAATCGGCTACACCTAATCTGCCCAGCCGCAGCAACACTAGACCAGCTACACCCGACCGGGTGCGCACACCTCAATTGCACCCCTCTCTCTCTTGGCCGGTGTACCGCAAGAAGCTCTTGTTTGTCTTCATGGGTGTGCCTCACTTGAACACCAACTCAGCAGCGCCTTCCTTGCGTGGGCTGGCCTCCCTCTCCACTTTTTCCTGACCATAAAGCACGTTGCAGCAGCGTTCCTCTCTCCTCAACCACTCCTCCTCCAGATCAATATCCCTCCTTTGCTCTTCTTCTTCCCCATGCTAACCTAGCCTGAACCATGCGGACATGCCATGACCGCCTCCTTGTCATCGCCAACCGCTGAACCTCGCCATCGGAGGCCACTGCAAGCGAGGAGGAGATCGTCGCTGACTTGATGAAGTTTATCGGGACAGTGAGCGAGGAGGAAAACGTCCCTGCATGTCGTCATCGTCCCCGTGCACGCCATGAAGCCACCGCGCTTGCCGATGCCATCCCGCTCTGCCTTGCTCCCAGCCTCTTCCTGCACGGTGGGCTCGGTGAGCACCATCTCCTCCCTCGTGCCCTACCTCTCTTCCTGGTACCGCTGCAACAGCCACACACACATGAGCTCTCCTTCGATGCACATCCGCGCCGCTTGTTGCAGGCACACGCAAAAGTAGAGTATAAGCAAACTATAGCTACCACCTCTGTTTATGCCTTTCTCCCAGCCACCTCAACGATCGTACGTTGTAGATCTTCAACCTCCTGTAAACCTGGATTCTCCACCTTTCGACAGTTTTTGCCTCTGTTCTTAGTAATTTTTTCATCGATACAGCCAAGATCTGGCGAAGGCCCCTTAACTAAAGTTGTAGTCCTATGTTTCCCCTCCAACTATCGTGTTTACAGTTCCTCCAAAATCGCAACCTTTTGCTCGCCATATTCACCCGAAGATCATCTCAGCTAGCTGTTTTTCGCCGATCAGTTCTAGTCCGTCAGATAACCGTCGACACAGTTTTGCAAATCGACCCCTCTGTTTTGTTCTTCCTCAGCCCACGGCCCCTCACGCCGCCATGTGTCATGCCCGGCATCCTCGGGCGCGCTTGTCATTTCCTATGGGTAAATCAGCCATGAGTAACAAAAAATCCAACTGTTTTTAAACTCAAATAAAATTTCAGAAATTAAATTTAATCAAACTAATTCATATCTCTTTAATTTTTTGAATTTGGGAAAACTTGTAAAATGAAAAATGAATGTTTTTCAAATGTGAATCCATCCTTGTTATCAAATTTAACCAGAGTTGACTCTAACTAGTCCAACATTTGACTTTGACCCCTTTTTCTATAATTTGACCTTAATATTTATTTAAATGCATAAATTCAAATAATGTAAATAATATATTTTTTGAATCAGAAAAATGCCAGGAATATGATTATGCCATTTAAAATATTTTTTGAGCAATTTAAAATTTTCGAATTATTAAATGATAATAAATACCATTTTCTTAATAATTGAATAACTTTATTTCCATAACTCCGAATTCGATAAATGATATGTTTAAATCGATTAGCTCGACGAGCCCGTTCTAACTCTGCATTCCATGATATGATTTGGAGCATGAATCATATAAATATAAAGTATACAGTAATATTTATGGGAGCAAAACATGACTAAAAACTTAATCAATTGATTTATTCTTGTACCCCACACCTCACCCATGCCATGCTATGTTATACCATGTAAATTGTGCATCATTCCATCATGGCATACTTGTTTTATTGTTGCATATGATTTATATGATTGTGCAATGTATTTATTTCGGCCCCTTGTGTGTTTGGTTTTTTTATCCGGATAGCCACTGAGCAAGGAGAATATAAGGCGCCACAGAAGTTTTACCCGGATCCTTTCTATTCCACAACTGAGCTTTCAGGAAAGAATTTCCCCATGCTTGCACTATATATAGTACCTATTGCACCGATATTATTCTTGCATCATAATCGCGTCACGAATAAAATTGAATCCCATGTATTGCACAACCTTTACTTTTAAACCCCACCGAAGCTTGTTCCCTCAATCCTTTGAGCCATTAATGCAGGAGTTATTTGAGCCATGCGAGTCGTAGAATTGCATGTGTAAGGTTTGTAAGTGTCTTTGAATAATGAGGTATCTAAACAACTGAATTGAGTAGTAATAGGATAACTAAAGAAAGAGGCACTAGTGGGTAATATTAGAGATATGGTTTTTATCCACTCACTTATGTCCTGTAGGACCCGATTACTTGAGTCCTGTTTTTTGACTATCGCACTATCTGCATGTGGGACCATGAGTCCCCTTAGCCAGATCTTGAATCATTTCTTATTTCCTGGGGCCATAAACTAGTTTGGGGATTTACTACTATCCGCATGTGGAACCATGCTACTACTTTATTTACTACTATTGCACGTGGAGAGCGTTTACTAATGTACTGTTTAGGAACCTCGTGCCACGTTTCCGCTGTATCGACAAGCCCAGTCACACTTTCGGGTTCCCAGTCGTTTACAGCCGTCGCCACACACCCTGGATCCGTCGCGGAGCCAGACGACTTTGTAGCGTGTAGCTTAGTGGGGTGGCCTCCTGGAATATTTATTGAATCTTGTGATTTATTTGTCGTGATGCCTCGTTGGGTTTTTATTTGGTTTTTACGAGGTTGATCGTGCGTGTGTTGCTATTTGTGCACCTCTGCAGGGTAAATCTTTCTGAAAGCCGTGTCCGCGGTTATGGACGACTTGGAACACAGTTTCTCGATCATAGACAAGCATAACTAAAGGACTGCTTTTAAATTGACTAAAACTTGACTAGTAATAATGCAATGTTCATGGAATGGTTAATAAAACTGCCAACGGATGGGATGTTCTTCCACCTTCTCGTTCAGGAATGAGGAGGTGGGCGAGTGATGTTTATTTATGCTGATATATATCAGTTGGGTAATTCACTATTGTTAATTTAACGAGCGTCCGTCTATCATTGGTTAGGCAGATGTTGTAGCGTGTCTCTATAGAACTATTAGGCTTTATTTTTGCTGCAATTGCATCGTCCTCAGGTTGTTCCCTTTAGATGCATAAAGACTTGCTGAGTCCCTTAGGGTCTCACATGATAAAATATTGTTTTAGATGGTCAGGTATACTCTGAGGAAGGTTACAGGTTTGAAAAGACCGATGATGGTGGCAACGACCGTCTGGTGTAGAGATTCCGTGGATGGAGATCCGTGAGATCTGTGGGCAGGATGTGCTTATTTTCAGGGCATCTTACGCCAATTTTCTTCTTATTCGTACTCGGATTTTGTCTTCCACTTCCGCTTGATACTCTGATGTGTGATGTATGAGGATGTATCCTAACTATTAGCTATCTAGTATTTTGGATCTTGCCGTATGGTGTTGAATATTTCTATTTCTTTTAGATGGATTGGCTCTGATATACTCTTGTATGTCGCTGACATACACACTTGTGTATGTTTTGTTCACATGCCTGTCGACTACGCTGCTCGCACTTGATACGATGTTCTTGCAAAGTGGATAGGGTGGTGGCCAGTACCGTGCCTTGCTCCACTTAGAAGGGCCTGCACGTGGGTGGCCATTAGGCCTCTATGGTAGTACCACCTTATGCACTTTGGGTTCTTTATGGCTTGTTGCTTAGAGCGTAGTGTCCGAGGTATTACACTTTTACATGCTATATGTGTAGAATACTTCCTCTACCATCCATATGGCTGCATTTGATTATATGAGCGGGTGTGATTATATATGAGTTCATATAGTTCCCTAGTGGAACACACACACTAGAATGTCCCAAGTATATACATGTGTGTCATCTGTTCACTGTCACCTATGGAAGCAATCCATCATTCTTCTATCATGGGCTTTGTTCATTTCGAAGGTATGCATGGAAAGTTAAATGCCTATGTATATTAGGGTTGTCTTCACAATCATAAAGTTGGCAATTGAATAGCCATGCATGAACCATGCCCTCTTGTTTTTCCCTTTCTATATCTTTGAATCTCTATTGTGAATTCTTATAATCCTAGCCTAATCTACAACAACTTATTGTTCAAAAACTTCCCTCTAGCTTGTTGGTTCTGTGTTTCCCTTTTTTTTTACAAAAAGTAGCTTTTCAAATTTGAAGCAAATCAATTCCATCAAACAAATAAAAAGTGAAATAGAATAAAATAGAGGGAGAGAGAAGCAGCAGCCCAACACCTTTTCCTAGCGCAGCCTGCAGTAGCAGAGCCCACCCAGGCGCTCCCTTCCCTCCCCTTGGGCCGACCCAATCCACCTGGCCCTACCGTTTGGAGATAGAGGACGATGCCGTCCATTGTCTGTCATCTTCCTCCCTCACGAGAGAGGTGTGAACCCTCTCTGGCTTCACTTTTCAACCACCACAACCCCACCAAGCTTTTCGTGTTAACCAGCCTAAGGCCCCGCTGCAAAACCGTAGCCCCATCTGAAGGGAATATGCCCTGAGAGGCAATAATAAAGTTGTTATTATGTATATTCCAAGTAAATGATAGATGTTTATTTTGCATGCTATAATTGTATTACTACGGAAACGTTAATACATCTGTGTTTAATAAACAAATGAAATGTTCCTAGTTATGTCTTTCTTATAAACTAGCTCGTGATTAACAAGATGATCAAGGTTTCGTAATCATGGAAATTGGATGTTGTTAATAACAAGGTCACAACATTGTTGAAATGATGTGATGAACATTCATACGAAGTATAGCATTACGATCAAAAGTCATTGTGTTTATATCGCTCTAACATCATACGAAGTAATGCTAATCCTTAGACCATGAGATCATGTCAATCACTAACACTAGAAGAGTATCTTGATAACATCAAACGTCACACCGTAACAGGGCGACTATAAATATGGGTTGAGTGCTATGAGGTGTTATGTTGAGGCTCATGGATCAAGAGTGAAATTTGTCCATCCCGATGACGGAGAGATATACTCTGGGCCCTCTCGGGCGATATCACATTAGTTAGCTTGCAAAAAAGTGATGTGGTCACTAGAATGTTATATCACGGGAACGAGAAAAGATTACATCTCGGTAACGAGATCAAACTAGGTATGACGATACCGATGATCGAATCTCGGACATGTAATATATCACGAGACAAAGGGATTAATTTATGTAGCACCCCGGATAAAAGAACTACTAGAAAATCGCATGTCTTATCTCTATGCATCATCATGATATTAGCATGCATTAATTTGACTAAAACTATTTTACAGAAGTCTTGATTTCCCAAATACCCCGTCTTATTTCAAAACAAACCCCCGGACCCTTCTGGATATTTTATTTGTCAAAAATCTATTTATGAAAAGATCTTTTGATAAAGAGATAAAAATAAAACGTTTTATTATTAGTAGGGAAGGCAGCCCAGTCGGCCAATCCCAAAGGCCCAGCCAACGGGCTACCTATAAGAGCATCTCCACTCGCCTACCCAGGAGGCCGATCCGGAGGCCGAATTTTGGTCCGGACGCCGAAAATCGGCCCAGTCGCGTACCCAAGGACTTGTTTTTGGCCGGATTTCGGCCATATTTGGTCCGGACTACCCAGGTCGAACCCAGGTTTCCGGGTACGCCCTGGGGACGCCAGACTCAGCGATATCAGCGAAAAAAATCAAAGCGGTGCGTGGACCCACCGAGTCAGTGATGGAAGCCGAGTCATCATCATCCTCGGAACCACGCGGCGACCGCCGGGCAATAACTGCCCGTCGCGTCGACCACGCGTCGCCGATTTACGGCGCCACCGTCGCCGCCTCGGCTCCCGTGTCGGACCATCGGTCACTAAGTTCCCGCCGTTTCCACTTTTCCCGCCCTCGCCGCTACAGCCCTCCCGCCATTTTCCGGCCTATATAAAGCCGTACATCTCGCCGTCTCTCTTCACAGTTCCTCACACCACCACAACTCCGGCAAACTTCGGACATTCGCACCTTGCTTCCTCGCCAACTCCGCCGAGAAGCCATGGCCGGCCGCCGCACGCTGTAGCCATGGGAAGCCCAGCTCCTCCGGGAGGCGCGCTATACGGCCTCGCCGGACACTCGCCTCCCCCGAGGCTGGACACTCAGCGCCGGCGGGATCCCTGTTCCGCCGGTGCCTGACGGGCAGGACCTCACCGGAGATATCCAGGCGACTATCGCCGCCATGGAAGACCTAGACCTCGCCGGAGAGATCCAGGCCGCTATCGAGGCCATGCAATACCCGGATCTCGAGGATCAGGGCAACTTGGTCTTCTGGAGGCAGTTTTTCGCCGACAGGCGCCTCGAGGAACTCGCCCGACACGACGGACCGCCGGGCTCGCTGCCGCCACCACGTAACAATATGGCTTACCATCGCCGCTGGTGGAGCGTTCCATGGCAGACTGTCGCTAGAGTCATGGCGCACATCGAGGCCGGTAACAACCCCCGCCTCGGCCTGTAGTTGCGGCGTCCGGCTGAAAGAACATATGGGCCCCCATGTGTGGTTTTGGTAATTAATGACAATATTTATGGACTAATGTGTGTATTAAGTTACACTTGTAGGATTTGTCCATTGGCCTCGCTTGGAGCATGTGTTGGCTTCAAGTTCGATGATATGAGGAGAAGATGTGTTGTGCAAGCTCAATATGCGCCATCTCTAGAACATCTCATGTTTGATGCTTGTCATCCTCGGTGATCATGGATCGATGATGAGGAATCAAGAAAGGTGTTCCATCTTGAGAAGGTCAAGTTCGTATACATCGAGCTCAAGTGGAATGCTCAAGGCAAAGGTATAATCTTGATAGGTTTTCCCTTTTGCCGGTCTCATGTTGTGTGTGGGAGACCGGGTTTAGGATAGATAACCGTACTATCAAGAGGGGCTCTCGAATGAGTAACTCGGTCACATCATTTGGAGAGAGCTCAAACCTTTGCATACTTGCATCATCGTATTTGGTTTTTATTTGGTCTTGTCCATGTGAGGATATAGAGCTTGTTGTAATGTTCATAACAAGCTCTTATCAAAATCGGATTTCCCTTTTATATCTTATTGCATTTTGATCTTGGAGGTTTTATCGGTTTGTATTTTAGAGATAGGTAAAACCTTACATTATTTGGTTCTTACTCATGTGAGGATTTAGAGCTTGTGTTAATCTCCATGACAAGCTCTAGTTCATCGAAAACGGATTTCATATGCATTTTCTATTACGTTTTTTATGTTGGAGGTTTTATCGGTTCGTCTTTTTGAGAGAGGTTAAACCTTTTGTAATTTGGATCTATCCTCCCTTGCTGTACTATGATGTTTCTTTGCATGATCTTTTAGAGCTTGTTGTCCTCTTCGAAACGAGCCCAAGATCATCAAAATCGGAGTCCGGATGCAAAAGTTATGGCTGTTTTCGTTCAGGGGTGACCGGTAGTACCGGACGAGGGTCCGGTAGTACCAGAGGTCCGGTAGTACCGCCCCTTAGTACCGGTTGGTACTGAATAAGGTGCGTTTAGCGTCCTGGGATCCCCAGGGAATGTCCGGTAGTACCGGGAATGTCCGGTAGTACCGGGATTCGTGTTTTTGGGCTTCAACGGTTGGATTTTGGGGGGACCTATTTAAGGGGCCTTCTTCCCCAATGGATCCCTAACCATTCTTGCAAGTTTTCCCCTCCATTGTTGACCTTCTTGAGCTTGCTTTCTCTCAATCCCTCCAATGATTCTTGCATATTCTTGAGGGATTTGAAAGAGGAGATCTAGATCTACAATCCCACCAATCAATCTCTCCTCTAAGTGAGGGGAACATATTGGGATCTAGATCTTGGAGTCTTTTGTGGAATTCCTCCATTGTTCTTCCTCTCTTATTCTCCCATAAGCTTTTGTAGCTTTGGTGGAATTTGGGAGAGAGGGATTTGAGCACCTTTGTGGTGTTCTTGCCATTTGCATTTGGTGCATCGGTTTGAGTTATCCTCGGAGGATTTGGTTCGTGTGACTCATTGGAGCTTTTCCCTCTTGGGTTCTTGGAACCCTAGACGGTTTTGTGGCCTTGGTGGCATTGTGGCCTTTTGTGGCATTTGTTGGGAGCCTCCAATTAAGTTGTGGAGAAGTGCCCCAACCTTGTGAGAGGTCCCGGTTGCCACCGACAAGTGCACCGATAGTGGAAGCGTGGATTGATCCCGTTGGGGTGAGATTCACCGAAGAATAAGGGAGGCTTTTGTGGCGTTGGTGGTTTGATACCACCCTCTCTCCAAACGAGACGTACTCCATGTTGGGAGGAACTCGGTGAAATTTCGGTGTCCCCGCGTGCCTCGGTTATCTCTATACCCGAGCTCTTTACTTATGCACTATACATTGTGATAGCCTTCGTGCTTGAAGTAATATAAACTATCACTTTGTTGCTTATATTGCTTAGCATAAGTTGTTGGTGCATATAGGCGAACCTTAGTTGTTCTAGGTTGTGCTTAACAAAGTAAACACTAGTTTTATTCCGCCTTTGTTGAGCCACTCTAGGAAAAGTTTTAATCGCCTATTCACCCCCCCTCTAGGCGACATCCGTATCCTTTCACCGGCGGCGACCACGGCGGCGTCCGGCGCGCGACCACGACGGCGTCCGACGCGCGACCACGACGGCGTCCTTTCGTAGTTAAACCGATGTACTATGTTCCCCTCGCCTAATTTAATAAAATTCCGCCTATATTCGCCGAGTTTAAGTGAATTTAGCCGAACCTGGGAACACGGCCTGGGTACGCGAATGGGCGTACCCAGACCGAATACGCGATTTGTCCGGCCGAAAATCGGTCCGATTTTCGGCCTAGGTCCGCCCAATGATAGGGATGCAGAAGTGGGACAATTGGGACAAGTGGGATATCACTTTTAGACTACTAGACTAACTCTAATTTAAGTGGGATAAGCGGGATATGTGAAATCTAGCTTATCTCACTTGTCCCACTTAGTTTTGAGTTAGTCTAGTAGTCTAAAAAATAATATCCCACTCGTCCACTTCTTTATCCCTGTCCAACCAACGAGTGGAGATGCTCTGACCCTACCAAACCCTAAATCTGAATCCTCCCGCGAACCAAACCCTCAACCCCACCTAGTCCTACCCCTGGCGCCGCCGGAACCCACCTCACCACACACACCCGACCCACACCCCAGGTCGGCACGCACCTGACACGCCCCAGCAGCCTACACACACGCAGCGACGCGAGACGCACGCACCCACCCCACCTAGCACAGCGATCCGCCCGCGTCGACCGTGCCCACCTTTCCCGTGTGGCCCCTCCCGCAGGACGCGCTCCCTTTCCCGTTCTCCTTGTTCCCCTCTCGTTCTGCTCGCGAGCGCCCACCTCCGCTCGGGCTGCCGCCGCCAGGAGGATGCCCCTCTCCCAGACGCCTCGCCTCCCTTGCTGCCTCCCTCTCCTCTTCCACGATCCCCGACAGCACCCGTCGCTGCCTCTGCGATCCGGGGGAGCAGCACCGTCGCCCGCAGAGCCCGCCTCCGCCCCGCCCACCTCGTCACCGCTGCCGAGAACCGTCTCTCCCTCACCTCTCCCGCCTCCCCTCGCGGCCCGAGCCCGCGACCACTCCGCCGTTTCCTCTCCGGGTCGCCCCAGCGTGAGCCGCCTCTGTGTCGACTGGCCGCCGCCAATATCGTGCCTCGTCGCCCCTCCACCTCGCCTCCCCGTGAGCTCCCCTCGCCGCCCTTCCTCGCCGTCCTTCCTCTGCTCGCCGGAGCCGCCACCATCCGTCGCTACAGTGCCTCCCCTCCCTCGCAGGCTCCTCCTCCCCAGGCCCGACCGCGCGTGCCGCGCCTCTTTCCTTCGGCAAGCTCGCCACTGCCCTGCGAGCCGGTGCTGCCGGCGCCGCCCCGTGGTCCCCTCGCTACCGCGCTCCCGAGCCAATCCATGCGCTGGAGTATCTTGCTCTGCTATCCCGGTTCCTTTAGTCCAAGTGTCCAAGAGAACCATGCGGTCGACAATGTGTTGCTAGTGCCTGCTAGGTGAGGCCCATTTTTGTTCGGCCCTGGAACTGCACATGTGTGTATGTGTGTGACCTTGTATGCTCGTATGAACACTACAACTTGCTAATTGTGTGGCAGGAAGGTGTTCCCTAAAGAATCAACCGACCAGGGAGAGCCACTCGGTGATACTCTCTCCGTTTCAGGGCTAGGCCTTAAAAGGCGTCTTTGTTTTGCATGTTTTTTCTTTAACCAAGAATTACTCTAAATACGTAAATAGTTTTGGTATAAAACTAGCATCACTGAAAAGTATTTTTCAATACGAATCCAACGGTACTAATTATGTATAATACAATCAAGATTTTGTTGCTTAATTCTTTTGGTCAAACTTTGTTTTGGAAACCGTGTGCGCCTTAAGCCCTGAAACGGAGGTAGTATTGTTCTGTTGTTCCAGTGCGTTGATCTGGTGATGTGGCTATACATGTGTGGGTTCTTCAACATAGATTTGACACTCTCGGAGATCGACCACACAGAACGAAGAGCTCTCCCTCATGGAACCGGTGGTCGAGACCCGAAGACCGATCCCTCAACCGTTGGTGAACCCCAAGATTGCCGAGACCCCTCAATGTGTGACCCCAAATCCAAGTCTCTATTTTATTAAATATTATATACACTTGTTGCATATTAAATTGTCATGCTTGCATACATATTGTGGTTTGGGGAATGTTGTCGACTTACCTAAAAATTGAATATGGAGGCCATATGCCGGCTTTTCTAGTCTTATAATACCCCATCTAAATTTGTGTAGCGAATCGATGCTATATTTTGCCTTGATAAGACAACATTTAAATCGTCGGGTATCGCTACAAGAAATCCGCTCACTAGTGACCTTTTCTTAACGACCATGCATTTTTTGGTCATATATCTATGACCATTCTGAACCACTTGGTCGTAGCAAATTTAGGAGGGTCCAAACCTTAAAAAATAACGACCAATTTAGTCAAGAAAGTCATGATTTCCTAACACGAAAAAATAATAGATAGATAGAATTAGTTTGGAGCCTTTTATTTGATAGACTATGATCAATTTAATTGGTCGTTATGGTTAAATTCTGAAACAAAAAATTACAAGATTTCTAACTCAGCAACATCATATCCATGTGTCATTTCATGCTTACTTGTCAAGTCTACATGGCATCTAGGACCGGGCTTCGCGCGGACACCAAATATATGGCAAAAAATGGTCCATGGGGATCGAACTCAAGACCTCATGGTATCTCAAAGGGGTACTGACCACTGCGTCACTAATTAGTGCCAGATAGAGAGATTGGCGTCCTTTAACCATTACCTTACACATAGCAAACTCGAATATATGGAAAGAAAGAACGGACTAGCGCTCGAACCCACAACCTCAAAACGGGATCTAGCCACTACGCCACTCTGCTTATTCATGACATATAGGGAGTTCAGCTGCTTTAATCATTACCACGGCACATAAACCAATTAATATATGGCAAAAAGGAGAACCACCGACGCTCAAACATGCGACCTCCCACTCTAAACAAAGCCACCTAACCAACAGGCCATGCTAGCATTTGCGTCAAAATAACCCGCAGGATTTATTTATGCACCTAGAAATCGGGTTGGGCCTGGGCAGGACAAAGCCCAAACCTTTTTTTCTTTGTGTTTTTTCTTTCGCGGCTGGGCCACCGACCCATAGACCATTAGAAGGTCAGTATTGGGTGGGAATTGTAGGCTTCTTATAAGTTTTGAGCCCACATAATTAGAGAGGATTAAATTTTTTAGGGACTCTACAAATATAAATTCAACTATAATTTTGCATATGACCTCGGATTAAGATGATATAAATATCATTTTGGTTTATCTCAAAGATATATATAACCTTCATGTTGAAGATTTTCTCATTTTATATCATACCGAGTGTATGGTCTATCTTTTTTTGTTCTTGTGCTCTCAAAATGCAATCAAAACGGCGACATGAACGTTCTTAGATAAGATCTTTAAATATACCCCAAAGTGACCTTTGTCTACTATTTTATATTGTATGCTCGCTTGTTTGCTTTGCATAATGGACTGATCCATCAGGAGGATGTGCCATTGTCGCTGATATCCTAGAGTTCTTAAAGAGGCATATCTGCTGCATATAGTTAGTACCGTGATCCTGAGTGCATAATATGGGCACATTATCATAAACTATTGTCAAAACGAAGGGCATGAATGTTCTGAGCTAGGGGACGAGCCTCGCTAAACTTGAATTGGATATTTGATGAAATAGCATATTGTGAAGCTAAAAATGATTTTTGCAAAAAAATATGAGCATGAAATCATGTACATGTAGTTCATGTCAGACCCACTTCCTACCGATTCGGCAGACATTTGTGTTTTTCACGAGGGGTGGACCAAAAAGTTTGAGATACCATGGTTGGTAAGTTGTCCATGTAACATGGTCTCATATTTTTGAAAAATGTGGTGGAACCATTTTGAAACTCTCATTTGGTGGTTGTTTCACAAAATGCCCCGTTTTTCGGCATTCGAAAAATAGAAAATGCATTTTCTGTGGGACGAAAAGGAAAACTTCCTCCTGCAACATTGTTCGCCATCCCAAGATGCACATGGGTGCACAATATGGGTGCATTATCACAAACTATGCCATGATTATGGCCATAACATTTTTTCGAGACACTTGCAATATACCAAGTTTGGTATTTTTTCTTGCAAATATGTCACATAATAAGACACCACGCGAAGAATTTACCTCGTTTGGACCATTTTTGAATTTATTATGCCTGTTTCAAACTATGGTCAAAATGGAGGGCACGAAGGTTCCTAGCTAGGTGTTGAGTCTCGCTAATATTTTAGTGGATCTATGATAGAAAAGCATATTGTGAAGCTAAAAATAATTTTTTAAAAAAATCAAGAGCATTAGATCATGTACCTGTAGTTCAAATCAGACCCACTTCCTCCCGATTCGGCAGACATTTATCTTTTTCGCGACGATTGGACGGGAAGGTTTGAGATATCCCGGTTGGTACATTGTCCATGTAACATGGTATAATATTTTTGAAAAATGTGGTGGAACCATTTTGAAACTCTCATTTGGTGGTTGCTTCACAAAACACCTAGCTTTTCGGCATTCGAAAAATAGAAAATGCATTTTCTGTGCGACGAAAAAGAAAACTTCCTCCCGCAACATTGTTCGCCATCCCAAGATGTACATGCATGCACAATATGGGCGCATTATCACAAACTATACCATGATTCTGGCCATAACATTGGTCGTTTGGTCCGAAAGCCATGAAACCTTGAACAAGATAGGTCATTTATGTGAAGGTTTTTTCGAGACACTTGCAATATATCAAGTTTGGTATTTTCCTTGCAAATATGTCACATAATAAGACACCACGCGAATTATTTATCTCGTTTGGACCGTTTTTGAATTTATTATGCCCGTTTCAAACTATGGTCAAAACGGAGGGCATGAAGGTTCCTAGCTAGGTGTTGAGCCTTGCTAATATTTCAGTAGATATATGATAAAATAGCATATTTTGAAGCTAAAAATGATTTTTGCAAAAAATCAAGAGCATTAGATCATGTACATGTAGTTTAAATCGGACCCACTTCCTACCGATTCAGCAGACATTTGTCTTTTTTGCGACGGGTGGACGGGAAGATTTGAGATACCCCGGTTGGTACATTGTCCATGTAACATGGTATAATATTTTTGAAAAATATGGTGTAACCATTTTGAAACTCTCATTTGGTGGTTGTTTCACAAAACGCCCCGTTTTTCGGCATTCAAAAAATAGAAAATGTATTTTCCGTGCGACGAAAAAGAAAACTTGCTCCTGCAACATTGTTCGCCATCCTAAGATGCACATGCATGCACAATATGGGCGCATTATCACAAAAACTATGCCGTGATTTTGGCCATAATATTGGTCGTTTGGCCCGAAAGCGATGAAACCTCGAACAAGATAGGTCATTTGTGTGAAGGTTTTTTCAGACACTTGCAATATACCCCGAAGGTTTTTTTCCGAGATGAACAACATCGGTGGAGGCGACGCATGTGATATACTGTGTGGCGCAAGGGGCCATCAGATCTGTCAGCGTGGTCGCTGGATGTAGCCATAGGGGGCCAGATCTATTTTCCTTCTCCCCCACTTTCTATCTATCTTGGTTTCTCTCTCAGTTCATCTCTCTATGCAGGCACTCTCGCTAGAGCATAGAGCCTCACTGAAGCGTGATCTAGCCACATCGTCATAGCCCCCTCACTGAAGGATGAATACCTCGCCGCGGCCTTCCCCTTCCAAGACGAATACCTCGCGGGAGTTGTACCGGGATGCTGATGGAGGCGATACCCACATCGATCCCACCTTCAACCACCAAGGTACCTACAAGCTGTGAACCTCTTTTCTCTTCACCCGCACCCGGAGCTGGCCTTGATTGTGGTGTTTTGATGATTTGATGATTTCTCATCTTGTCCTTCTCCATTGGATGTTTTGATGATTTGTTTCATACTTGCTAATCTTCCTTTCCTTTTACTGCTTACAATTGATACTGGTAAGAAAAAACCATTACGACTGCTTGGATACTGTTTTTATAGAGGTGATTATGTCCTATACTAGTATCAGGAAAAGGGGATTTGTTTTAGAACAGATATATATTTGTTTATCGGACTATGATTTGGATGTATAATCTGCATATACTAGCAAGGATTGAGTATGGAGGATGCATCTTCAATAATACTGTTCAGAAATTTATTTTAAACATGTGAGGCTGTATATTCTGAAACTTAAAAAAAGTTCTACAGTTCTAGATTTCTTGCAGCAAACTTGTACCTTTTAATTCACGCAGGCATGTAAACCCATCCTTCAAAGTATTATACTGGAGACCACAAACTAGTTTGGCGCTTTATTACTATCATGTACTTATGCCATGCTTTTCTGCTTTATTTACTATTGCGTGTGGAGCGTCTGTACTGTTTTGGATCGCGACACGATTCCGCGGTATCGACAAGCCCATTCACACTTTCGGGTTCCCAGTCTTTTACAGCCGTTCTCGCAAACCCTGGTTCCATCTCGGAGACTGGTCGACTTTGTTACGGGTAGCTTAGTGGGGTGGCCCCCATGTGCTTGCTTTGGGTCTGTAAAACGTCATGTCCGAAACCCCGTCGACATACCGTTGGGTGTATGTTTTGTGATCTTGTACCTACCTGATCTGACAACAAGGTTGTAGGTGCGTGTGGAAACTTTGGTGCACCCCTGGAGGGTTAAATCTTTTCGAAAAGCCGTGTCTGTGGTTATGGATGACTTGGAGCACAGTTCTCGATCATAGACAACTATAACTAAAGTTTACTGTTATAATATGACTTGTATTTTATATTTCTAGTAAGTTGGATAACCACCATGGAATGAATATATAAAATTGCCAACTATGTGAGTTTCCTCGGCATGACTTTCTTGTTTGGTCTCGAGGGTGAAACGTCAGGATGGGTATGTTTGGTGTTAATATCAGGTTGGATCCGAATAGGTCTTTCTTATCACTCTCTGATAGACGATAGTTGTATTGAGTCTCTATAGGTTTTTTAGTGCATGCTGTGCTGCCGCTTCAGTCCATCATACCTATGTAGGCGAGGACCGCCGAATTCTAAGACTCGTCGTGTACTAGCCTTAGTACTGACCTCTCTCTTTTTTCCTTTGCCCTTTGCCGGCACCCCTTTTGTTTAAGCACGTTTGAGATCGACATCGTTAGCAGGGTTTGAAGGGATACGGGTAGGCTACACTAGCGCAAATCAAAATTTTCTACCGTGTAAACCAGGATTACTGTTGTCATAGATCACGAGATTACCACTAGACGCGCAGTTGCGGAACTTGATGAAGCACGTCGATGCAGTGTAGACGATCTACGTCTCCTCCTCCTTCTCGTCCCACGAGCAGCTCCCCTTGCACGGCTCGTCCAAGCGCTACAGATGCAGTGCCTCCGAGGTATCCACACGTATAGGGTGGAAGCGTCAGACGCCGGACTGCTAGGTCCACACGTGCAACACAGGCGTGAGGAGTGGCAGCTGGGAGGAATGGTTTAACCCTGGTTAGCTCGCCCCACCCTCGGCATCCCTAGTGGGCTTCTGCATTAGCAGCCCATTAGAACCCTAAGCCTGGTCCAATTCGGTTCTAATCCTCATTAGGCTTACAACCCTCTAAGTGTGTGACCCTATAGGTTCATACACATATAGACATGACATGAATACACCTATTCTGTCAATAGTTGGTAGCGGCCTCTAGCAAGACATGCCAACTCCTAAACGTATACAAAGATCATATCGAACGAACCATCACAAGGTTTAGTACATGTCTTTCCCTTTGCCTCAGGATATTTGGTCTAGCTCCAAGCTGACCTTCCTTTCTCGATACTATGATTGGGAATCTCTTTACTAGGTTAACTCAACCATATGTAGCACGACCATGCATTTCTAGATCCAATCACTCGAGGGGCCCAGAGATATCTCTCTCAAGTAGAGAGGGGCAAATCCTATCTTGATTGACCATGCCTTGCAGCATGCTTCAGGACAAACCCGAAAGCTAGCTTTATAACTACCCAGTTACGGAGCAACGTTTGATAGCCCCAAAGTAGGTCGATCCACATCTCAAGTACATACGACAATCTCAAGTCTAAGAACAAAACGTACACGATGTGTAGAGAGAGAGCTGCAACTAATTGACAGTCTCAAGTTGGGTCAGTCCAACCCCATGTTCATAACATGTGTCCACATCATTGGTTTGACATCTCCATGTCTATGACTTGCGAAACATAGTCATCAACCAATCGATGTGCTAGTCTAATATTCACGTGTGTCCTCACATGAACTCCGACTAGGGACAACTCTTAAATAACCATACAATTATAGAGTTTCACAAATAATTTACATAATTTCCAATCAATACAAGTTGCCTGATATGGATATTCAAGGAACATTACAATAACTCATGGATACATAAGAAATATAATCATCTCTATGATTTCCTCTAGGGAATATTTCCTTCAATCTCCCACTTGCACTAGAGTCAATCTAGATTGTATCTAATACCTATTGCTCTTGCGTGCGCCTCATGCGCAGGCTGCGGGAGTGGCTTTATAAAAGTATCAGCAACATTTGAGTCCTTATGTATTTTGCATATCATGATACTACCATCCTCAACGAATTCACGAATATGATGGTAACGCATGTGAATATGTTTGTTCTTCTGGTGCTGTCTAGGTTCCTTGGCTTGTGCAATAGCACCATTGTTGTCACAATCAACGTCCATGGGATTGGACATGCCCTGAACCACACCAAGAGAGATCAAGAAATTCGTAATCCAAACAGCTTCGTTTGCAGCCTCCGAGGCGGCAATATATTCAGCTTCTGTTGAAGAGGAGGCCACCGTATCTTGCTTGGAACTTTTCCAACTCACAACACCACCATTCATGACAAACACATAACCAGATTGTGATCTGGAATCATCTGAGTCGATAAGGTAACTCGCATCAGTGTAACCCCTTACACTAAGTTCATCCTCACCTCCATAAATTAGGAATACGTCCTTAGTCCTTCTCAAGTACTTAAGGATATTCTTTACCGCTGTCCAGTGACCTTCACCTGGATCAGCCTGATATCTGCTTGTAACACTTAGAGCATAGGAAACATGTGGGCGAGTACATATCATTGCATACATGATGGATCCAATAGCCGAAGCATATGGAACCCTACTCATGCGCTCACGCTCATCAGTAGTCGAAGGACAATGAGTCTTGCTGAGTTTAATGCCGTGAGACATGGGCAAGAACCCCTTCTTAGCCTCTTCCATGCTGAACCGTTTTAACACTTTGTCAATGTATGTACTCTGGCTTAATCCAATTAGCCTCTTGATCTATCTCTATAGATCTTGATGCCTAGAATATATGCCGCTTCTCCTAAGTCCTTCATCGAAAAACTATTTTTCAACGAGGTCTTAACAGACTCGAGCATAGGAATTTCATTTCCAATCAGCAATATGTCATCTACATATAAAATTAGAAATACCAGTTGTAATGCCCAAAAATATTAAAAATTATAAATTGATTGTTATCTTATTTTGTGCATCATCATGCATATTTTTTTTTGCAATTTTTAACCGTAAACTATTTTGCTAAAAACCTATTTTTGTTTTTCTAAAATATCCCTGTGGTTTTATTAAACCCGTCTCTCTTTCTTATTTTGAAACTAAAAAAAAAAATTCTCGCAGCAAAAGCTTTTCTTGTTTTATAAATAAAATTAGGCTAAAGCCCGTCCAAAATTTTGGTCTAAAACTAGCCCCATCTAGTCTACTTTAGACTAAATAAATAATCCATTCCCCTTCTTTCCTCAAACCCTAGCCCCAAACCCCAAATCTAAGATCTAATTCTACTCTTTTATCTACCTATCTTCTCTCAATGTTTTTATACAAAATTCTTACTGGCCAAACCCTGATCTCATCTAACCCTAACACACACGCACACCACACTCATGCACCAGCGCACGCACTCAGCAACACCAGCACCCAACATACACACATCCTAGCTACATCGTTGCACGCCACGACTCAAACACACACACACACGCACGCTGCCGGACACAACACAACCCACACACGCGGTTAACACGCACTTGACACGGTGACCAACACGCACAGGCCCACCTAACCCAATCCTCATCGAGCATCCCTGTTCCATCGCAATCCCCAACCTTCCTCCGCCCGACGCCTTCCCGCACCGCCGCCAGCGAGCCCTCCGCCGCGCCCCGTCTGGCTCAAGCCGCTGCCCCTCCTCTCCGGCTGGCAGCACGCCGCGCGCGCCGCCGTGGCCTCTCTGGAGCTTGGCCTGCGACCCGTTCTTCCTCTCCTCTCTCCCCGCTCGCTTCCTCGAGATCCCGTCACCGGCCACACAGCTCGCCCAGGCGCCGCCCCGTGCGCGCTCATCGCCGAATCCCCTCGTCTCCCTGTCGCTGCAAGGGACGTGAGAGCGCCGCCTCCCCTGCCTGCGTCGTCCTCTTCCCCGGTGCCCGCGTCCCGTCCTCGCCCTCTCTCGTCGGCCTCGCCTCCCTGGCTCGAGTTCCGCCCCCTCCGCGTCGACCTCTGGCGCCCCCAGCTCGCGAGCTTCCTTCCTTGCCTGTCGCAACTATCGCTACTGCGGCCTACGCGTCCTCGACCCTCTCTGTAGCAGCACCGCCGGCGTCCGCCTCCCGTCGACCTGGAACCTGCGTACTCGTCGCCCCTGCTTGGCCACGCTGCCCGCCCATCGGTGCTGCATCGACGCCAACCTCGAGCACCGCTGCCTTGTGGCCGCCAGCGCTGGACGCTCCTATGCCCCGCAGTTCTCTTCTTCCAGGGAACGTGAGAGGTGTAGGGAGCCGAGAGTGCTGGTCCTTTTTGCTCTGTAGTGCACGACGTGCTCTTCTCCGGTTATTTTTGTGTCGCCGTCAAGACCAGGCCTGCTCTCTTTAGCAGGCTGATGTTTCTTGTGTGGATCCAAGCGCATCTTCCTATTGGTTCTGCTGATTCTTATCACCAAGGTAGCCTCCGAGGTGTCCGGGCCTCATAATCTTGGTTTCTAATTGGTTCTGGAACAGTATAATTTCTTGTGCTGATATGCTGTTGGTAATTGTCCATGAGGACGTGAGGTGCAGATGGCGTGGTGGTGCTGTGGCGATGTCAAGTGCTACCCTCCCGACGCCAAGATCTTTGATACTCGGTTATCAAATCCAAAACACGAAGGCCCCGTTCCCGACGCCCGGAGACCGATCTCGACGAGCCGAACCGCCAGAGCCCAAGATCGTCGGACCCATGTGTGATCCCAAATCCGAGCCCCTATTTTATAAGTTGCCATATTAAACTCGTCGCATATTAAATCATTCATGTTTGCATGCATATATTGTTGCTCGGGGGTTAAATGGTGATTCATCTACTAAATAAATATGGAATATATGGGAGTGCTATTTGTCTTGTCCCGGTCCCATTTAAATATGTGTAGTTCACCGATGCCATGATTAGCCTTCTTAACTCAACATTTAATATGCGGGGTAGTTAAATAACTTGAATCCAATAATAAATGTCGGGATCCCGAATCCGCTTAATATTGCTAAGATAGACCGCATATTGCCATGCCATGCATCATATCATAAACATGCCGGATCTTCCGCCTAGTATTAAATATTGCACCGGTTGTTCCTTCTAGTGTTTTTCTTATTCACCGGATAGGACGATGAGTGGGTGCGAGTTGCGACAAGCCTTCGGTCATCGACTTTGTCTCACAGGCGAGCATTCTCTCCCTTCTACCTATTTTGCATTTATAGTCTTTACTTCCTCCAATTGATCTGTTGCTATCCTTATTGTCGATGCTTTAGTACCGTCCCTTTATTTACCTGATCCACTATATTGCCTTGGTTATCCTATTGCCTTGTTTGATTAGCTAGCTTTGTCCTTGCGAGTCGTAGGCATGCTTAGTACCGCTCTCATACAGGTGGAACATGACACTCGGATATGGTTGGTGATAAGATAATTAAATTGGTTATGGTTATGGATTCACCTAATGATAAGGCCCCGGCAGGGACCACCTTTGGGAACTGCTTGAGCCGACCTAGGACCCGTTCGTTCTACGATACCAGTTCTGAGTTGATCGCGCTAACCAAACGTGGGGCCTCTGGGATCCCCCCTGAACTACCGGCGCTATTCGTATATCCAGAGGGTTACAAAATTGGTTTTCCATTTGGTGCATACGCATAATATGTCCTCGGACATGGGTGAGTTGATATGTCTTCGGACTTGATGTTTTGGTGGATTGCCATGGCTTGCATACATAAATCGCGGTACACGGTGGCGGCACCCACGGTGTGTACAAGTTACCCCGCAGGGCCCGATCCACCAGTAGGCGCAAACGCTGTGCCTTCCTTGAGAATCGTCGTACCTCTTGGTTGGTTCCCCACAGTAGGTGATGCCTCTGGATATGCGCGTAGTTATGGGACAGTTCTTGTTGTGAGATTCGGATGGCACGCGTGATATGTTGCCTGAAGGGTTGAGCATGCGTTTGGGTACAGTAGTGCACCCCTGCAGGGTAAATCTTTTCGAGAAGCCGTGTGTCCACGGTTATGGGCGCCTCAGGAGTACAGTGTCATGATCATAGACAACGCCACTAATGTTTTGTCTTTAACAATATGACTAGTAACCACCCTTATCAACTAAACACCTGCTTAACTAAAATTGCCACCGTGTGCGTTCCGCAAGGGGACTTCCTCGACTGGTCTTCGAGGGGGAAATCTTCGGATGGGTTATGTTTGGTGTTATATATAGTTATCGTGTAGTGCTCTCTTATCTCGCTCTAATAGCCGAAGTTGTAGCATGTCTCTATAAGTTAGATAGTGCAAACTTTGCTGCCACTGAGCCCACCATACCTATGTAGGTGAGGACCGCCGAATTCTAGTCTCGCCGTGTACTGGCCTCAGTACTGACCGCTCTCTTTCTGTTTTCCTTTGCCCTTTGTCGGCACCCTTTTGGCTTGACAGGTATGTGATTGACGACGTTAGCAAGGTTACCCTTCCGGCTTGGCCTGGGCAGGGTTATGGACACCGCTTGGTTATTCTTCAGGACTCTTAGTCCCATTTGGATCTTGTCCGTACTCGGATACTTTCTGGCTTTATTTATGATTTGTATCATTTGTATTCTTGACTCGTTGAGTCATTGTTGTATATATATAGTGCTTGTGTACTCTGTTGTAAACTACTGTGATGTAACTACTTGTATTCATATCCCACCCACGCGAAAGCGTCTGGTGGGCGTCTTTGAATCGCTTCTATGCGGATTTTGGGGGGAAAAGCTGAAATCTGCATAGACCCGATTCGGGGGCGTTACACCAGTGCTCTCCCACTTTCCTTCTTGTAAACACAAGGTTCTTGTTCGTTTTTGATGAAGCCAAACTCCTTTACAACTTCATCAAATAGAATGTTCCAACTCCAAGATGCTTGCTTCAGCCCATAAATAGACTTTAGAAGTTTGCATACCTTTCCAGCATTGTTTGGATCGACAAAACCTTCGGGGTGCATCATATACACGTCCTCAGTAAGGATTCCATTTAGGAAAGCCGTCTTGACATCCATCTGCCATATTTCATAGTCGAAATGTGCAGCAATGGCTAGAATGATCCGTATAGATTTAAGCATCGCTACGGGCGAGAAAGTCTCGTCGTAGTCAACTCCTTGAACTTGTCGAAAACCTTTTGCAACAAGTCGAGCTTTATGGATGTGAACATTTCCATCCATATCAATCTTCTTCTTATAGATCCATTTTTACTTGATGGCTTTAAAACCATCAGGCAGGTCAACCAAGTTCCAAACTTGATTGTCTTCCATGGACTCTATCTCGGATCTCATGGCGATCAGCCATTTCTCAGAGTCTGGGTCCACCATTTCTTCTGCATAGGTCGCAGGCTCATCATTGTCTAACAATAATAATTCCCGCGTTTCGCGGAGCCTCGCCGACCTTCGTGGTTGTGGTGCTTCTATTGCCACGGGTTCCTCAACTTGGTTTGCTACAATAGCATCACTCGTAGAAGCATCCCCGACTGGCTCATCTTGAACTTCTTCAAGTCACACCGACCTTCAACTCGTTCCCTTTGTGAGAAACTCTTTCTCTAGGAAAACACCGCTACGAGCGACAAACACTTTGACCTCTTCTCGGTTGTAGAAGTAATACCCTAAGGTTTCCCTCGGATATCCCACGAAAATGCACGTATCCGATTTGGGTGTTAGCTTGTCCCGACTGAAGTCGCTTGACAAATGCATCACAACCCCAAATCTTTAGAAAAGACAAACTGGGATTCTTTCCAGTCCACATCTCATATGGTGTCTTAACTACGGATTTAGATGGTACCCTATTAAGTGTGAAAGCTGCCGTTTCTAGAGCGTATCCCCAAAATGATAATGGCAAATCCGACTGGCTCATCATCGATTGAACCATGTCCAACAAAGTTCTATTGCGCCGTTCGGAGACCCCGTTTGTTTGAGGCGTTCCAGGCGGCGTGAGCTGTGGAACAATTCCGCAACTCTTTAGATGATCGTGACTCAAATATTCACCTCCACAGTCAAATCGCAAGGCCTTTATTTTCTTGCCACGTTGATTCTCTACCTCATTATGAAACTCCTTGAACTTTTCAAAAGTTTCAGACTTATGCTTCATCAAGTAGACATAACCATATCTACTGAAATCATCAGTGAAAGTAATGAAGTAGTGATATCATCCTCTGGCTGTCGTTCTCATTGGTCCACATACATCAGTATGTATGAGTTCTAACAAGTCTGTCGCTCTCTATGGTAAACCCGAAAATGCGACTTGGTCATCTTTCCAAGCAAACAAGCCTGACATGTCTCGTATGATTCAAAATCAAACGAAGTTAGAAGACCATCACCATGGAGCTTCTTCATGCGCTTTTCACTTATATGCCCCAAACGACAATGCCATAAATAGGTAGGACTCAAATCATTAGGCCGAAGCCTTTTAGCACTAACATTGTAAACAAATGCATCATCAAGATTTAAAATAAATAACCCATTCACAATGGGAGCATCAACCCTAAACATATCATTCTTAGAGATTACACAACCATTGTTCATACTCGCAAATGAATATCCATCCCTCATCAAACATGAAGGTGATAAAATGTTTTGACCCATACTTGGAATGTAATAACAATTATTCAACTCCATAATAAATCCTGACGGAAGGTGAAGTTGCATGACACCGACGAACAATGCAGCAAACCTTGCTTTATTTTCGATGCGAAAATCCACTTCGCCTTTCTGCACTTCTCTAGTCCTTATTAGCCCCTGCATCGAATTGCAAATATGAGCAACCAATCCGGTATCAAATACCCAAGAGTTAACATAGGAATCAGCAAGAAGAATGTCCACAACATTTACAACAAGCGTACCTGAGTGGGAAGTACTCTTACTTCCACTCTTCTTCAAAGAAGCCTGGTACTTGCTGCAGTTTCTCTTCCAGTGGCCATGTTCATGACAAAAGAAGCACTCAGTGTCTTCTACAGGTCCAGCCTTTTGCTTGTGTGCAGGCTTAGGGATCGTATCCTTAGCCTTGCCCTTCTTCTTCCAAGAAGTACCCTTTTTCTTGAAGCTAGGCTTGTTCTGCACAACCATCACATGGCTATGCCCTGCA
This sequence comes from Avena sativa, assembly GCA_916181665.1. NCBI lineage: Eukaryota > Viridiplantae > Streptophyta > Magnoliopsida > Poales > Poaceae > Avena > Avena sativa. The sequence goes on from OV702296.1 coordinate 84,321,917, forward strand.
CACTTCTTCATGTCACTTTCTGCTGTTTTTAGCATCCCGCATAACTCATTAAGGCCCTTCTCCACCCCATGCATATGGTAGTTCGAAATGAACTGCCCATAGCTGGATGGAAGAGACGCCAAAATGAAGTCAGTGGCCAACTCTTGGCCTAGTGGAAAACCAAGATTTTCCAAAGTCTGACTTTCACCAACCATTTTGATCACATGGGGGCCTACAACTTCTCCCTCTGCTAGCTTGCATTCGACAAAGGACTTGGCAACATTGTACCTCTCAGTCCTTGCCTGATCTTGGAACATGTCCTTAAGCGCCACGATCATATCATACACATCCTGATCCTGAAACTTTTTTTGGTGTTCAGGTTCCATGCATGCAAGCATAAGACAGCTAACCTCAAGATAATCATCACATGCTCTCTTGTAGGCGTTCTTAAGGGCAGAAGATGCATTATCAACAGGTTCATCGGGGATTGGGGTATCCAGAACCGTTTCATTTTTATCAGACCTGAGAACAATTCTCAGGTTACGGACCCAGTCCGTATAGTTTGTTCCATTTAGTTTATCTTTGTCAAGAATCGAACACAAAGAAAAAGGTGATGCAGTGTTCGGTGCCATTGGTCTACAACAGAAAACATGCAAAATACTAAGCCATGTAACCATGAAAGAGTAAAACATATTAAACAATTTAATAGCATATACTCCCACTTAAATCAATATCCCTCTATTGATGCTAAGTGATTCAAGATCCACAATTAACAAGTCGACTAGTGAGCTTGAGCATCACTGCTAGAAGACAAGGTAAATCGGTAAGCAACACTTGCTAATCATATCACATATGACTCTTGTTGTTGGGTGACATCTCTATGTCAAAATTAGGCGCCCAACCTTTATGCCCCAAGGTCCTTAATGGTTAAGATGACCTTGTCAAGCTCACCAACCCTTATGCGTGTAGGTATCCGATACAAACCGATCCAGCCAAGGAAAACCGCGACACCCTAATTTCATAGGCCCACCAACGATTGTACAGGGCATAGGATGGTGCAAGTTTTGGTTGGGAGGGCATGGTTTAACTTAAACTTTGTGAGGGATCGTTCTACTTCTATCATCTAAGCATGCGTAGAGTAAAACGCATAATAATAGCATTCACATAGTTGTGACACAGTATGGCCCATTTTCTCATGGTGATCTCTATCGCCATAGAATCTGTCCACCATGATGATATCCATCTTCATGTTCCATGCGAGACATCCTCCAAGTGATGAGTCCTCCAAGAACTAATACAAGCTATTACCCCTAATAGCTAGTAATCAATATTACATAGAATTAGGATCATCACAAGTTGGCACGCAGGCCACTACAATAATTGACAACACACATGGCTCCAGTCGTGTTGCCCTACTCACGACACACAGGTCATGATAAATTTCATACATGCATCACATACATATATGGGCCATACTGATCACATACATCCTGCAAAAACAAGTTATGCATAGAATCACATTCTACCGGATCATGTGACCTCGCAGCACCTAGTTACCTTAACGAGATACAAAAAATGTGCTACGACTAGGGGGGGGGGGGGGGGGGGGGTCTAGGGGGTCTCCCCCTGCGGGGTTCGAAGGGGCAGCGCCCCTTGCGGTATCTACACAATTTTCTTTAAGGATTTTGATCGGCAAATCCAATTTACCATAAACCGACTCTTGTTCCGATTCAATCAAACTCCTTTGATCACGGTACATCGATTTTAGATCTAGGTTCTGATTCGATCAATCATATTGATCTTCGCGTGATTCAACAGGATTTATGTGTCATTGTCTACCCCGATGGCGGAAGCCGACCGGTAGGGGTAAGTCGTTCGACGACCTAAGAATCACGATCACGGAAAGCAAGATCATAGATCAATCCTGAACCACCGCAATACAAAAGACCGCATCATTCATATCAATCTGCATATCACCATATGCAACCATCCTGAATCTATAACTAAACAACATTGGCTCTGATACCACTGAAGGGATACGGGTAGGCTACACTAGCGCAAATCAAAATTTTCTACCGCGTAAACCAGGATTACTGTTGTCATAGATCACGGGATTACCAGTAGACGCGCAGTTGCAGAACTTGATGAAGCGCGTCGATGCAGTGTAGACGATCTACGTCTCCTCCTCCTTCTCGTCCCATGAGCAGATCCCCTTGCGCGGCTCGTCCAAGCGCTACAGATGCAGTGCCTCCGAGGTATCAACACGTACAGGGTGAAAGCGTCAGACGTCAGACTGCTAGGTCCGCGCATGCAACACAGACGTGAGGAGTGGTGGCTGGGAGGAATGGTATAACCCTGGTAAGCTCTCCCCACCCTCTCTTATATAGGCATCCCTAGTGGGCTTCTACATTAGCATCCCATTAGAACCCTAAGCCTGGTCCAATTCGGATCTAATCCTCATTAGGCTTCCAGCCCCTTAAGTGTGTGACCCTATAGGTTCGTACACGTATAGACATGACACGAATACACCTATTCTGTCAATCGTTGGTAGCAGCCTCTAGCAAGACATTAAAACTCTTAAACGTATACAAAGATCATATCGGACGAACCATCAAAAGGTTTAGTACATCTCTTTCCCTTTGCCTCACGATATTTGGTCTAGCTCCAAGCTAACCTCCCTTTCTTGATACTATGATTCGGAATCCCTTTACTAGGTTAACTCTTAACCATATGTAGCACGGCCATGCATTTCTGGATCCGATCACTCGAGGGGCCCAGAGATATCTCTCTCAAGTAGAGAGGGGAAAATCCCATCTTGATTGACCATGCCTTGCAGCATGCTTCAGGACAAACCCGAAAGCTACCTTTATAACTACCCAGTTACAGAGCAGCGTTTGATAGCCCCAAAGTAGGTCGATCCACATCTCAAGTACATGCAACAATCTCAGGTCTAAGGACAAAACGTACACGATGTGTAGAGAGAGAGATGCAACTAATTGCCAGTCTCAAGTTGGGTCAGTCCAACCCCATGTTCATAACATGTGTCCACATCATTGGTTTGACATCTCCATGTCTATGACTTGCAAAACATAGTCATCAACCAATCGATGTGCTAGTCTAATATTCACGTGTGTCCTCACATGAACTCCGACTAGGGACAACTCTTAAATAACCATACAAGTATAGAGTTTCACAAACAATTCACATAATTGCCAATCAATACAAGTTGCCTGATATGGATATTCAAGGAACATTACAATAACTCATGGATACATAAGAAATATAATCATCTCTATGATTGCCTCTAGGACATATTTCCTTTAGGGTTACCCTTCCGGCTTGGCATGGTCAGGTTTATGGATGCCATTGGTTATTATTCAAGGCTCTTAGCCCAATTTTCATCTTTTCCGTACTTGTACGCTGTATCGGTTTCAAGGTGATTTGGGTCTTTGTACTGTATATATGTATTCTTGACTCATGGAGTCGTTGTTGTATATATCTGTTCTGTGGGTTCCATCGTGAAATATTGTGTAATGATATTGCTTTGTTTTCCACCTGCACGAAAGTGCCTGGTGGGCACCTTTGAATCGTTTCTATGTGGGTTTGGCGGGGATCACTAAAACTTGCATATGGACGATCCGAGGGTGTTACAGAGTGGTATTAGAGCTCCGCAGTTACGATACCCCACTGGTCCAGCCTGTAGGATAACCTAGCTAATGGACGTTGTAGAGTGCCAAAACTATTTTTGAAAATCGGTTGGATAGATCTGATTAGGTCCATTTTTACTCCTTACTCCTCTACTATTCTCCTCTTATCTCGACGTGTTTTGAATTTTCTCTCTTACCTTTTCTTAGAGTCCAGGAATTCTCGTGGTTGGGTTTTTGTCGTACCTTCAGGGTTTCACTTCCATCCTCTTGTAATGGTGCTTCGACATCTGGTCTTCATGCTATCTGAGGAATCATCTTGTGTTGTACCTCTCAGTGGATCGAAAATTCACTAATTTAATTCTTTGTATCCTTCTGTGTTTTCTGGCATGACGACATCATCTGCATCAGATCCGGTGAAGAACCTACATAATTCCTTTGTTTCTGAACATCGTTTGTCAAGATCTTCATTCTGAATCCTGAGAGTTAGTTCCATAATCCTTCTATTCATGTGCAGAGTAATGCTCTAGGTGCGCTATGGACTGATCACCGTCCGACTACTCTTATCATTCGCTCTTGTACATTGAGTTATGGATCGATGAAATTATAATCCTTCTGTGGAAGTTATAGGTGGCCTTACCCTTTTGAGACCTTTACCTTTGTCCTTGTTTCTTCGGAGTGTTCTCTCGACGAATGTGAGAAACGACCCTTGTTGGTGGTGTTGACGATTTCTAGACGGAGAAGGAATCTTTGTTAGTGGTGTCGTGAGGATCTACACGATGCGAGAAGATTCAGAGCGTCGGGCTTCTTCCCCGTACCATGACGCAGATCTCGAGGGCGAGATCCATTGTTATTGGTGTCAAATTGTAGCACCCTGGGTAAAAGCACTACTAGAAAATCACATGTCTTATCTCTGTGCATCATCATGACATCAGCATGCATCAATTTGCCTAAATCTATTTTACAAAAGTCTATCTTGATTTCCCAAATACCCCGTCTTATTTCAAAACAAATCCCCAGACCCTTCCGGATATTTTGTTTGTCAAAAATCTATTTATGAAAAGATCTTTTGATAAAGAGATAAAAATAAAACGTTTTATTATTAGTAGGGGAGGCAGCCTAGTCGGCCAGTCCCAAAGGCCCAGCCAACATGCTACCTATAACCCCACCAAACCCTAACCCTGAATCCTCCCACTAACCAAACCCTTAACCCCACCTAGTCCTACCCCTGGCACCGCCAGAACCCTCCTCACCACACACCCGACCCACACCCTAGGTCGGCACGAACCTGACACGCCCCAGCAGCCTACACATACGTTGCGACGCGAGACACACGCACCCACCCCACCTAGCACAGCGACCCTCCCGTGTCAACCGTACCCACCTTCCCCGTGTGGCCCCTGTCGTACAACGCGCTCCCCACCCTACGTCTCTTTTCTATTCTCCTTGTTCCCCTCTCGTTCTTCTCGCGAGTGCCCACCTCCGCTCGGGCTGCCTCCGCCAGGAGGATGCCCCGCTCCCAGATGCCTCGCCTCCCTTGCTGCCTACCTCTCCTCTGCCATGATCCCCGGAAGCACCCGTCGCTGCCTCTGCGATCCAGGGGAGCAGGGTCGTCGCCCGCAGAGCCCGCCTCCGGCCCAACCACCTCATCCCCGCTGCTAAGAACTATCTCGCCCTCACCTCTCTCCTCCCCTCGCGGCCCGAGCCTGCGACCATCCCGCCATCTCCTCTCCGGGCCGCCCCAGCGTGAGCCGCCTTTGTGTCGACTGGCCACCGCCAACATCACGCCTCGTCGCCCCTCCACCTCGCCTCCCCGCGAGCTCCCCTCCCTGCGAGCTCCCCTTGCAGCCCTTCCTCGCTGTCCGTCCTCCATGTGTCGGAGCCGCCACCATCCACCTCTACAGTGCCTCCCCTCCCTTGTTGGCTCCTCTTCCCCAGGCCCGGCCGCGTGTGCCACGCCTTCTTCCTTCGGCAGGCTTGCCATTGCCCAGCGAGCCGGTGCCGCCGGCGCCGCCCCGTGGTCCCCTTGCTATGGTGCTCCCGAGCCAATCCATGCACTGGAGTATCTTGCTCTGCTAGCCCAGTTCCTTTAGTTCAAGTGGCCAAGAGAACCATGCGGTCGCCAATGTGTTGCTAGTGCCTGCTAGGTGAGGCACATTTTTGTTCGGCTGTGGAACTACACATGTGTGTATGTGTGTGAGCTTGTATGCTCGAATGAACACTACAATTCTATAATTGTGTGGCAGGAAGGTGTTTCGTAAAGAATCAACCGACCAGGAGAGCCAGTCGATGATATTGTTCTGCTGTTCTAGTGTGTTGATCTAGTGATGTGGCTATACATGTGTGGGTTCTACAACATGGATTTGACACTCTCGGAGATTGACCACACAGAACGAAGAGATCTCCCTCACGGAACCGGTGGCCGAGACCCCGAAGACTGATCCCTCGAACCCTTGGTGAACCCCAAGATCGCCAAGACCCCTCAATGTGTGACCCCAAATCCGAGCCCCTATTTTATTAAATGTTTTATACACTTGTTGCATATCAAATTTTCATGCTTGCATACATATTATGGTTTGGGGAATGTTGTCGACTTACCTAAGAATTGAATATGGAGGCCATATATAGGCTTTTCTAGTCTTATATTAGTCCCATTTAAATTTTTGTAGCGAACTGATGCTATGTTTTGCCTTGATAAGACAACATTTAAATTGCGGGGTATCTAAACAATATGAACTTATTAATTAATTGTCGGGACCACGGTTCCGCTTAATATTGCCTAATTGCATCGCATATTTGCCATGTCATACATTATACATGCATCATGTCCGATCTTCCGCCGTATTATTAAATACTGTATCCGGTGTCTCTTCTAGTTCTTTGCTTCTTCACTGATTAGGCCGATGAGTTGATGTGAGTGTCGATCCGATCGGATGAATCTTCGACAATGTTTTCTAGGCGAGCAACCTTCCTATTTCTACTTATTTAAAATTTCTAGTCTTTATTTCCTCCTGTTGATCTATTGCTATCTATGTTGCGATGCTATAGATTCTGTACCCCTTTATACTTCCCTGCATCCTCTATATTGCCATGCACACCTCCTAGTACCTGTTGTTTGGTAGATAGTCGGCCTTGCGAGACGTAGTCGCTTGCTCAGGTGCTGCTTCGCGTCATCAATTTTCCATCGTTGTTGGGTGGTTGACACATGCTTAATGGTGGAGATGATCATGGATTTAATTACCGCTTAATAACTAAAATTGAAAGTAGGTATATAATGCAGAGGCACCGGTGGGTAATAGACAATATTTGGTTTTTAACCGCTCACTGGTGTCCCTTAGGACCCTGAGTTCTTGATACCTGTTCCGAGATCGAGCGTGCTAACCACAGGTGGGGTGTGTGGGCACCCCCATCGATTTAATACCTGATTTTAAAGTATTGTACTGGGGGCACAAACTAGTTTGGGGCTTTATTACTATCCTGTACTTATGCCATGCTTTACTGCTTTATTTACTATTGCGCGTGGAGCGCCTGTACTGTTTTGGATCGCGTCACGATTCCGCGGTATCGATAAGCCTAGTCACACTTTCGGGTTCCCAGTCATTTACAGTCATTCTCGCAAACCCTGGGTCCGTCTCGGAGACCGGACGACATCGTTACGGGTAGCTTAGTGGGGTGGCCCCCATGTGCTTGCTTTGGGTCTGGGAAATGTCGTGTCCAAAACCCCGTCGACATACCATTGGGTTTATGTTTTGTGATCTTGTACCTACCTGATCTGACAACAAGGGTGTAGGTGCGTGTGGAAACTTTGATGCACCCCTGCAGGGTTAAATCTTTTCGAAAAGCCGTGTCTGTGGTTATGGATGAATTGGAGCACAGTTCTCGATCATAGACAATTATAACTAAAGTTTACTATTATAATATGACTTGTATTCGATATGCCTAGTAAGATGGATAACCACCATGGAATGAATGTATAAAATTGCCAACTGTGTGAGTTTCCTCGGCATGACTTCCTCGTTTGGTATCAAGGAGGAAACGCCAGGATGGGTATGTTTGGTGTTAGTATCATGTTGGATCCGAATAGGTCTTTCTTATCCCTCTCGGATAGCCGATAGTTGTATTGAGTCTCTATAGGTTGTTTAGTGCATGATGCTCTGCATCTTCAGTCCACCATACCTATGTAGGCGAGGACCGCCGAATTCTAAGACTCGCCGTGTATTGGCCTTAGTACTGACCGCTCTCTTTTTCCTTTGCCCTTTGCCGGCACCCCTTTTGTTTAAGCAGGTTTGAGATCGACGTCGTTAGTATGGTTACCCTTCCAGCTTGGCATGAGCAGGGTTATGGACGCCATTGGTTATTCTTCAGGGCTCTTAGCCCAATTTGCATCTTATCCATACTCGGACTCTGTATCATTTTCAAAGTGATTTGGGTCTTTGTACTGTATATATGTATATTGACTCATGGAGTTGTTGTTGTTGTATATATTTGTTCTATGGGTTCCATCGTGAACTATTGTGTAATGATATTGCTTCGTTTTCCACTCGCATGAAAGTGCCTGATGGGCACCTTTGAATCATTTCTATGCGGGTTTGGCGAGGATCTCTAAAACTTGCATAGGACCGATCAGAGGGTGTTACAAGTTACTAGCATAAAAGGTTCTCACGAACACAAGAAGTCATCGTTGAATGTGTGGGAGTCAGTATGGATCTCTAGATCCTGCTTCTGATTATTGATCTGAGAAGGGTCTCGATCATGTCCGCATTATTGGTGAACCGTAAGGTGGCACACTTAAGAGACACCGACACCATTTGGTACAAATAGTTTCTAGATGAAAATATTTATAAAGCGCGGGAATTTATTTCACTAGACACCAAAATTATTTCGGGTGAAATTGCTAAAAGTGTTTCTGCATATGAAATGGAATACTAGCAAGGGGTTTTATGTAAATGTTTGTTAATTAATGTAATTGATAAAATTCTGAATAAATAAATAAATGGTTTTTTATTTAAAGAGAGATTACATTAAATTTGGTGAAAATTTAATGGGAATATGAGAGGGTTTTTGGAGTGGAGAAATGAAGGGGAAAAATGTGAGTGGGATCTCCACCCACATAATGGAGGATGGTGTAGGGGCAGCCTCCTTGGCCGCCGGCCACACCCCTTCACTAGTAGGAAAAGCCCTATACGTGGAGCACCTAAAATGGTGTGTGGCACATGTCCCGTGCGCCACTGATATTACACTACTAATATTTTTTATCTATGGCGCACCTAGACGCGCGCCACGAATAAACCCACTTATTCGTGGCGCATGGGGGTATGGTGCGCCACTAATAGCGATTTTAAATTTAAAAAAGGCGGAATGTGAAAATTATCCGTGGCGCATGTAGGCATGGTGCGCCACAAATAAGTTTTCAAATTTCAAAAAAAGTTGAATCTAGATCTGACACCGCTGGTGTCTCCTCCAGCTGTCGCCTTGTCGTCGTCATGTCGCGTCGCGTCATGCTGTGGCCACAGTAGATGCGGGAGGCCGTGGCCGAGCCGGAGGAGGAGAAATAGGAGGGAGAGGAGGAGAAAGAACATGAGAGGAGGAAGAGGAGAGGAGAAGGAACAAGAGAGGAGGAGGAGGCGGAGGAGGAAGAAGAAAGGAGGAGGATAGGAGAGGGGAAGGAGGAAAAAGAGAGTAGGAAGAAGAGAGAAGGAGGAGGAGGAGGAGAAAGAGGAAGAAGAGAGGAGGAGGAATAAGAGGAGAGGATAAGGAGGAGGAGAGGATAAGGAGGAAAGAGAGAGGAGGAGGAGAGGCCAGCGGGATTCAAATTTGAATCCCTTCTAAGCTTATCTGTGGCGCACTACATGGTGGTGCGCTATTGGTAAGTGGCCTCTTTTTTTTCTGCAGGAAAAATGATCTTTTGATCATAAATTTTTAGTCTTTTCGAATTTTGAAAATCTAAAAAATTGGTAAATGACTAAAGAATGTTGTGAGCGGATGCGAAATCTCGTTCTCGTCATTTTGGTATATTAAACGTTTTTTTCGACATCGTATGCAAAAGTTATGACCCTTTTACCATGCCATAATTTTTTTTGCAAATAAAGTTGAAATTCATATTTGTTAATTTTTCTACAAACTAGACCACATAACCAACCTATATTTGAAATTATTCTATTTTTTGGAGTGTTTTTCATTTTGTTAGATTTTTGCAAAACTAAAAAGGCAATCCACGAGGGAGGGGGGAGGAGTTTTTTGTGAACTTGTTTGTGGCGCACCTCTACTGTATGCGCCATAGGTAACCCAGGTTAGTGGCGCACCTTATAGTGGTGCGCCATGAATACTCGACCGAAACTTCGTGCGCCACTGATGTGGTACTTATACGTAGCGCACACATATTCCGTGCGCCACAAATATGCCTCCCATGGACGAGGTCGGCCGCCAGCGCTGGGGCCCATGTAATAGTGGCGTACCGTTCTAGACATGTGCCGCAGGTAAGTGAAGGTCAGTGGCACATGGTTTCGCCTGTGCGCCACGGATAACTATCCGTGGGGCACCCTTTAGATGTGCGCCACTGATAAGAACCTTGTGGATAATCATTTTCCTACTAGTGCTTGGGGTGCCCCCCTCCTCCTATATAAATCCCCCTCTCCCTCTCTCATACTTACACCTCCTCGTGAAGGATCTTTCTCCCCCTCTAGTTTATCCCCCATGGTCTCGGACTAGAGAGTTACATGTTCCCGGTGACTTTTCATTTGGAAAGAGTTGTTGCTTCCGCTGCATCGCTGGAGCGAGGAGGCAGAGGTTGCTCGGTGGCTTGGACATGTGTGCGAGCACGGATGCGCTGCTGATTTGCAGTGCTGGACTTCTTCTCGATCTTGAGATCGGTAAGCGTTCGTCTACATCATCCATGAGTACAACTTCGTTAAACTTTGTCGGTCTAGAAGAGTATGCTCTATGGATGTATATCCACCCATTGCTTGATCTAGTATATAGATCTTGGTACTTAGTTGTTCCCATCGTAGGAACTTTGTTTTCTAAGCTGCAAACCCTACACCATCCCCTCCCCGCGCCACCATCCTCTCTGCCTTCTAGTTTTCCCCAATTGCAAAGAAGTACCGAGAGGAAGGTTCCGCGGAGGAGATATACGTGTCAATGCCATGGACATCCGCGAGTCAGCCTGAGCACGTGGATTTCCTTGCCGTGACTCCATGCTTTCGTTGTATTTCCCCCAATCACCAGAGGAGGAGCCATACATCTTGTACTTCATCCCCGACCATCATCGTTCCAGACAAACCCGAGGGCAGCCGCAGCCCGACCTCCCCATCATCACTGACCTCCCCGACCCTGTTTTTCCACAAGAATCGGTAGAGGTGAGTATCCTCTTCCCGTTTCCTTCTTTACCACACCTTTTAGTCAACCTATATCTCACCACTATCGCTGTTTAGCCTCACCACGCACGTAGGTGTCTGCGGGTTCAGAGATTAGTCCGTCAGGTTGAGTCTGCGCTCTTCGCAGCCACCCTATTCCCATCGACCTAGTCGTTCCCATAGGTCAGCAAAACCCGATAGAATTGCACCCCTCTGTAACACGTAGTCCCGCCTTTCTATCTAGCCTAAGAACACTCTTTTTGGTCCACAGGTGCGGCCGCAATCATGCCCACAAGACGTGCCACCGCACTATTTCTCTGTCAACCGTCAATGTTTGTGCTGGCAATTTTATTCAGAGTAAACGCGCCGCCATCCATCCGAAACTTTTACAGGAAACCCCCTATGGTTCCTGGATCTGAACCTGCAACCCCTAAACTCGCTGACGTGTCGCCTTCTCCTTATTCCGCTCATGCAGTGGTTCCGCGTAGCCACTGACCCCACTGGTCAGTGACTGCGGGTATACCCTGGCCAGGTGAGAAAAGTGCCAGCCGGTTGTAAAAATAAATTCAAATCAATTCCATAAAATGAATAAAACTTAGATAATTCATATCTTTTGAATTAGTTTGAATTTTAGCAAACTTATAAAAAAAATATGAATGTTTTCAAATGTGAATTTATATATATTTTCAATTTTGTCCAAGGTTGACTCTATATAGTCAAATGTTTGTTATTTTGGGGATATGCTCTAGAGGCAATTATGTATGATGATATTTCCCATTGTATTCATAAAGATATTAAGTTGTCCTTGTATAAACATCTGATGTGTATCATTGAATATGTGATTCGGTTGTGGAACTATACATTCATGTTGTTTGTACTAAATATCCTTGGTCATCGAGGTTATGCTAGACACATAACTTAGACCAATATGAAAGTCGGCAAATGACTCGGTTCCACTTGTCATGGGCATGGAGATTCTATTCTGACCTACACAGATTCGGCTAAAGAGTTTAGCGAGTCGGATTGACCCATATTGAGGTACAACGAACAAGTTTTCATTTGTATATTTCAATCAATGTAATCCTTAGACCTGAGGTTGTTGCACAGTCCAAGTTGAGGATCACCGACATAGGTTATGTCAAATGCTGATCCGTAACTGGGCATTTATAAAGGCAGAGTTCGGGTCAACTGAGAATCAAGATGCATGATATGAATAACCAAGATGGGATTTTACCCCTCCAGTTGGAGAGATATTCTTTGGACCCTCTCGGATGATATGATTCAGAAAGCATGGCCATGCACGACTCAGTTAAGTGTTAACCGAGGCGATCGACTAAGATTTAGTCGGATGAATCACTTGTCTCGGATCGAGAAGACAGTCGAACTATTTAAGGGATGACAAATATTTGCCTATAGTCTGACAAGGTATATCGTGAGGCAAAAGGTACTCGGACGTAAGTCGCATTGGAAAGGCAAGTCGTCATGACTCTTTCGTACTTGGGAGTCGTCACGTTCTGCTAGAAGACACTACCAACTGATCGATTGAGAGTTAGACTCCAATCGTGTCCAAGTTTCCCAAGCCTATGGGTTCACACACTTAAGAGCGAGAGCAAGTTCGGATTGGATCTGAACGGGAAATCTGGTTGGGTTGGACCCAAGCCGGATTTGGACTGAGTCAGTGGGTCAGACTCACGGTGACTAATATGGGCTTTAGTGAATGGGCCACGAGTGAGTGGAGCCTACTTTCAATCCCTATATATAGTGGGGCGCAGAAACCTAGAAGGGTTAACGGTTAGGTTATTCCATGCGTTGGAAACCCTAGATCCTCAGTAGTCCAGTCGTCGTTACGAACCTAGCAATTGTCCTCCGGTGCTCCTCCTTGTACGTGTGGATACCAGCAGAGGTGTTGTACGATTAGCACTAGGACGATCGTGATCGGATCGGATCTTGAGGACTTCACTGCATTCAACTGACGCGCTTCATCAGTAATCTGCAACTGCGCGTCTAGTGGTAATCCTCATGGATTTCTACCTCAGCTAAATTTGGGGATCACCATGTTGGAGGAAAAAGTTTTGTTTTTATCTCTACGTGGCCCAACAGTTGTATCAGAGCGATAGCTCCTGGTTTTAGGCTCGAGATCTCGCATATGTGATATGCAGTTGGCTGTAGATTGGATCTATGTGCTGTTTTGGTGGTCGATCTATGAGATAGATCGGTTTTGTACGATGTTGATTGGATCAACTATACTCGGAGAATGGTAGATCTGATTTCCGTGATCATACTGCTGAGATCATGGAACGACATACCCCTACCGGTCGGTTTCCACCATCGGGGTAGACTATGACACGTAAATCCAGAAGCGGTGATCAAAGATCAAAAGAGTTTGATCGAGTCGGAACGATGTTCGGAATCCATGTTCGGAATCCAGTGGTATCCGGCTAGCGGGACCGCCGGATTCGCCCTGTTGTAGCACCTTAGATGTCGTTGCGAGTTTCACAACACCGGTAGATAGCATATCTAAGCATAACTTGTTTTTGAAGGAAGTTGTGAATGGTATGGTTCATGTGCATGTGATGTATGTGTGTAATCCATATGTGATCTACGAATCACGGTTTTGTCAGCCGGCTGGAGCCTAGGTGTTGTCCTTTTATTGTATAACGACGTGTGTGTCAGATTCTCTATGTAATTTACTTTACTAAGCTAGTGTAGCTGTTTGGAGAACCCGGTTGGCATGCAAGTCGATGTACATGTCGGCGACATGGAGTAAGACGAGTGACAAGAGTTGGCACGAGTCAGATTACATGCTTTATGGAGATGGAGATCGCCATGAAGAGAGCCATACCATTTCACATTATAATTGTTTATTTTGTGTTGTTGATATGTCTCTATTTTACCTCTATTAGATAGTCGGCAAATTTTAGTCCCTCAAAGGTCTAGTCGGTTTTCCCGCCAGTGTTTGCACCATCACAAGTCGGACATTTTTTGGTAGTGGGATCATAAAATTGAGGTGCCGCCAATTCTTTCCGACTAGGTGGGTGTAGGGTTCGCAGCATAGAAAACAAAAAATTCCTACGATGGGAACATCTATGTACCAAGATCTATCTACTAGATACAAGCAACAGGTGGATATACATCCATAGAATACATACCCTCAAAGACCGAATAACGTTAACGAGGTTGTACTCGTGGATGATGTAGACGAACGCTTGCCGATCTCAAGATCGTGATGAAGTCCGTCTGGTCCAGCCGGTCCAGCACAATCAAGTCTAGCACCTCAAAGCAGTGGTGCATCCGTGATCGCACACACGTACGGGTACCCCGACAACCTCCACGCCCTCGCTCCAGCGAAGCAGCGGAAGCAACAAATCCTTCCAGAAAAAGCCACCGGGAACATGTATCTGGCTGATCCGAGACCATGGGGAAATTCTAAAGGGGGGAGAGAGATCCTTCGCGAGGAGGTGTACTTTGAGAGGAGGAGAGGGGGGCCTTTTATAGGGGAGAGGGGGACACCCAAGGGGCATGGCGCCCAGCCATGGGGCTGCCCCCACCTCTTCCACATTCATGTGGGTGGAGCTCCCACTCAAAATGAAAATCCTCCACTCCCATTAAAAAGCCTCCACTCAAAAATCCACTCACATGCATTAAATTTCCACCAAATTTAATGCAAGCTCTAATTTAAATAAAACTCTTTTATTTATTTATTCAGAATTTTGTTAATTACTTTAATTAACAAAAATTCACATAAAACCCCTTACAACATTTCAATTTCACATGCAGAACCAGTTTCAGCAATTTCAACCAAAACAGTTTCGGTGTCTAGTGAAATAAATTCCCGCGCTTTCCTTTTCTTTTTCTGGCATATCATTTGCTCCGAATGGTGTTGGCATCCCTTAAGTGTGTCACCCTACGGTTCACGAATAATGCAGACATGATCGAGACCCTTCTCCGATCAACAATCAGTAGCGGGACCTGGAGATCCATATTGACTCCCACACATTCAACGATGACTTCTGTGATCGTGTGAACCTTTTACGTTAGTATCTTAATCCTTTTGTTTCACGATATATTACATGTCCGAGATTCGATCATCAGTATCTCCATACCTAGTTTGATATTGTTACTGACATGCACTCTTTTCTCGTTCCCGTGATATAACATTCTAGTGATCAAATCACTTGCTTGCAAGCTAATCAATGTGATATCACCGAGAGGGCCCAGAGTATATCTATCCGTCATCGGGATGAACAAATTCCACTCTCGATCCATGGGTCTCAACATAACACTTTAGTAGTTCTGAAGCCATCTTTATAATCACCCAGTTACGGTGTGACGTTTGATGTCATCGAGAAACTCTTCTGGTGTTAGTGATTGACATGATCTCATGGTCTAAGGATTAGGATCACTTCGTAAGTTGTTATAGCAATATAAACTCAATGACTTTGATCGTAATGCTATACTTCGGATGATTGTTCATCACATCATTACACTAATGTTGTGACCTCGTTATTAACAACATCCAATGTCCATGATCAGGAAACCTATGATCATCTTGTTAATCAACGAGCTAGTTTATAAGAGAGGCATAACTAGGAACTACCTTTTGTTTATTAAACACACATGTATTAACGTTTCCGTATTAATACAATTATAGCATGTAAAATAAACATTTATCATAAACAAGGAATACGATAATAACCACTTTATTATTGCCTCTCGGGAATATTCCCTTCAGTGGGTTCGAGTCGGACTCTTTCAGCGGAAACACTCGATAAGCTAGACGAGTCTATCACGACGATTGCGGGACTCGGGGAAAAGTCTGACGGGAGCCGGGGCATGTGATGCCACCCGACGAACATGAGTCGTATGAAATACAATTGACAAGGAGTTGTCTACCTAGATCACTTGGCGGCTACCGGTGATGCTCAAGCTCACACTAGCCGACTTGCTTATTTAGGATCTTAAATCACTAAGCAACCATCAGAGCGTGTTAGTTCTAGTGGGAGCATAAATATTAAAGTGTTTAATATGCTTGCTCTTTTATGAATACATGTCTTAAGTGTTTTATATATTTTCAGTTGTAGATCATGGCACCAAGTAACAGTCACTCTCAGATATCTGGTTTTGCTTTGAGAACCTTTCTTGAGAAAGATAAACTGAACGACACTAATTTTACCAACTGGTATTGAAATCTGAGAATTGTTCTCAAACAAGAAACGAAGGACCATGTCCTAGACAACCCACTTCCAGATGAGTCGAATGAGAATGCGACTATCGCTGCCACCAATGCCTACCATCGGGCTAAGGATGAGTCCATGGATATTAGCTGTCTTATGCTTGCTCACATGGGACCGGACTTGTAGAAGCAGTTCAAGAATATTGAGGCCTATGATATGATCGAAAGCCTCAAAAGTATGTTCTAGGCTCATGCGAATACTGAGAGGTACCAAGTCTCTCAGGCTTTGCTAAGTTGCATGCTTAAGGATGGTGATCCACTGAGTCCACATGTGATCAAAATGGTTGGTTACGTGCAGTCTCTGGAGAGGCTTGGCTACCCCATTAGCGAAGAGTTCGCTACGGATATAATTCTGAACTCTCTTCATAGTGCGTATGGTCAGTTCATTTCGAACTACCACATACATGGTATGGACAAGAAGCTCACTGAATTGCATGGGATGCTCAAGTAGAAAGAGGCGGATCTCAAGAAGGGCGCCAATCAAGTGTTGATGGTGTATAATAAAGGCTCAAAAATAGTTCTTGGACTAAGAAGACGGCTAAGTCGGAAGGAAAGCAGGTTCAGGACCTCGTCCCAAGCGCTTCCTCAGGGACTAAGCCATCTCCTTCAGCCGGATCCACTTGCTTCTACTGCAAGGCGGATGACCACTGGAAGAGGAACTGCATCAAGTATTTGGCCGACAAAGCCAAGAGTGGAGGTATGACTTCCGACTCAGGTACACTTGTTTGTGATGTTATATACATTTATCTTGCTGATACACCTAATAGTTCTTGGGTATATGATACTGGATCAGTTATTCACATCTTCAACTTGTTGCAGGGATTGGTAAGAACTAGGAGCATAGCAAGAGGCGAGGTTGATATTCGAGTAGGCAACAAAGCGAGAGTCACTGCGTTGGAAGTCAACACGATGCAACTTCATTTACCTTTTGGATCCATTATGGAACTGAATAATTGTTATTATGTTCCAGTGCTCATTCGAAACATTATTTCCGCTTCATGTTTGATGAGGCAATGCTATGAGTCGAATATCAAGAATAATGGTTGTTCTTTATATCTGAATGATATGTTTCATGGATTTGCACCCGTTCAGGATGGGTTATTTATTTTGAATCTTGATGGTGAGTCGGTTTATAACATAAATGTTAAAAGTTTGAAACCAAATGATCTGAATATGACTTACTTTTGGCACTGTTGGCTTGGTCATATAAGTTGGAAACGCATGAAGAAGCTCCATGATGATGGAGTCCTACTTTGTTCAACTTGGAGTCGTTCGAGACATGCGAATCCTGCCTACTCGGCAAAATGATCAAGACACCTTTTGCAAAGAGTTGCGAAAGGGCATCCGACTTGTTGGAACTAGTACATAGTGATGTATGTGGACTAATGAGCACGATGTCCAGGGATGGTTATGAGTACTTCATTACCTTCAATGATGATTTGAGTCAGTATGGATATATATACTTGATGAAACATAAGTCGGAAGCCTTTGAATAGTTCAAAGAATTCCAGAATGAAGTACATAATCAACTCGGCAAGAAAATAAAGTTTCTTCGGTCAGACGGAGGAGGCGAGTACATGAGCCATGAGTTTGATGACCATCTCAAAGGTGGTGGAATAGTTCCTCAACTTACTCCGCCGGGAACGCCGCAGAGAAACGGTGTCTCGGAAAGGCGGAATCGGACCTTGTTGGACATGATACGATCAATGATGAGTTGGACAGATCTGCCTTTATCATTTTGTTGTTATTGTCTATAAACTGTGGCGTTCACACTAAACAGAGTACCATCAAAGTCAAAGAGAAGACACCACATGAGATGTGGAAAGGCAAAAAGCCGAGTTTGTCTCTTCTTAAGATTTGGGGTTGTGAAGCATTTGTCAAGCGACTTCAGTCAGTCAAGCTTACAGCCAAGTCGGATAAGTTTATTTTCATGGGGTATCCAAGGGAAACATTGGGTTACTACTTCTACAACCGAGAAGAGGGCAAAGTGTTTGTCGCTCGGAACAGTGTCTTCCTTGAGAAAGAGTTTCTCAATCGGGGAGTTAGTGGGAGCACGGTGCATATCAAAGAAATTCGAGATAAACCGGCTAGTAGCGAGTCGGCAAAAACCTTGGAGGTTGAGCTAGTCATGGTAGCTGAGCCGGAAGCAGCATTTGTACTACGAAGATCGGCATGATTACAAAGTGTTCATGATGTGTTACTGTTAGACAGTGATGAGCCGGCAAATTATTCGGAAGCGATGGTCAGATCTGATTCCGAGTCATGTCTTGGATCCATTAGATCCGAGTTAAAGTCCATGGATGAAAATCAAGTTTGGAACTTGGTTGATCTGCCAGACGGTGCAAGACCCGTCGAGTGCAAATGGGTATTTAAGAAGAAAACTGATATGGATGGAAATGTTTCCGTCTATAAAGCATGTCTTGTCGTGAAGGGGTTCCAACAAGTTTAAAGAGTTGATTACAATGAGACCTTCTCACCCGTAGTGATGCTTAAATCACTTCAGATCATGTTAGCTATAGCAGCCTATTTCTAATATGAGATATGGAAGATGGATGTTAAAACGGCTTTCCTTAATGAAAATTTAACCGGACATGTATATGATACAACCCGAGGGTTTTGTCGATCCGGATAATGCTGACGAAGTGTGCAAACTTCAGAAATCCATTTATGGGTTGAATCAAGCATCTCGGAGTTGGAATATTCGCTTTGATGAGGTAGTCAAATCGTTTGGCTTCATCAGGAGTGATCATGATTCTTGTTTATACAAGAAGTTTAGTGGGAGCAAAGTAAACTTTATAATCTTATATGTGGATGACATAT
Source organism: Avena sativa (assembly GCA_916181665.1). NCBI lineage: Eukaryota > Viridiplantae > Streptophyta > Magnoliopsida > Poales > Poaceae > Avena > Avena sativa. Next base: position 84,340,945 of record OV702296.1, read on the forward strand.
TATTGATTGGAAATGATTTCCAGATGTTGCAAGAAACCAACGAATCATTGGAAACGAGTTTCTCAATGAAAGACTTGGGTGAAGCAACATATATTCTAAGAATCCGGATCTATAGATATAGATCAAGACAGCTCATTGGATTGAGTCAGAGTAATTATTTGGACAAAGTGTTGAAGAAGATCAACATGGAATCGTCTAAGAAGGGGTTCTTACCGATGTCCCATGGTGTAAAACTTAGCAAGACTCAGTGTCCTTCGACGACTGATGAGAGAAGTCGGATGAGTGTGATTCTGTATGCTTCCGCAGACGGATCCAGCATGTATGCCATGATTTGTACTAGGCCAGATATTTCATATGCTCTAAGTGTTGTGAGCAGATACCAGGCTGATCCTGGAGAAATCCACTAGACAACGGCTAAAAATATCCTAAAGTACTTGAGAAGGACTAAGGATATGTTTTTGGTTTATGGAGGTGAAGATGAACTTAGTGTAATGGGTTACACAGATGCGATTTATCTTACCAACTCTAATGATTCTCGTTCGTAATCCGGGTATGTGTTTGTAATAAACGGAGGGGCTGTGAGCTGGAAGAGTTCCAAGCAAGCGACTGTGTTTGCATGTACAATAGAGGCTGAGTATATTGTCGCCTCAGAGGCAGCAAAGGAAGCTGTTTGGAAGAGGAATTTCCTCATGGATCTTGGTGTGGTTCAGGGCTCGTCCAATCCGTTAGACGTTAGACGTGTAATTTGACAACAATGGTGCTATTGCACAAGCCAAGGAACCTAGACAACACCAGAAGAACAAGCACATACTCATGCGGTACCACCTAATTCGCCCGTTCATGGATCAGGGTGATATCAAGTTATGTAAGGTACACACGGATGCAAATATTGCAGATCCATTGACAAAGCCGCTAACACAGCCAAAGCATGAGGCGCACCTAAGAGCTATGAGAATTAGATGCCTAAACATGTGATGTCAGAAGATCGACTCTAGTGCAAGTGGGAGACTGTTGGGAATATGCCCTAGAGGCAATCATGTATGATGATATTTCCCATTGTATTCATAAAGATATTAAGTTATCCTTGTATAAACATCTGATGTGTATAATTGAATATGTGATTCGGTTGTGGAACTATACATTTATGTTGTTTCTACTAAATATCATTGGTCATCGAGGTTATGCTGGACACATAACTTAGACCAATGTGAAAGTCGGAAGATGACTCGGTTCCACTTGTCATAGGCATGGAGATGCTATTCCAACTTACACAGATTCGGCTAAAGAGTTTAGCGAGTCGGATTGACCCATATTAAGGTACAACGAACAAGTTGTCATTTGTATATCTCAATCAATGTAAACCTTAGACCTGAGGTTGTTGCACAGTCCGAGTTGAGGATCACCGACTTAGGTTCTGTCAAACGCTGATCCGTAACAGGGTAGTTATAAAGGCAGAGTTCGGGTCGACTGAGAATCAAGCTGTGTGATATGAATAACCAAGATGGGATTTTACCCCTCTAGTTGGAGAGATATTCTCTGGGCCCTCTCGGATGATATGATTCGGGAAGCATGGCCATGCACGACTCGGTTAAGTGTTAACCAAGGCGATCGACTAAGAGTTAGTCGGATGAATCACTTATCTCGGGTCGAGAAGAGACTGGGACTATTTAAGGGATGACAAATATTCGCCTATAGTCTGACAAGGTATATCGTGAGGCAAAAGGGACTCGGACGTAAGTCGCATTGAAAAGGCAAGTCATCATTACTCTTTGGTACTTGGGAGTCAGCACGTTCTGCTAGGAGCCACTACTAACTGGTCGACTGAGAGTCGGACACCAATCATGTCCAAGTTGCCATGAGCCTGCGGGGTCACACACTTAAGAGCAGGAGCAAGTTCGAATTGGATCTAACCCGGAAATCTGGTTGGGTCGGACCCAAGGCGGATTTGGACAGAGTCAATGAGTCGGACTCACGGTGACTAATATGGGCTTTAGTGAATGGGACACGAGTGAGTGGAGCCCATTTTCACTCCCTATATATACTGGGGCGCAGAAACCTAGAAGGGTTAACGGTTAGGTCATTCCATGCGTTGGAAACCCTAGCTCCTCAGCAGTCCATTCGTCATTACGAACCTAGCAGTTCGCTACCGGTGCTGCTCCTTGTACGTGTGGATACCAGCAGAGGTGTGGTACGATCAGTACCAGGACGATCGTGATCGGATCGAATTGGATCTTGAGGACTACACTGGATTCAACTGACGCACTTCATCAGTAATCTATAACTGCACGTCTAGTGGTAACCCTCGTGGCTTTCTACCTCAGCTAGATCTTAGGATCACCACGTTAGAGGAAATTTTTTTGTTTTTATCTCTACGTGGCCCAACAATTTAAGTTACTTTGTATTTAATAATGTTTTTAAATTCCTAAACTCAAATAAAACTTATAATATATGTGTTGAATCAGAAAAATGTGAGGATTATGAATATGCTATTTAAAATATATTTTGGGAAATTAAAATTTCGAAATAGTTTAAATACTATTAAATTCCCTTTTTAAGTAATTCACAACTTCAAAACCCTAACTCCCAATTCGGCAAATGATATGTCTAGATCAATCAGCACGACAAGACCGTTCTAACTATGCATTCCATGACATGAATTGAATCATGTATCATAAAAATATTAATGGGGCAGCAAGGTTTATGCAACTAAAATGTGACTAAATAAATATTAAAAATGCTTATTTCTTACTTCCACACCTCACCATTCCATGTTATGTTATACCATGTAATTGTACATCATTCAATCATGGCATGCCTTGTTTTGCTTGTTGCATATGATGTCTGTGTTAGAGCACTTTATTATTATGGCCCTTGTGTGTTTGGTTTTTATCCGGGTAGATGCCGAGCAAGGGAACTAACAGGAGTCTTAGGAGTATTACCCGGATCCTTATTATTCTTCAACCGAGTTATCTGGCAAGAAATTCCCCATGCTTGCACTACATATAGTACATATTACATTGATACCTTCAATCTGGATTACATATGTAGTATTGCTCTTCTCCCTAGTAGACCTAGGTTTATCGAATCCTCGAGAAGAAGAAAGCAAAGTGAGGTTACTTAAACAGACCTTCGAGAGTTTTAGAATTCCTATTGCATTTTCACCGGACCAAGAGTTTGCGATCTTTTTGTTGTTGTTGACGATGGAGAGAGAGGGCCTAGGGTCTTTGGTTTTCACTAGTAGCTATGCAAAACATCTGATGTGAATAATAGATAATAATAAATTATACATGTAATTGTTAGAGCAAGATAATTATATGTGGCCAGTGCATCCATAATAGTTATTGCCTCCGCAACCTCTTATAGCAATAACCTACTAGTCTCATCCATAGAATAAAGAGAACTAATGATATGCATCATGATGTCATTGTTAATCCCAAGTAAATTCCTCACATACAGCCATACTACCCTTTCTGTCACTGGGGTTCCTGTCCTGCAGATCGGTCATTACTCACATTCCCTTTACCTTGATCAATCTTCGGGGTCTTGGGTACCTGAAAAGTCCTTAGATTGAGGCAAGAGAGGGTACTACAATCATCATGTCATACAAACTAATACATGATCCCATCTATGATAAATAACATGCACAAAAAGCTACATGGCTAGGCCGAAGCCCTTAGCCCAAGGATAATTACTCACACATAGAGATGAAATCGACAATTGTAAACATTGTAATAGAGATCATAAGGTTGATAGAAAATAGTCTTACAATGTCGCCAATTGGAGATGAGATCTACTATTGAAAGTGGTGGACGATGGCTATGGTGGTGGGGAAGGTTTAGAGGTTTAGATGTAGATATATTCCTCCGGCGTGGCGGCTTCTGGTGGCAGGGAGAGTTGAGGTCGAAAAGACGTGCATTTTTCCGTTGCCCGAAGCCTCTTTATATAGGGTCCCTTCACGAAAGTTGTTCTGTTTGACCTAATGAAGTCGGTGCCAACTATACGGACGGAATAAAATTTCCGCCATATAGTTGGACATTAAAGCTACAGTATTAACTTCACGGCTCCTGGTTTCTTAGACGTGTTGGAAATCTCATATCTTTGGCATTTATGTAGTGATTCCCATCATTATACATCATTATCTGTGCAGGGAAAACTAGCAAGAAAGGATTACATACCCCTTTGATCATTAGGCATTAGTGGAAGGTTTTAGAGAGATATTTCATCAAATATATGAATAATATCTAGTTTAAATATGACATGGATGGCTATATTTCACAGCCATCAACCTCCCCAATCTTAAACTTGATCGTCCTCGAGCAAGAAAACCAAAATCAACAAGGAACTCAGCATTTAAAACGAAATAACGAGATGACGATCTTACTCATGATTGGTAGTCTCATGTTTTCTCCACTTTATTAATATGAAAAACTTTAGCATAGATAGAGTAATGGCAAGCATATCATACAGGTTTTATGAATCATTATAGCGCAGCAAAATTATTGTAAGCATGGATGATTCAAAAGAGTAAACTTTATTCCATGTCATGTAATCAACTCATAAGCTTGCTCTTTGAACAATAAAGTGTAATCATGTAGAATTAAGAGTGTGAGAGTTTTCATGGAAAGCATATACACTAGAGTATCGCAATTCTCCCACATCAATAAATTAAGACTTTTCAAGCACTACTTTTCTATTCATTTGTCCTTCAAGAATTTCAGTTCTTAAGTAATTGAGAGCATGCCAAAACATTTCATTAGTTTATCGGGCTGTGATGGACACTTGTGGCATCACTAAGGTTTTTGTTCCTTTTGCATAATGATTTCTCATATCATCTAGAGGAGTGATTCCATCATGTTACAGCTACCCGGGAGTGCCAAGAATCTTACCCATTATAGCATTGCTGCTACATATGTTTAATCAACTCATAGCCGAAATCTAGGAGTTTCCTAAATGAAGATCGTTCATAGGCTAGTAGAGTTGTTGGCATCCCATGAAGTTTAACACGCATAAAGCTATATCATTCTTATGATTTACAAGTCCAACTTTGGCATTCTCACAAAAACCGCTAAACATTAATTCAATTGAACAAATCTTTTCAAAGAGAACTATCAAGTCAATCATTATTTTCTATGGTGTTGATTGTCTCAAGGAATAAGCTTTCAAGACTAAACGCTACAACACCCAAGTCTTAAATTTGTGAGACTTTTTCTTATTTCAATTTGTTTAGCAAATTTTAGGCAAGACTTTGGTTAACTACAAGAGCTAGAACAAAACATACCCAATTAAATACCCATGCAACCAAAAATTTACTACAATATAGAGACTCACTCCACCGATATAACACCTTAACATTACTACTAACTAGCATGGGTTTCTCAAACTTCAAAAGTGGAGAGTCATAAGGCATACCTCTCATGTTTGGTTCCACTTCTCTCTTCCCTTTTTATTTGTTTCTTGGAAACTCAAAGTCAATCACTCTCCTACAAATCAACGAAAATTTTGAGGTGAAAAGAAAAAAGAGGGAAAATAAAGATAAACGGAGAAATATTTTTGTGGTTTTTGAGAAGGGGAATTTAAAGAATATAAAATTGGCGGCAAAGCTCTGCTTGAAAATCTCAAACAAAATAAAATAACTAAGATAAAGTGTTGGGGAAACCAACACGAGTGCTTATAAACTCAAATAAAAGTATAACCTTGAAAATAAAATAAAGAAAATGAAATCAAAATAGATAGAAAACCTCCCCAAGCTTAGGCTTTTGCAAGCCCTTCAAATCACTGTGGTGGGGGCAAAAAAGTTATAAATCTAGTCCGCAAATTGAGTTGAGAGGTTACTTGTTGTTTCTCGGAGGTTCAGGGCAAGATTATGCATTCCCTCCATAGTTCCTCCAAGTTCTTTGAAATCTTGATATATAGCAAACCGGCTTGGTTGCTGCTTCTCTTGATGAGGGACTTCTTGCTCCTCCTATTGGTCCTCATCCTCTTATGGAATATCTTTCTAGGGTTGGTGTTTCTCAACCTGCAATCGTCGATAGAGAAAAGACCATTAGGCAAAGGAGCGGGGTAGAGACGCCCAACTCCAGCAATATGCAGATAATAAACACCACCTCTCCTAGTGAGCATTCCACAAGCCCTCAAAGTAGATAAACCAACATGTCGCTCACCTAGTACCGGTTGTAACTCACCTAGGTTGATGCCTAGGACATTGGCGAGCACGGTGATGACTCCTCCACAAGTGATTGGTCCTTAGCTTTGGTTGGATTGGTACTCCAAGTAGCGCACAAGAATTGCGCCCAAGTGAAGTGAGTAGTTGTCATAGTTGAAAGCAGCTTTTGCGAGGACTAAGATTTCCTCCTCATTGAGTCTTGTAAACTCATTATGGATCTGCAAGGTGTTAGCAATAGCATAGAACAAATAGCGAATAGCAGGATATTGAATATTTTTCCCTTTGCTAACTCTAGAAGTAAGGCTCATTCTATTATAGCAGAGTTTAGGGGATGGTTCTATGCTGGTAAAAGATGTGCGTAGATCATTAGGATAATTGTTGGGTAAACCAAAACAATTTCACCATTCATTGAGTGATAATGAATAATTATTGTTCATGAGTCAGAAAGAAATTCTATCCTCCCTATGCCATGCTTTAACGGTGCTTTTCAAAGAACTAAGGAATTCAATGGTTAACCGACAATAGGTTGGTGCATCATGAAATACAAAGTTTTGCAGGACAACTCTATTGCGAAGTAAATTAAAGTCATCAGAAATACCGAGTTGGTTCAATGTGATGGGGCAAGCCCACTTGGTTGCCTTGACTTCCCGGTTTTTGATCCTGTTGAAACGTTCACGGTGGGACTCGTCCTTGAATCGAATCCCCATGTGTTCCTTAGCTGTAGCCTGAGAAGAAATAGCGGCAGTAAGATCACGTGTATAGCTCCTCATGTTCATATTCTAAAAATAAAATAAGAAAGACAATTATAAAACTTTTTAATCCAACAGTACTATTCATAGCATAATACTCATCATAGCACACTAAAGAATCTCCTCAACATAATAATATAGGCAAGATAATCATGGCAAATAGTTCAAAATAAGTCTCACCCTAGATTGAAAATGACAATAAATCGGAGATGAATTCACAAAAAGTAATTGGAGGATCGGAGGAGAAACATACTGTAGATCACTTGTGTGTGAGTAAATCGAATGAAATTGAGTATGGGTGAAGATCCCTTGAGGTTTTGAGAGAGTTTGGAGGTAGAAGGGAGAAAAAGTATTGATGTTTTGATCTTTTGGGTACCTCCCTGTGCGTTTAAGTGGTCGGACGCAACTATACGGTCGCAACTATACGGACGGAACACTTTGTTTCCACCGTATAGTTGGTCCGACGACAAAATTTTAGGGTTTCTAGGATTTCTTTCCTGGCGGCTATAACTATATGGCCGGAACTTTTGTTCCCGCCGTATAGTTGGTCGTCAAACCTTCTGTATCCTGCGATGAAAAATTATCGATGCCTCAAATAACTATATGGCCGGAGCTATATGGCGGGAATTTTTAGACTGAAACTTAGCGAAACACCTTGTTTTCACAGAAAAATGACAGACTAAATTGTCAACCAACTTTGGCATGTATAAAACATGAATTTTTAGTATCGCTGAATCTTTCCTTCTCACTGGAGTTTTCTAGCACTCTTTATTCTATATAAGACTTAAAGTAAAACTTAAAAACTTTACTCAAACCTTTATTTCACATGGGTTGCCTCCCATGCAGCGCTCTTTTATGTGAAATAGCTTGACCTTGATGTTGCTTACTTAGGCCATATGAGCGAAACACCCACTCCAAAGTAGTTGGCCTTCAAAGTGATGGCTTCCTTATCATCTTGCTTGGCTTTATTTTTCCTAGGGAAATGAATAACAAAAGGATCTCGTGAAGTCAATTGGAGCTTCATGTTCCCTTCATGCAAATTGATCAAAGCCTTAATAGTTCTTAAAAAAGTACGGCCTAATATAATAGGGGCAGTAGCATCTTCAGGCATGTCAACAATAACTAAATCAATAATAGCAGGATAGCCTTCAACGTATACTAAGGTATTCTCTTTAATGCCTAATGCTTGTTTATAAGAAGAATTTGCTAGATGTAATTTTAGTTCGGTGATTTCAAAAGAGCCAATATTTAACTTGTTATAAAGACTCTTTGGAAATATTGAAAAACTTGCACCTAGATCATAGAGTGCAGCTATTTCATTAGTCCCAATTTTAATATTAATAGTATGCTCAGATATATCATCTAGCTTAACAGGCAATTTTTCAGCAATTTTCTTATATTCTTGTTCAAGATCACGTACCTTTATTGCTACTTGATTAATGAAGTGTTGATACATGGCTTCCTCATTTCCTTCACTTATCGGAATCTTGACATTGATCCTTTTTACAAGATCTTCAACTATGTAGTTCGGTGAAGGAGCATTGCTATAATCAAGTTCTTCGACATCCCCCTTTTGATTCTTATCATCTTGAGGTCTTCTACCGGACTGGGCTCAGCTTTACCTGCAAATTTAGCTAGAATGAGAGTTTGTTTCTCGATTATCTTACCTAGCTTTGCCTCAACAATCTTTGTTCTTTCTTGGAGGGCCTGCAAATCATTTCTCAAACTAACAGCTTGGTTAGATAATTTACCAAGCATAGCATCATGATTCTCCGTAATTTTTACTAGAATATTGTTTTTCTCATTTTGTGAGTCCATCAAAGATTTAAGAGTTTCTTGGAGACTACTATTACTTGATGCCATATTATTAGAGTTACCTGCAGGACTAGAATAATGTTTCTGAAAGTTTTGATTATAATTCTTTTTCCAAGTAGGGTTATAATCATTACGAACTATGAAGTCTATTTCTTCAATAGTTGGTTCGGGAGTAGCTCTTACCGGGGTTTTCGTACCTTTAACGGCTAATATGATCTCATCCAACTTAGCATTGAGTTCTTCATTTTCTTGAGGTGTGACGGAGTTCACCTTCTTTGTGTTTGATCTTTCCACATGCCATTAGGCATGGTTGTCTTGCATATTGTCTAGCAGCTGCTTTGATTCAGTAATTTTCTTACCCATAAATGTTCCTTTAGCTGCAGTATCTAGCATAGACTTAGACACAAGGTTAAGAGAATTATAAAATAAATGGATAATTAACCAATCTTCCATCCCATGGCTGGGACAGTTTCTCATGCATTCTTTCATTCTCTCCCATGCAAGTGCTAGTTGCTCACGATCTTCTTGTCTAAAACTAGTAATATTAGATCTGAGTTGCATAGTCTTTGCAGGTGGAAAGAATTTAGTCATAAATAAAGAAGTACATTCCACCCATGATGCAATAGTATTTCTAGGCAAATATAGCAACCATTCGTTTGCTCTTCCTCTAAGAGAGAAAGGAAATAAGCGCAAGTTGACCACATCGGGGTCAACATCTATAATGCGCATCATATCACATATTTCAGTGAAAGTATTTAAGTGCATACCTACATCTTCTATAGCAGAGCCTCCAAATTGAATATGTTGAACCAAACTTAAATAATGGGGCTTAATTTCATAATCTTCAGCAGTAATTGCTGGCTGAGTAATAGGAGTATGCAAATAATCATTGTTAGGAGTTGCAAACTCCCCAAGCTTCTTTTTAGCCATACTTCCTATGTTTTTGTATTTTCTTAAACAAGTACTAATGATGATAAAACAAGGATTAAAAGACTAACTATTTTTTGGTTTTTCAAATAAAAACTGAAAGCAAACGAACAAAATTAAAAACGAGAATTAAAACTAGCAAGGTTCCTACTAACCTAACCAGGCTAGGTATTGCTTCCCCGGCAACGGCGCCAGAAAAAGGGTTGATACCTTCAATCCGGATTACAGATGTGGTATAGCTCTTTTCCCTAGTAGACCTAGGTTTATCGAATCCTCGGGAAGCAGAAAGCAAAGTGAGATTACTTAAACGGACCTTCGAGAGTTTTAGAATTCCTATTGCATTTTCACCGGACCAAGAGTTTGCGATATTTTTGTTGTTGCTGGTGATAGAGAGAGAGGGCCTAGGGCCTTCGGTTTTCACCAATAGTTGTGCAAAACATCTGATGGGAATAATAGATAATAATAAAGTATACATGTAATTGTTAGAGCAAGATAATTACATGTGGGCAGTGCATCCATAAATGTTATCGCCTCCGCAACCGCTTATAGCAATAACCTACTAGTCTCATCCATAGAAGAAAGAGAACTAATGATATGCATCGTGATGTCACCGTTAATCCCAAGTAAATTCCTCACATACAGCTGTACTACCCTTTCTGTCACTAGGGTTCCTATCATGTAGATCCGTCATTACTCACACTCCCTTTACCTAGATCAATCCTCGGGGTCTTGGGTACCTGAAAAGTCCTTAGATTGAGGCAAGAGAGGGTACTACAATTATCATGTCATACAAACTAATACATGATCCCATCTATGATAAATAACATGCACAAAAAGCTACATGGCTAGGCCGAAGCCCTTAGCCCAAGGATAATTACTCACACATAGAGATGAAATCGACAATCGTAAACATTGTAATAGAGATCATAAGGTTGATATCAAATAATCTTACAATGTCTCGAATTGGAGATGAGATCTACTATTGAAAGTGGTGGAAGATGGCTATGGTGGTGGAGAAGGGTTTAGAGTTTTGGATCTAGATCTATTCCTCCAACGTGGCGGCTTCTGGTGCAGGGAGAGTTGAGGTAAAAAAGAAGCGCATGTTTCCCATCGTCCGAATCCTCTTTATATAGGGGTCCCTTCACGAAAGTTGTTCTGTTTGACCTAATGAAGTCCGTATTGTTGGTCGTTAAAGCTGCAGTATTAACTTCACGGTGTTGGGGATATGCTAAATGGGTATCACCATTCCATGTCTCTAATTCGGATAACCCAGGTGGCCCACAGTTGGTAGCTGGGCCTATGGCCTGCTAGGCGACCCGGTTATATGGATCAAGAAGGGAGGCCCATGCAAGATGAAGGAAGGCTACAGTGGAGTCACCAGCGTACCCGGAGCCTTGGAGTGCAAGACACGTTAGACTAGTTGTATACCGTGTAGGATTCTGTAACCTGTCTAGCTAGGACTTTCCCTATAACCCTAGGATCTGGTGTCTTTATAAGCCGGACCTAGAGGAGCCTTTAGGGCAACGTAACAACTCATATCGCGCACATCGAACCGATCCCTGTAACTCGGTGTATTGCCATTATAGTGATTTATAGCACGAGTAGGATTCCGCCACCATCGTGGGATCTAAACCTGGGTAAGTTGTGTTACCTCGTACCCGCCAACCTTCGGCCTTACCCCATGTCTCTAAACACGCACTGTGAGGACCCTCCATGGCGTACTCGTCGGCAATACCACAACAGTTGGCGCCCACCATGGGGCAAGAGGTGCTTCAGGCTCTACGACAAGCGAGGTCAACGCTCTTCGCGGGAATCAGGAAAACCGTAGCCATCAGCCATGTTCTCTTCTCTGGCAACTTCCGATCGTCTCTCTCGATGAGTTATGGATCCCGGCAAAGACGAACCCCACCCACTGCTCGATTCCAGCGAAACCGACTAGGGCACTAGTTCCCTGGGAGTCGGAGGATTGTTAAGACCCGCACGGACCGCCTATGGGCAGGATACATTCACGGAAGGATCAAAGTCGGATATCTCTTCGGAGTTTGCCGGCCTAGATCAAAAAATTCAAGGCCCACCCAAACCGCCCCTATGTAGGATATAATGGTGGAAGATCGCTGCTAATCAGCCGGCTTTGCTCGTGCGTCTAGAAAGCAAAGATCACAGTTTGTCGGCGTGGTGACTATCTTCGATCTGGCACGTTGCATTCAGAGAGAAGGGGAAAACCCCCGCGACTACCTAGCTAGATGGCTCCATATACGGTATGATATGGAGCATTACCCCAGTGATGATGCTATTTATCACTTTGTGGAAGGACTGGATCGCGGCACACTTCTCCGGCATACGCTAAGGCGGCAATAGGCCGCAAGTCTCCTCACCTTTGAGAGATTGATCAGCACCGTCAACAACTACGTGGCCGCTGAAGCAGCTGCTCAGGCCGAGATCGCTGCTTTACCCGACTCACCGCCACCTCAGCCACCGCCACCACCGCCTCCAGTCAACGTCCCTGCAGCCTCAACATCTTCTTCTATCATCGAGGAAGCCCCCGCACCCTTTGAATCTGTTTTGGATGCGCTCTATGCCGACATCAGCATGGACTCGGAGGAGATGGATATCAACCCAGAGGAACTCGACTCTGCTATGCAGGAGATGGAGGAGGATATCAAGCGTGAGGAGCAGGACGACAAAGCCATCACATCCCGAGAGGTGTTCGTCGCCATTGGGAGTGTGATGCAAGAAGACCAACCCGGACAAGCTCCACCTAAGACGCTGGACAAGGGGAAGGGACCAGCTGATGCTGCCGACAATGATCGCGCAAAGTCCATGCCCCCTCCGCCCAACCCAACGCAGCAGCCACAGGAACTCAACATTGGTCTGAGTAACCCCAACACTGCAAATCCGCCGCTTCCAGCATCTACGCCTGTGGCCGCCTAAGTCACTTCATCTGATAGAGTGATATACAACAATTTGCTCATCGATCCCATGACTATGGCTCATATACGGAACATAGTACAGCTTGATGAGAAGCGCCCGCAGCTACTAGAGGAAGCACATGCCATCGCGGAGCAAGGCGCAAAGCTAGATCGAGATCTTACCAAGGCGCAAAAATCAATCGAGACAACTAGAGCCATGGAGGCCGAGTACAAGAATTTGCTCAAGCAACAGAAGGCTAGGAAAGCTCCGGCTCGCATTATCAACGATCCTGGTGTATGCCGCAACCTAGGATGGGCTCCCTCGAAGCCGCCACAAGCCAAGCCATACATTGACAGCGAAGTCAGGAAGGTCATGCCCACTCCTATCCTCAACTTGGCCATCGCTAAGACCCTACTGGAGTAGGATAGATCACCCGCGGCTGTGGAACATGTCTATGACCTTGTAGCAAAGGCCGTCAAATAGCAGGAAAAGGCCATCTCTCAGAGGCTTGAGGCTGACCCAACATATTGCCAGTCTAGCAATCCTAAGCTACCAAGGGAGAGATCTCCTCACGATGTCAAGTCCTAGACGGGTTCATTAGAACAAAGACGGAGGTACGAACGCAATAGGAAGGGCGCTATCCCCATATCCTCCGACCACGGAGGCAAGGCTCATCCTCGTCGCCCATCTCCTCTGCCCCGGTCCCCCCGATATAACAAAGACCCAAGGGCTCGCCACCGTACGAGCATGCCTCCGCCAAGACACGCCCAGGGTGGCATCGTCATTCGTCACAACACGGAGCAGCCTTGTCACGGCGGGGAGCGCAACAACAATCAAGGACACAAGAGTAGGTCACACCATGACCCTCCACGTCCGACAAGCAATCGCGACAGATGCGAGGAGTCGCAGGAGGGTAACAGCAAGAAGGCTAACCCACCGCCACCTTCGCCTCCGTTGCCACCTAGCAGCCACCATGGTGGAGGAGGACCGCGTCGCTCACACATCGCTTCCCCTGGTGACAAGAAGAACAAAGCAAGCCCGAAGCCATACGACGCACGTTCGCGCCTAGAAAAGATTCATGAGGCCCGGGAAGGATAGTACCTGGGACCATGTTGCTTTGGACCTGCAATACAGACCGCAACTTACCCCAAGGGTTTCCGGATAGACAAGACGATCAAGCCCTATGACGGCACCGCCAAACCAGCTACGTGGTTGCAGGATTACGGCAACACGATGGAGATCGCTAGGGGAAACCCCAACGTTGCCATCAAGTACTGCCACTGATGTTGATGGGCACGGCCCGCCAATGGATTGATGACTTACCAGAGAAGTCCATATGCAACTGGTTGGACATGCAAGAAGAGTTCACCAAAAACTTCGAGGGCACATACAAACGTCCCTACACTGTTGGCGATCTACAGCGGTGCGTGCAAGAGAAAGACAAGACATCTCAAGCCTACCTCTCCCGATGGATGGATATGAAAAATTCCTGCACAGGAGTACACGATCAGACCGCTATGGCCGCCTACATTGACGACTTGGAAAAGGGCACATTGCTCATGCATAAGTTGAAGCGCCTGCAGGACAATCACATGCTAGATCTCAGTTAGATGATCTCACTGGTAGTGAGTTCACGGCTGACGATGATGATGCTCGTGGCTCCTTGCCGGAAATTTCCGTCCCAACCCAAGCCAAGAGGAAAAACAACACTAAGCGGAAGAGTCTGCCAGAAGAAAATCCAACCTCCGACATGGTCGCAATGACGTTTGCAGGAAGAGGTGACGTCAGACAACGTGGCAGAGGATGGGGGGCTGGTCGTGGGCAGCAGCGAGGTAGTGAAACTACCCCGACAGCGCCCCACATTCCCCAAACATACACGGAGTATCGTGATATGCCCTGCCTCGTACACCTCGATGCCAATGGCAAAGCTACTCACACCAATCGCCATTGCAAGTTCCTCAAAGATCTCAAGGAAGACCTGGAGTCTGGCTACAAACGAAGCCGGAAGAACCAACCGAGAGGCAAGGTCAAAGGGAAGAAGAAGGAAGAGGAGTCCAAGGAGTCAAGTGACATGGACAAGGACGTTGACCCCAAGCACGCCGACAAGGGCGATGGCAACGTCAAGAACCCCTTCAAGAATAAGTCCCCCGTTTACAACAATTTCCTTGGCACCCTAACTGTCCGGGCACAGAAAACCTCACTGAGGATACTGATGGACACCCTACCCCTAGTTACCTAATACCTGCGCTGGGCGGAAATTTCAATTACTTGGGATAGGAAGGATCACCCAGACCTCATTCCAACGGAGAACCAATATGCCATGGTTATCAACCCTTTGATTGACGGCAACGAGTTCACCAAATGCATGGTGTATAGTGGAAGCAGCATCAATCTCTTATACCTGGATACACTGCACAAGATGAACTTGATGGAGACCTACCTAAGGCAGACAAGCACCATGTTCCATGGCATAGTTCCTGGCCGGGAGGCTCGGTCCCTTGGTGGTGCATCACGCTTTCGGTCGCTTTTGGTGATGTTAACAATTACTGCCAAGAACGCATGACCTTTGAAGTGGTCCCCTTCAAGAGCGTGTACCACGTCATATTCGGACGCGGCATCTTCCACGCCTTCATGGCCAAGCCATGCTTCATCTACAACAAGCTCAAGATACACGGACCAAACAGTGCCATCACTGTATCCGAAAGGTTTTCAAAGGCAAGGGACTGCAAGATTTGAGAAGCATCCTTTGCAGAAGCTATCCTCTACAACGAAGAATTCAAGGAGATCTAGAGAAAGGTAGACGCCTCGGTGGAATGAAGCAGATTTCTGACTCCGATCCCGCTTTCAAGGCCGCCATCGAAACCAAGTCGGTGGAACTTGTTGTAGGCAATGCCTCCAAGGTCACCGCCATTGGGACAAACCTGGACCCTAAATAGGAAAGCGCACTCGTCAAGTTCCCCCGTGAGAATAGGGACATCTTTGCCTGGCAACCTGCCAACATGAAAGTTGTACCTAGGGAACTTGTCGAGCACAACTTGAATATTGATCCAAAATGCAAACCGGTGAAACAACCTCTACGATGCTTTGGAGACGAGAAGAGACACGCCATAGGCAAATAGATAGCTAGGTTACTTAAGGCTAGTTATATTCAAGAAGTCCTTCACACCCGATGGGTGGCCAATCCTATACTTGTCCCCAAAAAGGGAACCAAAGAATTAAGAATGTGCGTTGATTACACCGGCTTGAACAAAGCATGTCTGAAGGATCCATTTGCTTTGCCTCGCATTGACCAAGTCATTGACTCGACGGCTGCCTCGAAACTTCTGTGTTTTCTAGATACATACACAGGATACCACCAGATAAAGATGAGGAAGTCGGACCAATTGGCCACTTCGTTCACCACACCTTACAGCACGTTTTGCTATGTCACGATGCCCTTTGGGCTGAAAAACACAGGTGCTACATACCAACGGACTATGTAGCGTTGCCCACACAACCAAATTGGTCGGAACGTTCATGCCTATGTGGACGATATCGTGGTGATGTCTAAAAAATCAAATGAGTTAATATCCGACTTAAATGAAACCTTTGATAATATCCAAAAATACAACATGATTCTTAACCCAAAGAAGTGCGTCTTCGAGGTTCCAGCCGGCAAATTGTTAGGCTTCATCGTTACCCAGCGTGGAAT
This sequence comes from Avena sativa, assembly GCA_916181665.1. Lineage (NCBI taxonomy): Eukaryota > Viridiplantae > Streptophyta > Magnoliopsida > Poales > Poaceae > Avena > Avena sativa. The sequence goes on from OV702296.1 coordinate 84,357,200, forward strand.
CAAGGTCAACCCGGAGAAGATCAAAGCCATCCTAAACATAAACCGTCCGACATGCCTGAAGAACATCCAACGGCTCACAAGCTGCATTCCAACAGTAAGCCGGTTCGTCAGTCGACTTGGAGAGAAGGCTCTACCGCTGTACAAGTTGCTGAAGAAGGCAGACAAATTTGTATGTACGGACGAAGCAGATGTTGCGCTTAAGGAGCTAAAGGGGATACTCTCCTCGACACCTATACTCGCATCACCCGAGCCTTTGGAGCCTATGTTGATTTACATGGCGGCCACCAACCGGGTAATCAACATCGTCGTCGTGGTGGAGCGGAAAGAACCAACACATGAGTACCGAGTGCAACGACCAGTTTACTAAGTAAGAGAGGTCTTGATGGAGTCCAAGCAGCATTACCCGCACTAACAGTGCAACGACCAGTGTTCCTTGCTTATCGGAAGCTAAGGCACTACTTCCAGGATCACCCTATCACAGTTGTGAGCAAGGCTCCACTGTCCGACATCATCAATAACAGCGATGCCACGGGAAGGGTCACGAAGTGGGGCATTGAACTTGCCGCCTTCGAGATCACCTACAAGAGACGTGACACTATCAAATCACAGGTCTTGGCAGATTTCATTGCAGATTGGATGGAGATGCCGAATGCTACCCCTGTACCAGAGCCAGAATACTGGGTGATGCACTTTGAAGGATCAAAGCTACTCAACGGCTCGGGGGATGGTGTACTGCTACAGTCACCAACAAGGGAAAAGATGCACTATGTTCTACAGATCCACTTTGAGGCTACAAATAACATGGCGGAATATGAAGCACTCATTCACGGACTTCGCGTAGCCAAGGATATTGGCATCAAGCGCATAGTTTGCTATGGAGATTCTGACTTGGTTGCCCAGCAGGTGGCTGGCACCTGGAATGCGCGGAACCCTATGATGGCGGCATATCGAGACGAAGTGCACGAGATAGCCAAGTGATTCGAGGGCTACAAAGTCAAGTATGTCAAAAGGGAGGAAAATGAGGCGGCTGATATAATGTCAAAGCTTGGATCAGGGCGCAAACCAATTCTGCCTTGCATTTTTCTGGAGCATCTACGAACCCCATCTGTGAAGGGAGCGGACCCCGACAACCCGGATAGAGTTGAATCTTTTGTTCATACAGTGACAAAGGTCCCTCCAGCTTGGACAAAACCATTCATGGAATATCTCGTACACGGAACTTTACCCATCGACGAAGTCGAAAGTCGGCAAATAGTACGTCGAGCAAAGGGCTATACCATAATCAATGGACAACTCTATAAAATAAGTACCACTGGTCTATACCTGAAGTGTGTCTCCCAACAAGAAGGTATTGAAATCCTTTGAGAGATCCATCTCGGAGATGCGGGCATCACGCCGCTCCTCGATCATTGGACTCCAAAGCCTTCCGGCAAGGATTCTACTGGCTGACCGCGAATGCAGACGCCGACAAGCTAGTTGAGACATGCATGTGATGCCAGTACTATGCCTGACAACCACATTTACCAGCTCAGGAATTGCGAACAATCCTAATAACTTGGTTGTTTGTAGTCTGGGGGCTAGACATGGTTGGTCCATTATAGACGACACCTTGTGGGTTTACGCATCTGCTAGTGGAAGTTGATAAATTCACAAAATGGATAAAAGATAAACCCATTGAAAGCTTGATGGGGCAACTGCCCTTAGGTTTGTCCGGGATCTAGTGGTGAGATTTGGTCTCCCACGTAGCATTATCCCGACAATGGAAGCAACTTGTCACTCAAAGAAGTGGAAGCTTATTGTTGGGAGAAGGGCATCCGACTTGATTTCGCATCTGTGGCACATCCACAATCCAATGGGAAAGTTGAGCGAGCCAATGGATTAATTCTGCAGGGAATCAAGCTACGTCTAGAGGCACCGCTACATAGAGCATCTGGAGCCTGGGCGGAGGAATTACCATCTGTTCTATGGAGTTTACGAACCACACCCAACATATCCACCGGCTACACCCCTTATTTCATGGTATATGGAGCAGAAGACGTCCTACCTTCCGACATCCTTCACGATTCACCGAGAGTTTCTGCCTACGACGAAGATGACGCTGAAGAATATAGGCACCTAGATGTAAACCTTCTCGAGGAAGAGCGCGTATTGGCATGCCAAAAGTCCTCCATCTACCAGCAGAAGCTATGCAGCTACCATAGTCACCGTGTTCGGCATCGCTTTTTTAAAGAGGGGGACTTGGTGCTCCGACTTAAGCAGAAGAAGTCACACAAACTATCCCCGCCATGGGAAGGACCGTTCATCATAAGCAAGTCGCTACTCAATGGTTCTTACTACCTCATTATCAATCATGAACTAGAGGATAGACCAAATGAGGATCATAAGCATAAGCGACATGACCCGGATGATGACTACCTGGAGTTTGATCGGCAATGGAACATAGCACAACTACGTCCTTTTTACACTTAGCATATTTTTTACTATCTACTGTGTACCTCTTATATGATCAATGAAATAAAGCTCTTTGGTTCACTCATATGCTTGAGTCTTTTACCTCCTTTAGTGTTCATTTTTGGATCGTATAAAACCTTTATGCGCAAGTTTTGCATTTGCACTTGTGAAAATTCCGCCTACGGGCATTAGCTTAAGTTTTCTGGTCTACACGTTCTTTGTTGTTTTTATGTGGATTCTGGAGTAGTGAGTTTTGGCACTCGAAGTCGGCGATTTTGTGCTTAGGTTATTGACGGTGCCATTGGGTATCATCGCTTGAGCGCATATTTCTGACTAAGGGTCTTCCGACTCACAAAAGTTCAAGCATAAAAACCAGAGTCATGGATAAGCTAGAACTTGCTTAAAAATACATACATGCTGGAATTAGTTCTTAAGTAGCAGGAAGCATATAGCTATTGTTTTCCGCCTTAAGGATAACCCATTGTTTTCCGCATACATACAAAACATCCAGAGGAAACAAATATTACATAGTGTTTTCATTCCTATGGTGCAGGGGACTTCGAGATAACGTCATCGGCCGCAGGAGAGTCATCTGGCCCATCAGTGAAGTCGGCAGTTTTGAGGGACTCGGAGGAGCTGGCTTTGTTGGCGTCAATTATCTCAAGGGTAACAAAAGTGTTTACATCCACCAACTGGGCGAACCTGGTGTCGTAGCCGGCGAGTGATGCCCAGATAGCTCCGTGATCGATCTTCTGGACGTCATCATCTATGGCAGGCACGCCGGAGGTCACTGTGTTCATTTCAGCATCATCATAGTGGGCCCTGACCATAGACAGCGCCATCCTTGCACCAGCCCGGGTACATGAAGCTTTCCAGCTTACGATACACTCGGGGCCTTGGCGCAGGATCTCCGAGTACATCATGACGGAGTCAACTGTGTAACACCCCAGTTTTAGTTAAATAATATTTAGGGTTTGATTGTGCATTCATGAGCATCATATCTTAATTTGTGCATTAAAGAAAATAAATCAAAACCCTAAACCCTATTTCCTTCCCTCTCTAAAAACAATTTAAAATGGTTTTGAATTTGAAAAGTACAAAATATTCAGAGCCCAACTTCAATAAAAGGGATCCATAGTATTTCACATATTTTATAAAGCCTCTGGTAATTTTGAAATTCATTTACAAAAGAGAGAAATCAAAACAGAAAAAGGAAAAAGAGTTCTGCTAAAAAAATAGATCTAGAGCTCCCCAGGCCGGCCCAGCTTGCCCCTCTCCCTTCCTCTTTCCTCCCCCTGCCGCCCGCGTGCAACACCTCGCGGCCAAGCAACGGCCCACTCCGGCCCGTACCCCTTCGCATCTTTCTTCTTTCTTCCTCCTCCGTCCAGATGGACGCAACGAAGCGGTTGCATGTCCAGTCACCGTCCGTCTATCCTCCCGAGCTCTACGATGCACGCCGCCGACCGCCGAGCCTAGGATAAGAACGCTAGTGCCATGCTCTCTATCCCCACCCCAATTTCCCTCTCTATATCCCTCTGTGTCACTCGCGCGCAGAGAGCCCAAACCCTAGCCCGCCATGGCCTCGAGCTAGAGCTTGCTCTCGTCCTCCCCTTGCCCATCTGAGGCTGCCATGCTCTTCGCCTCGCCGTGTTGAGCCTCCATGCCGAAGGAATCGATCAGGGGCGCCTCAAAGCCTCGCCATCAACGTCGTCTTCCCCGACACCGGTCGTCGTCGATTTAATGCCCTCGGACCACGCCAAGCCTTACCGACCCCTCTGTCGCAACCATGGTGAGCTGCTGGTGCTCAGGCACCCCTCCATTCTCCTCCTTGCTCTCTATATCGCGCCCGCATCGAACGCCATACCCCGCCACCGTAGTTTTGCTCGCCGCCGATGAGTCCCTCGACCAAATGGTCCAGTGCCGACATTTTCTGGTTCCCCACGACAAGGCACGTCCAGTGCAGCTAACCACACAAGCCCATGTTGCCTCCTGCCTCGGATTCGATCAAGGATCAGAGGATCAGCCTTTGGCTGATGTCAGCATGATGTCAGGCCCAAGTCATATATGCCTTTTTTCTTTTATTTATTTTGTTTTGTAATTTATTTTCTGGATTTATAAATATCCCCGTGGGGCCTAGTACTCAGTGACAGAGGGTAGCCTCAGACCCAGTGAGAATAGCCCCAGACCCCGTGGTGACGTTAGCCCTCTGTCATGATGACGCAATAATCAATTTAAATGGCTTATAAGTCAGAAAAATGATATAATGAGAACTACCTATCTAAGCTATAATAATGATATAAACTTGTAAATTCAATAACTAATGATTTATAGGTCAGAAAAATATGAATAATATATCAAAATGTTTATAAAAATGAGAACTACCTATCTAAGCTATAATAATGCATTGTTAAGGAACTTAAATTAACAATTTTGTTAGAATAAAATAGTAACCCCTCATAGGTGATTCCGAAGTTTCCCCGAGTTAGGGTTTGCACCCCTCGGAACCCTGATTAAATTGCCGAGCATATCTTAGGGTTACATTTCAATGCAATTTAACTTGTCATATCATCATACTTGCTTGAGCATTCCATCAATGCCATGTGTTGATTATTTCCCCTTTCTTTCCGGTGATTTGGTTCTTCTCGGTAGAATACAATATCGAGATCGAGATCGAAGACCGAGATCAAAACCATCAAAGATCGAAGAAAAATACTTGACCAACTCTAATCAATTCAAGTACAAGGCTTACGAATATTTGCTTATTGGTTATCAACAGGAAAGGCAAGCATAGCCCCACCATGATATAATCCTATGTTTTCGAAAGCATTTCAATTCCTGCCATGATGCATATGATTCTACTGTGGTCTTTTATCGATAGATAGAGTATCCTATCTGTTGCATTACTTCCTTGGAGCTTATATTACCCGATCCACTACTCCTAGCATAACTAGGTCTGGTTTGTGTGCACTGCTAGAGCTTTTATCTATGTCCTACTTAGCCATGCTTAGTTGTTAAGTCTGGTTCATCCAGATGATGTATCAGTTGCAGAGAATCTAGTATGATAGGAGAACATGATGAGATGAGATCGGAGGTGATATGAGATTAAACAAGCTAAGGCTTGTATGGGAGGCCATGGTGGGATTTGGTTTTTTAGTCCCATGCTCACCACCACTAGGACCCGAGTTCTTTCCTTTGGAACCGAGACGAGCGTACAACCACACAGGGACTGGACAACCTTATGACTAACTAACTTTCCTAGTAGATTACATGAGTTACATAGTTCGGGCATTCCATTCGACATGCATTCTGGATCATCTCGAAGGCGGTGAAGGAGGTGCATTCATACCAGTTAAGTAAGCATGGACGAGGTTGCTTGGGGTGGATGGAGCCCCTGGTAAACCAACCTCGCCTCACATCTCTAGCGACCGGCTTCAGGATTTGACCAGTAACGGCGGGACTATCCTTAGGGCGTGACTCATGGTCTCAGCGAAAGCAATGTAAAGGTCGAGTCTAACCACCCTCGGCCGGCCTTCCAAGGAAGACGGCTAATCATTGTGGCATCAGGAGAAGGTTAGTACGTGTGGGTAAGTTGTACACCCCTGCAGGGTTAAATCTTTTCGAAAAGCCATGTTCACGGTTATGAACGCTTGGTGACCGGATTCTAAGATCATAGAGAACCATAACCTAATCGTAAAACTTGGCAGTTCAACGTGTGCTTAAGGATGCTTCCTCATGGGTACGAGGGGATGATCCTAGATATGGTTCAGATGATGATGATTTGGTGGATATCAAAGATATGATGATCAATATTTCAGAGATGTCGCTCTCTTATCCACTTTTAAAATACTCTGAATAGACGAGCTTCTTATCTTCTTGATTTTATAAACAAAGATGGCTTTATGCAAAACAACTCCACCAACCATAAGTCTTGTGGAGTACACCCTGTACTCACCCTTGCTTTGTTGATTCTTTTGTAACAACGTAAGTGTTCCCTGAAGATCAGTTTGGTACTACATCAACACCGACGAGTAGCTTGGGTTTCCTGACCGGAGCCTGGAATCTATGGGCTGGGACGTCATCGTTATGCTTCAGGACACTTAGGCCATTTGTTAAGTTTGCTATACTTAATAGCATAATTTTCCTTCCATTGTTTGATGTTTATGGTCAATGACCTGTGCTTGTAATATTTTTGGTGTCGTAGAGTCACTGTTGTGTTATCGATTCTTCACTGGATATCCTTGAGCTCATGGTTAAGCTTATCTTAGACGGAGGTCTGGGATTTGTTTATCCCTAATCTCGGGGGTGTCATAGGTTTTGGTATCAGAGCAGTACCGACCATAGGAAAACCTTGCTATTGGTCAATGTTGAGTCTAGTGCTTGTGAAAACTATTTTAAAAGGTGAAAATTATTTACAAAAACTCTAGTATGCTTATTTTCTCCTTATCCAGTTTTGCTCTAACTCTGGTTTTATCTTATCTTGTGTTGACTTTGAAATGTTTTGATATCTCTTCTAGTCATTCAAAGCCTAGGTGCCTTCTGGGCATGTCGTTTCTAAGCCAGTTGACCTAGTGTTGAGTTCTCTAGAGTTGCATGTGTTGTGAATTCCTTGTTCCCTTTGCTCTTGTTCACATGAGATATTCCTTTCTATCATGATCTCTCTATCTTTTGGACCGACAATATTATATTGTTGGTTCCATAGTGTTCTGTTCTAGGCTTCGATGTCTCCTTTCACCTCGTGTGCCTCCTCTTTGTTTTTTGGGTACTTCAGAAGTTGTTTCTTATCTTGGAAGCTACCTTGTGATTACTACCTTATGGTGTACTCCGTGTCACTCAAGTAGTAGTTACTTCCTTTCTTTGGGTTTTAACCCTTCGACTTGAACCAAAGATCCCTGATTATGCTGGATTCTGATGTTGTGAATCTTGTACATGAAGCTGATCTTTATCCCAAGATCCAATCCTTTGACCCCTGTTGTTAATGTTTAAACATTACCTTAGGATGGATGGTACTATAATTCTAGCCTTCAAGCTTGTGGTTATTGTCGCGATTGATTTGTGACAACTATGGACTTCCCCTACCACTAGCTATGACAGGTGTTCTTTGATGGAACCAAATAGATCATGACAAGAGTACTCCTCGGGAGTCTCGCATCTATATCTGTGACTCTTCCACAACTTATCTCTTCCGTGCATTGGTTTTCAGAAGATTGTTAAACTATGCATCCACATCTCGGGATTCTATCCTGAGCATGTTCATTTTCCCCTTGTTGTTTTACAACCTTTGTCTACCAGTTGGTAGCCAAGTAGTAAATGTGCATCGGTGTATTCTGATGTAAGATACTCTTGTGGTTCCCTATCGAAGTCTGTGGTTACGTTCTTTCTGTTGTAAGCTTTCCTTCTAAGAATATTAAACTATTCTATAAGTTCCATGGTCTCAATACTTATGAAGACCATCTATCTAACAATTTGAAACCTTCTCCTCTTGTTTCCTCCATTACCTTGATGTGTTTCATGTTTGTCATCTCAAAATTGTTTCTAAACACTCCATCCATGAGTTGACCATGAAATACTCTTTGTGTTTAGTGTGCTTCCCTCTTATCTCTAGAGTGACCCTGTCTCTTTCTCTCTCTGTCTCTCTTCCTACCTTTGGAATCTCGGGTCGAGATTCTCGTAAGGGGGATAGAGCTGTAACACCCCAGTTTTAGTTAAATAATATTTAGGGTTTGATTGTGCATTCATGAGCATCATGTCTTAATTTGTGCATTAAATAAAATAAATCAAAACCCTAAACCCTATTTCCTTCCCTCTCTAAAATAATTCAAAATGGTTTTGCATTTGAAAAGTACAAAATATTCGGAGCCCAAATTGAATAAAAGGGATCCATAGTATTTCACATATTTTATAAAGCCTCTGGTAATTTTTAAATTCATTTACAAAAGAGAGAAATCAAAACAGAAAAAGGAAAAAGAGTTCTGCTAAAAAAATAGATCTAGAGCTCCCCAGGCCGGCCCAGCTTGCCCCTCTCCCTTCCTCTTTCCTCCCCCTGCCGCCCGCGCGCAGCACCTCGCGGCCCAGCAGCGGCCCACTCCGGCCCGTACCCCTTCGCATCTTTCTTCTTTCTTCCTCCTCCGTCTAGATGGACGCAACGAAGCGGCTGCATGTCCAGTCACCGTCCGTCTATCCTCCCGAGCTCTACGATGCACGCCGCCGACCGCCGAGCCTAGGATAAGAACGCTAGTGCCATGCTCTCTATCCCCACCCCAATTTCCCTCTCTATATCCCTCTGTGTCACTCGCGCGCAGAGAGCCCAAACCCTAGCCCGCCATGGCCTCGAGCTAGAGCTTGCTCTCGTCCTCCCCTTGCCCATCTGAGGCTGCCATGCTCTTCGCCTCGCCGTGTTGAGCCTCCATGCCGAAGGAATCGATCAGGGGCGCCTCAAAGCCTCGCCATCAACGTCGTCTTCCCCGACACCGGTCGTCGTCGATTTAATGCCCTCGGACCACGCCAAGCCTTACCGACCCCTCTGTCGCAACCATGGTGAGCTGCTGGTGCTCAGGCACCCCTCCATTCTCCTCCTTGCTCTCTATATCGCGCCCGCATCGAACGCCATACCCCGCCACCGTAGTTTTGCTCGCCGCCGATGAGTCCCTCAACCAAATGGTCCAGTGCCGACATTTTCTGGTTCCCCACGACAAGGCACGTCCAGTGCAGCTAACCACACAAGCCCATGTTGCCTCCTGCCTCGGATTCGATCAAGGATCAGAGGATCAACCTTTGGCTGATGTCAGCATGATGTCAGGCCCAAGTCATATATGCCTTTTTTCTTTTATTTATTTTGTTTTGTAATTTATTTTCTGGATTTATAAATATCCCCGTGGGGCCTAGTCATCAGTTACAGAGGGTAGCCTCAGACCCAGTGAGAATATCCCCAGACCCCGTGGTGACGTCAGCCCTCTGTCATGATGACAAAATACTCAATTTAAATGGTTTATAAGTCAGAAAAATGATATAATGAGAACTACCTATCTAAGCTATAATAATGATATAAACTTATAAATTCAATAACTAATGATTTATAAGTCAGAAAAATATGAATAATATATCAAAATGTTCAGAAAAATGAGAACTACCTATCTAAGATATAATAATGCATTGTTAAGGAATTTAAATAGATCCAGAGCTCCCCAGGCCGTCCCAGCTTGCCCCTCTCCCTTCCTCTTTCCTCTCCCTGCCGCCCGCGCGCAGCACCTCGCGGCCTAGCAGCGGCCCACTTTCCTCCTCTGGCCATATGGACGTAGCGAAGCTGCTGCGTGTCCCATCGCCGTCCGTCGATCCTCCCGAGCGCTACGATGCACTCCGCAGACATCTGAGCCGAGGATAAGAACGCTGGTGCCATGCTCTCTCTCCCACCCCCATTTCCCTCTCTATCTCCCTCTGTGTCGCTCGCGCGCAGAGAGCCCAAACCCTAGCCCACCATGGCCTCGAGCTAGAGCTCGCTTCCGTCCTTCCCTTGCCCATCTGAGGTTGCCATGTTGTTTGCCTCGCCGTGTTGATCCTCCGTGCCGAACGAATCGAGCAGGGGCGCCTCAAAGCCTCATCATCAAGGAAGTCTTCCCCGACGCCGGCCGCCGTCGATTCAACACCCTTGGACCACACCAAGCCATCCCGACCCCTCCGTTCTCCTCATTGCTCTCTGTATCGCGCTCGCGTCGTACGCCACACCCCGCCGCCGCAGTTTTGCTCGCCGCCGACAAGTCCCTCGACCAAATGGTCCAGCGCCGCCATTTTCTGGTTCCCCGCGACAAGGCACGTCTAGCGCAGCTAACCACGCAAGCCCCCGTTGCCTCCTGCCTCGGATTCGATCAAGGATCTGAGGATCAACCTCCGGCTGATGTCAGCAAGACGTCATGCCCACGTCATATATGCCTTTTTCTTTTATTTAGTTTTTTTTGTAATTTCTTTTCTGGATTTATAAATATCCCTGTGGGGCCTAGTCGTTAGTGACTGAGGGTAGCCTCAGACCTAGTGAGAATATCCCCAGACCCCGTGGTGACGCCAGCCCTCTGTCATGATGACGCAATAATAAATTTAAATGGTTTTAATAAATCCAAACAATGATATAAACTTGTAAATTCAATAAATAATGATTTATAAGTCAGAAAGATAAGAATAATATATCAAAATGTTTAGAAAAATGAGAACTACCTATCTAAGCTATAATAATGCATTGTTAAGGAACTTCAATTAACAAGTTTGTTAGAAGAACATAGTAACCCCTCACAGGTGATTCCAGAGTTTCCCCGAGTTAGGGTTTGCACCGCTCGGAACCCCAATTAAATTGCCGAGCATGTCTTAGGGTTACATTTCAATACAATTTAACTTGTAATATCATCATACTTGATTGAATATTGCATCAATGCCTTGTGTTGATTGTTTCCCCATTCTTTCCGGTGATTTGGTTCTTCTCGGTAGAATACGATATTGAGATTGAGATCGAAGACCGAGATCAAGACCATCGAAGATCGAAGAACAATACTTGACCAACTCTAATCAAGTCAAGTACAAGGCTTCCGTATATTTTCTTATTGGTTATCAATAGGCAAAGGCAAGCATAGCCCCACCATGATATAATCCTATGATTTCGAAAGCATTTCAATTCCTGCCATGATGCATACGATTCTACTGTGGTCTTTTATAGATAGATAGAGTATCCTATCTGTTGCATTACTTCCTTGGATCTTATATTACCTGATCCACTACTCCTAGCATAACTAGGTCTGGCTTGTGTGCACTGCTAGAGCTTTTATTTGTGTCCTGCTTAGCCATGCTTAGCTGTTAAGTCTGGTTCATCCATATGATGTATCAGTTGCAGAGAATCTAGTATGACAGGAGAACATGATGAGATGGGATCGGAGGTGATATGATATTAAACAAGCTAAGGCTTGTATGGGAGGCCATGGTGGGATGTGGTTTTTCTAGTCCCATGCTCCCCACCACTAGAACCCGAGTTCTTGCCTTTGGAATCGACACGAGCATACAACCACATGGGGCCTGGACAACCTCATGACTAACTAACTTGCCTAGTAGATTCCATGAGTCACATAGTTCAGGCATTCCATTCTACATGCATTCTGGATCATCTCGAAGGCGGTAAAGGAGGTGCATTCATAACAGGTAGGTAAGCGTGGCCGGGGTTGCTTGTGGTGGATGGAGCCCCTGGTAAACCAACCTCGCCTCACATTTCTAGGTACCAGCTTCGGGATTTGACCAATAACGGTGGAACTATCCTTAGGGCGTGACTCATGTTCTTGGCGAAAGCAAGGTAAAGGTCGTGTCTAACCACCCTCTGTCGGCCTTCCGAGGAAGAGGGCTAATCATTGTGGCACTAGGAGAAGGTTAGTACGTGTGGGTAAAGTTGTACACCCCTGCAGTGTTAAATCTTTTCGAAAATCCGTGTTCACGGTTATGAATGCTTGGTGACCGGATCCTAAGATCATAGAGAACTATAACCTAATCGTAAAACTTGGCAGTTCAACGTGTGCATACGGATGCTTCCTCATGGGTACGAGGGGGTGATCCTAGATAAGGTTCAGATGATGATGATTTGGTGGATATCAAAGATATGATGATCAATATTTTGGGGATGTCGCTCTCTTATCCCCTTTTAAAATACTCTGAATAGACAAACTTCTTCTCTTCCTGATTTTATAAACAAAGATGGCTTTATGCAAAACAACTCCACCATCCATAAGTCTTGCAGAGTACACCCTATACTCACCCTTGCTTTGTTGATACTTTTGTAGCAGAGTAACTGTTCCCTGAAGATCAGTTTGGTACTACATTGACACCGACGAGTAGCTTGGGGTTCCCGGCCGACCGCTTGGAATCTATAGGCTAGGACGTCATCGTTATGCTTCAGGCCTCTTAGGCCATTTGTTAAGTTTTCTATACTTAATAACATAATTTGCCTTCCGTTGTTTGATGTTTGTGGTCAGTGACCTGTGCTTGTAATATTTTTGGTGTCATAGGGCCACTGCTGTGTTATCGATTCTTCACTGGATATCCTCGAGCTCAAGGTTAAGATTATGTCAGACGGAGGTCTGGGATTTGTTTATCCCTGATCCCGGGGGTGTCACAAACTGCTTTGATGTTAATACCTAGGGGCTTGGTGATTTCCTTTGCTTGGGTGATGGCGGTGCTGATAAAGTTGCCGATAAGAACCATGCATTCCTTTGGTGGAGGAGGATTATTGGTCAAGCCAATAGTGGCTGCATTTTCGGCCAAATGATTGAGTACATGAGTTCAACACAACATAAGTTCAGAGTACCTGGTTTACAGAAGTACAAGACAGAGATTGATTACCAAATATGCTGTCCTCAGCTTGCTGAATAGTCTCCGCGATGGAGTCCCGTTCTTGTTGGACGGCCTTATAAGCCTCAAGGTTACGAGTATTCTGCTCGGCGGCAGCTTTGTTCTGTTCCTTGAGGATTGCAATTTCCTCCTTCAGATGGTTGATCTACGTGTTTGCGGATTATTGCATGGCGTTCAGGGTGTCTCCGTGCATTTTTAGCGAGTCGGCTCTCTCCTGCTTAAGGATTTTGTTTTCGCTATCCCGCAATTGTATTTGCTTGGATTGCTCGACAATGTCCTTGGCCTTAGAGATAGCTTCTGCAAGTTGGACAAATGGCATAGCATAATGGGTAGTCGGAAGTTAATGGCGCAAGACCAATATTGAGTGTGAAATTGAAAAGAAAAATAGACTCTTGATCTTGGTGACTTGATCCTTCAAGAAGGCAGTTTTACCCTTTTCAGCTTCAAGATCTGCATTCACATTCACATTCTGGACCTTGTCGTTGGCGACGTTCCTCCGAGCATTCACATTCTGCAAGAAAGAGTAACGTTACTTAGTCTACTTGAAGAATTTATCCAGATTAGTATCCGCCTAGAGGCTTGGGGGCTACAGTACGAGTTTTTAACTCAGCAATGTGATTAGTCTTCCTTTAAGCATCTAGTCGGCTAATTCTGTTTCCACTATAGGCTTGGGGGCTACAGTATTGAAAATTACAAACACTGTGTGTGCTACTCTAAAAGTATCTAGTCAGAATAACTCATTCAAACTACATACTTAGGGGCTATAGTGCAAAGTTTCTAACTTAGAAACTCTTAGAGCATTCAGACCCAAAGACCTATGGTTTTCCAACTAAATCCTCGGGGGCTACAGTAGGATATTACATATGAAATGCAAAAGTCATATAAAACTTACAAGTGCAATGATCTTGAGATTGCTAGCGCTCTCATAGAATATCTTGCTAAAAGCAAGACTGTTTACGTGCAAGATTTCATCTTGCTTGAGCAGCTCCTCAAGACCACATGTGGGAGAAGTCGGTGCTGCACCAGGTGACAGAGTAGATCTACTCGGTGTAAGCACCGCGTAGACGATCTTGGGAAGCTCTGTTGGCGCCTTGGGTGCAACGACTCCGCCTAGGGGAGAAGTTCCGCCTGCCACCATTGCCTTACCACTACCAGTGGCATCCTTAGCCAGAGCTTTAGCCACTTTAGAGGACGTGCTCTCCTGCATCGCTTGCTCGCCAACAACATGGGGATCCGTGGCAACGTCTGTGACCTCGTTAGAAGGAGTTGGGTCCACTTCCATGGTGGAACGTTCAGACGGTATCTTTGCTGGAGAATTTGTTGGTGCGGCAGTGGGCTGGACGCTCAGAGTCGGAGGGGCGATGGAGGGAGATGCTTGGTTAAACATTTCTGTTTTTAGAAACCCTCGATGTCTTGGAGGTCTTCTTCAAACTCATACTGGCCTTCTTCCTGTAATGTGCAAAAGTATAAGTATAGGAATAAGACAAGCAAAAGACAATGTCGGATGATTATAAGCTTACACAACGGTTGGTGCCTTGGTTAACAGGATACCAGTCATTCTTATTTTCTCCGCCTCCAGGGAGGCGGTGGATATCTTGGAGGCTCCACCCTCCGTCTTCTTATTCTTGCCTCCGTCGGCAGTGTCAAAGGTGGAGCTCTTCCGCTTTCGCGCCAGCAGGACCTCGTCGTCGGACACGACAGTGACTTCCTTCATCTTGGGATCGTAGACTTGGGCAGCCATGCTACCTTCGTCTAGACTCTTCAGCTGTTAAGTGAATCCCAAAGTGTTATACGCAAGGATATGTGCAAGACGGAAGAACTGGAGTATATGTCATACACGGAAAATAAATAAGTACATCTGGGCATGTGCCACCCTCGAACATGTCATAGGTGATAGTGAAGCCACACTTCCTATCCTTCACCTTGACTATGTCTTTGAGGCGAAGCTTGATAGAGTCACTAGAGAAGTTTTCCTTGGAGATGCGGAGTCATTCCTTCCTGTCCTTGGTATACTGGTGCATGAGCTTCGCGCGGTGCTGCAGAGGCTGGATCCGCCTGATGAACTAGCACATGGCTAGGTCCAACCCGGTAAGACCCGTCTCTATGAACCAATCGATTCGCCTTATGGTGCGAGAGGCTTCATCGTCGGAGGGGAGGAGGGCTTGGGATCTCCATGTCGGGTCTTCAGCGGCAGCTCCATCGACAAAGTCCGGGTATGTTTTTTCTCGGCCAGCCACAGGAATATCTGGGCCATAGAAATACGTCCTCTGCCAATTTTTCCAGGATTCGTGACTACGCTGTCAAGGAACCGCCGGCCAGGCCAGATCTTGAAGCTAATGGTTCCACAGTTCCTAAGGTCCTCCTTGCTCACCCCGGCTCCCCTCTTCATGGTGAAGAAATAGATAAACAGATCTAACCTAGGCCTGATTCCTAGGTAACCCTCACAAAGCGTCGCGTAATTGATAAGCGCGAGGATGCTATTCGGAGATAGGTTTTGATGTTGAACCCGGAAGTAGCTAAGGACTTATATGAGGAAGTCGAAGATTGGGAGGGAGACGCCGCGTACCAGTTGATCTTTGAGGTATACCTTTTCTCCGACTTGGGGAGAAGGGACAACCTCGCCGGCCGGTGCCGCCCGCCAGACCAAACCCTCCGTCGCAGGGAGGTACCCCTCGGAGCATCTCCTTGATGTCATTTTCGGTGATGTCCAAGCCACGCCACTCCCCCTTATGGGAGTCACCTTCCTCCTCCAATGGTTCCAGCCCCGCTGGAACATGTTCGCCGCCAGTGGATTCTACCACCACGAAATGTGGCACCACCACGCCCTCCGGTGGGACATGGACTCAGCCCGTCGACTTGGCGGCTGCCTCGCCTGACTCCGCCATGGACGGAGTGCTGCTACTGCTAGCCATTGGAGCGGCGGGGGATGACTAGGTTTGGAGAAAGCTAGGGTTTTTCTCTGAACGCGCAAAAGGCTCGAGTAGATGTTGGCTAGAGGAAGAAGACGATGCAAGGAGGAATGAGGTGAAAATATAAAAATCACCGCGGTTGTAATATATAGTACTCAGCGTCAAGATTCATGCAAGTTGATCGAACGGTTGCTGCATGGACAGCGTGTGTGCGAGCGTGCACGGAAATTTCGCCACGTTCCCACCACTGCGGCCAACGTTTTGTATCCTTCGCGTGGGAAAATGGCTATGATTGCGTTCTCTGCATGTGTGAGTTACGAGGCATCGCTGACCTATGGTCTACGTCAGTCTTCTGGCATAGGTAGGTGAATAATCCCATCTGAAGATTTCGGCATGGACGGATCCCGTCCGGCTACGAGAAGAGTACGATGGAAGATTCAGCAGATCTTCAACTTATATGTTGAAGACGGAGAACATTGCAGGGTTCTTGGGAGGACTACAAGATATTGCTTGACAATTTTCCGACATCCATCTAGACAGAGCATTCAACCTGAAGAGGCAAGATAACGCAAGATTTCAGAGTTCTTCGGGGGCTACTGTTGGGGATATGCTAAATGGGTATCACCATTGCATGTCTCTAATCCGAATAACCCGGGTGGCCCACAGTTGGTAGTAGGGCCTATGGCCTGCTGGGCGGTCTAGTTAGATGGATCCAGAAGGGAGGCCCATGCCGGATGAAAGAAGGCTACGATGGAGTCACCAGCGTACCCGGAGCCTTGGAGTGCAAGACACGTTAGACTAGTTTTATATTGTGTAGGATCTGTAACCTGTCCGGCTAGGACTTTCTCTGTAACCCTAGGATCTGGTGTCTTTATAAGCCAGACCTGGAGGAGCCTTTAGGGCGTAACAACTCATATCGCGCACAGCGAACCGATCCCTATAACTCGGCGTATTGCCATTATAGTGATTTATAGCAGGAGTAGGATTCCTCCATCGTCGTGGGATCTGAACCTGGGTAAGTTGTGTTACCTCGTACCCGCCAACCTTCCTCCGTACCACACGTCTCTAAACACGCACTGTGAGGACCCCTCAATGGTGTACTCGTCGGCAATACCACGACACATGGCTCCTGGTTTCTTTGACGTGTTGGAAATCTCATATCTTTGGCATTTATGTAGTGATTCCCATCATCATACGTCATTATCTTTGTAGGGAAAATAAGCAAGAAAGGATTGCATACCCCTTTGATCATTAGGCATTAGTGGAAGGTTTTAGAGAGATATTTCATCAAATATATGAATAATATCTAGTTTAAAGGCAGACGTGGATGGCTATATTTCACAGCCATCATGCATCTCTCTTACTCTTGCATCATGAGTCGCGATCTGGATTAAATTGCAATCCCAAGTACTACATAGCCTTTACTTTTACACCCCACTGGAGCTTGTTCCTTCAATCCTATGAGACATTACTATAGGAATTGGTTGAGACATGCGAGTCATTGAATTGCAAGTGTCGGGTTTGTGAGAGTCTTTGACAATGAGGTACTTAAACAACTAAAACTTAGTAATGGGATAACTAAAGAAAGAGGCACCGGTGGGCAATATTTGATATCTGGTTTTTATATGCTCATTTGTGTCTACCTAAAACCCGAGTACTTGATACCTGTTCCTTGACTATCGCACTATCCACATGTGGGTGCCTTTTTGGGTTCCCTTGGAATGGAACTTGATTCTGAAGAATGTTTTGGGCCGCAACTAGTTCGGGCTTTATATGTTACCTACTATACATATGTCATGTTATGCCATATTTATTACATGTTGATCGATGAGCGTTTATTACTGTTGCGTAGGTGGGCACTCTGTCACGAGAATATATTTTCTATGGTCTCTGCTCGCGTGGCAAGTACATGTAACATCTGAGTCCGTACGAGACTTAGCTATACCTCGTGCGGGTAGCTATTTTGGGCGGCCTCTAAAAAATTATCTGGTTTCTTTGAATGGTTCTATCATGACGCCTCGTTGTTTTTATTCGTTTGCTTCTTTCCAGGTTTAGCGTGCGTGTGTTGCTATTTGTGCATCCCCGCACTGTAAATCTTTTTGAAAATCCATGTCTGTGGTTATGGATTAATTGGAGCAAAGTTTCTCGATCATAGACAAGCATAACTAAAGTACCGCTTTTAACATGACTAAAACTTGACTAGTAATTGTCCAATGTTCATGGAATGATTAATAAAATTTCCTACGGATGGGATGTTCTTATGACTTCTCATTCAGGAACGAGAAGGAGAGAGAGAGTGATGCTTAGTTACATTGATATATATTTGTTGGGTAATTAGTTGTTGTTTATTTAACAAGCATCAGTCTATCATTGGTTAGACGGATGTTGTAGTGTGTCTCTATAGAACTTCTAGCCTTTAATTTCACTGCAATTGCGTCACCCTTAGGTTGTTCCCCTTAGATGCATAAAGACTTGTTGAGACCCCTAGGGTATCACACGATAAATATTGTTCAGATGGACAGGTATACCCTGAGGAAGGTTACTGGGTCAAAGAGACCGATGATGGTGGCAACGACAGTCTGGTGTAGAGATTCTGGGGATGGAGATCCATGAGATCTGTGGGCAGGATGTGCTTATTTTTAGGGCATCTTATGCCAATTTGCCTCTTATCTGTACTCGGATCATGTTTTACGCTTCTTCTTGATACTCTGATGTGTGATGTTTGAGGATGTATCCTAAACTATTATTTATATCTAGGATATTTGGATCTTGTCATATGGCGTTGAATATTTATATTTCTTTTAGATGGTTTGGCTCTGATGTACTCATGTATGTCATTGGCATACATACTCATTTGTGTATGTTGGACTCACAGTCCAGTCGGCTATGTCTCTTGCACATAAAGATATAACCACGAGAAGTGGATATGGTGGTTGGCTGGTGCCGTGCCCTGATCTGCTCAGACGGGAACTACACGTGTGTGTCCCTTGGGCCTCCTCGGTAGGACACCTTATGCACTTTTGGCTTATACCGGCTTGTGATTTAAAGTGTAGGGCCAGGGGATTACAGTCTCCAACTCCATTGTGTGGTTGTCAAGCACAAGGTTTTGTATAAGTAATATGGAATATAAATAAAGTAAAGTAAAACAAGTAAACCTAGGCAAGCAAGATAAAATAAAAAGAAGATAGTTTTTTTGGGTTTTGTGTGTCTTTGCAAGTGAAGAAAGTATTTTTTTATTTGAAAAATAATAAATTGCATAAAATATAAAGTGTAATAATTGTGTCGTGAAGGTGTTTCTAATGGTTTAATATTGATCGGGGTTCATGGGTTCACTGGTCTACTCTCTTTTTGGGTTGTAGTGGACACAAACAATTCATCAAAGGCATAATATTGGTGGAATTTCAACAAGTGTTTGATAAGCATTCATATGGGAATCACATCCTAACATAGAGATAATGCAACACATATCTCTTATACTCCTTAAGAAATTGAAAACTCCAAGCAATCTTGAATTAAGAATCAACAGAGTATAGCCTTAGGTATTTTGACATGATGTTTGGATCACAAATATGCTACCTTGACCAAACAAAAATCAAGCTGTCACAAGATAATCATAGCACATGAATTCACTTTATCCTTAGTGAGGCAGCAAAATAAGGTAAATACCATAGTAGATCTTGAATTTATTATCAATATTCAATCACTACCACCAGGCTACTCCATCTAATACACACTTCTCCCCACATATTATCTTGCATACAAGTTGGATCAAAACAAGTACTTAAAACAGGGTACATGATAGGAATCTATCAATACATCTTACACATAATAGGTTTTAATCTTATATATCAAATCATAGAATAAAGATCCACACATAGGAATTATATATCTGACCATAATCATGTTGGGCGACTCATATGGTACTAGATCTATGAAGAACAAGAGAGAAATAGATCAAGCTACTGCCACAAACCCATAGTCCAGAGGTGGAATACTCCCTCCTCATCATGGTGATGATGGTGGAGACACTGAAGAAGGTAGAGAACCCTCCGACGGGGCTCCCGCAAAGTTTCCCCCTCCAATCTTTGTTGGTTATGGCTTTGTTTTGGTGTTTCATGTTTTTGCGGTGCTTTGTGTCGAGGACTCCTTGGGGGATCTTTATATAGAATTTTTTAGGTCAAAACAAGTCCGTGGGTGAAAGGATCAAGCGAATCAGACAGCCGAGGTGTAAAAGAGCACTGGTGGCGTGTACTGTGTGTTCTACTTAGGACAATTGGGGCCTCGAGGCTCCCCTCATGTGGTCCAAGTTCTCTAGGTCCTTCTAGAAATCCCAGGTCCATTTGACTTTGTTTAGGTCCCTAAAAGATAAAAATACACAAAATTAGGGTTTTCCTGTCTGCAGAGTTATAACCAAAAGAAAGGGATCATTGATAAATCCCCAAAAATCAATGCAAAATATGGATATAATATCATATATGTTGCAAATAAGTGGGAATTCATATCAACAAACTACAAAGTTCATGCATGCATTTTACATGCATCAACATCCCCAAGCTTAACATGTACTTGTCCTCGTGTATGAAGGTGATAAAACTAACATGGACTTTGGAGTTTGGTGCTTATTTTCACTAGAAAGTATCATAAAAAGTTAAACGGTTCATTCATTAGAGAATAACAACAAGCAAGCATAGCATAAAGTAGTATCTCTAATAATATCATACTTGATAACTCAATGTATATTGACTAACAAAAATGCATATAGTAACCATGAAACAATAGTTGCATTCTTCTCATAGATAAAAGTATAAATATATATATAGTGGCGACCCTATGGTCAGAATATTGGGAAAGGAGGTTGGAAAAAGTGTATGGCTGGAAACTAGGGAATATCATATGTGAGACACAAGCTATCTTCCAAACATTATACATTAAGTTTATGGTTGAAGCATGGTACATCATTAGTGTTTGGCCATTGCCCCTCGTTACCTTATTCTTTTTGTCATTCTTGTTTTGACACTTTTTGCTTCTTTCCTCTCTTTGTTGTTTATTTGTATTTCTTTGTCACTTTTTGCTTGTGTTGATTTCTGGGAAGACATAGCCTCTATATACTCACTCTTCTCAGCTTTTGATATCATATAAATATTTGGCAGATTTTTGCCCTCATCTTAGCGGTGGTACCCCTTCTACGGAGGGTTTTTTCCCTCATATTTTAGTGTATGCATCGTCTTATTGCTTCTTGGTAAGGGGTACTCTATGCCCAATGAGTTCATGGTCACCCCACGACTAACTTATCCATGTCACCCATACCCATAATAATAGTGTTTGGAAGCTAAATAATGACTCACACATGATAGTAAAACTTTGGGATATAGCTTGAGATATTTGGTTAGGTGTTTCCTATATAAATGCTAAGTTTGTTTTGCCAAAGGAGGTTGTTTCAATATGGTGGGGCTAGCAATAATAACCGTTTGACCTTCTACAAGAATGCAAGGTGCACATAGTACTAGATCATTTCTAGAATACAATATAATCATTGACTACCATTATTTATGTTGAATATGAAAACTAGAACTAGATGATACAATTGTAATTTATCACTCCATAAAGCATATGAACAATCGAACTAGAAGCAATAACATGCATAGCTTGTTTTCCCATTTTTCTATTTCAAGCAAGGCATTCAATCAAACATGTCATTCATTCATGGGATAGTTTTTTCAGTAGCTCTTTCTTAAGAATGAAAAATATCTATCATGGTGGTCTTATTTATTTCCAAGCATATCAATCAAAACTAAACATAACACTAAGCAAAGACGCTCCATGTTTCTACACTCATTTTAGAGGTTGCAAACCAAGAGTTTTACAGGTCTAGTGGGGTGACTTGGGCATCCCCAAGCTTATGGTTTTAAACATTATTGAATATCTCTTGGTGTGGTGTTCCTCCATTCCCTGTCAAAAACACAAAACTTTCTACCATTTCTTTTTCTATGAGGTGACATTAGTGGTACAAGGATATGATAATGGTTGCCATATAATTCATAGAATATTGTACTCGGTAGTACAGAAATAATAGTATCCTACACATTTCTAGCATATCAAAAGACTCATGGAAAATCATTTTGAGACTCAAAAGAATGGCTCAAACACTAGTGGGCATAATCTGTCTAGATTTTCAGCACGAGCAAAACATATTTATTTCAACCACCTAGACATGTCAGGAGTTTGGCCATTTTTTTTCATATAGAGGATGAAATGTTTTAAATACTTTGTAAATATGATAGAAATTGGAGTTACATAAAAAATCAGAGATTTTTTCTGCTAAATAGTGTTGTGCAGAATTTTCTTCTCCATGTGTTCTAACAACTTTCTATCATCCAAAATGGGATATACTTAGTACTTTATTGATAACCTATAGAAAATACAATAAAAAGGGACTCTTTTAACTACATCAAGCATGCATAAAAATAAATAACTGGGTTGCCTCCCGAAAAACATTTTCTTTATATATATATAGCTAGGCTTTACTTACTTGATTCAAGTGGTGTGGAGATCATGTGGTAGATTGTACCTTGGTGTTATCTCCTTCTTCATGGGAAGTGTTCCATACATTTCGTATGAGCTAACTAAAACTTCACATTCCCTTCCTTTGAATCAATGATTACACCTGTAGTTCTCAAAAAAGGTCTTCCAAGAAATATATGACTAGAGGTTTTAATCCCCATGTCCATGAAACAAAGTCAATAGGCACGAAGTCATATGTAACTCAATGATTACATCATTTATTTTTCCTAAAGCATGTTTTTTGAGTCATCAACAAGAAAAACATCTAATTAACATTTTGCCATGGTTTTGAGTTCTAGTAGTTCATATAGTTCTTTGGATAAAATAGAGACACTAGATCCTAGATCTAGAATAACATGATGGGTCTCATTGCCAATGGTGATTAATATCTTGGAGAGCCAAGCATCCCCACGCATTGGTGGTATCATGGGTTCATTATTGTATCTTTATATCTTTTATTTTATCACATAGTTTGCTATATAGGAGCCAAAACATGCTTGATTAACATTAATGGTTGGTTCATTAGAAAACTTTTGTAGGATATTGATAAGTTCATACAACCTACATTTATCAAGGTCTAGTAGAGGTTCTTTTTATTTCACTTAGCATTTTAACTTCCTCTATTTGTTTGTCATTTCTAATCATTCGTGGCTCAAGCATAGTGGTTTCCTTTTCTTATTTCATAATATCTTCTATCTTTCTTCTTTTGTAATTCTCTTCTTCACATTCCACATAAGTTACCAAATCTCTAGCATGTCCTAGAAGGCGGCTTATGAGGGTTATCTTGGAGTGGATATGACATGGGTATGCCCTACGAGTACCCGATAATAGCCTACCCTGTTTGGTTCATCAGAAGACCATGAAGAAGGCGTACCTCAATCATGAAGCCTAGGAGGATTTCGGGTGGCCCAAGTGTAGGACGCATTCGACTCCTTGGGAAGACGTTTTCTTCGGATAGAAACTTGAAGGGATAAAACCTAAGCTTGTAACCGACTTGGCCTATCCCCGATACCTAGCCTATCAATATAAGTGCTAGGAGGGCACGACGAGAAGGACTACCTCATAACCTAGCACACACCTTGCCAGATCCAATCTGCGCACCCATGTAACCTTCGACATCCCCATTAACAAAGAGCAGACAAGCAGGAGTAGGGTTTTCCCTCTAGGTCCTGAACCTGGGTAAACCTCGTGTCTCTGTGTTGCGTGTCTGTTAGCCGTTCCGTGATCCAGCGTCTCCTCCTTCTCCAAAACCTAAGTTCATAACAATGGGCATTGATGAGTCAAACCCTTCTCAGTTGGTGCCGTCTGTGGGAATTGGGGATGCTGATGTAGCGGTCGTGACGACCTCATCCACTACGATCTTCAACTCCTCTGCGATAGAGAACCATCTTCTCTTCGGCACCATTGACTTCACCATCCACTCGCCGGGGAATCGCCAAGACTTCGATTCCATAGGAGACGGAGTCGCATGATGCTCAGGAGCCTATGCTTCCAGGTGGGCAAGGTTGGCACCCTTCGCCTCCCTGAACGGGTGGTGCCTCCGCCAATCGCAATTTCCTCGGGGTGCCGCCAATTAGTGTCCTAAGTGCACCCTCATTGACGTACAATTCGGATCTCTGCGACCCTCCTACGTAGGAAGGAACCTACGGTTCCGGATCTGAGAGCTGCGGGAGTAATGATCTCCCCTACCTCTTCATGTGCGCGGCCATCATTGATGCTCATGATGATAACGGAGCAAATCCACAAGATCCCCCTAACACTACAAACGGAGGACCTGTTCCTCCCCCGAATCCTCTGAATCCTCCGAACCCCAACACCGCCAATGGTAACGATGCGGCTCGGCAGGAGATCCACCTCAACAAGGCTGAGTGGGAGAGCGTCCGAGAAGCCGTGCGGGGTAACCCCTTTCCTATGAACGCTTCGCGTGACATGCTGATGGGATACCACTGGATCCTCGTGAAGGAGCACAATCGATAGGTTGCGCACAACAAAGAGATTGAGAAACATCAGAGGGCAGCCGACGAATCAAGCGCTCGACGAGCCGTGCTCTCCTCCATCGGCGGGTCCTCTTGCAAAGGCTACGATGGCCACATCTCTCACAGGATCCCTTCCCGGCTGGAGCGCATGGACCCTGGTGCTAGACGCGAGGTCACCAAGGCACTCGATATGTCCTTCATGTCGACGGACTCACAGGGCAACATGATTCCCAAAACACCACAGTCTGCGGTCATAATAGCTACTACATATGTTCTCGCCAATCAACCGCCAGCTGGGGATCCACAATCGGCCGTGCACAAATCTGCAATCACAGGCCTCAGACTCGTCGAAGCCGCGCTGACTGGAGAAGAAACCCTGGAGCCGAAGAAAAAGGCCGCAGTGAAATTTACAAAGAGCCGCACTACCTCATCCGATGAGGACGACCACGACTTATCGCAGCGACGCCGCAGCCCTCGGCGAAGGAGCCGCAACTATGATGCTCGCTATGAGCTCACACTTCAAAGAATCGACAAATCACACACAAAAACCACATGCTCCACAGAGTCGGAGGAAGAAAATGAGTTGATGCGAGTGTCGACCCGATCTTCAGATGAACCTTTGGCAATGTTTTCAGGCAAGCATTCTCCCCCTTTCTACCTATTTTACATTTTTAGTCTTTATTTCCTCCTGTTGAGCTATTGCTATCTGTGTTGCGATGCTCTAGTTTTCATACCCGTGGTATCCCTTGCAGCCTTATATTGCCTTGGACACATCCTATTACCTGTTGATTGGTAGATAGTTGGACTTGCGTGTCGTAGTCGCTTGCTCAAGTGCTGTTGCATGTCGTCAGGTACCACAATTGTTGGAAGACTGCCATATGCTTTATGTTGGATATGATCATGATTTTAATTACTGTTTAATAACTAAAATTGAAGTAGGTAAATAATGCAGAGGCACAGGTGGGCAATAGATGTTATTTGGTTTTTAACCGTCCACTTGTGTCCCGTAGGACCCCGAGTACTTGATACCTGTTCTTTGAATATTCACACTATCCGCGTGTGGGACCATGAATCCCCCTAACCCTAGCTTGAGTCATATTTAATTCCTTGGGGCCACAAGTAGTTTGGGTATTTATTACTATCCTGTACTTATGCCATGCTTTACTACTTTATTTATGATTGCGCGTGGAGCACCTGTACTGTTTAGGAACAAATGTGGAATGTTTTCGCGGTATCGACAAGCCCAGTCACACTTTCGGGTTCCCAGTCGTTTACAGCCATTGGCACAAACCTCTGGGTCCGTCTCGGAGCGGGCCAAATTCATCACGGGTAGCTTGGTGGGGTGGGCCCCTGAAATCAAATATGAATCTTGCAAATGTTCTGTCGTGATGCCTCGTTGGGTTTTCATTTGGTTTTTCCCAAGGTTGATCGTGCGTGTGTTGCTATTTGTGCCCCGCTGCAGGGTAAAACTTTCCGAAAGCCGTGTCCATGGTTATGGATGACTTGGAGCATAGTATCTCGATCATAGACAACTATAACTAAAGTAGTGCTATAAATTTGACTTTATAATGACTAGTAATCAGCCTCACTATAATGGAATGGCTAAATAAAAGTACCAACAACTGCTGGATTTGGGTTGTCACCTGTTACCATTGTATCTGACTAGTAAGTATTGCAACTACAACAGAATGGTTAACTAAAATTGCCCACTATTTATCATATCAGGAGGACTCATGCTATCTGTATCTGACTAGTAATCGTCGCAACTATAACGGAATGAGTAAAACTGCCAACTGTGTGAGTTCCTCGGTTGACTTCCTCGTTTGGTCTCGAGGGGGAAATACCAGGATGGGTATGCTTAGTGATAGTTTCAGGTTGGATCCGAATAGGTCTTTCTTATCCCTATCTGATAGGCGCCAGTTGTATTGAGTCTCTATAGGTTGTTTAGTGCATGCTGCGCTGCCGCTTCAGTCCACCATACCTATGTAGGCGAGGACCGCCGAATTCTAGTCTCACAGTGTACTGGCCTCAGTACTGATCACTCTCTTTTTCCTTTGCCCTTTGTCGGCACCCCTTTTGTTTAAGCAGGTTTTGAGATCGACGTCGTTAGCAGGGTTACCCTTCCGGCTTGGCCTGGGCAGGGTTATGGACGCCATTGGTTATTCTTCAGGGCTCTTAGCTCAATTTGCATCTTGTCCGTACTCAGACGCTGTATCATTTTCAAGGTGATTTGGATTTCTGTATTGTATATCTGTATTCTTGACTCTTGGAGTCGTTGTTGTATATATCTGTTCTATGGGTTCCATCGTGGACTATTGTCTAATGATATTACTTTGTTTTCCACCCGCACGAAAGTGCCTGGTGGGCACCTTTGAATCGTTTCTATGCGGGTTTGGCGGAAATCGCTGAAACTTGCATAGGGCCGATTCTGAGGGTGTTACATGTGACCCCCGAGGAAAAAGAAGAGAGCATGTCTACGATGATCGCAAGGAGGTTGATATGGTCGCGTCTGGCTACGTCGACCTCTGTGAAGATGGAAACCGCATCAGCGGCAGCTACCGTGACAGTGGTAAGCCTGCACAATCATGGCAATGCTGCACTCGGGACAATGAGCCATCCGCGTTCCAAAATCTGTAGGGTCCCTGCACACCATCCACTTCTACATCGACAAGCACGATGGTAAGAAAAAAGCCAGTCATCTTCTCAAGGACTGAAGGGAGTTCCAGAAACTTCACGAGGGATACGCCAAATTGCGACGTGACGCAGTAAACCAGGGATTCGGCTCCACCCCTAGGACCATTGCATATGGTGACCCACCACCATCCGGAGGACCCGCGCAGCCTGCGGCTGCACCGGCCTAGAACAATGGAGCAGAATAGTACCCATGACCGCTGGGTGCCATGATGATACAACAGGGGCATCCATAAGACATGGTCCAGATCGGAGGATTCGAGATGAGTCATGTGTTCATGGATGGTGGCAGCGGCATCAACCTGATGTTCGCCAGTAGACTCGAAGCCATGCGGATCCCGCTTAGCAGCCTGGAAGCATCCAACACGACCTTCCACGGCATAGTCCAAGGGAAAGGAGTGTACCCCCTAGGCAAAATATGGATCGATGTCATCTTCGGCATCCCTAAGAACTTCAGGCGTGAGCGGCTTGAGTTCAAGGTGGTTGACTGCCCTCGTAATACCACGCCATCCTTGGTCGTCTGGCATTCACAAGATTCCTGGCAGTACTACACTATGCATACCTCCTGCTGAAGATGCCAGGACCTAACGGCATCATCACCGTTCCAGGAAGCTTCACCAAGTCTGATAGCTGTGACAGAGACTTCAATAGAATCTCCTAGTCCTTCCGCATGCAAGACAAGCTCACGAGGTTGAAGGAGTCGACAGACAACAGTCTGCCCTGTGACCAAGCAGAACGCACCCGACCTATCGTTCGACTCGACGGTCAACACCAAGGCGGTGCATGTCCACCCGACGGATCCCACCAAGATGGATCTGATCGCCAACAACCTGGGTCCCGCATAGGAACTCGTGCTGGTCTAATTCTTACGTGCGCGCTGGGAAATCTTCGCCTGGTGTCCCATAGACATGCCAGGAGTTCCCAGGGAATTTGTCGAGCACGCACTCAACGTATACCCGGATGCCTGTCGAGTGAAGCAAACGATGCATCGACTGTCCGAGGGAAGAGCGGAGGAAATCGATATCAAAGTCAACAGGATCCTCGATGCTAACTTAATAAGCGATATTAAAGAAGCACTTGGGTATCTAACCCTGTGCTAGTCCCTAAGAAGGACACGAACATCCTGCGGATGTGCGTGGGCTTTATGGCGCTTAACAAGCACTGCCCAAAGGACCACTTCCCCCTACCGCGGATTGACCAAATCATCGATTCCACCATGGGATGTGAATGACTCTCGTTCCTTGACACCTACTCAGGCTACAATTAGATTAAACTGAAGGTCGAGGATCGGGAAAACACGACCTTCATTACGCTGTTCAGAGTCTTTTGCTACAATATAATGCCTTTCGGGTTCAAGAACATAGGCGCAACTTACCAAACGTGCATGCAGGCCTGCCTCAAGAAACAAATTGGTCGAAACATTCAGGTCTATGTCAATGCCATAGTGGTCAAGACCAAGGAGATCCGAACATTGATCGACGATCTCCGTGAGACGTTCAATAACCTGGATCGATATAGGATCAAGATGAACCTAAAAAAGTGCGCCTTCGGTGTCCCATCCGGACAATTGCTCGGTTAATTCATCTCTAAGAGAGGCATCGAGGCCATTCTGAAGAAAATAAAGGCTATACTAGCCATGGAGAAACCAAAGAATGTCAAAGGATTCCAGCAGCTAGTTGGGCAAATCACAGC
The DNA here is from genome assembly GCA_916181665.1 of Avena sativa. Taxonomy (NCBI): domain Eukaryota; kingdom Viridiplantae; phylum Streptophyta; class Magnoliopsida; order Poales; family Poaceae; genus Avena; species Avena sativa. Next base: position 84,385,848 of record OV702296.1, read on the forward strand.
GCTCAGCATGTTCATCAGCCACATGGGCGAAAAGGCTCTCCCTTTCTACCAGCTGCTTCGCAAGTAAGACAAATTTGAGTGGACGGCTAAAGCTGACGAGGCATTCGAAGACCTCAAATGTCTTCCCTGCATATCTCCCGTATTGGTGACGCCAACGGAGAGAGAGCCCATGCTGCTCTACATTGCTCCAACGCACCAAGTGGTCAGCACAACACTTGTGGTCGAATGATCCGAGGATGGCAAAACCCACGGGGTGCAACACCCGGTGTACTACCTCCGCGAGGTGCTGACACCAAAGAAGCAGAGGTACCCTCAATACCAAAAGATAGCATACGGCGTATTCATGATCGCACATCATCTATTCCACTACTTCCAGGAGCACCAGATAGTGGTCGTCAATGATGCACTACTATCACACATCCTTAACAACACCGAAGCATCGGGGCGAGTGGACCTATGGAGAATTGAGCTGTCCCTGTGGGACATCATCTAGAGCGGCACACCGCCATCAAATTACAGGTGCTTCCCGACTTCTTCGTCCATTGTATGGAACTGCAGCTCTTGGAGACTCCGGACATGTCTCAGCTCTGGACAATGCACTTCGATGGATCCAAACATGGGGAAGGAGCTAGAGCCGGAGTAATCTTGACATCCCCCCAAGGGGACAAGATGGGCTATGTGTTGCGGATGAGGTTTCGTGCATCGAACAATGTGGCGGAAGACGAGGCACTGATCCATGGCATGTAGATGGCTAAAATATGTGGCGCTACGTGACTAGTCATCTACGGTGACTCCAACCTCGTCGTCCAGCAGACAATTAACTAGTGCGACGCTGTCAGTGACAACATGATCGCCTACCATGACCTCTACAACTCACTTGAAGGAGACTTTGACGGCTGTGAACTCCGGAATGTTGGCCGGGAATGCAACAAGAAGGCCGACAAGCTCGCCAACATTGGCTCCACCTGTGCTCCAGTTCCATCGGGTGTGTTCCTCGAGCAAATCTACGAGCGCTCTATTAAGCAATACTCCTAAGGGCACACCCGATGCCGCGGGATACTCAGGGGCTACGCCACCAGAGAACGGAGGCATCTACAAAACTCTAGGCTGACGTCGAACTGGTAAGCCTCATGCAGGTCCTGGCAATCAAGCAAACATGGACTCAAAAATACATCAAGTATCTATTGAGCAAGCATTTGCCAGACGACCCGACAGACGCCAGATAGAACGCTCGTCGTTCAAAAGCCTTCACCATTATCAATGGCGATCTATACAAGTGAAGAATCACTAGGGTACTCCAGCGATGCGTCACCAACAACGATGGGAAGAGAATCCTCCTTGACATCCATGAAGGCAATCTACGGCCACCATGTTGGCAGCCACGCCCTAGTCGCCATGGCTCTACGAGCTGGCTTCTACTGGCCAACCGCAATGTGTGATGCCAAGGACATCGTCGAAAATTGCAACACCTACCAATGGTTTGCCGACAAACCACATGCACCAGGCTCAAAGCTACAGCCCATACCACTGGCCTGGTTCTTCTCTCAATGGGGACTCGACATGGTCGCCAAGCTGCAAAAATCCTCACCCAGAGTATACGTCTTCCTCCTGGTGGCAGTCGATAAGTTCACCAAATGGATCGAGGCTATGCCCGTCACCAACTAATCTGGTGTCACCGTTGTCAAGTTCTTCTAGTCCATTGTCTACAGGTTCGGGGTGCCCCACATCATCATCACTGACAACGGCACGAACTTCACTTCGATGTAATTCCAAGACTTCTGCAAAGGTCTCGGCGTCAACATTACGTATGCTTTAGTGGCGCACCAATAGACCAATGGCTAGGTTGAAAAAGACAACGGCCTCATTTGCAGCGGGATCAAGAAGCGACTCCTACACCCTCTCGAACGAGCGGCGGGAGCTTGGGTAGATGAGCTACCCTCCATCCTCTGGAGCCTCCGCACAATGCCAAACAGCGCCACCGTCTATATGCCCTTCTTCTTGGTGCACGGAGCCGAAACAATGCTACCCGCTGAGGTACGCTACAAGGCCCCATGGGTCGTCGCTTACAGCGAGGATGAATCCACAGCCGCACTCAAAGACGACGTCGACCTGTTGCACGAGGCACACAACATCGCCGCAGCCTGTTCGATGGTGTACCAGCAAAGCCTTCACAACTACCACAGCCGATGGCTGCATCGAAGGTCCTTCGTCGAAGGAGACCTCGTCCTACAGCTCAAGCAGAAAGGGAACTTGAAGCTCGAGTCACCATGGGAAGGCCCCTATGTAGTCACTGAAGTAATTCCAGGTGGCGCCTACCGCCTCAAAGACGTCGAGTCTAGAGTAGCATACTCCAACCCCTAGAATGTTGCACAACTGCGGCGATTCTACCCTTAGCTATTTTTACTTACAATAAGGCCATTTAGCCAGGCTACTTAGCCAAACCCTATACTCTCTGTTGTGAGATGAATAAAGCTAAGTACCTTAGCCAATATGTCTTTTTCTTATGCAAATTCACATTTGTACAACACACTGGGGGGCTGCGCCTCACCCAATGACTTCGTCGACTCTTATGTTAATGCATCCACCTTAGTAGCTGACCATGTTAGGCTAAAGAAAAGGTCATGCAAACTTTACAACAACAAGCATTACATGCAGCACATTTTTTTGAATTTTACAAAGGGCAGAAACGGCCCAACCGAAACTATATAAATTTTACATTGTCATATACAATACTTGCAGGGATCAACCACGCTAAAGCAAAATGTTCGTTCGCTTGTCAAAGAAATGCACAATATCTTTAGCATGGTGGGCCACTGCAACATAGTGCGGGCGCATGTACCATGCCATACCATCCGGAGGAACGGGCGGTCCTATCGCTATCTCCGCCAAGTCCACGTCCCGACGATGCAGTTGAACAAGGGCCATCGCCTCTTTCGCACCTGCAACAAGCTGTTGGTGCACAAGATCCTTCACGACATCTATGCTCTGAAACTTCCCTAGAAGCCCCAGGAAACTGGAAGGAGCCGCATCCAGGGGGAACATGGCAGCCCAGATGGACACGAATGATGATCTCGCACGCTTCAAAAACTGAAGCACCTGATGGACATGGTCCTGCACTGTTGCAACCACAGTTGCTTGATCGCGGTCCATCCAAAAGAACCCTCCATCCTCCAACTCCTGTTGAGTAAGGCAGTTGAGCCGGATAGCCACACGCTCCTTCTCTTCCTGCGGAAGAAGATTGACAACTACAAAGAGCAACATCTCAAAAGATAAAGAATAACAAACGCATCCACGAGGTCAATAAAAAACATCCGCTATAACTTACACTGAAGCTGTTGGCCAATCTGCCGAAACTCTTCACATGTATCAAGTGATTCAAAATCAAGTCATTCCAAAAGTCCATCAGAATGGAGCTTCTTCATGCGTTTTATGCCAATATGACCTAGACGGCAGTGCCACAGATAAGCGTATATATCATCATTAAGTTTATTCCTTTTGGCATCTACATTATGAATATGTGTATTACTATTATCGAGATTCAAAATAAATAAACCATTCATCACAGACACATGATCATAAAATATATTATTCATATAAATCAAACAACCATTGTCTTCGAATTTAAAGGAATAACCGTTTTGCAATAAACACGATCTAGATACATTGTTCATTCTTAACGCAAGCAGCAAATAACAATTATTTAGGTTTAAAACTAATCCTGACGTTAGATGGAGATGTAGCATTCCAACGGTGATCACATCAACTCTTGATACATTGCCGACACGCATTGTGACCTTAGAGAATTTTAATATGTGGCACAAGAGTTCAGACGCTAAGGCAACGCGGGGTCTGAGTTGCGTGTAATCTCGTGGAGGGGATGTAGTTGCTTCGCCAATTGTGGAGAGGGGACAAATGGGGGTAAATACAAATCTAACGGCCAAACGATCGTTTGAACCAGTCAAAAAATGGTTGAACTCAAATCCCTCTGTTAGGTCAACTCTTCTTGCCCAGCCCTGTCAGTATTTCCTATTATCCTTTATGGTCGTGGACTGGTTTACCCCTGCAAGGACTAGATCTTCTTCTCTACTCTGCTCTTCTCCCCAATTATTCCTCTCTCCATTACCTTGCCTAGCTCCGGCTACTAGTCTCTAAATCTGAGCTCGATGTTGCTCTCCTTGCTTCCCCACCATGGCCAGTCAACCTCCCACGCCGTTAATCGAAGCTCACTGTCGTTGCCCTTACTCATTTTTCCTAGTCGGCGTGTCAAAGCTTCGCGTCCCCAGCCTAGCCTCTCGTCGCTTCATAGACCTTCTCGCTTGGCGGAGCGCGTTTGGCCGGGAAATCCGGACCGGAAACCAGCCTCGGGAAGTTGCGTGTTGTCACACAACCTATTCATGGTATCCCTGGAAGAGGAGTTTGATGACAACGCTCTCATGGCCACCATGCTGGGCACACATCCCGCCGTGTCGCCGCAGATTGCTGTTGGCTTTCAGGTCTCGTTTTGGGATCAGACGAAAAGTGGTCAATATTGTGGTATGCATTCTGCCATTTGATTTCTTCATCCGGTTCGCCCACAACTTAGGCATCGAGCGCGTTCTGTATTCTTCCCATTCTTTCAAGTGTTGTGCGGAGAAAATGAGCTTCATGCGTCGGAATCGCGCCTATGGGTGGGACGATCGCTTGGGGCAGCTTCGTTTCTTCTCTAAACTTGGCTTTGACGGCCTCCCTTTGCATTCTTGGGAACCGGAGGCCCTCAAATAGGTCGCCAGTAGCCTTGGCGGTGAGCTGGTGGAGTTTGTGCCACCGAGCGATAGATGGATCATGGAGGTAAAGGCGTGGTTGAAAGATCCAGACACTATTCCTAAGATGTACGAGGTGGAGATTCCAAGCAGGTCAAGAAGACAGCTTTGCTGGAAGCCCCCAGTGATCATCCACCTGCAGGAGGTTCTGGATCTGGTACATGGCATTTAGGACCCCGACGAGGCGACCAGAAACCATCCTCGTTGCCTGCAGTGTTGGCCTGGAAGGATCGATGCCACAGGACCACCACCGTTCCGCGACGGAGCACATGGTTTCGGTGGGGGGACCGGGCATGGACAGGCTGGTGGTTCTGATTTCCCTCGAGTGAAGACAAAGGTTTAGTGAATCCGAAAGATTGCTGACTTGAGAGTAGAGCACGTAGTACGCATTATGTAATAGTTTGAACTGCTGTAGTATGTGTGGCTATTGAATTTGTAATTTGTGGCTAATGAATTTGTAGTATGTGTGGCTAATGATTTGTAGTTTGTGTGACTACTAAATTCGTGTTATGTGTGGCTAATGATTTTTAGTTTGTGTGGATAATGAATTTGTAGTATGTGTGGCTAATGAATTTGTGTGAATAACCAAGGTTAGCCTCCTGAAAAGAGGGTGGGCTAGCAATGATCAATGTCACTATTGTCGGGGAAACGCTGCTGGTGAAGAAGAGGAAGGCACGAAATGCTACTGGTTTGTATGCCTCGAACAATTTTTATATATATTTGTTCGAGCTGGTGCGTGATTCTGTATGGAACTTGCATGAATAAACCACCAAAGATCAGTTCATAAAATGTTGTCTGAATCTTGTCTACCTCGGATAAGTATGATAGTAAACTGAATTCAACCCCCGGTAGTAATTGAATAAATAGATACATCTTGGTAGTATTTGGTTACTTCCCAACTAATTCCATACTACAGTATGGGATAGTTGCATAAAGGGGGATATTGCCTGTACAAAAGGCATTCTACAGAGTTAGTCTAAACTTAACTATTCTATAATGAAGAAATTGTAGATCTCCACCATAAAAGTTGGCTAGCCAATTTCCTAGAGAGGATGTAAGTTCAGGGATCGTTCAACTGCAACTTATCTTTTTATTTCCCGCCAAACATCAAGAGATCTCCAATGTTCATGCACTAGTTGATGCGCTTGAACTAGTACCGGTTCAGTACGAACAGCCGCGCCGCTGCAACAATTTCTTCGAACGTGAACTCCGACTTCTCGTGGCAGGGATTGTAGGTCCCTGTGAATCTGAACCTGAATTCCGACGCTGAGCTGTTGCTCGTCGTCGGCTCCAGCTATCGAACACTCCAACAAGATGAGTGTAGATGGATGCACGCCACCACGTTGTGGCCGCCGACGGTGCGTAGTATGGATTGTCTTTGCCCCTGACGACGTGCGCCCAGATTGCCCCACGGTAAGGTCGCCCGCGCCAAGGTATGGAGGCAAGAGTTTGTTGACCATGGCGCCGACTTGTTCGGGTGTTTGTTTCGTCGGCGGAAATCTCGTAGGAATTCTTTGGAACGTACCTTCTTTCTCATGCGCAAAGCATACAAAATGCCGCCGTGCACATTCTCCACGACGCTCGATTGGCCCTTCTTGACGCCGTCGCGGCCTTCGCCGTTGCCACCGCCGTCGCCGCAGATGCAGCATATTCTGCGAAATCAACAGTCCCGGATGGCAATGGAAGACCATCATTGTAGGACAGCCGCATGGCCTGCCTTAGAGGGGCCAAATAGCCAAGCTTCGGCGGCGGCCATATCTAAACTTCCTAAGAGTGTATATTATTTATTCGAAAACTAGTTAGACTAACTTTTGAATCTGTATTTCCCTTCTCAGCATAAGAGTGCTAAGATATTAAAAATACAGGTCGTGGCTAGCAATCGGATCAGGAAATGTACCAGGTCAGGGTTCCCTTTTAAGTATATTTATGAGTGTGTCCTTAGTTTTGTCCAGAAATTTTGCATGTGCCACTACGATCGTAGAATTGTAGCAACACCATGAGAAACAGGGGAGGAGGACGTGGCTTTTTACTAACAGGTGGGCCCCGCAACCTCGACCATCGATGGCGCACATCCCAAGTTCGAGGATTAGTGCTCCTCATTATTCCGTGATTTTAAATATTCTGTCGCTCCCTCGCAGCTCCGCTTCACTCCACTGCTTTGGTCTTGCACGCCGCCACTCCGTCCCATCTGGAAACACTCTCATCCTCCCCTGGACTATCGTCATCCCTCATCCCCTACCCGCCCTACCCACCCTGCCTTGCCCCCTTTCCCTGTCTCCTTGCCTCTGTCCCTGCCCAGGCACGTCTGGGAATGAAAATTGTTAGGTAGGCGCTAGGTTCTCGTGCAACTACAGTTGCTTTGATCTAGATCCCGCACGAAAATGGATCCTGCGTGGCCGGAGAACACGGAGATGGGTCCTTCCCGGGCAGAGAGCATGGCGATGGACCCTTCAAGGCTGGAGAACATGGAGGAGCATGAAACAAGGGAAGAGGGTACAGGGTGCAAAGCTTTGGTGCTTTGGAGCCCATTGAACATGCTGTACATCCTCCCTGAAGGGTAAGAACTACAATTCCATCTATGCATCTCCCAATTAGCGTTTCTTGTCCCGTATTGATGGAGAGGATCTATCTGGTGACCATAGGACGTTTGCTTCATCCAGATTTCTTTTGAAGATTTGGCATGGGTGTCGGACTGAAACCTTGTCCGATAATAGAATCGCAGTTACCAGTGGATTTGATTATCGGCTAATAGTAGACATGGAGGACATAACTGTAAGTGACTTGCACATGAAATTTGGTAAGTTTCCCATTGGCCAGCATGATGAATTTGTAATCAGGTACTTTGACAAAAATTCGCAGACTTTCTACAATGTTAGAACTCTGGAGTCTCTGGCCATGATGTTGGGTAAACACCTCGGCACGAGGACTGTGCTAATGTTTGTGCACATCATTAACCAAGATACTAGGGAAGAGACTGTCGTGAATGATACCGGCCCGTGTGGAACACGAACAGAGCAGTCTCTGTTTTTGATACCGAGCGCGACCGACCAGCCTGTCGTTGAGCATCAAGACATCAAAATGTGTGGCGGTCAGGGTGATTTTCTGCTCGAAGATGATGATGATGATGAGAAAGCATATACAGATGTGGCTGCTGACCCTGATAGGATGGAGAGTAGGGAATATTTGGTTGATTCCCACTATGATCTTGACTATGGGACTGATGAGGAAGAGGAATGTGAGGATGGGGAAATGGGATGCATATACGATGACGAAGACAAGGAAAGGATAGTGATACACTTTGACAGGGAGAACCCTACAATTGATGAGGGGACTATCTTTGATACTGTGGAGGAATGCAGATATGCCATTCGTACCTATGCAATAAGAGTTGGGTTCGAATTTATCGTTGAAAAGAGCGATCAAAAGAGATTTAGGGTGCATTGTAGGGAAAGTAAGGTGTGTAAATGGAGATTGCATGCATCTCCAATGCGGGGTCGAAACGCATTTCGTGTTGCAATAGCTACATTTAGTTTCGGTCTTTCTCATATTTGTTTTGCTGATGAGTCCTCTAATTTATTTTTATTCCCATTGAATGTAGATCAAGGTAAACACGAAGAAACACAACTACCCTAATACTTCTTTAAGTGATAAAATTAGACGGCTGACAACAAACTGGGTTGCTGCTAAGGTACTTGACTGGGTGAGGCAAGATCATAGCATTGAACCTACTGAACTCAGAACTAAGCTTAGCGAAAAGTTTAACGTTCTGATTCCTTACCATAGAGTCTTTGATGGGAAGGAGATGGCTCTAGACTTCATTAAGGGCAAGTCGACTAACAGTTTTCACATGTTGTATAGTTTCAAAGCTGAGGTAGAGAAGACATCACCTGGTAGTATTGTTGACATTGATTATGATATTGTGAAAGGAAGAGAAAAGGTCTCAAGGGGGGTCAAGTATAAGCAGGCAGATAATAAATGCTTCAGGAGATGTTTTGTGTGCCTGAAGGCATGCTGGAAGGGGTTCCTAGACGGCTGTAGGCCATAATTGGCAACATAGGCAACTTATTTAACATGGAAGTTCAGGGGACATCTTGCTACCGCTTGTGCTATGGACGCGCATAATTGGATTTTTCCCATAGCCTATGTTGTTCTTGAGGGTGAATCGACTAAAAGTTGTACATGGTTCATGCAGAGACTACATGCAGTAATTGGTCACCCTGAAGGCTTGGTGATACACACTGGTGCATGCAAGGGGCTTCAGAATGCTGTTGATGCTGTGTTTCCTAGGGTTGAGCATAGGGAATGCATACGGCGCCTCGCTACTAGCTTCACGAAGAAGTTAAAAGGAAAGACCTTTGAAGACAACTTGTGGCGATCAGCATACACGTACACCCCAAGCATTCATGCTACTTACATGAAGAACTTGTATACCATGCTGAAGCTGAAATAATACCTCAAAGAACATCATAACAAGTTATAGGCCAGAAGCATGTTTGGTGAGTTAAGAATAGTAGATTTTGTTTGCAATAATCTGATAGAAAGGTTCAATGCTAAGATTAGGAGCATGAAGTCACTTGCAATTTTTATTTTGTTAGATGCAATAAGACAGTGTATAATGGTGAAGATAGATTTTAAGCAGAGAATTTGTGCGAGAAAATTTGTAGACCATAAAATAGTTAAAAGGTGGTTTTGTTACCGAATGCAAGAACCAAGGAAATGAGAACGATAAAGACGAGGATGGTCAAAGTTCCAATACATTGGCTGAGGTTTATGCACAAGACAAGCATGTAACTGAATGGAGGTTTACTGTAGCCATTGGTAACAAGACTTGTTCATGCAGGAAGTGGTAGGTTACGGGTCTGCCATGCCACCATGCACTGCACTTCATCTTAAAGCTGAGAGATAGAGGTGCTGAAATAGAGAACTATGTTCATAACTATTTCTCCATGGAAAATTTTGCTGCAACTTATGTAGAAAACATACCACCTATTGCTAATGAAAATGATTGGGAGATAGTCGATCCAGGGTTCAAACTCGAACCACCAGTTCTTAGGAGGCCACCTAGGAGGCCTAGAAAGGAAAGGACCGAAGCGTTCACCGCAAAAGGTTCGAGACTAGGAGCAAGGAAGCGGAAGTGCAAACGGTGTGGAGGGTTGGGCCATATCAAGAGGCCATGCAAAAACCTAGTTCCACGTGATTTCGGAGATGCTGACCTTGTCCCCATTCACATCACAGAGGCACAAGATGAGGCTTCTTAGGCAGAACTGGAGGAAGCGCAGCGAGATGACATAGAGGAAGTGATGCATGTGAAGGAAAACGGTGATGCACATGTGGAGGGAAACATTGGTAAGCAGCAATTGGTTGAGGACATGGACGTGTCGGCGGGGATAGGGGCGAAAAGAAACAAAAGGGTAAGCAGGAGTGGAAGGGAAATGATAATAATGGAGTTGAGTTTGAATATGAATAAGTTGCTGGGTGATTGAGGATGTTCTTGAGGATCTTTCGGCTAACTGCAGGAGAAACAATAAATCCCAGTCAATATCATCTTTGTATGATTCTCTGGATGAAAGGTAAGCTTGAAACTAGTTTTACTTGGCATTTTGATCATTTTTATTTCGGTCCTCATCAAATGTTGTTTAGTGAAGTGCGGGATTGAACAATAATAAGAGGAGCAGAGAGAAGGTGGCACAGTAACGTCGTTTCTTGAATTTTCATTGAAATTTATTTATATCTGGCACTTGTAACGGGTATGTGATGTGTTGTGTCGACCAGATTCCGGGTCGTTAGATAACATATTGATTTTTAAACTGATTATCCATAAACAATAATCATGGATTTGTAACATTTCAATGACCAAAATTATGGCCGTGCCATGGAGTTGGTGAGGCTCACCTCCCTTGTATTCCCATCTCAAACAAACAGGACACGCGCGTCTCCTTCTCCTTTGAAGCACTCCAAAATTATGACTGTGCCATCAAGTGATGGGAGCAGAGACAGCGTATTGTCCCATCAGCCTCGCCTCGTCTTTGTCAGTGACATCTGATGCTCGCATCGGCTACGTCAGGGGCATTGATGCTCTAAGAGGAAAAAAACTTTGGCAAGAAAAAATGATAAGAAAAGAGTCTTCATAAATAGGTTTTGTATTCTAGTAGAGAGGCCTACAAGTGTGTCTAAACGGTGGAGGATACTCGGTTTTGCTAGGCTCGTGTCTAAGATTTTCTTTAGACTCAACCAACGCTGTACAAGAAAAGAGCTTTGACTAGAAGAATAGAATTGGAAAAGAGCCCTTTTAAATAGGATTTTTATTCTAATAGTGGGGCCCATCAGTATTTCCCTCTGCTACACTTGTGTCTAAGATTTTTGCTAGAATCAAACAACGCTATACACGCTCGTACAACTTGGCCATTCTATCTGAAGAGGTCATTAAAGCTACCGTACATAGATTAAATTTAGGCTCAACTGACCCTAATCGACTATGCCGCTCCCTCTGTCTTTGTCGTGTAGGATTTTCTCCGCGTCGCTGTCCACCCCTTCCGAGTCTGAATCGATGAGGACGAGCCCGTTGGCATTCCTCTTCAAGAGTTCTGGACGGTGCGCAGCATCGATAAAGGTGGAGGGCTTATGCCCAGGCACTACCCAGAAGTGCTGCCTCTCTTCGGGGTTGCTCAAATCCAGGTGGATCTCCAGATGATGAGATCTACAAAGCCAAAGCAACACCTCCTGCTTCTTCTTGAAGCGCCTTGGCCAGTATAGGCTGGTGCGCGTATCGGTCCATGGCCCTCTTTTGCTCTGGAAGCTGGCGGCGGCGCTCCTCGATCTACCTCGACAGCGCGATGCCATGCAAGAGAGGCGCCACGGACACCCCGGCGTAGCTGAGCTCATAGCCGGCTGGTAGCCTCGCCAGCGGTGGCGCAAGTATGCCGTAGTGGGTGAACAACTCAGCCTTGTGCAAGCTAAGACGGGGCCTCTCCCTAGGGAGGCGCCGTTTCTTCAGGTAGGATTCGACGCTTGTGATGACGCGAGTTGCAGGGAATGAACGGGGTTTAAGCTTCGGCCACATGGTCGCGTTTATAAAGTCAAGGAGGTAGGCCCACTGGTGCTTGCGAGGGCCAATAGGGACACAGAAATGCCTACTCACGGATCGCTATTGGAAAGGACTATCCTTATCGCCCATTCTCCCCAATCTAACGGTGCCTAACAATTGGGACGCAGAATCAACCTAGCCTCATGGGGGGCTTCTAGAAGACCCTAACAATAGGCATAGTTTCTTCAAGGTTAACGATCTAGTTAACGTGGTTTATCCTGGGTTTGACCAGATTTCGAAACATCATAACTCTTTCAAAAGCATGCGTGGAAATTTCCTCGGGCCCATGCGCGCGCCCTAATCTTGAACCTCCTTTGGAAAAACACAGGTTTTTCGGGTTCAGAAAATGGAAAGTCAAGATTTCTCCAAATGACCACAAAATCTCTAGTGGGAGAAGTCGCTTGCGATGCCAAAAGGGAGCTAGGTGCCAGGTTTGGGCTCAATCCATGGAGTGTTTCCATTTTGTGGGCAGCGCGGGGGGGGAATCTAGGGTTGGAATCCATGTTAACTCACACTCGATAAACATCCTGGTGGTGCCTTGGCTGCCAAAGGACCTGGTATGCCTTCCCTATAATTTTATGAGGGCAGTGGGTCATATGCAAGGGCTCGAGGAGTTGTTTTCACATTTTTTATTTTTTTAGACTTTGTTTGGTGCTGTCCAAAAAAACGGCAAAACCCGCCAGCGGCCGTGGCAACGCGACGGTTGGTGCAATCTTGGACCCAGGCATGCATCCAGCCTAGGTACCCCATGGGGCACCCCAAACCATTTTTCCATGAAAATTGAGAGTATTTTATAGGGTACATATAGTTAGAAATGGAATTTACCGGGTCGTAACTCAAAAAAATACAGTATATACTTGCACCACGAGATAAATACCCAGCTCTCGGGAATGGCCATGCACCATGGTGTAGCATGCGTGGAAATTTCCTCAGGCCCATGAGCGTGCCCTAATCTTGCACCTCCTTTGGGAAAACTCCGTTTTTTCAGGTTCATAAAATGGAAAGTCAAGTTTTCTCCAAGTGACCATGAAATCTCTTGTTGGAGAAGTCGCTTACGATGTTGAGAGGGAGCTAGGTGCCGGGATTGGGCTCAATCCATGGAGTGGTTCCATGTTCTGTGCTACGAGGGGGGAATCTAGGGTTGGAAGCCATGTTAACTCACACTCGATAGACATCCTGGTGGTGTCTTGGGTGCCAAAGAACCTGCTATGCCTTGCCTATGATTTTATGAGGGTAGTGGGTCACATGCAAGGGCTCTAGGAGCTGGTTTCATATTTTTATTTTGTTTAGTGCTGACCAAAAAACGGCGAAACCCGTCGACGGCCGCGGAACGTGACGGTCAGTGCAATCTTGGACCCAGGCATGCATCCAGCCTAGGTACCCCATGGGGCACCCCCAAACCATTTTTCCCTGAAAATTGAGAGTGTCTTAGAGGATACATACAGTTAGAAATTATATTTAGGGCATGTATAATGCAGACGTTTAGTCCAGACGCTAGGCTCCAATTCCGGATCGTTACAGAAAAATCCCAATTGAATCCGAGATACTGGCTAGCGTCGGTGCTAAAGGAGACGCCAGGCGCTCCGATTGTTTGCGCTATAGAAATTCGTTAAGATTGGCAGCAGAATAAAAGGATCTAGAGCGTTGTAGTACCGCTTCGCGTTGTAGGGTACGGCGCTTGCCTACCTTCTCTTTTTCTATGTAATATTTTTAATAACCTAAGAGTCTATCTAAACATCTAGCATTATACATGCCCTTACTGGGCCGTAACTCAATAAACTACAGTATATGCTTGCACCACGAGATAAATACCTACCTCCTCGCAATGCCTATGCACCATAGTGTAGCATGCGTGGAAATTGCCTCGGGCCCATGGGCGCGCCCCAATCTTGCATCTCCTTTGGTAAATCACTGGTTTTTCTGGTTCAAAAAATGGAAAGTCAAGATTTCTCCAAATGACCACGAAATCTCTAGTTGGAGAAGTCACTTGTGATGCCGAGAGCGAGCTAGGTGTCGGGTTTGGGCTCAATCCATGGACTGGTTCCATGTTCTGGGCAGCGAGGAGGGAATCTAGGGTTGGAAGCCATGTTAACTCACACTAGACAGACATCCTGGTGGTGCCTTGGGTGCCAATGGACCTGGTATGACTTTCCTATGATTTTATGAGGGCAGTGGGTCATAAGCAAGGTCTCTAGGAGCTATTTTCGCATTTTTTATTTTTTTAGATTTTGTTTGGTGCTTCCCAAAAAAGGGTGAAACCCGCCAGCGTCCACGGCAATGCGACGGTCAGTGCAATCTTGGACCCCGGCATGCATCCAGCCTAGGTACTCCATGGGCCACCCCAAACAATTTTTTCCTGAAAATTGAGAGTGTCTTATAGGGTACATACAGTTAGAAACCGCATTTACCGGGCCGTAACTCAAAAAAAATATAGTATATGCTTGCATCACGAGATAAATAACCACCTCCCGGGAATGGCCATGCACCATGGTGTAGCATGCGTGGAAATTTCCTCGGGCCCATGGGCGCACCCTAATCTTGCACCTCCTTTGGGAAAACACCGGTTTTTTCGGGTTCAGAAAATGGAAAGTCAAGATTTCTCCAAATGATCACGAAATCTCTAGTTAGAGAATTCGCTTGTGATGCCGAGAGGGATCTAAGTGCTAGGTTTGGGCTCAATCCATGGAGTGGTTCCATGTTCCAGGCAGCAAGGGGGAATCTAGGGTTGGAAGCCATATTAACTCACACTCGATAGACATCTTGGTGGTGTCTTGGGTGCCAAAGGACCTGGTATGCCTTGCCTATGATTTTAAGAGGGCAGTGGGTCACATGCAAGGGCTCCAGGAGCTGTTTTCACATTTTTTTTATTTTTTTAGATTTTGTTTGGTGCTGCCCAAAAAACGGCGAAACCCGCTGGCGACCGCGGCAACGCGACGGTCGGTGCGATCTTGGATCCAGGCATGCATCCAGACTAGGTACCCCATGGGGCACCCCAAACCATTTTCACTGAAAATTGAGTGTCTTATAGGGTACATACAGTTAGAAACCGCATTTATCGGGTCGTAACTCAAAAAAATACAGTATATGCTTGCACCACGAGATAAATACCTACCTCCCGGGAATGGCCATGCAAGATGGTGTACCATGCATGGAAATTGCATCGGGTCCATCGGCACATCCTAATCTTGCACCTCCTTTGGAAAAATACCGGTTTTCCGGGTTCAGAAAATGGAAAGTCAAGATTTCTCCAAATGACCATGAAATCTCTAGTGGGCGAAGTCGCTTGCGATGCCGAGAGGGAGCTAGGTGTCGGGTTTGGGCTCAATCCATGGAGTGGTTCCATGTTCTGGGCAGCGAGGAGGGAGAATCTAGGGTTGCAAGGCATATTAACTCAAACTCGATAGACATCCTAGCGGTGCCTTGGGTGCCTAAGGACCTGGTTTGCCTTGCCTATGATTTTATGAGGGCAGTGGGTCACATGCAAGGGCTCCATGAGCTGTTTTCACATTTTTTTCATTTTTTTTAGATTTTTTTTTGGTGCTTCCCAAAAAACGGCGAAACCCGCCGGCGGACGCAGCAATGCGACGATCGGTGCAATCTTGGACCCATGCATGCATCCAGACTAGGTACCCCATGGGGCTCCCCAAACCATTTTCCCTGAAAATTGAGAGTTTCTTATAGGGTACATACAGTTAGAAACCGCATTTACCGGGCCATAACTAAAAAAGACAGTATATGCTTGGACCAAGAGATAAATACCAACCTCCCGGGAATGGTCATGCACCATGGTAAAGCATGCGTGAAATTGCCTCGGGCCCATGGCCGCGCCCTAATCTTGCACCTCGTTTGGGAAAACAACGGTTTTTCGGGTTCATAAAATGGAAAGTCAAGATTTCTCCAAATGACCACGAAATCTCTAGTTAGAGAAGTTGCTTGCGATGCCGAGAGGGAGCTAGGTGCCGGGTTTGGGCTCAATCCATGGAGTGGTTCCATGTTCTGGGCAGCGAGGGGGGGATCTAGTGTTGGAAGCCATCTTAACTCAAACTCGATAGACATCCTAGTGGTGCCTTCGGTTCCGAAGGACCTGGTATGCTTGCCTATGATTTTATGAGGGCAGTGGGTCACATGCAAAGGTTCGAGGAGCTGTTTTCACGTTTTTTTATTTTTTTAGATTTTGTTTGGTGATTCCCAAAAATTTTACGACAATGCGACAGTCGGTGCAATCTTGGACCCTAGTATGCATCTAGACTAGGTACCCCATGGGGCACCCCAAACCATTTTTCCCTAAAAATTGAGTGTCTTATTGGGTACATACAGTTAGAAACCACATTTATCGGGCCATAACTCAAAAAAATACAGTATATGCTTGCACCACGAGATAAATACCCACCTCCTGGGAATGGCCATGCACCATAGTGTAGCATGCGTGAAAATTGCCTCGGGCCCACGGGCATGCCCTAATCTTGCACCTGCTTTGGGAAATCACAGGTTTTTTAGGTTTAGAAAATGGAAAGTCAAGATTTCTCCAAATGACCTCGAAATCTCTCGTTGGAGAAGTCGCTTGCGATGCCGAGAGGGATCTAGGTGTCGGTTTTAGGCTCAATCCATGGAGTGGTTACATGTTCTAGGCCACGAGGGGGTAATAAAGGGATGGAAGCCATGTTAACTCAAACTCGATAGACATCCAGGTGGTTCCTTGGGTGCCAAAGGACCTGGTATGCCTTGCCTATGATTTTATGAGGGAAGTGGGTTAGATGCAAGGGCTCCAATAGTTTTTTTCACATTTTTTTATTTTTTTAATTTTATTTTTTGCTGCCCAAAAAAAGGCGAAACCCGCCAGCGCCCGCGGCAACGCGACGGTTGGTGCAATCTTGGACCCAGGTATGCATCCAGCCTAGGTACCCCATGGGGCACCCCAAACCATTTTTCCCCGAAAATTTAGAGTGTCTTATAGGCACACTCATGGGCACTCTATGTTCTGGGTAGCGAGGGGGGAATCTAGGGTTGGAAGCCATGTTAACTCACACTCGATAGACATCCTAGTGGCGCCTACGGTGCCAAAGGACCTGGTATGCCTTGCCTATGATTTTATGAGGGCAGTGGGTCACATGCAAGATCTCCAGGATCTGTTTTCACATTTTTTATTTTTTTGGATTTTATTTGTTTCTGCCCAAAATAAAATGGTGAAACCCGCCGGCGGCCGCGACAACGCGACGGTTAGTGCAATCTTGGACCCAGGCATGCATCGAGCCTAGGTACCCCATGGGGCACCCCAAACCATTTTTCCCTAAAAATTGAGAGTGTCTTATAGGGTAAATACAGTTAGAAACTACATTTACCGGGCAAATAACTCAAAAAAATATAGTATATGCTTGCACCACGAGATAAATACCCATCTCCCTGGAATGTCCATGCACCATGGTGTAGAATGCGTGGAAATTTCCTCGGGCTGATGGGTGCGCCCTCATCTTGCACCTTCATTGGAAAAACACCGGTTTTTCGGGTTCAGAATATGGAAGTCAAGATTTTTCCAAATTACCACGAAATCTCTAGTTGGAGAAGTCTCTTGCGATGCCGAGATGGAGCTAGGTGTCGGGTTTGGGCTCAATCCATGGAGTTGTTCCATGTTCTGGGCAGCGAGAGGGGGAATCTAGGGTTGGAAGCCATCTTAACTCACACTCGATAGACATCCTTGTGGTGCCTTGGGTGCCAAAGGACCTGGTATGCTTGTCTATGATTTTATGAGGGCAGAGGGTCACATGCAAGGGATCCAGGAGCTATTTTCACATTTTTTATGTTGTTTGGTGATTCCCTAAAAAACGGCGAAACCGTCGGTGGCCGCGGCAACACGACGGTCGGTGCAATCTTGGACCTCGGCATGCATCCAGCCTAGGTACACCATGGGGCACCCCAAACCATTTTTCCTTGAAAATTGAGAGTGTCTTATAGGGTACATACAGTTAGAAACCGCATTTACTGGGCCATAATTCAAAAAAATACAGTATATGCTTGCACCACGAGATAAATACCCACCTCTTGGGAATGGTCATGCACCATGTTATAGCATGCGTGGAAAATGCCTCGGTCCCATGGGCGTGGCCTAATCTTGCACCTCCTTTTGGAAAACACTAGTTTTTCGGGTTCAGAAAATGGAAAGTCGAGATTTCTCCAAATGACCACAAAATCTCTAGTTGGAGAGAAGTCGCTTGCGATGCCGAGAGGGAGCTAGGTGCCTGGTTTGGGCTCAATCCATGGAGTGGTTCCATGTTCTGGGCAGCGATGGGGCGGGGATCTAGGGTTGGAAGCCATGTTAACTCACACTCGATAGACATCCTGGTGGTGCCTTGGGTGCCAAAGGACCTGGTATGCCTTGCCTATGATTTTATGAGGGTAGTGGGTCACACGCAAGGGCTCCAGGAGCTATTTTCAAAAAAAAAATATTTTTTTACATTTTTTTTGTGCTTCCCAAAAAAACGGCAAAATCCGTCGCGGTCGTGGCAACGTGATGGTCAGTGCAATCTTGGACCCCGGTATGCATCCAGCCTAAGTACCCCATGGGGCACCCGAAACCATTTTTACCTAAAAATTGAGAGTGTCTTATAGAGTACATACAGTTAGAAACCGCAATTACCGGGTCGTAACTCAAAAAAATATAGTATATGCTTGCACCACGAGATAAATACCCACCTCGAGTGAATGTCCATGCACCATGGTGTAGCATGCGTGGAAATTTCCACGGGCCCATGGGCGTGATGGTGCGTGGAAGCTTCGTTGGGAGACCCCAAGAGGAAGGTATGATGAGCGCAGCAACAAGTTTTCCCTCAGTAAGAAACCAAGGTTATCGAACCAGTACTAGGAAGGAAACGACTCAAAGGTGTTGCTAGCAACTTGGAAACCTACACAATACAAACTCAAGACTCTGCCCCAACGAACAGTGAGGTTGTCAACCTCACCGGTTTCCTGAAAACAAAGGGTTAACTGTATGGTGTGGAAGGTAATAGTGGTTTGCAGAAAGCAAACAGTAACAGTGGAAGATGTATCAATGACAAAGATTGGACCAGGGTCCATAGTTCACTAGAGGTGTTCTCCATAAGATAAACAAACATGGCATGCTGGGTAAACAAATTACAGCAGGGTAATACAATACTATATATTCATGATCCTATGAGATTCGATTGGGCAATACAACAAGATACATAGACCGCCATCCAACTGCATCTATGACTAGTAATCCACCTTCAGGTTATTATACGAACCCCCTCTAGTATTAAGTTGCAATCAATGGATAACTGCTTTAAGCAAAGTGTGTAAGGTAAACAATCCACTTGTTCCATGAACAAGACACCGTTGTTTTCTCCCTAGTGGCAACAACACATCTACAACCTTAGAGATTTCTGTCACTTCCCTTAGATTAAATAGAGGCATGAACCCACTATCGAGCATAAATACCCCCTCTTGTAGTCACTAGCATCTACTTGGCCAAGATAGCTACTAGAAACGGAGAGCATGCAAGATCACAAACAACACAGACATGATAGAATCAAAAATACAAAACCATTAATCAATCTGACATAGTAATCTCAATATCCATCGGATCCCCGAAAACACAACATGCATGATCACAAATAGATGATCTTGATCATGAACGGAGCTCAAAAGATCTAAACATGGTAGAACAAAGGAGGAGATACAACCATATATCTACTACATGGACCCGTAGTCCAAGGTGGAACTACTCACACTTCATACCGGAGGCTGGCATGATGAAGAAGAAAGCCTCCAGGGTGATCTCCCCTCTGGCAGGGTGCCAGGAAGAGCTTTAGATCCCACCCGATTTAGGGACGATGGTGGCGGTGGTTACAAGCGGTTTCGTGGAATATTGATCGGGTACTTAGGGTTTCTGTATCGGGAGATCTTTATAGGCAAAGAGGCGAGGCAGGGGCAGCCAGGGCGGCCGCACCCCCTAGGCCCGGACTGGGCCCAGCGGCGCGGCCAGGGGTGTGGCCCCCTGGTGGCTCTCCTCCATCTCGTACTCTGGCTTCATGTTACCCACGGTAAAATATTGACTTTGGCTTTTGTCCCGTCCAATTCCGAGAATATTGATTTTCTGCCTTTTTGGAACCAAAAACAGAAGAAAACAGGCAACTGGCACTGTGGCATCTTGTTAATAGGTTAGTACCAGAAAACATATAAAAACACCTCAAAGTGTAGACAAAGCAAAGCAAAGTAGATACTAAACAAGCATCGAACATAAAAAATTATAGATACGTTTCCGACATATCAAGCATCCCCAAGCTTAACTCCTGCTCGTCCTCGAGTAGGTAAGTGATAAAAGGAGTAACTTTTGAAGTGACATGCACCATCAAAATCAAAATCAAACCATTTGCAAGCATTGAAAGCTGGGATCAAAGAACTCTAAACATGAGCATGAAAGATGGAGTTCTAACAGTAAGACAAAGTAACTATGCATGCAACATGAAAGGTTACAAACAAAGATCATGAATAACATGCATTGAAAAACGTTTGTTTGTTTCACATACAAAAAACATAGCATAGTGACATTTAGCTTGTCCCTCATGGAGGAGCAAATATATTCATAGGACACCTTCAAAGTTCATAAGAGTGACTAGATACAAATAGCACAAGAACAAGTAATATCAACAATATGCATCAATCAATAAGTTTTGGGACAATGCACATAGGACTAAGAATGGCAACTATGCTCTCTTAATTGGTGCCTAAGGATAGAAGGTGAAGACTCAATATAATAGTGGAAGAAGGGCGCTTCATAAGGGAAGCAGGGATTTCATGTTTCAAAAAGAGCTTCCAAAAATTATGGTACTTGTTAGCTTTCAGCTCTAATTGCCGCTATCATAAGCATTTTGAAGTTATTAAGGTTAAAGTGAACAAACTATGGAGTATATGCTTGACAAAGTATAAGTTGACAATCTCATGTCCCTTGAATACGAGGGCCTCTCCTCATGCTACTCAACTTTAGTCACCTATAAGTTCTTTTCATAGTAGGTACATGTGGATCATAGAGAACCGCCAATGGGGTACCCCCTTGCACATGATAGAGGAGCTATCCCATAATCAAAATAACAAGGCAAGCAGACAATGATCATCTCAACAATCTTCTTATTTACCATGGGAACATGGTGATCTTTTCTCTCTTTCCTCTTTTCAATATGTCTCTTTTTTGTATAAGAAGAACGCTTCATAGATGTCATTATGGTGATGCTGCAAGTTTCCACCATGATTAGGCATGGCTTAGGCTAGCGGCCCAGGCGTTTCTCTAACACATATACATAACTCCATGGACTTACAAGCTCCCCTATTATTTCACACCGATCACATCCATAGACAAAAGAGCATGATATCAACTGTGTACAAAGTACAAGTGCAATGTTGAAAGTGTTCCTCGTGACAGCACGGTTCTTCTAATTCCAACGTATAAGTGCAAGCATATACAACATAGATGACACAATGGTTCAATTTTATTAGGGGCAAGAAAAATAAAGTGTGCCATCAAGTTCGTGAGAGCTTTAATCACTAAGTTTTCTCATAACAAAATACTTTTTAATTGGAAGATAGATGAAAACAAGAATATACTTACAATGGTGTAACACACCATGCATAGGAATTTATAGTGGACACTTTGGAATAACTTGGTTTCTTGGGAGTTGGATGCATGATTAGAACTTACTCATACACGTGGAGGCTAGAAAAATACTGGGAGCGACCAACTAAGAGAGCAATAATGGCCATAATCATGCAGAGCAACAAAACGTTACTAATGAAACCATAACATGGTACTACAAGTCAAGGAATAAATGATCATAGAGGCTATGGTGACTTGTTATAGCCATAACATTGTGTGAGCATGTGCCAAGTCAACCCAAACAAAGCATCAAAGGAGAATACCACAATACTATGCTTTTGTATACTAAAACAATGCATGATTCCTTCAAGGCACATTAAGAAATACCAATTGTTTGGAACAAGTCATGCTACAACAATAATTACTAAGCATAAGGTCAAAACAACACCTAGCATGACATGCTAAAGTCTAAGTCACAGTTAAAGCAAGCTCCTCTTGTACTATTCAAGCAAGAACTTTCTGCACCTCTCCAACACCAATCAACTTATTTGAAACAACACAGAGAGAGCGGGGGTCCAAACTAATTTATTCAAGCAAACTAAGAAAACCAAACGAAAACTAAGACTCTCCAAGAATAACACAATTGTGCATGAAACAATAAAAATGAAGTGTCTAGAAAGACCTGGACTTTTTATTGATGAAGAAGGGGATGCCTTGTGCATCCCCAAGCTTTGACGCTTGTACCTCTTGAATATTTCTTGGGGTGACATGGGGTAGAGTCCCCAAGCTTGAGATTTTGTCGATTCTTCATCTCATTACATCATTCTTTCTCTACACCTGAAAATTTTCCTTCATACAAAACTTCACACAATCCTCATTAGCAACATTAGTGTATTCAAAAGATAATATACCTTTGGGTTAAGCTTTATAATAGAAAAACTTTCACTTAAAACACAAGCTACTGTAGCAATTCCCTCAAAAATCTCAATTTTCCAAAAAGAACCCAAAAAGAAATCAATAAGAAGCAAATGCAAATAATGGCAGAAATCTGTCAAAACAGACCAGCAGGTAGAAACCGATTTTTTCAAAGACCTTATATTTCTAAAATAAAAAATTGTTGAATTAACGAAAGTTAGATAACATATTGGGGGATTTATTCAGAAAATATCAACTCAATCTGGCTTACAAAGATTTTATACGAATTTTTACGATGGAGCACAAAAGTCTGTTTCGGGACAGCAACTCCTCAAATCTTACTTCCCTCTCATTAGAGGTCATTCTTGACACAAAAAGAAAATAAAAAGGATAAGGAGAGGTCATTACTGAAGTAATAACTTCCAAGACTCAAGAAAACTTTTGGGTTATCTCCCAATAAGTACTTTTCTTTAGCGCCTTTAAGTTAGGCACAAGAAGCAAGAATCAAGTATTTTCAAATGAAGAAGCATTAACATCAAACCTTGCTTTCAAAGGAGGAGCAAAAAGAAACTTCTCTCTCCTCATAGGGGAGTGTTCATTACCTTTCTTGAATGGAAATTGATATTTAATGGTGCATTCTTTCATATCAATTATGGCACCAACTGTTCTAAGAAAAGGTCTTCCCAAAGTAATAGGACAAGAAGCATTGTATTCAACATCTAAACCATAGAAATCAACAGGGACATAAGCATTTTTCACCATAATAAGAACATCATTAACACTCTCATGAGTTTATTTTTAGAATTATCATTAAGTGGGACATCCAAATAACAATCTTCCAAAGGTGGCAAATCAAGTATTTCATAAATCTTTCTAGGCATAACAGAGACACTAGAACCAAGGTCACAAGAAGCTTTGAGATCAAAGTCATTCACTTGCATATTAATAATGGGTTCCCAAATATCTTCTACTTTCCTAGGAATAGAGGCTTTGTGTTTCAACTTCTCTTCCTTAATTTTAATAAAAGCATCTGTAATGTGTTTGGTGAAAGCCACATTCATATCACTAGCATCAGGACTTCTAGAAAGGTTTTGTAGGAACATAATCACTTCAGAATATTGCAACCATCAAGATCAAAATCAAACTTAGCATCACTAGTAGTAGGCTCATTGGGTTTAGGCATTGTGGTAGGAGAAATAGGGACTTCTTGTGGTTTAGTGGCATCCATAATGGTGGTGGTGATAGTGCACACACTATTGTTTCTAGCAATTTCAGCTTCTCTGTCCCACTTAGCATGAAGTTGGGCTAACAGTCTAACATTTTCATCAATAGTAACTTGTATGGCATGAGTAGAATCAAAGATACTTTCCAAGGTTTCAGGTTTAGTAGTCATTTTATTAATGAAAGAGGACTGTGCTTCAGACAAAGAGGAAATATTTTTCTCAGCACTCAAATTTTTTAACTGTAAGCTAGGAATTTCTCTATTCAAATTCTCAAGTTGATGACTAATATTTTTCAAGATAGAAGATTGTTCTTCCATATTTTTAGTGAATATCTTGTTTTGCTCATATTGCATTTGCATAAAAAATTAGTGGATCTTTCAACTTCTAGAATCTTATCTTCACTAGGCATTCCAGATCTACCATGATAAGTATTGCCATTATTAGGAGGATAAGGCCTATAATTATTACCATAAGTATTGTTTCCAAAATAATTATTCCTAATGAAGTTCACATCGACTTGCTCTTGTTGAGAAACCAAAGAGGCTAAGGGAACATTATTAGGATCTATGAGCTTTCCCATTAACAAGCATAGCCATGATAACGTCAATCTTATCACTCAAAGAGGATGTTTCTTCAATGGAATTTACCTTCTTACCATGTGGAGCTCTCTCAGTGTGCCATTCAGAATAATTAACCATCATATTATCAAGGAGCTTTGTCGCAACACCCAAGGTAATGTTCATAAAGGTACCTCCAGCAACTAAATCCAACAGGTTTCTTGAGGAGAAGTCCAAACCTGCATAAAAAGTCTGGATAATCATCCAAGCAGTAAGTCCATGAGTGGGACAATTCTTAACCAAAGATTTCATTATTTCCCAATCTTGAGCAACATGTTGATTATCAAGTTGTTTAAATTTCATTATTTCACTTCTCATAGATATAATCTTAGCAGGAGGATAGTATTTTCCAATAAAATCATCTTTGCACTTAATCCAAGATTCAATACTATTTCTAGGCAAGGATAGCAACCATTCTTTAGCTTTTCCTCTAAGGGAGAAAGGAAATAACTTGAGCTTAATAATATCTCCATATAAATCCTTGTATTTTTGCATCTCACAAAGTTCAACAAAGTTATTGAGGTGGGCAACAGCATCATCACAACTAGCACCAGAAAATTGCTCTCTCATCACAAGATTCAACAAAGCAGGCTTAATTTCATAAAAGGTAGCATCAGGAGCAGGTGGATCAATAGGAGTACTTAGGAAATCATTTTTGTTTGTGCTAGTGAAGTCACACAACTTGGTGTTATTAGCAGAGTTCATTTTGGCAAAAGTGGAGCAAGCCAACAACAGTAACAACTAGAGCAGGAACTAATTTTTTGTGTTTTTTGATAAGAGACAGCAAACCAAACTAAACTAAATTTTTTTTGGAGTTTATGATAAAAATAGCCAACCAAAACGAGGAAAAAGAAACTAAGCAAAACAAAAACAAAGTAAAGAGAAAGGTTGTGAAGGACTCCCCTTGTGAAGACGTCCTTAGCCTCCCCGACAACGGCGCCAGAAAAGTCTTGATGGTGCGTGTAAGCTTCGTTGGGAGACCCCAAGAGGAAGGTATGATGAGCACAGCAGCAAGTTTTCCCTCAGTAAGAAACCAAGTTTATCGAACCAGTAGGAGGAACGAAACGACTCAAAGGTGTTGCTACCAACTTGGAAACCTGCACAACACAAACTCAAGACTTTGCCCCAACGAACAGTGAGGTTGTCAATCTCACCGGTTTGCTGAAAACAAAGGTTAACTATATGGTGTGGAAGGTAATAGTGGTTTGTAGAAAGTAAACAGTAACAGTGGAAGATGTATCAATGATAAAGATTGGACCGGGGTCCATAGTTCACTAGAGGTGTTCTCCTTAAGATAAACAAACATGGCATGCTGGGTAAACAAATTACAGTAGGGAAATTGACAGGACTAAGCAAGGCATAACAATGCAATACTAGACATTCATGATCCTATGAGATTCGATTGGGCAACACAACAAGATACATAGACCGCCATCCAACTGCATCTATGACTAGTAATCCACCTTTAGGTTATCATCCGAACCCCCTCCAATATTAAGTTGCAAGCAACGGATAACTGCTTTAAGCAAAGTGTGTAAGGAAAACAATCCACTTGTTCCATGAACAAGAGACCGTTGTTTTCTCCCTAGTGGCAACAGCACATCTACAACCTTAGAGATTTCTGACACTTCCCTTAGATTAAATAGAGGCATGAACCCACTATCGAGCATAATTACCCCCTCTTGGAGTCAAAAGCATCTACTTGGCCAAGATAGCTACTAGAAACTGAGAGCATGCAAGATCACAAACAACACACACATGATAGAATCAAAAAGACAAAACCATTAATCAATCTGACATAGTAATATCAATATCCATCGGATTCCCGCAAACACAACATGCATGATCACAAATAGATGATCTTGATCTTGAACGGAGCTCACAAGATCTAAACATGGTAGCACAAAGGAGGAGATACAACCATCTAGCTACTACATGGACCCGTAGTCCAAGGTGGAACTACTCACACTTCATACCGGAGGATGGCATGATGAAGAAGAAGGCCTCCGGGATGATCTCCCATCTGGCAGGGTGCTGGGAAGACCTTCAGATCCCCTCGATCTAGGGACGATGGTGGACGCGGCTACAGACGGTTTCGTGGAATATTGATCGGGTACTTAGGTTTTCTGTATCGGGGGTATATAGGCGAAGAGGCGAGGCAGGGGGCAGACAGGGCGGCCGCACCCCCAGGCGCGGGCTAGGCCCAGCCACGCGGCCAGTGGGTGTGGCCCCCTGGTGGCTCTCCTCCGTCTCATACTCTGGCTTCATGTTCCCCACGGTAAAATATTGACTTTGGCTTTTGTCCTGTCTAATTCCGAGAATATTGATTTTCTGCCTTTCTAGAACCAAAAACAGAAGAGAACAGGAACTGGCACTATGGCATCTTGTTAATAGATTAGTACCAGAAAACATACAAAAAACACCTCAAAGTGTAGACAAAGCAAAGCAAAGTAGATACTAAACAAGCATGGAACATCAATAATTATAGATACGTTTCTGACGTATCAGGGCATGCCCTAATCTTGCACCTCCTTTGGAAAACACCGATTTTCGGGTTCTAAAAATGGAAAGTGAAGATTTCTCCAAATGACCACGAAATCTCAAGTTGGAGAAGTCGCTCGCGATGCAGAGAGGGAGCTAGGTGCCAGGTTTGGGCTCAATCCATGGAGTGGTTCCATGTTCTAGGCAACAAGGTGGGAATCTAGGATTGGAAACCATGTTAACTCACACTTGATAGATCCTGGTGGTGCCTTGGGTGCCAAAGGACCCGGTATGCCTTGCCTATGATTTTATGAGGGCAGTGGGTCACATGCAAGGGCTCCAGGAGCCGTTTTCACATTTTTTTATTTTTTTAGATTTTATTTGTTGCTGCCCAAAAAATGGCAAACCCACCGGCGGCCGCGTCAACGCGACGGTCGGTGCAATCTTGGACCCAGGCATGCATCCAGCCTAGGTACCCCATGGGGCACCCCAAAACCATTTTTCCCTGAAAATTGAGAGTGTCTTATAGGGTACATATAGTTAGAAACAGCATTTACCAGGCCGTAACTCAAAAACAAAATAGTATATGCTTGCACCACGAGATAAATACCTACCTCCCGGGAATGGCTATGCACCACGGTGTAGCATGCGTGGAAATTGCCTCGGGCCCATGTGCGCGCCCTAATCTTGCACCTCCTTTGGGAAAACAATGGTTTTTCGGGTTCATAAAATGGAAAGTCGAGATTTCTCCAAATGGCCACGAAATCTCTAGTTGGAGAAGTTGCTTGCGATGCCGAGAGGGAGCTAGGTGCCGGGTTTGGGCTTAATCCATGGACTAGTTCCATGTACTGGGCAGCGAGGGGGGAATCTAGGGTTGGAAGCCATCTTAACTCACACTCGATAGACATCCTGGTGGTGCCTTGTGTACCAAAGGACCTGGTATGCTTGCCTATGATTTTATGAGGGCAGTGGGTCAGATGCAAGGGCTCCAGGAGCTGTTTTCACATTTTTATTTTTTTAGGTTTTGTTTGGTGATTCCCAAAAAATGGCAAAACCGCCGACGGCCGCGGCAACGCGACGGTCGGTGCAATCTTGGACCCCGGCATGCATCCAGCCTAGGTACCCCATGGGGCACCCCAAACATTTTCTCCTAAAAATTGAGTGTCTTATAGGGTACATATAGTTAGAAACCGCATTTACTAGGCCGTAACTCATAAAAATATATTATATGCTTGCACCACGAGATAAATACCCACCTCCCAGGTATGGTCATGCACCATGGTGTACTATTAATGGAAAATTCCTCGGGCCCATGGGTGCGACCTAATCTTTAACCTCCTTTGGGAAAACACTGGTTTTTCGGGTTCATAAAATGGAAAGTCAAGATATCACCAAATGACCATGAATTATCTAGTTGGAGAAGTCGTTTGCGATGCCGAGAGGGAGCTAGGTGTCGGGTTTGGGCTCAATCCATGCAGTGGTTCCATGTTCTGGGCAGCGAGGGGGAGGGAATATAGGGTTGGAAGCCATCTTAAATCACACTCGATAGACATCCTGGTGGTTCCTTGGCTGCAAAAGGACCTGGTATGCTTTCCTATGATTTTATGAGGGCAGTGGGTCACATGCAAGGGCTCCAGGAGCTGTTTTAACATTTTTTTAGATTTTGTTTGGTGATTCCAAAAAAATGGCGAAACCGCTGGCGGCCACGGCAACACGATGGTCGATGCAATCTTGGACCCCGGCATGCATCTAGCCTAGGTACCCCATGGGGCACCCCAAACCATTTTTACCTAAAAATTGAGAGTGTATTACAGGGTACATACAGTTAGAAACCGCATTTACTGGGTTGTAACTCAAAAAAATACAGTATATGCTTCCACCACGAGATAAATACCCACCTCCCGGGAATGGTCATGCACCGTGGTGTAGAATGCGTGGAAAATGCCTCGGGCCCATGGGCGCAGCCTAATCTTGCACCTCCTTTGGGAAAACACCGGTTTTTTGGGTTCGGAAAATGGAAAGTCAACATTTCTCCAAATGACCACGAAATATCTAGTTAGTGAAGTCGCTTGCGATGCCGAGAGGGAGCTAGGCACCGGGTTTGGCTGAATCCATGGACTAGTTCCATGTACTGGGCAGCAAGGGGGGAATCTAGGGTTGGAAGCCATTTTAACTCAGACTTGATAGACATCTTGGTGGTGCCTTTGGTGCCAAAGGACCTGGTATGCGTTGCCAATGATTTTATGAGGACAGTGGGTCACATGCAAGGGCTGCAGGAGCTGTTTTCACGTTTTTTAGATTTTGTTTGTTGCTGCCCAAAAAAACGACGAAACCCGCCGGCGGCCGCGAAAACACGAAGGTCGGTGCAATCTTGGACCCAGGTATGCATCCAGCCTAGGTACCCCATGGGGCACCCCAAACCATTTTCCCTCAAAATTGAGAGTGTCTTATAGGGTACATATAGTTAGAAACCGCATTTACTGCGCCGTAACTCAAAAACAATACAGTATATGCTTGCACCACGAGATAAATACCTACCTCCCGGGAATGGCTATGCAACATGGTGTAGCATGCGTGGAAATTGCCTCGGGCCCATGGGCGCGCCCTAATCTTGCACCTCTTTTGGCAAAACAACGGTTTTTCGGGTTCATAAAATAGAAAGTCAAGATTTCTCCAAATGACCACGAAATATCTAGTTGGAGAAGTTTCTTGCGATGCCGAGAGGGAGCTAGGTGTCGGGTTTGGGCTCAATCCATGGACTAGTTCCATGTACTGGGCAGCGAGGGGGGAAATCTAGGGTTGGACGCCATCTTAACTCACACTCGATAGACATCCTGGTGGTGCCTTGTGTGTCAAAGGACCTGGTAAGCTTGCCTATGATTTTATGCGGGCAGTGGGTCACATGCAAGGGCTCCAGGAGCTGTTTTCACATTTTTTAGATTTTGTTTGGTGCTGCCCAAAATAACGGTGAAACCCATCAGTGGCCGCGGCAACACGACGGTCGGTGCAATCTTGGACCCAGGCATGCATCTAGCCTAGGTACCCCATGGGGCACCCCAAACTATTTTTCCCTGAAAATTGAGAGTGTCTTATAGGATACATACAGTTAGAAACCGC
The DNA here is from genome assembly GCA_916181665.1 of Avena sativa. Classification (NCBI taxonomy): domain Eukaryota; kingdom Viridiplantae; phylum Streptophyta; class Magnoliopsida; order Poales; family Poaceae; genus Avena; species Avena sativa. The sequence continues at coordinate 84,415,685 of OV702296.1, forward strand.
ATTTACCGGGACGTAACTAATAAACAATACAGTATATTCTTGCACCACGAGATAAATACCTACAACCCGGGAATGGCTATGCACCATGGTGTAGGATGCGGGGAAATTGCCTCGGGCCCATGGGCGCGCCCTAATCTTTCACCTCCTTTGGGAAAACAACGGTTTTTAGGGTTCATAAAATGGAAAGACAAGATTTCTCCAAATGACCATGAACCTCTAGTTGGAGAAGTCGCTTGCGATGCTGAGAGGGAGCTAGGTGCCGGGTTTGGGCTTAATCCATGTACTAGTTCCATGTACTGGGCAGCGAGGGAGGGAATCTAGGGTTGGATGATATCTTAACTCACACTCGATAGACATCCTTGTGGTACCTTATTTGCCAAAGGACCTGGTATGCTTGCCTATGATTTTATGAGGGAATTGGGTCACATGCAAGGGCTCCAGGAGCTGTTTTCACATTTTTTATTTTTTTTAAGATTTTGTTTTGTGATTCCCAAAAAAGACGAAACAACCAGCGGTCGCGACAACGCGACGGTCGGTGCAATATTGGACCCCGACATGCATCCAGCCTAGGTACCCCATGGGGCACCCCAAACCATTTTTCCGTGAAAATTGAGAGTGTCTTATAGGGTACATATAGTTAGAACCACATTCACCGAGCCGTAACTCAAAAACAATACAGTATATGCTTGCACCATGAGATAAATACCTACCTCTCGGGAATGGCTATGCACCATAGCGTAGCATGAGTGGAAATTTCCTCGGGCCCATGGGCGCGCACTAATCTTGCACCTCCTTTGGGAAAACAATGGTTTTTCGGGTTCATAAAATGGAAAATCAAAATTTCTCCAAATGACCAAAAAATCTCTAGTTGGAGAAGTCGCTTGCGATACCGAGAGGGAGCTAGGTGCCGGGTTTGGGCTCAATCCATGGACTAGTTCCTTGTACTAGGCAGCGAGGGGGGGATCTAGGGTTGGAAGCCATCTTAACTCACACTCGATAAACATCCTGGTGGTGCCTTGTGTGCCAAAGCACCTGGTATGCTTGCCTATGATTTTATGAGGGTAGTAGGTCACATGGAAGGGCTCCAGGAGCTGTTTTCACATTTTTTTTAATATTTTTAAGATTTTGTTTGGTGATTCCCAAAAAAAGGGCGAAACCGCCGGCGGTAGCGGCAACGCGACGGTCGATGCAATCTTGGACCCAGGCATGCATCCAGCCTAGGTACCCCATGGGGCACCCCAAACCATTTTTCCCTAAAAACTGAGAGTGTCTTATAGGGTACATACTGTTAGAAACCGCATTTATAGGGACGTAACTCAAAAAATAAATTATATGCTTGCACCACGAAATAGATACCCACCTCCCGGTAATGGACATGCACCATGGTGTAGCAGGCATGGAAATTACCTCGGGCCCATGGGCGCGCCCTAATGTTGCACCTCCTTTGGGAAAACATCGGATTTTCGGGTTCAGAAAATGGAAAGTCAAGATTTCTCCAAATGACCACGAAATCTCTAGTAGGAGAAGTCGCTTGTGATGTCGAGAGGTAACTAGGTGCCAGTTTTGGGCTCAAATCATGGAGTGGTTCCATGTTCTGGAAAGCGAGGGGGGAATCTAGGGTTGGAAGCCATGTTAACTCACACTCGATAAACATCCTGGTGGTCTCTTGGGTGCCAAACGACCTGGTATGCCTTGTGTATGATTTTATGAGGGAAGTGGGTTACATTAAGGGCTCTAGGAGCTGCTTTTAGTTTTTTTATTTTTTTAGATTTTTTTGTGCTTCCCAAAAAAGCGGCGAAACCCGCGGGCAGCCGCGGCAACATGACGGTCGATGCAATCTTGGACCCAGGCATGCATCCAGCTTAGGTACCCCATGGGGCACACCACACCATTTTTTCCTGAAAATTGAGAGTGTCTTATAGGGTAAATACAGTTAGAAACCGCATTTACCGGGTCATAACTCAAAAAAATACAGTATATGCTTGCACCACGAGATAAATACCTACCTCCCAGGACTGGCCATGCACCATGGTGTAGCATGGGTGGAAATTGCCTCGGGCCCATGGGCGCGCCCTAATCTTGCACCTCCTTTGGGAAAACCCAGGTTTTTCGGGTTAAGAAAATAGAAAGTCAAGATTTCTCCAAATGACCACGAAATATCTAGTTAAAGGAGTTGCTTGCGATGCCGAGAGGGAGATAGGTGCTAGGTTTGGGCTCAATCCATGGAGTGGTTCCATGTTCTAGGCAGCGAGGGGGGGAATCTAGGGTTGGAAGGCATGTTAACTCACACTCGATAGACATCCTCGTGGTGCCTTGGGTGCCAAAGGACCTGGTATGCCTTGCTTATGATTTTATGAGGGCAGTGGGTCACATGCAAGGGCTCCAGGAGCTGTTTTCACATTTTTTTATTTTTTTATTTTGTTTGGTGCTTCCCAAAAAATGGCGAAACCCGCTGGCGCCGTGGTAACGCGACGGCTTGTGCAATCCTGGACCCAAGAATGCATCTAGCTTAGGTACCCCATGGGGCACCCCAAACCATTTTTCCCGGAAAATTGAGAGTGTCTTATAGGGTACATACTGTTAGAAACCGCATTTACCGGGCCATAACTCAAAAAAAAAGTATATGCTTGCACCAAGAGATAAATACCCACCTCTCGAGAATGGCCATGCACCATGGTGTAGCATGCGTGGAAATTTCCTCGGGCCCATGGGCGCGACCTAATCTTGCACCTCCTTGGGAAAACACCGGCTTTTCGGGTTCATAAAATGGTCAAGATTTCTCCAAATAACCATGAAATCTCTAGTTGGAGAAGTCGCTTGCGATGCTGAGAGGGAGCTAGGTGCCGGGTTTGGGCTCAATCCATGGAGTGGTTCCATGTTCTGGGCAGCGAAGGGGGGAATCTAGGGTTGGAAGTCATGTTAACTCAAACTCGATAGACATCCTGTTAGTGCCATGGGTGCCAAAGGACCTGTTATGCCTTGCCTATGATTTTATGAGGGCAGTGGGTCACATGCAAGGTTCCAGTAGTTACTTTCACATTTTTTATTTTTTTAGATTTTGTTTAGTGCTTCCCAACAAACGGCGAAACCCGCCGGCGGCCGCGGCAACGGGACGGTCGGTGCAATCTTGAACCACGGCATACATCCAGCCTAGGTACCCCATGAGGCACCCCAAACCATTTTTCCTTGAAAATTGAGAGTGTCTTATAGGGTATGCAAAGTTAGAAAATGTATTACTGGGCCGTAACTCAAAAACAATACAGTACATGCTTGCACTACGAGATAAATACCCACCTCCCGGGAATGGTCATGCACCTTGGTGTAGCATGCGTGTAAAATTCCTTGGACTCATGCCTGTAAAATTCCTTGGACTCATGCGCGTGGCCTAATCTTGCACCTCCTTTGGGAAAACACCGTCTTTTTGGGTTCAGAAAATGGAAAGTCAAGATTTCTCCAAATGACCACGAAATCTCTAGTTGGAAAATTCACTTGCGATGCCGAGAGGGAGATAGGTGTCGGGTTTGGGCTCAATCCATGGACTAGTTCCATGTTCTAGGCAGCGAGGGGGGGAATCTATGGTTGGAAGGCATGTTAACTCACACTCGATAGAAATCCTGGTGGCGCCTTGGGTGCCAAAGGACCGGGTATGTCTTCCCTATAATTTTATCAGGGCAGTGTGATGAGGATACAATCATGGATCATGCTGATTTCAACTGTTTGAACTAGAAAGAAATATTGAGCCTCATTGAAAAAATATCACAAGGTGAATTCATTCCTAGTTGGACATGATACTTTGATTTATAAGAACTTTATACTACCTAAATCATTGTGTTATTGTTTGACTAGATTTGGCATCTATCGGACTAGCGCCAGCGGGAGGAGAGGGAGGAAGGCGACCGAGAGATGGAAGACGCATTAGGAGGCAATAAGGAGAGAAGGCATGATAAAGAGAGATATGTGACGCTTCAGGACACGTTTGAGGTGCACCACGACATATGGCCTGCGCGCCAAGTAGACCGAACCCATCTATGGGTCGGTATGTATCAGTTTGAGTCGAACCGAGTCAGTTTGGGCCAAGTTATGGCTGTTTTTAGGCCCGTTTAGGGGGGAGGACGCCCCAGCCCTCATATATACCCCGGCAGCCGCCGCAATTAGGGTTAGACCACGTTTAGATTAAACCAATACTTGTTTCGTTGAACTGCTGCAAGCATTCATCTGAAATTATATGTTCCTCTTTGATTCGATCAGGAATATCTACCATACCTCCACTTTGATTCGATCTGGAGTTTGCTACTGAAAGTCTTCGTGTTTTCTGCTGTTCCATTGGGAATTGGTAGATTGCAAACCGCTTCGTGGTCAGCGGCTACGTGCGCAAGTGTGTGAAGTTGCGAATACCATCTGGGTTGAGATCTGTTGCGTTGGCAGCGGGGGAACAGCCGATGATTCACAGCATCCCACAAGTTATCTCCATTACCTCCACCATCATCTACGACGTGCTCAACGAGAAGATCGGGCCACCCCTTATCATCTTGGTATCAGAGCCTCAGGTTTACTCGGTGAGCAATTCATCCCCATAGATTAGTTGTTTTAGTCCTATATAGAAAAAGCCACACAAAAATATTAGGGTTCATAGTGTATTGCCATAGTCTAGATAACACCGTTCGTGAATTCTAGTTGCTGATCGTAGTCTTTTTGTGTAGCCTTTCTTCTAAATCTAAGTCGTAGTTTTTGTCTAGTTTTCGTCAAAGTTTGTCTCATAATCGGAATTTTAGACTGTTTCTAGACAGTTCGTCGTGTTCTTGAGTTAGATCTAATAGATCCGTTTTTATTTTGGGTGAGTTGGAGTTGCTAGATCTACTTTTGGAAAGAAAGAAAACAAGGTTTCGATCTGCACGTGCGGCACAGCTCACGCTGGAAAAAAAATCGCGCAGACGGCTGAGCGAGCCAAAAAAACCGCGTCGCTGGCTCTCGCCAGAGCTGAGACAAGTCTGAGCTTGTGCGTGAGCAAGCCAGCCAAAAAAAAATTCTCCTTTTTTGTTACTGTGTCCACATAGCGTTCCTATCTTTGTGAACCTTAGTAAGCCTTTCTTGGTGTCTAGAACTATCCTACGAGACTAGCATGCTTAGTGCTCTTCGGGCTGCTTAGTTTAGCAATCTGGTGCCCGTTTTGTTGAGTCATTGCTAGCGTCTCTCCTTGTGCATTGCAACACGAGCATTACTCCGATATACCTTAATTTTGAGCTCCTTTTTAGAGTTGCAATTGCCCCATTTATCACCACTGTGTGTGTTTCCGTGGGTCTTTGTCATACGGTCAGCACTAGGATTTATAAATTGGTGTTGTTAGGTATCCATACCAAGCTCCACTATATACCCCTAGTTGTCGTGTGATAATCTTTCCCTCGGTATTCGCTTCGTCACATCCGTGCACGTTCTGCTCATACAAGTTGGTAAGCTATCCTAATTCACTTTGGAACGGTAAGATACATGTTTTCTTTCAGTTTCGAGTGAGTTGTGAGAGTTCCACCACCAGATTTCCTTTTCTGTACTAATGTACTGATCATGACTTCTACTTGTGTTGATGAGATTCAGAAATCAAACGATGTTTACCATGACTATTTAGGTATTGTGGTCGGCATGGCATATGATGCCACTAAAGTCAAGTGGAGATTGGACAGTTCTGCATCATCCACAGAATATACGTCTTGGGAATCTCACATGCTCAGTGGTTTTGCGAGATGTCGTACTTTCGATAGCAAGTTTAATGGCCATACAGAATATATTCTCGCTCGCCGACGTGTCGATGCAAAGGTAACTCGTTGGTGGAAGGACGCTAGGACTGTGTATGGTGTCATAGGTAAAACATTCCTTTGGGAGGATTTCAAGCAATTTCTGCGTTCTAGGTTTTTGTACAACTACACATGGCCTATTCCAGAAATTTTAAGAGTGGACATCAATGAGACATGTGAGGTGTCTACTAACATAATCATGTCTACTTCTAGTGTTGTCCCTTGTGATATGCAGGTTTCTTTTGAAGAAAGGGAGCCGCCTATGTTACAACCTATATCACACGATCGGGTATCATCACTTGAGAAAGTTGTTACAATACCTACTGCATATAGGGAGGATGACATTGATAATGGCACTGATTTGGGGCTACAACCAACCAATAAGGCATTCAGTGAGTCTATTCCTTTGCTGGTTGATTCTTGTAACTTTACAAGCACAAAAATTTTAGCACCGAGTGATGCTTTGCAAAATCTAAATTTTAAGCATGTAGTACTGATTACACATGAGGAACGACTTGCTCGAATACCACCTACTGATATTGTGTATTCCATCATGCTAAATGAACCTATGAATATGAGTTGTGCTATGGATAGGATTTCTGAAATTTCATGTCTGAATTCTAGCACATATTCTCCTTATTTCATCTTTAATCTAATTGGTGAATATAGCATGGATGAAAATTTTCTTGTGGATCACATATGCATTACGTGTGATAGAATTGCTGAATTGAAACTTGCTGTGTTTAGCCATACATGCTATGTGTCAAGATATCTTTGTGGTGGGATAGATACTACAATTTGTGATACTATGAAAGTAAATTCTCATCTAGTTGATATAGTCCACCCAACAAAAGTAACTTTACCTATGTTGGATTGTTCCAATCTTTCTAGATTTGAATCAGATTTTTCATACACCTTGTGTTTGTCCCACAACGTGTTGCATAAGTGTGCTACTACTATATACTTCACTAATATTTGCAACTTGAGTTGCATATTACATACTGAACAAAATGATTATGTTCATAATAATCGGAGTAGCGCAGTTGAAGCATGGCCTGAATCAATTCGGTTTTCACATAGTTTGAATTGGTTTGATCTTGTTCATCACAAATTTGATCATAGATCTTCTTTGAGAAAACTGAATTTAATATTGAACAACAAGACTATATATCTATTCGGTTTTCAACATGATCATGATTCTTTGTACTTCACTTATACCTGCAATTTAAGTTGCTTGATGAATAGTAGACATATTATTCACGTGAACAAAAATGATACAATAGGTTATGTATACATATACTCTGCGTATACGTTGTTCTTTTTGTTCCTTCCACTTTCAGCTTACCCAAAGCCGAGGACGGCTTTTCTTGAAGAAAGGAAGGATGATGAGGATACAATCATGGATCATGCTGATTTCAACTGTTTGAACTAGAAAGAAATATTGAGCCTCATTGAAAAAATATCACAAGGTGAATTTATTCCTAGTTGGACATGATACTTTGATTTATAAGAACTTTATACTACCTAAATCATTGTGTTATTGTTTGACTAGATTTGGCATCTATCGGACTAGCGCCAGCGGGAGGAGAGGGAGGAAGGCGACCGAGAGATGGAAGACGCATTAGGAGGCAATAAGGAGAGAAGGCATGATAAAGAGAGATATGTGGCGCTCCAGGACACGTTTGAGGTGCACCACGACATATGGCCTGCGCGCCAAGTAGACCGAACCCATCTATGGGTCGGTATGTATCAGTTTGAGTCGAACCGAGTCAATTTGGGCCAAGTTATGGCTGTTTTTAGGCCCGTTTAGGGGGGAGGACGCCCCAGCCCTCATATATACCCCGGCAGCCGCCGCAATTAGGGTTAGACCACGTTTAGATTAAACCAATACTTGTTTCGTTGAACTGCTGCAAGAATTCATCTGAAATTATATGTTCCTCTTTGATTCGATCAGGAATATCTACCATACCTCCACTTTGATTCGATCTGGAGTTTGCTACTGAAAGTCTTCGTGTTTTCTGCTGTTCCATTGGGAATTGGTAGATTGCAAACCGCTTCGTGGTCAGCGGCTACGTGCGCAAGTGTGTGAAGTTGCGAATACCATCTGGGTTGAGATCTGTTGCGTTGGCAGCAGGGGAACAGCCGGTGATTCACAACATCCCACAAGTTATCTCCATTACCTCCACCATCATCTACGACGTGCTCAACGAGAAGATCGGGCCACCCCTTATCACAGTGGGTCACATGCAAGGGCTCCAGGAGCTGTTTTCACATTTTTTTATTTTTTATATTTTCTTTTGTATCTTCCCAAAAAGACGGCGAAACCCGCGGGCGGACGTGGCAACGCGACGGTCGGTGCAATCTTGGACCCAGGGATGCATGGGGCACCCTAAACCATTTTCCCTAAAAATTCAGAGTGTCTTATAGGGTACATACAGTTAGAAATCGCATTTACCAGGTCATAACTCAAAAAATACAGTATATGCTTGCACCATGATATAAATAGCTACCTCCCGGGACTGGCCATGCACCATGGTGTAGCATGCGTGAAAATTGCCTCGGGCCCATGGGCGCGCCCTAATCTTGCACCTCCTTTGGGAAAACAATGGTTTTTCAGGTTCATAAAACGGAAAGTCAAGATTTCTCCAAATGACCATGAAATCTCTAGTAGGAGAAGTCGCTTGCGATGCCGAGATGGATCTAGGTGTCGGTTTTGGGCTCAATCCATGGACTAGTTCCATGTACTGGGCAGCGAGGGGGGAATCTAGGATTGGAAGCCATCTTAACTCACACTCAATAGATATCCTGGTGGTTCCTTGTGTGCCAAAGGACCTGGTATGCTTGCCTATGATTTTATGAGGGCAGTGGGTCACATGCAAGGGCTCCAGGAGCTGTTTTCACATTTTTTTATTTTTTTTAAGATTTTGTTTCGTGATTCCCAAAAATCGGCGAAACCCGCTGGCGGCCGCGGAAACGCGATGGCTGGTGCAATGTTGGACCCAGGCATACATCCAGCTTAGGTACCCCATGGGGCACCCCAAACCATTTTTCACTAAAAATTGAGAGTGACTTATATTGTACATACAGTTAGAAATCGCATTTACCGGGCCATAACTCAAAAAAAAATACAGTATATGCTTGCACCACGAGATAAATACCCACCTCCCGGGAATGGCCTTGCACCATGGTGTAGCATGCATGGAAATTGCCTCGGGCCCATGGGTGCGACCTAATCTTGCACCTCCTTTGGGAAAACACCCGTTTTTGTGTTCATAAAATGGAAAGTCAAGATTTCTCCAAATGACCAAGAAATATCTAGTTGGGAGAAGTCGCTTGCGATGCCGAGAGGGAGCTAGGTGCCGGGTTTGGGCTCAATCCATGGAGCGGTTCTATGTTCTGGGCAGTGAGGGGGACAATCTAGGGCTGGAAGCCATGTTAACTCACACTCAATAGACATCTTGTTGGTGCCTTGGGTGCCTAAGGCCCTGGTAGGCCTTGCCTATGATTTTATGAGGGCAGTGGGTCACATGTAAGGGCTCCACGAGCTATTTTCACATTTTTTTATTTTTTTAGATTTTGTTTAGTGCTTCCCAAAAAACGGCAAAACCCGCCGGTGGCCACGGCAACGCAACGGTCGGTGCAATCTTGGACCACGGCATGCATCCAGCCTAGGTACCCCATGGGGCACCCCAAACCATTTTTCCTTGAAAATTGAGAGTGTCTTATAGGGTACACACTGTTAGAAACCGCATTTACTAGGTCATAACTCAAAAAAAATACAGTACATGCTTGCACCACAAGATAAATACCCACCTCCCGAGAATGGTCATGCACCTTGGTGTAGCATGCGTGAAAAATGCCTTGGGCGCATGGGCGTGGCCTAATCTTGCACCTCCTTTTGGAAAACACCGGTTTTCGGTTTCGGAAAATAGAAAGTCAAGATTTCTCCAAATGACCACGAAATCTCTAGTTGGAAAAGTCGCTTGCGATGCCGAGAGGGAGCTAGGTGCCGAATTTTGGCTCAATCCATGGACTAGATCCATGTACTGGGCAGCGAGGGGGGAATCTAGCGTTGGAAGCCATGTTAACTCACACTCGATAGACATCCTGGTGGTGCCTTGGGTGCTAAAGGACTGGGTATGCATTGCCTATGATTTAATGAGGGCAGTGGGTCACATGCAAGGGCTCCAGGAGCTGTTTTCACATTTTTTTATTTTTTAGGTATTGTTTGGTGCTGCCCAAAAAAATGGCGAAACCCGTCTGCGGCCGCAGCAACGCGATGGTCGGTGCAATCTTGGACCCAGGCATGCATCCAACCTAGGTACCCTATTTGGCATCCCAAACCATTTTTCCCTAAAAATTGAGAGTGTATTATAGGGTACATACAGTTAGAAACCGCATTTACCGGGTTGTAACTCAAAAACAATTCAGTATATGCTTGCACCACGAGATAAATACCTACCTCCAGGGAATGGCTATGTACCATGGTGTAGCATATGTGGAAATTGCCTAGGGCCCATGGGCGCGCCCTAATCTTGCACCTCCTTTGGCAAAACACCAGTTTTTCGGGTTCATAAAATGGAAAGTCAAGATTTGTCCAAATGACCATGAAATCTCTAGTTGGAGAAGTCGCTTGCGATGCCGAGAGGGGCTAGGTGTCGGGTTTGGGCTCAATCCATTGAGTGGTTCCATGTTCTGGGCAGCGAGGGGGGAATCTAGGGTTGGAAGCCATCTTAACTAACACTCGCTAGACATCCTGGTGGTGCCTTGGTTGCCAAAGGACCTGGTATGCTTGCCGATGATTTTATGAGGGCAGTGGGTCACATGCAAGGGCTCCAGGAGCTATTTTCACTTTATTTTCTTTTTTTCGATTTTGTTTGGTTATTCCAAAAAACGGCGAAACCGCCGACGGCCACGGCAATGCGATGGTCAGTGCAATATTGGACACCGGCATGCATCCAGCCTAGGTACACGATGGGGCACCCCAAACCACTTTTCCCTAAAAATTGAGAGTGTCCTATAGGGTACATACAGTGAGAAACCGCATTTACCAGGCTGTAACTCAAAAAATATAGTATATGCTTGCACCACGAGATAAATACCCACCTCCCAGGAATGGCCATGCACCATGGTGTAGCATGCATGGAAATTGCCTCGAGCCCATGGGCGCGCCCTAATCTTGCACCTCCTTTGGGAAAACAACGGTTTTTCAGGTTCAGAAAATGGAAAGTCAAGATTTTTCTCCAAATGACCATGAAATCTCTAGTTGCAGAAGTCGCTTGCGATGCCGAGAGGGTCCTAGGTGCCAGGTTTAGGCTAAATCTATGGAGTGATTCCATGTTCTGGGCAGCGAGGGGGGATCTAGGGTTCGAATCCATGTTAACTCACACTCGATAGACATCCTGGTGGTGCCTTGGGTGCCAAAGGACCTGGTATGCCTTGCCTATGATTTTATGAGGGCAGTGGGTCACATGAAAGGGCAACGCAACGGTCGGTGCAATCTTGGACCCAGGCATGCATCCAGCCTAGTGATGACCCACAAGTATAGGGGATCGCAACAGTCTTCGAGGGTAGTATTACCCAATTTATTGATTCGACACAAGGGGAGCCAAAGAATACTTATAAGCCTTAACAATTGAGTTGTCAATTCAGCTGCACCTGGAAATAGTCTTGCTCATAATAATTTATCAGTAGCAACAGTTTTGTAGTAGCAATAGCAAAGTAACAGCAGCAGTAAAACAAAGGTAGTAGTAACAATAGTAGCAAGCAGTAGGATATGAGTGCGGTAGGCATATGGATGGATGGACAGGCGTTGCATGGACGAGACTATTCATATAACTTCAAGATCTAGGGAAATTGCAGATAAATAAGATAAAGCATCCAAGTACTAAACAATCATAGGCATGTGCTCCATATATAGTCATGCGTGCTCTCAATGAGAACTTGCACAACATCTTTTGTCCTGCCAGCCCGTTGCAGCGGGGCCTCAAGGGAACTACTGGCAATTAAGGTGCTCCTTTTAATAGAGCACCGGAGCAAAGCATTAACACTTTGTGAACACATGTGATCCTCACATCACAGCCATCCCCTCCGGCTGTCCCAATTTTTGTCACTTCGAGGCCTTTGGATCTGAACAATGATATGTGTACACAACTTGTAGAAAAGATCACAAACAATAATATCATAATGAATCAATAATAACTTCAGATCTGAGATCATGGCACTCGGGCCCTAGTGACAAGCAAGCACAACAAGTTGCAACAAAGTCAAATAGCACTAATAGAGATACTAGGCACCATGCCCTAACAATCTTATTTGATTACATGATAGAACTCATCCAATCCCTACCATCCCCATAGCCTACAGCAGGGGATTACTCACTCATGGATGAGGGAAACATGGATGGTTGATGGAGAGGCGTTGGTGATGATGATGGCGATGATCCTCTCCAAATTCCCCGTCCCGACAAGGTGCCAGAATGGAGTTTCTGGTTCCGAATCGCGGTTTCTGGTGGTGGCGGAGCAGAGGAACTCTTTCTAGAAAAATGTCGAACCCCCCTTAGTTTTTAGGTCAAGAGGCAACTTATAGGCAAAGAGGGAGGCCGAGGGGGTGCCTGGGGCGGCCACACCCCCTCCAGGCGTGGCCTAGGCCCACCCGCGCGGGGCTCCGTGAGTCTTCTGGTGAAATAGGATTTTTGGCATATTTTCCAGGATTTTTCTTGATAGTTGATTTTCTGCACAAATACTAGACACCAAGGCAATTCTGCTGAAAACAGCGTCAGTCCATGTTAGTTGTATCCAAATCACACAAGTTTAGAGGAGAAATAATCGCAAAAGTGTTCGGGGAAGTAGATACGTTTTGGAAGTATCAACTCCTCCCAAGCTTAGCTTATTTCTTGTCCTCAAGCAATTCAGTTGAAAACTGAGTGCGATAAAACAACTTTCACGAACACATTTGCTTCATATGATGTATATATTCTCAGCACAGGAGTGGATACTTAGACCATTCATAATAAGGGGTATGCAACTAAGTCTACTCAATAGTCATTGCAAGCTATGAAGATATTCCAAGTCAATAATAATAAGTAGCATGAAACATAAACATAAGCAACATTGCAATGCTCATAAAAGGTATGATAGAGTGGTATCTCGCTTTCCTTTGTTTGTAGAGCACAACATAAATGCCAAGGCACCTCTGAAGTTCAAGTGAAGACTAGAAGTAAATATATCAGATATACAAGCATCAAGGTCATGACATAATTAACCAAGTTTTGAAACAAGCACATTACACTAAGAATGACAACTATGCTCTCAAGAAGGTGATCATAGAACAAGTGGTGACTCAACAAGGAGGTGAAAAGGTTTTGAAAAGTTTGAGAGGCTTGCAAATACTGAAAGTAAGGTACTCGTTAGCTTTGAGCTCTCATTGCCCCTATCATAGGCATCTTTAAATGGTTAAGGTGAAAGTGAGGTCCAATATGAGTTATATGCTTGACAAACCATAAACTAGAAATCTCATGTCCCTTGAGTACGAGGGCCGCTCCTCATGCTACTCAACTTTAGTTACCTGTAAGTTCTTGTCATCGTAAACACATGCGTATCATAGAGAACTGCCAATGGGTACCCCTTGCACATGATACAGGAGCTATCCCATAATCAAAATGACAAGGCAAGCAGACAATGAGCATCTCAGCGATCTTTTTATTTGCATAGGTTTTTACTGAGGATGCTTCACAGATTTCTCATTATGGTTATGCTGCAAGTTTCCACCATGATTAGGCCTGGCTTAGGCTAGCGGCCCAGGAGTTTCTCTAACACATATATATAACTCCATGAACTTACAAGCTCCCCTTTTATTTCACACCGACGACATCCGCAAACAAAAGAGCATGACATCAACTAGATATGTATCCACAAGTGTTGAAAGCATTCCCGTGACAGCACGGTTCTGCTAACTCCCAGCCTATAATTTGCAAGCATATAACTTTCATGGACAGTCGCAGTGGTTCAGGTTTATCAAGTGCAGGAAATAAAGTGTGCCATCAAGTTCGTGAGAGCTTTACTAACTAACTTTCTCAAAACAGTCAAAAAAATTATTTGGAAGAAAACAAGGCATAATAAATATGAACGGAATTAGCAAATGATGCTAATAGGTAGGTATGGTGGACACTATTGGCAATATTGGTTTTGGGGAGTTGGATGCACAAGTAGAGCTCATACACAGTGCAAGTGAAGGCTAGCAATAGAGAGGGAGCGACAAACAAGAGAGCATTAACTGTCATAATCATGCTTGCAACAAAACAGGACTAATTATGGCATGAAGGTGATACAAGAACTCTGAGCCAAAATAAATCATCGAGGCTTACTGACTATTGGTTCAGTCATATGCATGCGTGAGCATGTGCCAAGTCGATTCACATGAAACATTCAGAGGAGGATACCACAATATCATACCAAGTTATGAATAGAACAATGCAAGTAAACATTCAATTGACATGCTATAAACTATTAGCAAGCTGGAGCAAATCATAAGAAAGCAAGAACTCCTAAGCATCCATAAATAACATACACCTTACATGAATAGACTAAGCATGCCCACAATGATGAGTATATGTACAAAAATGAAAACAAATAGAGTTCGTTAACAGCCTCTTACCACACCTCAAGTTGTCTTAATATTCATTATTGCCCTGTACTTGTGTGACTTGAATAATAACATGAAACAAAACTCACTAAGGGTTGTTGAACCCTACAAAGAACTTCACAAAACCAAAGAAGATGAACAAATATTTTTGGTGTTTTTGATTTTTAAAGCAAGCACACAAAGCAAAAAAAACAAAGAAAAATCTTTTTGGATTTTCTTTAAGGCAAACCAAAGCTAAAAAGAAAAGAAACAAACCAAGAGAAACAACAAAATATTTTTGGTATTTTTGTGTTTTAAGAAATCAGAAACAAAAACCAAAAAGAAAGTGAAACATGGATATACAAAAAACAACAAAACATGATATAAATATGAGTGTGCTGTCGGTATACCTCCCCCCAAGCTTAGGCTTTTGGCCTAAGTGGGTCTCAAATCCATGGTGACCAAGAAGGTGCACCTCCATAATACGATGAAGAGGCCCCTTCGTCCTGGTACGAGCTCGAGGATGCCCCTGTGTAGTGCATAGAGGGGTCGTATGAGGGTGCGTCCCCCGAGTAGTGCCCGTGGAACCCACGAATGCATAGCTGCTCGTCCATCTCCTCCTTGGAGCATGACAAAGGTCCTTGGGAAATACTGAACAAAGTGGTTTGGGGCAAAGGAATTTCCCTCTCTTCCTCGTAAGTAAACATCATCCTATAAACCAAATTATCAAGGGTAGAGCTAGCAGTGAGAAAGTGATGCGCTTTCATGGCAGCTAAATCAATCCTCTGAGGAGCCAAAATTGTATCATTTGGATCAACAGATAGGTCTAGGGTAGCAACAACACGTGCAGCAATAATACCTCCATAAATGGATCCCTTAGCAGCTAAGCGACGAGCAATGAGAGAACCAATATTGTACCTAGTTTCATTGTTGAGTGTAGTAGCTAGAAATGCCAAATGATAGTTGGAAATATTGCTAGTGTTCTCCCTACCAATAATACTAGTGGCAAGATAATAAGCAAAATATCTGATAGCTGGGAGTTGAATATTTCTTATCTTTCCGCGCTGGGCTCTGCGGTCATCATCATTGGTTATCCCACGGTAGATCTCCAACAAATCAGCGGGTTGGGCTGGAATCTTCTTCACCGTCCTAGCCATGCCAATACCCAAGAACTCGCAAAATTTCTTCAATGTCATGGAGATAGGCCTATTATAGATTTTGAATGACACATATGGCTTGAAAAGGCTGTTAGAAAACGAGAAACTATCCACAAAGGTTGTGGTGATCATAGCGTACTGCACACTCTCATCCTGCATATAACTAGTTAGTCCAACCCTCCAAACCAAGGTTAGAAAATCATTGAGAATCCCTGCAGCCCGCAAAAAGGTAGGACAAGGAAAGGTAGAAGGGTGTGCATCCCCCTCATCTCCCTCGTCGCCAAAACACGCTGTAATGAGATCCTCATTATATGATGGCCTAGCTTGGGAGGATGATCTTGAAGGCCTTGTCCTGCTAGGTGCATCACTCTCAAACACTTCTCCAAAGATGTGGTGGTCCATTTTTCTGAAATTTTTAGACAAACATCAAACCAAGTGATTTCCAAGTTGATAAATGATGAGAAACTACTATAGGGACTTGCTAGAGGGCTAAACATGCATCAAAATGAAATCTCTAAGCATAGAACAAGCATGCAAGCTCACACAACCTAACACCTATAGCAGCAAAATACTCAAGATACAATCTACCAATCAAAAATCTAATTGAACAAGCGGAGGAGGCACGTACCAAGGAGCAATCCCTCCAAAAATCAGCTGCAAAGATGGGTTGAGCAAGGAGATCTAAAATCAGGAGCAAGAACAGCAGGAACTCGAGCTTGAGAAAAAAATTCGGTGTTTTTTGGGAGAGAGAAAGAAGTGGCTGGGAGGAGGCAACTTGGAGGGCCACAGGTGGGCCCCACCCAGGCCAGGCGTGACCTAGGGGCTGGCCGCGCCACCAGGGGTGTGCTGGACTGGTGGGTCCCTCTGGGCCACTCCAGGTGTCCCTCTGCCCCTTTTTTCGAGGAAAAAATTAATATGAATTTTCTAGAATTTTTCGGGAAACTTTATTTTTGGCCAATTTCAGGTTATGAAAATTGATTTTCTCACAGAAAAAGATTTTTCAGAAGAAGCAAAAGCAAACAAGAACCAAAACTAAAGATGTTCTAAGACACTCTAACAAGCAAACAACTAGCAAAACTAAAGCTAACAAGAGAAATAGCAAAGACTGAGAAGGAGAAAAATAAAAGTGAGCAAGTATAACCACTTTGAAAGCATTGTTTTGTTCATTAAAATCCTTTTGTTAACAAGGTTGATCAAGTATTGTTACCAAAACAATCTTATATGAAACAAAACTTTGCATTCCACAAAGTGATTATGTTACCTCAAACTTGTAGCAATAGTCCCAATCATAATAGTTTCAAACCTTTCTTGTGGAATGGGACAATATATTTCTCCAACTTTGATGCTCTCAATATTTTCAATGGAATTTAGTCAATAGCTCTTATCAATCTTCTTGGGGAAATAGACAGTATGTTGTTTGTCATTAATATTAAAAGTTACTTTTCCTTGATTACAATTGATGACGGCACCTGCAGTATTAAGAAAAAGTCTCCCAAGAATAATAGACATATTATCATCTTCAGGCATTTCAAGCACAAAAAAATCAGAGGGTTCCTCAACTATTTTATGTTTCTTTTTCTTTCTCTTACGAGGACTACCACTACTTTCACCTTGTTGAGAATCCTGCTCAATTCTTTTAGGGTGTCCTTCAGGATATAAAGGATCTTGAGTATCTATACCACTCCTAGTTCTAATTCCATAAGCATGTTTATCTCCTAGGGCATTAACTAGCATATCTTTTTGTACCTTAGAAAGTTGATCAATTTGGGTTTGAACCATTTGAAAATGTTTACAAAGCATTTTAACATCATTAGCAGTTATTTCCACAGTATCTTTCAACTCATTAATAGATCTAGAGTTTTCTAATAAATGATTCTGAACTTGTTTATTAAAATTACCTTGTTTAATAATAAAAGTGTCAAGTTCCTCTAAGCATTGATCAGGAGGCTTACCATAGGGAATATCACCTTCATCAAAGTGGAGAGAGTGTACCTCAATAGTAGATGAGTGGGGAATTGGCTTACATAATTCTTCAATAGTAGGTAGATTACACATCTTCGGATCTAATACCTTTCTCCTTAAGACATTTCTTGAGGGCAGTGGGTCACATGCAAGGGGGAATCTAGCGTTGGAAGCCATCTTAACTAACACTCGATAGACATCCTGGTGGTGCCTTGGGTGCCAAAGGACCTGGTATGCTTGCCTATGATTTTATGAGGGCAGTGGGTCACATGCAATGGCTCCAGGTGCTGTTTTCACATTATTATTATTTTAGATTTTGTTTGGTGATTCCCATAAAAAAGGCAAAACCTCCGGCGGCCGCGGCAACACGACGGTCGGTGCAATCTTGGACACCGGCATGCATCCAGCCTAGGTACCCCATGGGGCACCCCAAACCATTTTTCCCTGAAAATTGAGAGTGTCTTATAGGGTACATACAATGAGAAACCGCATTTACCAGGCTGTAACTCAAAAAAATATTGTATATGCTTGCACCACGAGATAAATACCCACCTCCCGGGAATAGCCATGCACCATGGTGTAGAATGCATGGAAATTGCCTCGGGCCCATGGGCGCGCCCTAATCTTGCACCTCCTTTGGGAAAACACCGGTTTTCAGGTTCAGAAAATGGAAAGTCAAGATTTTTATCCAAATAACCACGAAATCTCTAGTTGGAGAAGTCGCTTGCGATGCCGAGAGGGAGATAGGTGCCAGGTTTGGGCTCAATCCTTGGAGTGGTTCCATGTTCTGGGCAGCGAGGGAGGAATCTAGGGTTGGAAGCCATGTTAACTTACACTCGATAGACATCCTGGTGGTGCCTTGGGTGCCAAAGGACCTGGTATGCCTTGCCTATGATTTTATGACGGCAATGAGTCACATGCAAGGGCTCCAGGAGTTATTTTAACATTTTTTTTTAGATTTTATTTGTTGCTACCCAAAAAACAGTGAAACCCGCTGGTGGCCGCGGCAACACGACGGTCGGTGCAATCTTGGACCCAGGCATGCATCCAGCCTAGTAATGACCCACAAGTATAGGGGATCGCAAAAGTCTTCAAGGGTAGTATTACCCAATTTATTGCTTTGACACAAGGGGAGCCAAAGAATACTTATAAGCCTTAACAACTGAGTTGTTAATTCAGCTGCACCTAGAAATAGTCTTGCTCATAGTAATTTATCAATAGCAACCGTTTTGTAGTAGCAATAGCAAAGTAACAGTAGCAGTAAAACAAAGGTAGTAGTAACAATAGTAGCAAACAGTAGGATATGAGTGCGGTAGGCATATGGATAGATGGACGGGCGTTGCATGGACGAGACTATTCATATAACATCAAGATCTAGGTCAATTGCAGATAAATAAGATAAAGCATCCAAGTACTAAAAAATCATAGGCATGTGCTCCATATATAGTCATGTGTGCTCGCAATGAGAACTTGCACAACATATTTTGTCCTGCCAGCCTGTTGCAGCGGGGCCTCAAGGGAATCTACTAGCAATTAAGGTTCTCCTTTTAATAGAGCACCGAAGCAAAGCATTAACACTCTGTGAACACATGTGATCCTCATATCACAGCCATCCCCTCCGGCTGTGCCAATTTGTGTCACTTAGGGGCCTTTGGTTCCAGACAATGATATGTGTACACAACTTGCAGATAAGATCACAAACAATACTATCATCATGAATCAATAAAATGTTTAGATCTGAGATCATGGCACTCGGGCCCTAGTGACAAGCATTAAGCACAACAAGTTGCAACAAAGTCAAATAGCACTAATATATATACTAGGCACCATGCCCTAACAATCTTATTCGATTACATGATAGAACTCATTCAATCCCTACCATCCCCATAGCCTACAGCGGGGGATTACTCACTCATGGATGAGGGAAACATGGATGGTTGATGGAGAGGCATTGGTGATGATGATGGCGATGATCCTCTCCAAATTCCCTGTCCTGGCAGGGTGCCTGAACAGAGTTTCTGGTTCCAAATCACGGTTTCTGCTAATGGCGGCGCAGCGGAACTCTTTCTGGAAAACTTTGAACCCCCCCCCCCCTGAGTTTTTAGATCAAGAGGCAACTTATAGGCGAAGAGGGAGGCCGAGGGGGTGCCTGGGGCAGCCACACCCCCTCCAAGCGCAGCCTTGGCCCACCCACGCGGCATGGGCTATGGGCCCCTCAGGCCTCCACTCCGTCTCGTGTTCTGGCTCCGTGAGTCTTCTGGTGAAATAGGATTTTTGGAATATTTTCCGAGATTTTTCTTGATAGTTGATTTTTTGCACAAAAACTAGACACCAAGGTAATTCTACTGAAAACAGCGTCAGTCCATGTTAGTTGTATCCAAATAACACAAGTTTAGAGGAGAAACAATAGCAAAAGTGTTCGGGAAAGTAGAAACATTTTGGACGTATCACCTAGGTTCCCCATGGTGCACCCAAAACCATTTTTCTCTAATAATTGAGAGTGTCTTATAGGGTAAATACAGTGAGAAACCGCATTTACCGGGCCGTAACTCAAAAAATACACTATATTCTTGCACCACGCGATAAATACCCTCTTCCCGGGAATGGCCATGCACCATGGTGTGCGTGGAAATTGCATCGGGCCCATGGGTGCGCCCTAATCTTGCACCTCCTTTGGGAAAACACCGGTTTTTGGGTTCAGAAAATGGAAAGCCAAGATTTCTCCAAATGACCACGAAATCACTAGTTGGAGAAGTCGCTTGTGATGTCGAGAGGGAGCTCGGTGCCGGTTTTGGGCTCAATCCATGGAGTGGTTCCATGTTCTAGGCAGCGAGGGGGGAATCTAGGGTTGGAAGCCATCTTAACTCACACTCAATAGACATCCTGGTGGTGCCTTTGGTGCCAAAGGAACTGGTATGCTTGCCTATGATTTTATGAGGGTCGTGGGTCACATGCAAGGGCTCCAGGAGATGTTTTCACATTTTTTTATTTTTTTAGATTTTGTTTAGTGATTCCCAAAAAAACGGTGAAACCGCGGGCGGACACGGCAACGCGATGGTCGGTGCAATCTTGGACCCCGGCATGCATCCAGCCTAGGTACCCCATGGGGCACCCCAAACCATTTTTCCCTGAAAATTGAGAGTGTCTTATAAGGTACATACATTTAGAAACAGCATTTACCGGGACGTAACTCAAAAAAATACAATATATGCTTGCACCATGAGATAAATACGCACCTCCCGGGAATGGCCATGCACCATGGTGTAGCATGTATGGAAATTACCTCGGGCCCATGGGGGTGCCCTAATCTTGCACCTCCTTTGGGAAAACACTAGTTTTTCGGGTTTAGAAAATAGAAAGTCAAGATTTCTCTAAATGACCATAAAATCTCTAGTTGCAGAAGTCGCTTGCAATGCCGAGAGGGAGCTAGATGCCAGGTTTGGGCTCAATCCATGGAGTGGTTCCATATTCTGGGAAGCGAGGGGGGAATCTAGGGTTGGAAGCCATGGTAACTCACACTCGATAGACATCCTGGTGGTGCCTTGGGTGCCAAAGGACCTGGTATCCCTTGACTATGATTTTATGAGGGAGTTGTTTTCACTTATTTTTTATTTTTTTAGATTTTATTTGTTGCTGCCCAAAAAAAGGTGAAACCCGTCGGCGGCCGCGGCAATGCGACGGTTGGTGAAATGTTGGACCCAGGCATGCATTCAGCCTAGATACCCCATGGGGCACCCCAAACTATTTTTCCCTGAAAATTGAGAGTGTCATAAAGGGTAAATACAGTTAGAAACCGCATTTACCGGGCCGTAACTCAAAAAATACAGTATATGCTTGCACCATGAGATAATTACCCACCTCCCGGGAATGTCCATGCACCATGGCGTAGCATGCGTGGAAATTTCCTCGGGCCCATTGGCGCACCCTAATCTTGCACCTACTTTGGGAAAACACTGGTTTTTCGGGTTCAGAAAATGGAAAGTCAAGATTTCTCCAAATGACCATGAAATCTCTAGTTGGAGAAGTTGCTTGCGATGCCGAGAGGGAGCTAGGTGCCGGGGTTGGTCTCAATCCATGGAGTGGTTCCATGTTCTGGGAAGCGAGGGAGGAATCTAGGGTTGGAAGCTATGTTAACTCACACTCGATAGACATCCTGGTGGTGCCTTGGGTGCCAAAGGACCTGGTATGCTTTCCTATGATTTGATGAGGGTAGTGGGTCACATGCAAGGGCACCAGGAGCTGTTTTCACATATTTTTTTAGATTTTGTTTGGTGCTTCCTAGAAAAACAGTGAAACCGCAGGCGGCCGCGGCAACGCGACGGTCGGTGCAATCTTGGACCCCGACATGCATCCGGCCTAGGTACCCCATGGGGCAGCCCAAACCATTTTTCCCTGAAAATTGAGAGTTTCTTATAGGGTACATACAGTTAGAAACCGCATTTACCTGGTCGTAACTCAAAAACAAATACAGTATATGCTTACACCATGAGATAAATACCCACCTCCCGGGAATGGCCATGACCATGTTGTAGCATGCGCGGAAATTGCCTCGGTCCCATCGGTGCGCCCTAATCTTGCACCTCCTTTGGGAAAACACTGGTTTTTCGGGTTCAAAAAATGGAAAGTCAAGATTTCTCCAAATGACCACAAAATCTCTATTTGGAGAAGTTGCTTGAGATGCCTAGAGGGAGCTAGGTTCCATGTTCGGGCTCAATCCATGGAGTAGTTCCATGTCCTAGGCAGCGAGGGGGGAATCTAGGGTTGTAAGCCATGTTAACTCACACTCGATAGACATCCTGGTGGTGCCTTGGGTGCCAAAGGACCTGGTATGCCTTTCCTATGATTTTTTTAGGGTAGTGGGTCACATGCAAGGGCTCCAGGAGATGTTTTCACATTTTTTGACGTGATACATGCTCTTGAAGGGTACCACTTTGAAGGTCATGCCCTCTTGGCGGTAATTGTTAACATCACCAAAGGCGACCATAAGGGTCATGCTCCCAAGGGACTGAGCTTCCTAGCCAGGAACGACGCCATGAAACATTGTGTTGGTCTACCTTAGGTTGGTCTCTGTCAAGTTCATCTTATGAAGTGTATCGAGGTACATGATGTTGAAGTTGCTTCCACTGTCCACGGGGCACTTGGTGAACTCGCTGCCGTCAATCGGAGGGTTGATGACCATGGAATACTAGTTCTCTATTGGGATGAGGTTTGGGTGATCCTTTCTGTCCCAAGTAACTGGAATTTCCAACCAGCGCACGTACTGGGGAACTAGAGTGAGTGTGGGAATCAGTATCCTCAGAGAGGTTTTCTTTGCCCGGATGGTTGGAGTGCCAAGGGAAGTGTGATAGACAGGAGCCTTCTTTTCAAAGGGTTCTTGCCCTTACCATCGCCCTTGTCGGCGTGTTTGGGTTCCACGTCCTCATCCATATCATCTCATTCCTTGGACCCTTCGTCTTTCTTCTTCCCCTTGCCCTTGCCGCATGGTCTACTCTTCCATCTTTGCTTATAGCGGGACTCGGGGTCTTCCTTGAGGTCATTGACAAACTTGCATTGGCGGTTGGTGCGGGTGGCTTTGTCGTTGGTGTCGAGGTGTATGAAACACGGCATATCGCAGTACTCCTTGTACGTCTGGGGAACACAGGTGCACTGGATGTTACTTCACTACCACGTTGCTGCCCACGGCCAGCCACCTGACCACGATCATGTTGTCCACCTTCGCCTCTGCCAGCAAACGTCATGGCGACCATGTCAGCTACTCACTTTTCTTCAGGAGGATTCTTTCACTTATTGTTGTTTTTCTTAGCTTGGGTGGTGAAAGGATCGTATGGGCGCCTAGAGGGGGGTGAATAGGTGCTACTTCAAATTTTCTTATTTTTCAAATTAAGGTTCGACAAGAAAGGTAAATTCTTTATATAATGCAACTAAGGTGAATTTACCTATATGCCAAACTAGCACTAGCAAACACAACACTAAGCAAGAACAAGTAAATAAAGTGCGGTAAAGGATAGAAGTAACCAAAGTGGTGGACGCGGAGACACAAGGATTTTTTTCCCGTAGTTCCTTCCTTTTGAGGGGAAGTACGTCTACGTTTGGAGAGGGGGCGGTTTTAAACCACCAACGCCACGAGAGTCCTCCCTTGTTCTCTGATGAATCTCACCCCAACGGGATCGATCCACCTTCCACTATATTGGAAACCTTCGAGGTGGAAGCCGGCACCTTTACAACAAGTTCGGGGCACACATCCACAACTTAATTGGAGGATCCCAAATACAAGCAAGCTATCAAGACAATCAAAGACAAGCTTGTAAGAACCAAATCTAGAACTAGGGTTTCCAAAGAAAACACTAGAGCAATGGGGGCCCTCAAATGAATGAGGGGGAAATGAAGATCTCTTTTGGTGAAGTAGTAGATCAAGGCCTCCTCCTTCAATTCTCCAAACATCAAAGACTTTGGATGGTGGAGTGAAGAGATCTTGGAGATTTGGTGGCTCAAATGGAGGTGGTAGTCCTCAATGCAACAAGCACCTTGTCCCAAGGTAGGTGGAGGGGTATTTATAGCCTTCTGAGCAGATTTGACCGTTGAGCATTTATTGCAGCGGTAGTACCGGATTTCCAAGCGGTAGTACCGGAAAACACCGGTACTACCGACCTGGTACCGGAAGTGCGTTAATCAAAGCACACAGGCCCCAGCCACCAGCGGTATCAATTTGTGGTTCTACCGCAAAGCGGTAGTACCGCCCTTGGGGCGCGGTACTACCGGACGCATGCGGTAGTGCCGCATTTTGGTACCGCGGAGGGCAGTGTCATTTGCCAACTTGCCAAAAACCCTCTGTCACGCTAGGTACTAAAATGCGGTACATTTTGGTACCTAGGCAGGCAGTAGCTTTTGGCAACTTGCCAAAAGCTTCTTCCGCGCTAGGTACTAAAATGTGGTACTACCGCTTTTTGGTACCTAGGCGGGCAGTAGCTTTTGGCAACTTGCAAAAATCTTCTGCCGTGCTAGGTACTAAAATGCGGTACTACCGCTTTTTTGGTACCTAGTTTGGCAGAGTCACTTGGCAACTTGCCAAAACCTACTACCACGCTAGGTAGTAAAAAGCGGTACTACCGCTTTTCAAAAAGCGGTACTACCGCTTTTTGGTACCTAGCCTGGCAGAAGGTTTTGGGCAGTTTGTCCAAACACACTGCCAAGCCTAGTAGCAAATTCTGGTACACCCAGTACTCTGCAAACCCCTTTTTGGGAGGAATGAGCCACGGATTTCTTGATACAACATGTAGTACACTTGGCAAATAATTAGTCCCATATGTGTGTTGTTATAAACACCAAAATCACTAGGGATAGGAAATGCTCTTTCAATCTCCCCCTTTTTGGTGTTTGATGACAACACACATTTGCATGATAATATTGTGATGACAAACAAGGTTTTGAAAAATAGAGATGGGGATCCCCCTAGATAAGTAGAATCTAGCCCCCTTCTATTTTACAAGCTATCTGGGAGTGTAAAGTCGCACTTAGAGCACATACCTTTGCATAATAAAGTGTGATGAGAAATATTGATAACGAATAGATAATGTCATCACACACACCACATAAGATGGATCCATATGAGAATACCTGTAACATCCCAATTTCAGCAACCCTGATTAAATGTCCAGAATGGCAAAAATCAGGGGGAACAAAAACTTTTTCTTGCAATGTGTGCTTACTTGTTTGCTTGTGCTCAAGCAACTGCTTGTGGCTTAGTGTGTACACATCATCCCAACCCTAGTTGACAAAAGCTATGTTATAAAAGAGATGTCTTGGCTCATATTTAATATTCTCAAATGTTCTGACATTTTAAAACATGAGCCAAGATGACTTTGATAAAAAAAATACTTTACTAAGATTATATTAACAAAACTATGGAGACCTATATATAATATCCTTATCTTTTCAAGACAGAACTCTTAACCACTCTTACCCCTAGGTTTTCCAAAACCTCTATTTACAAACTTCTTCATTCTAATCCTGGTAGAAATACCAAGAGGTACTTATCTTAATTCAAAACATAACCACTTCAAAATACCCCTCCTTACCCCAAGATAGGCTTTATGGTAACCCTAGTAATAGTTGGATAAGTACTAAGATGAATTGCCTTGATCTGCTGGTTGATGACTTGCCTTGATCTGTTAACTGATAAATTGCTTTGATCTGCTGATTGCCTTGTTTGCTTAGGATCTAGATTGAGCTAATCTAGTAGCTCATCCTTTAGGACCCAATCCTTGCTTCTGATCAACAATCTCAAACTAAGCTTCCAAATATGGATCTATCCTAAGCCCCTATAGCAATCATCTCATCTCATGTTTATCTCAATCTAAGGATAATCCCTCTGGATGGTTTCCAACTCAGTGGAGACACCCCATCTAAGCTTGCATCCCATCTACTTAATTACTACCTCAACCCCATATACTTTATCATGAGTTTGGAACCTAGCATCCTCTCAAAATCATAAACACTTGCACTCTAGTCTAAAACCTTAAATATGCCAAAATGGCTAAGTCTGGACTTCTTCTCTGGATACCATCTTTGGATCTCTACCTATTTCACCCTATGTGAATTCTTGAGAATGTACTTGAACCACCTTATAGTACATATTTAGTACTACCGAATCCCACTCTTGCCCTTGGATAAGCCATTCTACCTCCCACCTATCCTTGATGGTTTTGTAGTCAAGATACTAATCTTTGCTGCAAATCTTATCAACTTACTTACTTCGGTAGAATCTCACTTCTATATACTACCTCCCCTTGACCAACTATCTACATGGTTGTGATCTATTAACCAAGGCCTACCAACTCCCACTTCTCTTGTTTCTAGTGGAGCCTTGTGCTTCTTAAACCCACATGGTTTAGGAGGCTAACCAATGTGTTTGTTATGGAAGCCTTATTTTCAACAAAGTTTGCCATCTAATATAAATCACCTCAAATGCAACCAAGCCCAATCCTTGCTTCCATGACCATCTATAGGACATGGTCTATCCATCCATATACCCCTTGTACCAAGGTGAGCTCTGAGCTCCCTAATCCAACCCTGTTTAGATGGCATCAGAATAACAAAACCCTAGATCCTCCCCGAATCTAGTTTCCATCCTTTCACCACTTTTCTTCCAAAACAAGGTGAACCTTGATGCCTACCTCAAGTTTACATCATATACCTTGTATATAAGCATCCCCAAATAATTCTCCCAATTATCTGGATTATTAAACTATTTTATTCCTTATCTTGCAAATTCCATAAAACCCTTGTCTTCAAAGGCAAGTTTGTTTTTCTCCAAATCACCTTGACAACTTAGGGCACATTTCGTTCCTACTTAACTTATCCTATCCTACCAACTCAAAAATAAATATTTGGGAAATTCTTTATTATTTCTTTTTGCCCTTTTTCTTAAATGGTAGAAACAAGAAATAATTCCTTAAAAATACTTTTCCTTCTCAATAAATCCCAATAAAATTATCCAGTGTGTGTTATGGTATATAGGACCATATCACATCAAAAACCAAGCTTGTACCATGTGAAATTATCAAACAAGCTTCTATAAACTACTTCTGGACTTTTTGAATATTTGAGTCTAAGTGCACCTTTAATCATTAGAAAAATCCCAAATAAATCTTGGAGGTGTAAAATACCTATACATATCTACCAGAACCATTTCCCCTCCCTCATCCCCCACCTATCTCCCCCAAGCTTCTCCTTCCATCTCTCCCTCTCTATTGGCCAGAGAAGGAGAAAATCCCCGTTTTTGGCCATAGACGATTCAAGCTCGGGAAGTCCTATCCTCTGTCTTCCCCGCTCTGCATGTGACCCTTTCAAGATCCCCTCTATCCACTAACCCTCCCCTGTCGATTTCTTGGTTCAGGGACGTGTCCAGCAGGCAACTCCGGCCAGCTCTGAGAGCATCTCCCAGGCGGGGTCACGAGGAACATCCACGGTCGCCAGATCCCCCCTTGCCGCACCTCATCGGACTCGTCATCGCACATCGTGTCCCATCTGCCGCTTTCCCGTCACCGTCGAGGCCCCCAGTGACCTCGTCGAGCCTCCCCTGCATCGCGCTAGGGTTTCCACCCGCGGGACCAGCCGCGAGGTAGGAGACGACGCGCGGTCGTCGATCTGCTTCAGATCGGACGGCCGCCGCCGCCTAGTACCCCTTCAGTATGGTGGGCCACGGGCCTGCAGGCCCTCCCCGCGGCTCCCCTCTCCCTTCTGTGCATGAGCGGCACCGTCCCGCTGGGCTGGATTCGCTCCAAACGGCCCAGTCCACTCAGGTTCTGGCCCGCGCCACCCCTTCTTCTTTTCTTTTAATCCGGTAATTCCAGATCTGGTACAGCTATTTAGTTTAAATCGTTTTGAAATTGAAAACCCGCACCAAATTTCCAGATCTATATTTTGGGATATGCCCACACGCTTTCCCCAACAAGCAGTATAAGTTTTGGACCAAAATACAGTACAGATAAATTCTAGAAAATAATATAGTCAAGGGTATTCATTCCACTAATGAATGCTTCCATGGAGTTTGGTTCACCCAAATTGAATAAATCCAACTAATAATGGAAGGTATTCTCCATACCATGCTTATACCACTGGCCCCACCTTAGTTTGCTTACTAGATTTCCTCTGATAAAAATATCAAAAACAATTCATTTTTTCCTTGGAGAAATTTTCTAGGAAAAAAAATGGTTTTGACCTATTTCCAACTCCCAGTAAACCTAAATACCCATATATATCAAAACCCAGGAGCCCCAGATTTATTGAGCTTTTATGAAACTATGGTGAATTAAACATTTCTGTGTATTGTTTGATCACCAATAAATTTACCATTTGAGTTATGTGAATCCAAAAAGGTTAATTAAAATTCCTACAGAAAGGTAATCTAAATTCCTAACCATTAACCTTGGAATCATATCAAAATCTTCTGTAATTTAAATCTGGTGAAAAAGACAAATCTCAGCCAGTTTTGCCTTTGGGGATTTGTCAATGGCAATCTGGTAATTGTTTTGAAGAGATTCCAACTCCTCTTAAATCAGTCCAACAAATACTACCTAATCACACAAGTAAATAAATTTTGGAACTCCACAATAGTTCTGGTGAATTATTTCCTAAAACTAGACTTTTAATCACCATAAAATCCATTATAAATTCTAGGAAATTGATAAAATAGTGAAACCACTTCTGTTGGCTTCATTTTATCAATACCTATCTAATGGTATCATTTTTATCCAATTGTATCATACAGCTCAGGTACTTGACCAAAAACCACTCTTAGATTCATTCCTAGACTCTAAATCCAAAGGGAGCCTTTCCCTAGTCTCCTCCCAATCCAATCAAATCCAACCTCCAACATCCTACTGACATTTATCATGTATCTATCCTTTACTTGCTATATGGTTTGAGGTTTGTATGCTTGTATTGATTGTAGTATTGTTTGTTTGCATGTATGATCTATAATGGCGATAGTTGCGATTGTGTGACGCCGAGAAGGAGGAAGCATCGGGATTATCTTTATTGTTGTTATTATTGATTTTCTGGTTACCTAACGCCACCAAGGACTTCTCGCTGGTCACAGGAAATCCACCTTCTTGCTCATATGCATTGTCCTATTATTTTACCTCTGCATGTTTTATCTACTCATTTATGCAAATTGCATTGTTTTCCTATACTATGTTTTATATGGGGAATGTTTGGCTCTTCCAAATGTTCACCCCTTAGTACCATTAGTTACAACCTATTTGTATACTAACTACCTTCCCTTATTATGGTAGATGGTGTTTAACACCATAACCCCTTGGAGACCCCGTTTTTAGCCTAATCAAAAGTGTAGGATGGGAAGACCCTAGAAAAAGACTTACAAAAATATTTTATAAGAAAACCTTGGTGAGGCTTGGCCCACCAAGTGGCTTTGGAAAATGAGAAAGGTTTTGGTTTACAAAATGATCCGGCAACGGATGGAGAAAAAATTATTACGAAAACACGCTAGGCTGTACAGTTTACTATGATGGAACAATTAACCTGTGCAACCACATTACGCTGGAATGGGACGGGGCTGGGCTGGAAGTGTGTCTAATCCGGTATAGGTGTCTCAAACTACTACGGGGAAGAACAAATTCCCGAAGGCTGGGCTTTCCCCTGTAAAGGCCCATGTGAAACATCAGTCTGGGGTTGGTAAATACCGTCTATATGGTGGCCAGACGATACTATGAGCCCCTCACTGAAAGCGCCCACCCTGTGGGGTGCAAAACGCGCTTCGGTTGGCTAGTGAACTATATAGGGCGTCCCGGTTTTGAGGGGATTAACCTCATAGGGTAGACACTTGTATCGGAGAGGGCATTCGGAAGGTCTTGACCGGTTATTTGACCCACGATCGGTGTAGATCAGGGACGGGTAATTGGATGGTGTGGGAACAGTGTACAACCTCTGTAGAGTGTAAATCTATTCGAATAGCCGAGTCCTCGGTCATGGACGGTTGTGCTGGCGGCTGTACGGCGGGTGATGGTTTTGTTTTCAAAAAGGACTTTGGAAAAGCAATGGCTCGAAAATGTTTTGACCATGGGATGGTTGGGAAAATGGAGGAAGGAGTTTGGTCATGAGATGACCGGATGGAGGAACAAATGGGTGACCCTGTCCTAGTGTTTTCTAAAAACTTTCAAAAGGTTTCCAAAATGTTTTACAAAAGTTTTCAACAAAGATATAGAGACATGCTATATCTACAAGAGAAACTAGTTTATAAAAGAACCTCTTTTGGAGCCATCCTACCACAGCTACATTGCATACCTTTTATTATTATCCTCTTAAGGTGGTTTGCGAGTACATTCAAAGTACTCATCGGCATTGTCCCTGGCTATTTACTTGGCGAGATTGCAGATGTTAAGAAGAAATGAAGGTGCTGACGTCTATGCGAGCTAGGCCGCCTTCCCAGTCAGTTGCCTGTAGGTTAAGGCACGGGCTCTGCACTAAAGACTTTCGCTAGTTGGGATGTAATCTCCATAAAGGCCTCCTTGTAAGTTGGTGTATTCGTTATTCAAGGATGATGTAATGATACTTGTCGGTTATGCTCACGGCTCACTGATCATGGGAACGTGAATTGTATGCATAACAGGTATTCTCGGACCGTAAATCCGGGGTGCCACAATACCCATACCACACAAATGATGGGTCCATACAATAACCACATAGTCTCACCATACATAGCACAAATAGTTAGTTCACAAGATTCACACATAATAAGAGGCAAGCAAATAAAGTTCACAAGCGAATAAAAATCAATGGCAAGAACGAGCTTGTGACTTTTCCCACGCAAATCCCGCATGCCTAATGTGCAACTTCTCCCCTTTGGCATCAAGACGCCAAAAAGGGACAAGACCAACACTAACGTCCCGGATATCACTCGTCGCCATCATCCTAGGCATCCCAGGAATCATCATGAGTCGGCAGGGCACGGAAGGAGGAGGTGGCATCATCATCCCAGTGGCTGTTCTTGGAGATCCATTGGTCTTCAGGGGTGATGTTATTCTCGGAGCCCTTGGAGACGGTCAAACCTTGAGCCTCCATCAATTCCTTCTGACGATCACAGGATTTCTTGGCATAGACATGAGCCTCATACATGCGCTTCTGATTGTCAACTTGGAAGCAAAATACTTTATTGAGCTTAGCCTCAATCCTCTTGGCCCAAGATGGTTGAGCATGCTTGCGGCGTGAGATCACAAAGTCAGCATCCTGGGCATCATCGTCATCACCAGAACCCTCCTCAAGTGGGTTCCCATCCTCATCAACAAGTTGACCATCTGCATTGCGAGGTTTGGGATGGGTCTTGATCAATAGATTCTTGTGCCGGTGAGTAACAAGGCGTTGAGAAGTACTGTCACGGGCAATCTATGGGCACTTGCTAAGAATGAGAGCCATGATATAGGGAGCAAAATGAGGTACCCTCCGAGTGTAGGTGCCACAGACCATCTCATTCCAAATAACATCCATCACATCCATTGGTTGGCCGGAATCACGGTGGTGAAAGTTGGTGATCATGAGATCCACCATGAATGCATGCATCTCATCAACATTTCCAGCTCGGGGGGCAATGGTCTCACGGAATATACGGTGCAAGATGTCATATGTGGGGAGAAGCCCCTTGATCTTCCCAGGAATACCGCGCCCCCGGATGTACAGTGGAGCAAGAACATCCTTCTTCATTGGGCGATCATTGTTGCGACAGTGAAAGCCAACAGGAGTGTCCTTGCCACGGTCCTCGTACCCAAGGATAGCCGCAAACTCAGCCAAGGTTGCTTGCTTGACAACGCCCTCGGTCATCCAGGTGATAGTCTGAGACTGATCCTTGGAAAAGTGAATGGTGGCATAAAACTGAGTAATGAGCATTGGGTCATAGTTGCACCGGAACTGCATAATGGGAAGCAGGCCAATGTTTGTGCAAATCTCAAGGGCTTCACCGAAGTACTACAGGTTCTTCTTCACATGATTCATCTCAATCCACTTCTGAGGGACCACAAGCTTTTCATCCTTCATGAGTATCTCATGGAACACACGCTCTTGGAAATCCGTATAAAAGAGGCTATTTTCCGAGCATGAGAGCGAGCAGCAACATATGGATTGATAGACCTCAAGGCATGAAACTCAACCTTAGAAAAATCAGATAGTAGCTTTGGCCCAGATGGCCCAGAACTTTGACTCTTGCAATGATTCGAGGGAGGAGGAGGATAGGAGCCTTACCACGGCCAGCACTTCGCTTAACTCCCCCTCCACGACGACCACGAGTGGTTTTCAGCTTCAGATGGGTGCTAGGTTGAGGCATGATCTCTTCTTCTGACTATGTCTCAGGCTCGGACTCTGACTCTGACTCATAGTCCTCGATATCATGATGAGCTTTGGAGCGTTTGCGTGAACCCCGAGAACCCCCTGGACCTATGAAAGAATGAGGGAGATAGCAGTGGGATAAGGGCACAAGAACCCAAGACAAACAGACGACGAAACTCAAGTTTTAGAGGAAATTTTCCTGTCAGTACTGGGCGGTAGTACCGGATCTCACGGGCGGTAGTACCGGAAAAGATTTCTGGTACTACCGGTCATGAGACCACAGTGCAGATCTGGTATTATCGATCCATGGACGGGCAGCATAATTTATACAGAACAAGAATGCCATCGGACAAGGAGTAATATCAGGTAACGAGCACACGGTACAACCTCAAAAACACTTGTTTTGACCAAGAATCAAAGTCCCCCTAGATTCAATGGAGAAAACATGTGAGAAGAAGAGAAGGGCGGTAGTACCGGTGTCCATGGTGGTGGAGAATGAGGAGGGGCCCGCAAGGAGGCCGGATCCATTGCGGATCCGGGGAAAGAAGGAGGGGCGGGGCTCCGGCGGTGGCGGCGGTTAGGAGTGGAGATGGGGGAACAATGAGGCACTGAGAGGTGCCCCTCCCCACGTCTCCACCCTTAACCAAGACGCAGAGCGGTAGTACCGGGCGGACGAGCGGCAGTACCGCTAGGCGGTACTGCCGCGTATACAAACGGTAGTGCCGCCAGCCGGTAGTACCTCGGAAAACGACCGGTAGTACTGCACCTAGGAAGTTTCCAGAAAACGACCTCGAAACTAACCCTTGAGCGGTATTACCGCTAGTTTTTCATGGTAGTACCGTGTATTTGCACCGGTAGTACTGTAACCACCAGAACAGAGAGCCAGGTATAAAGTGGAAGGTTCTTGTTCACAGTAGATGAGTTTTGTTGGAGGATAAGAAAGGCTTGGGTTAAGAGAGTCACACTGATATAGACATATGCACTCTAAAAATGGGAAAAACATATGAAGAGCCAAACGAGAGTGCATGATCGTAAGAACAAACCCTACGCGAGAATGACAAACATGAGTAAGAACCAACCTCTCGAATGAGAGAGGGTGGTGGCCTAGGCCACCATATTTGAGTATACTCGGCTTGGCACCACGAAGATATATCTTGGGTCCATTACCAAAACTCATCATTTGAGCTCACATATCACAAAAAATGATATTAAGAGGAATGATTTTGATTGCTTTGGGCATAATGGGGGGAGGGATAGTCCAATAAATTAGGACCACACTCCCCCTATATCCATGCCTACACCTAAACCAAATACGGGTCAAGTCATAGGTGAGAATGCAAGATAATCAAGTCAAGCTCCTTGAATCTATGATATTTAGTTCATTCCTCAAATAGCAAAACCTTGCTTCATCAAGTGGCTTCGTGAAGATGTCGGCAAGTTGGTCTTTGGTTGACACATATGATAGATCAATATCACCTCGAGCAACATCATCTCTAATGAAGTGATGGCGAATCTCAATATGCTTTGTCCTTGTGTGATCCACCGGGTTGTAGGCAATCTTGATAGCACTTTCATTGTGACATAGAAGAGGCACTTTGTCACAATGGACACCGTATTCCTTTAAAGTTTGCCTCATCCATAGCAATTGGGTGCAAGCACTAGCAGCTACCACATACTCGGCTTCGGCGGTGGAGAGAGATATACAATTTTTCTTCTTAGAAGACCAACGTACCAAGGACCTACCAAGGAATTGGAAAGCCCCGGATGTTGATTTTCTATCATCCTTATCACCCACCAAATCCGAATCCGTGTATCCACAAAGAGAAAATGTTGACCCTCGAGGATACCAAAGACCATAAAATGGGGTATGAACTAAATATCGAAAGATTCTCTTGAACACCATTAAATGGCTTTCTTTAGGAGCTGCTTGATATCTTGCACACACACCTACACTCAACACAATATCGGGTCTAGATGCAAAAAGGTAAAGCAAAGAACCAATTATAGACCGGTATACCTTTTGATCCACATATTTACCATTTGTATTTTGTTCTAGATGAGTCTTTGTAGCCATGGGAGTAGGAGCTCCATTTAAATCTTACATTTTGAATCTCTTGAGCATATCTTGAGTATACTTGGCTTGTTTGAAAATGTCCCTCCTCTAACTTGCTTGATCTCAAAACCAAGAAATACTCTCAACTCCCCCATCAAAGACATCCGGAACCTACTAGTCATAAGCTTTGAGAATTCATCATTAAAAGCTTTGTTAGATGAGCCAAAGATAATATCATTAACATATATTTGGCATACAAAAAGCTCCCCATTGACCTTCTTAGTAAAAAGAGTGGGATCGATTTTCCCAACCTCAAATCCATGGTCAAACAACAACTCTCTAAGGTGATCATACCACGTGTGTGGGGCTTACTTGAGCCCATAGAGCGCCTTATCAAGTTTGTAGACATGGTTTGGGAAGTTGGGATCCTAAAATCCTAGGGGATGCTTTACAAATACCAACTCATTCAATGGACCATAAAGAAATGCACTTTCTACATCCATTTGTTGCAACTTAAAGTTATGATGTGCGGCATAAGCAAGAAGGATATGGATGGACTCAAGGCGAGCCACGGGTGCGTATGTCTCTCCATAGTCGATGCCTTCAATTTGAGAGAACCCTTTTGTAACCAATCTAGCCTTTTTCCTTACTATAATTCCATGCTCATCTTGCTTGTTCTTGAATATCCACTTCGTGCATATAACATTGCGGCAATCCTTTGGCTTCTCAACTAACTTCCATATTTTGTTTCTCTCAAAGTTGTTGAGCTCTTTGTGCATAGCTTCCAACCAATCCGAATATTCAAGATCTTCCCACACTTTTTTTGGTTCAATCATGGAGATGTGTTCTTGGTGTTCACTGAACCTCTTCAATTGTGCTCTTGTGGAAATGCCTTTCCTTAGGTCACCAACCACATTTTGTAGAGAGTGGTCTCTTAATTCCAACATTCTCTCCTTTCTAGCTTCACGACGAGCGTGGATCTCCTTGTTGTTTCTTGGGGGACCCTCTTCATCATTTTGGTCCTCGCCTTGACCATCAACTTGACCTTGGTCATCACGGGAATCATTCTCTTCATTAAGAGGCAAAGATTGACCTTGGTCTTGATCAAGCACTCTTCTGCCATCGGTTTAAGCTTGTCTCAAGGTAGTTTGTATGGATCTTCCTTGAACAATTGACTTGGCACCACTTGACATCCTGGAGAATGAATCAAGCTCCTCTTGACTAGAGTTGTCACTTTGATCAACATGTCGAGGGTCCACATCTTGTCTTTGGCTTGAGTCATTGCCCTCCTCAGTGGATGGAGCTTGTTGATGTTGTGAAGATGAGGGCTCCACTTGAGTAGAGCATAGTTCTTCTTGATCCTCCATAAGGGGTTCCTCAACGGGGCGGATATATCCCACACCCATTCTTCCTATGGCATCCTGAGGCATTTCATCATCTGCATCACAAGCATCAACACGCCCCCCTTGGGGACCATCATATTCTTCGAAGGTCACACTACAAGATTCTATGACGGCTCTGGAGAGCTTATCATAGATTCTATAAGTGTGAGATTCGAGACCATAGCCAACAAAAATACCCTCTAATGCTTTAGACTCAAATTTAGACAAATGAACACCTTTTATGAGATAGAAACACTTACAACCGAACACCCGGAAGTAAGATATGTTGGGCTTATTACCGGTAAATATTTCATATGGAGTCTTGTTGATTTCTTTGCGGAGGTAGAGCCGGTTTGATGCATGGCAAGCGGTGGAGATGGCTTCGGCCCAAAAGTTGTATCGAGATTTAAACTCTGCCAACATGGTCCTAGACATCTCAATAAGAGTCCGGTTCTTCCTCTCGGCCACACCATTTTGTTGAGGGGTATATGTAGAGGAATATTGGTGTTTTATCCCCTCATCACTAAGGAAATTATTCAAGGTGTAGTTCTTGAACTCGGTGCCGTTGTCACTTCTTATAATCAACATGGGAAGATTGTATTAACGTTGAACCATGTTGATGAAGTCGATGAAGGTATTTTGGGTCTCACTCTTTAACTTGAAGAAATATACCCATGAGTATCTTGAAAAGTCATCAACAATCACCAAACAATATTTCTTCCCACCAAGACTTGCATGAGAAGGAGGACCAAAGAGGTCCACATGAAGGAGCTCCAAGATCTTGGTGGACTTGATGCGGTTCTTTGGCTTGTGGGGCGCATCATGCATTTTTCCTAGAACACAAGCCCTGCAAACACGATCTTTGGCAAAGGAAACATTTTCTTTTAGTCCAACAATATGGCCCTCCTTGTGGATACTTTGCAAAGTTCTCATATTAACATGGGCTAGTCGGCGATGCCATAACCAACTCACATCGGCCTTTCCGAATAAGCACATCGCACTTGTAGTGGTTTACCCCGAAAAGTCCACCACATACAAGTCATGTTCGACGTACCTAACAAAAGCGACCTTGAGAGACTTGATCCACATGAGGACCACAATATCATCATCAATAAAGACGGCAAATCCCATCTTTCCAAGAGCACATACTGAAAGTAAATTGTATCCAAGGGTCTCAACAAGCATGACGTTCACGAGTGTAATGTCATGAGCAACCACTACCCTGCCGAAACCCATTACCTTAGACTTTGACTTGTCGGCATATGTCACGGTTATTTGATCATCATTTGTCTTTAAGTCCTTGATAATAGACGAGCTTCCGGTCATATGACTTGTGCAACCACTATCAAGCACCCACTTTGACCCTTCGGAAGCATATGTCTACAAAAGATCAAGCTAATTTTTAGGTACCCAATTTTCAATGGGTCCTCTTTTGTTAGCAACAAGGGTCTTGGGGACCCAAATAGACAAAGCAATATAACCATCATATGGGCCAACATATTGTGCATACACATCACCATAATAATCACGCATTAGAACATAGTGAGGGTTAGCACTCCCCGCAAAGTCATCGTGAGACATAGTTTTACCACTTGTGGTCTTACTATCCACAATGACCTTGTTTTTATCTTGTGCGGGTTTGGCCTTATTCTTGTTGTTCTTCTTCTTGGTATTTGATACAAAACCAATGCCCCCTTTCTCAACACTAGTCCTTTGCTTACTCAAAAGATCATCAATGGACTTGTTGCCTTGTGGAAATGTGGCCTTGGCTAGCTCCCCCTTCAACCTAGATTTTCTTCAAGAATAGTTGTAATACTAGATGGAATGAAGTTACTAGGTGAGGGAATATTGGTCAATTGAGTTTGAAGCGTTTCATAGGACTTTGTGAGCGACAAGAGTTCACTTTCCAATGCCTTGTGAGCCTTGTCAAGTGAACTAAAGTCCTCGACAAGTTTTTTATGAACCACACCAAACTCAATCTTGTCCTTTTTAGCATTTTTATATTTAGCAATAGCATGATCACGTTCCTTGATGAGTATATTAACAATTACATCATTGGCCTCATCAAGCCCTTCAAGTTTTAGTTCAAGAGACATTCTAGTCTCTTGTTCTTCTTCTAGAGCATTATTTAGGGCTTCTAGTTCAATCATGTGTTCATGCCCAAGTTTACATCTTACATCTAGAAGCTCTTGAGTGTGGGAAATTTGATCTAAGATGTTCCCAAAATGTTTCTTGGCCTCCCCTTGTAAGTTAGTCACAAACTCATCAAAAGCAATTAATTCCTTTTTTACGTCAAGAGACATCTCATCATCAATTTCATCATTAGCTAAGGGGGTGGAGTGAGATGATGAGGATACCTTTATTCCTCTTGCCATAAGGAAAGTGACGTTCTTGTTGGGAGCATTCTCATTTGGAGAATCGAAGAGTGAGAGTGTTGGAGTAGAAGTGGTGGCTAGAGCAGCCACACCACTTGATGTTTCTTCTTCCTCATCTTCATCATCTTCATTGTTGGAGGAGAATTCTTCATGAGTGATCAAAACAATTTCGCCCGACTTCTTGTTGGTGGGATTCTTCTTGACGAAGGGTTTCTTGTAAGGAGCTTTGGGAGTTTTCTTCAACACAAGCTTACCCCCATGATCTTCTCTCTTCTCATAGGGGCAACTCGCCACAAAGTGATAGCGGTCACCACAATTGAAGCAAGTTCTCAATCTAGTGGTATTTTCTATTTTCCCATTTGGGTTGCTTCTTTGTTGCATTTCCATCTTGGCCTTGGCGGGGTTCTTCCAAAAGTTATTTGCATATAAGGCCATATATTGACTATGAGCAATCTTGACATCATCGGGGTGGTCCATGGAGAGGCCTTCATCACTATCATCTTCATCCCCATGTTCCACAACTTTGGCCTTCAAAGCAACATTGACAAAATTGCTCATACCAAGGGCACGAGCACGGGCATCTTTGACATTCTTGGCGGCAACCTTGAACGAGGCCATCTCTTGCATAACTTCATTGGAGGTCATGAGATGGTAGTTGTGT
Source organism: Avena sativa (assembly GCA_916181665.1). Lineage (NCBI taxonomy): Eukaryota > Viridiplantae > Streptophyta > Magnoliopsida > Poales > Poaceae > Avena > Avena sativa. Next base: position 84,454,518 of record OV702296.1, read on the forward strand.
CTTCCTTGTAGGCTCTTCAAGTCAGTGGGCTCAAAGGGCATGAGTGCACTCACATATTTCCTTTTTATCCAAGCATCATCCACATGTGAGGCACCCACATATCTAAAAGCGTTGGCGATGGTCTTGAGCCTATGGTACATGTCTTCATGATTTTCACCTTCCTTCATGTAGAAGCCTTCGGCTTCATTGCTTGGTGCATCATACCGGTTCCTCCTCATGCTCTCATTCCCAACAAACAAAACTGTGAGAGCATCCCAAGCTTCCTTGGTGATGCTGAGGTGCTCAATGTGTGGGCAATCCTTTGTGACCAATCCTTGTTGAATCATGTGCAAAGCGGTGGCATTGAATTGACTATTGACAACTTCTCTTCTTGTCAAGTTGTTTGGATCCCCAATATAGAGTCCTTGTTCGATGATGTTCCAAAGTTTAATGCAACAGCTACGCACATGAGTTTTCATTCAAGATTGCCATTGAGAAAAAGTAGTAGATGCTTCAAGCTTAGGTGGGTCACCTCTATTATTTACATGAGGATGAGGGATTGGAGGGTCAGGAGAGTACCATGAGTCACGGTGCTCACCTTTCCCACCATCTTTTTGTGTGGAGAAATTAGTGTTGTCTTGTTTACCCCCCACTGCCATACCTTCGGGTGATACCGGAGCATTACCCTTAGGTACCATAGATGGAGGATCCTCTTGAGGAGAAGGGGATGATGATCCATCTTTATATTTAACAAGTTGCTCAAGTAACTTGTGCAATTGTTTGATCTCGTTGCCCAAGGTGGAGCTCAATCTTGTTTCCAAGTTATTGAGATCATCCATGGTCACCGAGTGGATAGACTCACCATCACCTTCCCTGTAAGGTTCCCAACCTTTAATAAGAGAGATCCCTGTGTTTACAATGCTAGTCCCTGGATCAATAGCTAGCATCCACAGTTAAGATGTAATATCAAGAAACAAAGGTCATAATACAACTTTATAACCAGGAATAAAATAATTCATTACATCTTACATAGCTCATTTGGCTATCAAATTACATTGCAGCAGATTATTTATAAGCATGGGGTCCTTCATCTTCAAAGTGCCACAGGCAGTCATGTTGGTTGTAGACTTGTAATCCTATTCAACAAACTTCACTAACATCAAACAAACCTGCAACATAATAAGTTGCAGCCACAAGGGTCAATACATTTGAGTTGTATTGGCAAGTTTCACTACTATGTAGAAATATGTGGATCCTATCCTTACATGCATATTTGGCTAAGTAGGGTTTAGGCTCTTTTGCAGAAAGCAATATAGTTTTATCCTATCTTTGGAAAATAGTTTTGATCTTTTGTCAAACCTTTCTGAACTTCTTGGAAAACTCCAAGTGCTTCAAATCCCTTGTTGTCACCATCAAGTTTTACTTTGAGAAATTGGAATGTCGAGATCTTCCATAGCTTCAGGCCTTAGTTGCTCAGTATTGTCCATAACTAGGGACACGGCTAAGTACATAGAATTTTGATCTTCTGCAGAAGTTGTACACTTTACCCACATGACACAATCTCATCTTGATGCCACCAGTGGCCGCTGGATAAGTACTCACCAAGATGGAGTACTGGCAGATTGAGAATGTGACAAAGTCTTTCCATAGAAGTCCTCCCAATACACAATGCTAGCTTGTCATCCAGGCACCAATGTAGGGTTTCAAGTTCCCTTACACAATTCTAGTTAACCTGAAGATGCCAATGCATGGGTCTTCCACTATGTAGTTGACTAAGCCAGATCCCATTTAGCATGTGGCTGTACACGGAAGACACTGTACGAGAAACATGTTCAATCTCTAAGTCCCTGGGTGGTTTTCTTCTAGTGCACAACAAAAAGAGATTGCCATATAAACATGGTTCCTTTTCTTGCCACCTTGTCCAAAACTGGAGTATCCTTGCCCACCCAGGTGGTTCATTGAGTACTTGTTTTATTATATAAAACATATATCTTTTCAACTCTTCATATAATCATAACATGTATCACATCCCAATATATAGCAGGGCTAAGCATACTACAACTATAATGCTTCCACTAAGGAATATATAAGGGTATCCTATTAGGATTTAGCATAGCATAAAATATAGTAAACCTTTCCATGCATGTTACAAAATCTACTAAGTGTAATGAAAATAGTAGGACATGGATGATAGTGTCACTTGCCTTTTTAGTAGAGAATGTTGGTTCACTCCTTGATCTTGCAAATATCACACTCTTCTAACTTCACTACAAATCAATCAAGCAAACACAAATTCACCTAGCATTCAAACTAATTTCCCACACATAAAATAACAAAAACAAGGTCATGCATGCAAGCATGCAAAAGATAGTTTTATTTGCAAAAGTGGTTTCTACTAGGCTCTAAACATTATAAAGTTCAAAGTGGTCATTTTCTAAAGTGGTAAAACCATTTGCAAAAGGTTTTATCTATAAACCATTTTTAAATCAAATCAATATTTTATGTGGTTGAAAATGCTTTTAGCAAAGCAATATTCTTTAAATAGTTCACCAAATATATTTTAATTCTCAAAACTTGGTGTTTAGGGTCAGAAGGTTTGAATCAAATCATTTCCCAAAGGTTTTACTCAAAAATCTTTTCTAAATCATAATCAATATTTTTATTTGACTAGAAATGGGCTAATTCAAATATTTATTTCTTATCTTCACAAAATACATTTTTAAATCCATAAGTTGGTTCCTAGGGTCAGTAGGTTCACAAAAATCCATTTTGCAAAGATTTCACATTAAAATTATATCTAGAACAATTTTTATATTCATAATAAGCCTACACATGTTTCTGCAATTTCAACCAATTTTACAGAAGCAAAACATTAAACAAAATGCATGGTTGTAAAGTACTTGTTCTTCTGAATCCATTGATATAAAATTTGCAAAATTTGGACGTTTAGAATTAAAGTTATGAATTTTACAAGTTTGCAATTCAAACAGATTCTAATTTCTGTTTCAAACAAAACCTTGCCCACGTGGCGTGATTCTATTGGCCGATACCGGTTCGCACGGATTGAGCTCTGCGGACCGTAGGATTTAAGTGAGATCATGCGGCACAGAGCACACGATACCCTTTCGCTTACATCTAATCTTAGCCAGACGATTTGCATCGCACGGCTCACAGCAGCTCGACCAGTAACTGGCGGCGACGACTGGCGACGCGCGGTCAGACGGTGGCGTCGTGGCGATTGCAGGAAGCAAAGGAAGAAGGGAAACAGCTCACCGTGTTCGCGTGGTCGAGGTGAAGCTCGAGGTGGTCGCAGCTGTCCAAGGGGCGCACAGGAACGGCGGCAATTCCTCGCCGGAGTGTGCAGCGGCGTCGGTTGTGCTCAGGCGTCATCGGGGATGGGGCTACAGATTGTGCCGAGGCAAAACAAAGGTGTGGTTAGACGCGTACGAGTGTGGGGAGTATGAGAGCATCACTGAGAGGGCTCGGGGCGGTCTGGGCTTACCAGGGGGAGTCGTCGGAGAAGGGACAGACGCGGTGGTGCTCAGGTGATGACGAAGCCGACGTTTTGGAGCGCTCGCGAGTGAATGGAGAACACGGGCAGGTGCGCCTGGAGGTGGATAACAAGCTCGTGCGCAGTGGGAGGCGAGAGGCGGCGGGGTGTGGCCGGAATTGCTCGGAGAAGGTCGCCGGAGCAGCGGTGGTGCAAAAGGAAATCAAGGCAGCCCTAGGGCGGAGAAGGAGGGGTGAGTGAGAGGAAAGAGAGGGGAGGGAGAGGCGTTTATGCAGGCGTGGTTACTGGCGGGTTTACTCCGGCCATCAACGCGTAATCAAGAGAGTTTAATCGCGGCAGAATGTCGTTGAGCAAGGGGAAAACGGCCGGCGAGGGGTTGATGACGATGACGAGGCAGTGGGGCCGTGCTGTCTGTGAGGGAGAGAGAGAGAGGGAGTGGGGCCTGCCTGTCTGTGACTCAGTGGGTTCCTTTCTAAGTAGAAAATGTTTCACGCGTGGGGAGTTTAGTTGGGCTGGACTGGGCCTGTTTGCTGGGCTGGGTCTGTTTCACTTTTTTTTATACGGAAGCTTTTTCCTTTTCTATTTGATTTTCTGTTTTGATTTTCAAACAAACAATTCAAACTCCAAATGAATTCAAACCTTTGCCAAACTTTGTGTAGATTTTAATTCTGTTTATCAACACAAATCCAAGTCCAAAGCAAAATAATTTTTATTCATTTAGGATCTATTTAATAATTAAATAAAATAGACCTTAGTCATTAACTCAAATAGGATTTAATTTATTTAAAAAAACTCTATTTGAAATCTAAATAATATCAAAACCATTTCTGTAGGTTTTATTTGAAAATCTAAAACACTTGGAAAACTTATTTAAAATAAAATAACAAGTTTTAATGTTTATTTAAAATGGAAGAGCCTTTACTTTAATAAAATTGGATATTAATAAATCCTCATTATTTTATTTAAATAAATCTTTACTCTTTTTATCAAATAGAAATATTTTATTTCAAAAGCTTGGCCAAGATTTAATTTGGCTCTATAAAATAATCCTTATTTATAATTCTACCTTTGCTTTTGAAAATCAAATCTTTTTATTAAAAGATCCAAAAAATAGTAATTCCAATATCATAATTTTATTTATTAATTGTTTATCTTTTTAAATCCTTTTAGGATTTTATTTGATCAAAATAAGTTTTGATGTTTCCAATTGGAATCAAAAAGTTTCTTCTCACCCTAAATTTCAACAAAATTTTATTTTGTTTATTTATTTTTCACATTTCAAAATTTGGAAAATTTTGGGATGTGACATTCCCCTACTTTGCTACCCATATACTCTTAGGCGGTAAAGCCCAAATAAAGAGTCGAGGCTCTGATACCAATTGAAAGGATCGTATGGGCACCTAGAGGGGGGTGAATAGGTGCTACTTCAAATTTTCTTCTTTTTCAAATTAAGGTTCGACAAGAAAGGTAAATTCTCTAGATAATGCAACTAAGGTGAATTTACCTATATGACAAACTAGCACTAGCAAACACAACACTAAGCAAGAACAAGTAAGTAAAGTGCGGTAGAAGTAACCAAAGTGGTGGACACGGAGACACAAGGATTTGTTTCCCGTAGTTCCTTCCTTTTGAGGGGAAGTACGTCTAAGTTTGGAGAGGGGGTGGTTTCAAACCACCAACGCCACGAGAGGCCTCCCTTGTTATCCATTGAATCTCACCCCAACGGGATCAATCCACCTTCCACTATATCGGCAACCTTCGAGGTGGAAATCGGCACCTTTACAACAAGTTCGGGACACACATCCACAACTTAATTGGATGCTCCCAAATACAAGCAAGCTGTCAAGACAATCAAAGACAAGCTTGTAAGAACCAAATCTAGAACTAGGTTTTCCAAAGAAAACACTAGACCAATGGGGGCCCTCAAATGAATGAGGGGGAAATGAAGGTCTCTTTTGGTGAAGTAGTAGATCAAGGCCTCCTCCTTCGATTCTCCAAAGATCAAACACTTTGGATGGTGGAGTGAAGAGATCTTGGCGATTTGGTGGCTCAAATGGAGGTGGTAGTCTTCAATGCAACGAGCACCTTGTCCCAAGGTAGGTGAAGGGGTATTTATAGCCTTTTGAGCAGATCTGACTGTTGAGCATTTATTGCAGTGGTAGTATCGGATTTCCAAGAAGTAGTACCAGAAAACACCAGTACTACCGGCCTAGTACCAGAAGTGCGTTAATCAAAACACACAGGCCCCAGCCACCAGCGGTATCAATTTGTGGTGCTACCGCAGAGCGGTAGTACCGCCCCTGGGGCGCGGTACTACCGGACGCATGTGGTAGTACCGTATTTTGGTACCACGGAGGGCAGTGGCATTTGCCAACTTGCCAAAAACCCTCTGCCGCGCCAGGTACTAAAATGCGGTACAGGCGGGCAGTAGCTTTTGGCAACTTGCCAAAAGCTTCTGCCGCGCTAGGTACTAAAATGTGGTACTATCGCTTTTTGGTACCTAGGCGGGCAGTAGCTTTTGGCAACTTGCAAAAAGCTTCTGCCGCGCTAGGTACTAAAATGCGGTACTACCACTTTTTGGTACCTAGCCTGGCAGAGGCATTTGGTAACTTGTCAAAACCTACTGCCATGCTAGGTACCAAAAAGCGGTACCTGGTAGAAGGTTTTGGGCAGTTTGTCCAAACACACTGCCAAGCCTAGTAGCAAATTCCGGTACACCCGGTACTCTGCAAACCCCTTTTTGGGAGGAATGAGCTACAGATTTCTTGATACAACCTGTGGTACACTTGGCAAATAATTAGTCTGATATGTGTGTTGTTATAAACACCAAAATCACTGGGGATAGGAAATGCTCTTTTAGGTAGGGATATCCACTGCAAGTAGGGAACCGCGAGCATCATCGTCAGCAGCTGCGAACTCACTAGCCTTGGCGATCATGGAGTTGACGTCTAGTTTGCCTTTATCCTGAGTGCGCTTCAACATATGTCGGAGCAAGGTTCCTTTCTCCAAGCCGTCGATGCAGGTGGCCCTGCTAGTTTGATCATGTACTCCTGCGCAGGAATTTTTCATGTCCAGCCAACGGGGGAGATAGGCCCGAGAAGACTCGTCCTTTTCTTGTACACACCGATGTAGGTCATCGACAGTGCAGAGACGTTTGTACGTACCCTCGAAGTTCTTGGTGAACGCTTCATGCATGTCCAATCAATTGCAGATTGATTTCTCCGGCAAGTCGTCGATCCATTGGTGGGCATTATTGAACAGCATCAGTAGGAGGTACTTGACGGTGACATTAGGGTTACCCCCTGCGATTTCTACCGCTTCGTTGTAGTCCTGCAACAACGTAGCTAGCCTGGCAATTTCGTCATAAGGCTTGATAGTCTTGTCAATCCAGAAACCTTTGGGGTAAGTTGTGGCTCGTATTACTGGGCCAAAACAACGTGATACCAAGTATGGCTCTTCCCGGGCTTCATAGATCTTGTCAAGGCGCTCACGTGCATTGTACAGCTCCGGTTAGTTCATGTGCTTATCGCCGCCATGGGGAGGGGAGTGGTGCGAGTGGTGAGACTTACGCGGTCCTCCTCCGCCATGGTGGTTCCTTGGCGGCGAAGGTGGTGGTGGCGGCGGTGGGTTAGCTTTCTTGTTGCTCCTGTCCTGCTCATCATCACGTATGTCATGGTTGCTTTCCGAATGTGGAGGATCTTGGTGTGACCTGATCATGTGTCTGTTGTTGTCGTTGCGCTCTCCGTCAAGCCTAGGTTGCTCCATGTTATCGCAAATAACGATGTCGCCCTGAGGAGGTGGTGGCGAGCGATAGGGTGAGCCTTACCTCCATGGTCGGAGGATATGGGGATGGCATCAGTCCTATTGGGTGCGTCCCTCCGTCTTCGGTCCAAGGAACCCGTGCGAGATCCGACATCGTGAGGAGATCTTGCCCTGTTCTGGTTGTTGGCGCTAGACTGACAATATGCCAGGTCATACTTGAGCCTCTGAGAGGTGACCTTTTCTTGTTGTTGGATAGCCTTAGCGACAAGGTCGTAGACTTGATCCAGTGATGCGGGTGATCTATCCTGCTCTAGTACAGTTTTGGCGACTGCATGACTTGCTTCCTAGCCTTATCGATGTAGGGGGTAGCTTTTACCAGCTTTGACGGAGCCCATCCCAAGTTGCATCTGACATCGTGATCACGGACGACGTGAGCTGGAGCCTTCTTGGCCTTCTGCTTCTTGAGCAGGTTCTTGTACTCTGTTTTCATTTGTTTTGTCACCTCGGTCGATTTTTGTGCTCTGGCCAGATCTTTGTCTAGCTTTGCGCCTTGCTCCGCGATGTTCTACGCTTCCTCCAGGAGCTTCTGGCGCTTCTCGTCGAGCTCGACCACGCTCCGGATATGGTCGGCGATGATTGGCTCGGCGAGGGTTTCACCATAGATGACCTTGTCGGCGCGAGTAACGTAGATGTTGCCAGCCGCTGAAGTGGATGGTGGTGGCGGCGGATTTGTCTGATTGGCGGTGTTGGGCCCGATGGCGAGTTCATGCGGCTACTGCACGGGGATAGCTAGAGGAGCATGGCCCTTGCCGGATCTGAGGGATCAACGACATTCTTGGCCGCTTCTTGTCGGGCATCGCCTGCTTTCAACGTATAACATCCCAAGATTTTAGAATTTTGAATTACTAAAAAATTACGCATTGCATCATGGCATCTCATGTAAACTGTCATTCAAAAATCTTGCGTCAAAACTGTATTTTTTTGTATTTTTAGAACTAGCCATATAGTGCCGTGTATGCAAATGAAAAAAATGGATATTTTAATTTTGATCAAAACTATATTCTAATAGCTTATTGAGTGTGTCCTAAATTTACAAAAATTTAGAAACTAATTTCACTCCTTTTATAGTTATAAAAGTAAATCTATCAAAGAATTACTAAAACGGAAAAGGAGAAAAAAAAGAAAAAAAAGAAAGAAAGAGAGAGACACATACATGCACCTGAAATAGTAGGCTGATGTCACGCAATGTATGACAAGAGCGAACTAGTCGAACGTGACCAATCCACACGAGGCAACCCCTCCCTCTCGTCCACTATTTGTTTCTTTTTTCATTATCTTTCTTTTCCTGACATAGCTGGTCCACATGTGTCTCCTACCTAGGTTGTAGATGCGGGCCCTGCTTAGACCCGCAAAACGCAATGACTAGTGTAAATTGTACTGTATGCATATATTGGAACTGATCTACAAATTGTACTGCACCTACATGAGCTAAGCCTAAAACTTTGACCCGCAAACCCGCCCGCTTACAACCCTACTCCTACCTTCACATAGAAACCAAGTCGAGCACTAGAACAACCAGACTTAAAAAGGCCCCAGAAAATCTCTGATTTCTAGTTCGTGTTATGTCCTTTTGCCACGAAATTTCGCCTATATAATCTCCTTTAGTTCCTCTGTTTCTCCTAAAAATATCCGAGTGAAACCTGCCCCAGGCTATCAAAATCGTCGTCGTTTCCAATCTCGTCATTACTACACGGAGCTTCAGGAGGTTGAAGTTGTCATCGTTTTGGAGTACCCGAGACTCTAATCTCTCTTCAATCTTGTTCCTATTGTTTTACCGCGCCGCCTCACTTTTTCCCTGGTTCTTAGAGCACCATAGTGCTAGGAATTGTTCGCCCGAATTCCACCGAAGGTTGAGACGACCATCCAAGGACTGCTGTTGTACAAGGAGGCAAAGGTCGACGCAAAGCACATGTACCTGACCGTGAACAGGAGAGTAATGTTGTCCACCACTTCGGCACGCTGGGAGGTCGCCGGGTCCGCCGTCGACACCAACACTTGTGCATGTCGTCACGGTCGTTATCAGTCGCCACTGCTGGTAATGGCCACACCGCTCTCATCTGTCCAATCTTAGTTAGCAGGTAGGATTAGATCTTTTTTTACTGAATCGGTACATGCCAGTTATCAGACCGCGTGATACCCACATCAGCTGCATAGTCAGCGGCAACCAGTCGGCCTGTTGAAATTCGAATTAAAAATAACACAAAATAGAAAGATTTTGCAAAATTCATAGAAAAGAATCTACATGTCCAAATTTACTACTCCCTCCGTCCCGAATTAACTGTCGCGGCGGCTTTTTTGCAAAAAACACCTTAATGTTTTTCACCTGAAACCCGCACTCCTTGGCCATCTTCTTCTTCCTCCTCGCGTTCCCCTTCCTATCCCTAGCCCCGTCTTGCGTGACCGCCGCCGCCTCACGCCCCTTCCCCTCGCTGCCTCTGTCCCCTCGTCTCGCCGGCCACCCCCGTCCGGCGTCGTCCCCCAGACCTGCCTTTATCCGCTCCCCCGTCGACGCTGAGGCCAATCCCCCAAGCCGAACCCTCTTCTCCTGCTCCCATCCAGCAATCTCACCTAAAAACCTATTCTTTGAGCCGGGGATGAAGGTCAGCTTCCCACCGGCATCTCGAGGAGAGAGATATAGAGAGGTGGACAAGCAAGGCAACGTCGTGGCGGTGGCGGCTGCTGATGCTTCTACTCCTGGCGTTGGTGGCGTTGTGCCGGATCCCTCGGGCGATCTTGATGGCGGAGGAGGCGTCAATGGCCAAGGGGCGCAGAGGTCGCTGCTGGGCTTCATGGAGGCGAAAGGGAAATCATCCAACCGCTGCATCCCCTGCCAGTACTCCGAGAAGGTTAGGCCCCTGCATCCTCTTGATTACTGTCGATTGAAACAGGCGAAAATTCAAGCCTTTGTGCTCAAAATGTCTTAAAAAGCTAGAATTTAATTCATTGTAGGTGAAGTAGAAGGTTCTCAAACAGTCTTATTCTCTCATCCACAATGTGAAACTGTAGGATTAATGAGCGTTAGTTGAAATCTGAGACAATATGGAACGTATACATGGATTTCTAGCAAATTAACATTCTCCATAGATGGTTCGGCCACCATGTAATTAAAAAAATTCAGACTCACATGTTTATCTCATTGCTTTAAGTAGAAAATTTACTGGATTTTAGCTTTGTATTCCCAATAGGATCATTTTTTATCATTGTAAAAAATGTTATTTATTGTTTAAAACTCCTATTCTCTCATCCACATTTTGAAACGGTTTATGCTGAACAGTCTTCTGCATTGGGGCTGTTTAGAACTTCGTATGATTGAGTCCATTTTCTCTACCATCTAGTATCATGTGTTCTCTGTCACTAGTACTGCTCCTACATGTCGAGCTCAATTCTTGATTCCTAATGACAGCTTGTGATATATCCATGGTTCATTCTCGATTTAATTTTCTGACATATCATCAGGTTTCAGTAGATGAACCAGACCCCAACTGTTACCTAATTGTCCTAGCATGGATACCAAACGGGACAGGGCTCTACCTCAACAAGTACCTGTGAAACAAAGGTGAGAAAAGTTCAGATATACAGAATTTCTTAGATGAGATTCAGGTACTACTGTTATGCTGAGAGATGCGTTCAGCATACTTATTGAGACTGACTGACTGAATTTGGTGCCCCGTGCAGAGGCAAACCTTCTCTTCCTCGAGTCGGCTTCTCCTACTCCAACACTACCATTTGGCCATTTGGGTCAATGTAAATCTTCCCAGTTTAGATACAGTATTCTCATGGTTCCCGCAGTACCAGCACCATCCAGTATGGCTACGCCGACAACCTGAGCCTCAAAGGCGGTGAGGACCTTGTGGCACAGGTCACGCGATGCCTACAACGGCACATCAAGTTGAGCACCGACCGACTGTCTCCTGTTTCTACCGAGGAAGAGGTTGCGAACCTGGAGGCGGCGGGGTTAGCGGGGGTGGTGCATGTCCGCGGCAAGATGAGGTTCTACGTGGGTGAAGAGACAGGCTGTTTTGACAAGGTCATGCTCCACTTCTACGAGTTCTTGCATGGCATCTGCAGGTCGGCGCTGCCTGCTCTCGGGATGCCTCTGCAGCAGCGAGTTGAGATCGGCATGCTGTACAAGGTTTGACACACTATTGGTCGACGATTAGGTTATTGTTGGTGTATGTCTGATTCCCTGCTGTTGTACAAGCTACGAAATTGGGCCTCAAAGTTAAGAAATACATTGTCAGAGTCAGAGTAGTGTATGATCATTCTTAGCTCGTAGCCTTAGTGTCCCCTTGGTTTCTGATTCACAGGGACCTTGTAAACCGAGATGACAGATCGAAAAAGAAAAATGAAGATGCTTGGACTTTATCATGTAGTCTGAATTTACATGTCCCTGCATTTGGTGATATGGAGTACGCTCCTTTTACTGGTATATATGGATCCAAATTCTTCGACAAGGTGGAGCAAGGAAGCATTATTCTCAAGAATGCTAAAAAGATGAGCTTTGCCACGGTATATATGCAGGCAGCCATTGTAATTAGAGAAGATGTTGAGAGGAGTATTTTTTCCTGTAATTAGAGAAGATGTGGGTTCTGTTGTAATAGGGTAAATGTTGTAACAGCATGTAACTCTTGTAACTCTTCAAAATGTCATTGACTAAATAAATATAAAGAAGATGGTTCTGTCAAAACAAATCTCAAGTTTTCAATTTGTGAACTCTAGTTTCAAGTTTGTGATCAGTTTGTAACCCATGTATGGAGCTAAACTGGAAGGTAAGTTTGTGATCAGTTTGTAACCCATGTATGGAGCTAAACTGATCAGCATCCAACAGCAATGGAGCTAAGTTTGTGATCAGTTTCTAGTTTCTGTCAAAATAAATAGGGAGTACTCTAGTTTCAAGTTTGTGATCAATTTATGAATCTTCAGGTAATTTTGGGCATTCTCTTGTTCATCCTGGCCTCTTTATCTATATCATGACAACAATGTCATGAAATGGAAATACAAGTAATAGGTCAGTAATAACCAGCAAGGAAATATGTGGGTCTAAGTAAAATGATGCAATCTAGTGTATAGGTGCAATCTAAACTGATGAAAAACGAAACCATGTAACCATGTAACCATTTCTAGTCAGAAACTGATGATCTGTGAAGAGACAGTAATTTCAGGATCATATTCTAATTATTCATTTGGTGAACAACAAGAGGTGAAATTATGTGCAAAGTGAAACTAGATATACTTTATGTTCAGTAAAATTCTAATGATCTAAGGGGCCTAACTTAGATCAATTTTCTTTATAACCATGTTTTTGTTTGGATTCATCAATTTTCTTGGGGACCATGGGGCCAAGCAGGTAGACGAATTGAATGAATTCCAGAATAAACGGGTGAAATTTGCCTGTGATAAGTACGTGGATTTTCTTCTTGACCATCTGTCTGATCTCCATGATTAGCATTTATTTGTGTTATCTTCTTGCAGGGTAGTTTGCTGTTACTATTACTGTATTCTCCATATGCAAACAAGAACACACTGCTTAATACTTAATAATATTCTGAATGCTATGTTTATGCTGCAGGTTATTTGCAAATACTCAAATAGGGAGGTATACGCACACAGAGTTGGTAAGTTCAGACTCTTTTCATTGCCTCTTTTTAGGTTCCTTCGACACACTTCGGGCATTGCCACGTTGGGTGAATACTATCATTTATTTTGTTCACCTCCCTGCCTATCCCCGTCTGTTCTGCCAATGTTAGTGGTTGGTGCACGTGTAACCATTCTAGTTAATGGTTTGAACAAAGAATTGCTATGTTGTTACTTGTTAGTGATGATACTTGTTTTCTTTTCTGTGTTAGTAACACGTCGATCTGCACCTCTAGGGTGCGGAGCTTGAACTTGATACCATAAAAAAATTGTCAATGGACTACGCTAAAGCACAAATATCAGTTTACTTTGGGCAAGATCTAGGGAGTGCTTCATTTATCAGTTTACTTTGGGCAGATAAATGCCCAACATGGTTTAAGAACATCACAAATAGTCCAGTCTCTAAATGATGTTGATAACTGGAAAATATTCAAAGAACCGGTTCCTCGGGAAATAAGCAACACAACACACATTGGAAATCGACTTTTTGAACATCTCTCAACTACACTCTCTGAATAATGAGCTGTGGAAACACCAAGTAAATCCAGGTCAACATTTATTCTGAATATACAGATTGATCTGACGAGACTAATCTGTTACCTAGGATGCCCCCTCTGGATTTTGGGGCCCGGGGCGGCCACCCCTCCAGCCCTCCATCAGGGCCGGCCCTGTCGATTCCTCCCGCCAAGGAAGAGAGCTCCTGGAGCTTTTCAGCTTGATGCGGGGCGTCCATGGCGACGGGTACGAGAGTAACGGGGTGGGTCGACCCTCGGGCCGACGCTGCACCGGGTGGGCTTCTGCGGCAGAAGCGGCAGCGGATCGAGGCGGAGGAGCAGCGGACACCGGCGACTCTGGAGGGCTTCTGCTGCGGAAGCGGCAGAGGATCGAGGCGGAGGAGTGGCGGACGCCGGCGAGACTGGCGGGCTTCTACTGCGGAAGCGGTGGCGGCGGATCAAGGCGGAGGAGCGGCGGACGCCGGCGACGCTGGCGTGCTTATGCTGCGGCCCGGAGATACTATCCCAAATTTGGATTTTGAATCGGCCTAATTTGGAAGACTTCGTATAAATTAGGGAGTTATTTGAAAAAACGAATTTGAACTGGGAAGGGGGGGACTTGCGACATCTAATACGGGACGGAGGGAGTAAATAATATACCGTTAGATTCACAAAATTGTGTAAAACATTAATATACTGTTGGATACAACTGTTGCAATGTAGAATTACTGTCGTGATTTAAATATTTTTAATGGCGTTTTAGAGTATTAAATCCATAGCAAATAATTTATATATCTGAAAAACATAAATAATATGTTCCTGGAATAACAATCCCGTGAAGATTATAGATCTGTTTTTAGTTTGATTTTTAGACAATAGAAATTATTTAAATGATTTAAAATCCATTAAACACTATTTAAATCATAAGAAAAGATTTACAACTCCGATTAAGGTGAATCCAATTTCTACTGGTTCATATTAATGTCCTCTATCCATGTAGCACCTTGGGTAAAACCACTACTAGAAAATCGTTTGGTGTTTTTGTTTTGTGCATCATCCTGATATCATACTTATGTCATCATGACATTTTGCATTTGAGCATCATATTAAAACATATTCTATTTGGTTTTTCTCCTCATATTGCATTGTCCAGCATATTATTTACGCTTCTTGATATATTGTATTTGCTTCTTAATAAAATGTTTGATGTCCAATTTAAGTTGAGGGCATATCTCTTCTTTTCCTTTTCCATCACTAACTAGCCACTATCCATTGGTCCATTTAATCTACTCTCTTTTCTACCTCATCATGGCCATATGGGTTCTTCTATTTTTGAATTATGTTGAATAATTCCCATAATCCCTTGACCCTTCTAAACCTTGCCATAACAATCTTGCTTTCACTCTACCATACCTATGTATGTGGGCTTTGTATTTTCTTTTTGGGTATTTAATTCCAGCCCACACATATCTAGTATGGATCTAACATTCATCCATGCATGCATGCAAGTGTATGTGTACTTGCATATATGTCATGAACCCATACATCCATGCAAGTGTATATGTACTTGCATATATGCCATGCATATGTGGTACCTAGCTAAATCTCTCTATATACCAAATCGTATGTACACTCTCCACCTATACACACACCAAGACCATCTATTCAATTCAGCCAGCAATTCCACCAATCATTCAACCTTCCTGTGCCCAGACCAAACATCGATCAATCTAGCTGACCAATCGACACCTCCTTCTATATTTCTTGCTGGTCCTTCCTCCTTCCTGGTCTAGTCCGGCCAACAACACCAGGTCGCTTGTCCCGTCCCCTCTTCTCGTCTTGGTCTGGTTCGACAGTATCAACCAGCGATCAACGCGCCTGGGCCCTGTTTATCTTCCCCACCTCTCTCACGTGCGTCGCCAGCTGCGCAAGGACAGACCACACCCCGCTCGTGCCTCCCTCCTCTCTGCAAAAGAGTCCTCCAGTAAAGCAGTGCATCATCCCCACCCGCTTCCTTTCTTCTTTCTCCTTAAGGAAACCCTAGCGCCTCTTTCCCAGCCATCCCCTCGTGCCGCCACTTTCCTCTTTCTGTGTTTTCCTCTGCTCTAAAACCCACTGCAAGCTACACCGCCTCCTGTCCTGCTGCGACCGGGGATAGAGAAGCCTCCTCACCTCCGCCCTCTATCCTAAGGCTTTATTCGGTTACATCAGGTTTGGACGGGATTGGCATGGATTGGCTGGTATTAATTCCCCTCTAAGTCAAAATCCCCTTAATTCCCCTCCAATCCACTTGAATCCACTTGGTGAGAGGTTTAAACGAACAAGGCCCCTCGTCGTCTTCTTTGTCTACATCGAAGAACCTGGAGCAGGGGCCGTCTTGGATCAGCGTTGCAGACAAGATCTTCCTCCTGCTGCACGTATGCCGCTCGCCTTCGACCTCTACGTTGTCGTGGTCGTCCTCCGCGAGTTGTACATCCACGAAGACCACCTCCTGGTGAGCACCCTCCTTCCTGCCTCCCCACCATCTTCTCCATCTCACTCGCTTCTGCATCGCCTGCACACGCCTCATCGTCGACCCGTGATGCTTCAGATAGAGCTCCAACTGAAGTGGCCTCATCGTCGCCTACCCCCACGCGCTGGAACGATGCCCTGAAACTGACGCTAGACGCCTACTTTGCTGCAAGATCCCCGCCGTAATAGACTCTCTCGGTGCATACCTTCCCATCTAATATATTCTCCGATATCCCGTCTTTCCATTCCAAAAGGAATCACCCTAATCCGAGCCTTATAGCTCAATAAATCATCCGTCAAAGTTGAGCCGATTTCACTGCTTTGCTGTCAGTTTTCAGACTTTTCTCCCCGTTAGATAATCATCAGTTTTCCCCTCGGTTCCCGTCAGATTTCCGGCGCATATGTTGCTCTTAAGTGAGTACCACCTGAACTAATCTTGTAACCCTAACATTCTTCTTCAACTTTGGTTTTTACGGTGTTGCGTTATCTATAGCGGGTTGCTCGTAATCTTTGACCAAAGATCATCTCACCTGGGCGATTTACGCGAAATAAGATTCGGACTCGTCCGTGTCATCTAGAACATTTTATAAAGCGGCCCCTCCATTTTCTCTTTCTCCAACCCGAAGTCCCCCACCGCGCCACTTGTCACCCCCTCACTGACCCGCTCCGTCGGCTGCCCAGTCAGCACCGCGGCCCACCTGTCACTCTGTATGGGCAGAATCCTGCGAGTAACAAAAGTCCAGAAAACCTTTTCTGAATTCAAATTCAATTTGTTTATATTCTGTTTAAATATAAACTAATTCATAACTTTTGAATAAACAAGAATTTGAATAAAAGTGTAAAATGAAATGTGTTTTGTTTTAAGTTGTGAATTCATATGCACATCCAAATGTTTTCAAATTTGATTCAAACTAGTCAAACCTTTGACTTTGACCCCTTTTAATAATTTTAACTTTAATAATAATTCAAATTTATAATTCCAACTAATTTGAATAATATATGTTTTTGAATCAGAAAATTGTGAGGAATCTGTTTATGCCATTCATAATATCATTTGAGCAATTTAAAATTTTCGAATTATTAAATATTAACAAATGCCTATTTCTTAATAATTGCATAACTTTAAAACCGTAAATCTGAATTCGGTAAATAATATGTCCAAATCGATCAGCGCGACGAGACCTCTCCAACCATGATATCCATGTTCTCATTTGCATCATGCATTAAGAGCAGTTTTATAATCAGTACTGTTCATGCAAGAAAAACATGATAAATAAAATTGGAAACTAATTGTTTCTTATTAATAATGCCTCACGAATGCTATATCATCAATTCTATGACCCTAATATCTCTTTGACATAGTTTGCATCATTAACTTGCCATGTCATGTATCATATCATGATCATGCTGATTCTTCCGCATTAGTTGTAATTGATGCATCGCTGTTCTTTTTAGTGTTTTTCTTCTTCCTGGATAGGACGATGAGGTGTTGTGAGCTTCGACAAGTTCTTCGGTTATGAAACTTCGGCAATGTTTTCAGGTGAGCACTCTCCCCATTTCTACCTATTTTACATTTGTAGTCTTAACTTCCTCCTATTGATCTATTGCTATCTGTGTTGCGATGCTATAGATTCCGTACCCCTTTATCTTTCCCTACAGCCCCTATATTGCCATGGACACATCCTATTACCTGTTGTTTGGTATATAGTCGGCCTTGCGAGTCGTAGTTGCTTGCGCAGGTGTTGCTTCGCGCCGTCGATGTTCCACAATTATTGGAGAAATGCCTCATGCTTAATGTTGAATATGATCATGGCTTTCATTACCGTTTAATAACTAAAATTGAAAGTAGGTAAATAATACAGAGGCACAGGTGGGCAATAGATGTTATTTGGTTTTTAACCATTCACTTGTGTCCCGTAGGACCCCGAGTACTTGATACATGTTCCTTGAATATTCGCACTATCCGCATGTGGGACCATGAATCCCCTTAGCATGAGCTTGAGTCATATCTTATTTCTTGGGGCCACAAAGTAGTTTGGGGCTTTATTACTATCATGTACTTATGCCATGATTATGCCATGCTTTACTGCTTTATTTACTATTGTGTGTGGAACGCCTGTACTGTTTTAGAACCCCGTGCCACGTTTTTGTGATATTGACAAGCCTGGTCACATTTTCTAGTTCCCAGTCATTTACAGTCGTCGTCACAAACCTCTGGGTCCGTCTCGGAGCCGACCAACTTCGTAGCAGGTAGCTTAGTGAGGTGGCCCCCTGAAATATTATATGAATCTTGTGATTTCTTTGTCGTGATGACTCGTTGGGTTTTCATTTGGTTTTTCCGAGGTTAGTCGTGCGTGTGTTGCTATTTGTGCCCCCCTGCAGGGTAAAATTTTCTGAAAGCCATGTCCACGGTTATGGACGACTTGGAGCACAGTATCTCGATCATAGACAACTATAACTAAAGTATTGCTATGAATTTGACTTTGAAATGACTAGTAATCAGCTTCACTACAACGGAATGGCTAAATAAAAGTACCAACAACTGCTGGATTTGGAATGTCTCATGCTATTTATATCTGACTAGTAAGTATTGCAACTACAACGGAATGGTTAACTAAAAGTGCCCACTTCTTATGATATCCGGATGACTCATGCTATCTATACCTGACTAGTTAGTGTTGCAACTATAATGAAATGAATAAAACTGCCAACTGTGTGAGTTCCTCGGTGGACTTCCTCGTTTGGTATCGAGAGGGAAACATTAGGAAGGGTATGTTTGGTGTTAGAATCAGGTTGGATCCGAATAGGTCTTTCTTATCCCGCTCTGATAGCCGTCAGTTGAATAGAGTCTCTATAGGTTGTTTAGTGCATGCTGTGTTGCCGCTTTAGCCCACCATACCTATGTAGGCGAGGACCACCGAATTCTAAGACTCACCATATACTGACCGCTCTCTTTTTCTTTTGCCCTTTGTCGGCACCCCTTTTGCTTAAGAAGGTTTGAGATCGACGTTGTTAGCAGGGTTACCCATCCGACTTGGCCTGGGCAGGGTTATGGACGCCATTGGTTATTCTTCAGGGCTCTTAGCCTAATTTGCATCTTATCCGTAGTCGGATGTTGTATCGTTTTCAAGGTAATTTGGATCTTTGTATTGTATATATGTATTCTTGACTCATGGAGTCATTGTTGTATATATTTGTTATGTGGGTTCCATCGTGGACTAATGTGTAATGATATTGCTTAGTTTTCCACTGGCACGAAAGTGCGTGGTGGGCACCTTTGAATCATTTCTATGCGGGTTTGGCGGGAATCGCTGAAACTTGCATATGGTCGATCTAGGGGTGTTACAGAGTGGTATCAGAGCTTAGCAGTTACGATACCCCACTGGTCCAGCATGTAGGATAACCTAGCTAACGGCCTATGTAGAGTGTGAAAACTATTTTGGAAAATTGGTTGGATAGATCTGATTATGTCTGCTTTTATTCCTTACCCCTCTACTATTCTCCTCTTACCTCTACGTGTTTTGAATTTTCTCTCTTACCTTTTTTTCGAGTCCAGGAATTCTCTTGGTTGGGTTTCCATCGTACCTTCAGGGTTTCGCTTCCTCCTTGTGACGGTGTTTCTACATCCGGTCTTCATGCTATCTGAGGAATTTTCCTCTATTGTACCTTTCAGTGGACCAAAATTCACTAAAAATTTTCTTTATACCTTCCGGTGTTCTCCAACATGATGACATCATCTGCAATCTGATCTGATGAAGATCCTGCATCACTCCTTTGTTTCTAAATGTTGTTTGTCAAGATCTTCGGTCTGAATTCTGAGAGTTGGTTGCATAAACCTTCTATTCATATATAGAGTAATGCTTTGAGTGCAGGATGGAGTCACGACCATACCACTACTCTTATCATTCGCTTTTATATATTGAATGTTGAGTCGATGCAATTTTACTCCTCCCACCAAAGTTAGAGGTGGCCTTGCCTTTTTGAGACCTCTGCCTTCGTCATTTATTTATCCGGAGTGTTTCCTCGATGAACGTGAGCCATGACCCTTTGTTGGTGGTGTCGCCGATTTAAATACAGAGAAAGAATCTTTGTTAGTGATGTCGCGAAGATCTACACGAAGTGAGAAGATCTAGACCGTCGACCTTCTTCCCCTACCATGAGGCGGATCTCGAAGGCGAGATCCATTGTTAGTGGTGTCGAATTGTAGCACCCCGGGTAAAACCACTACTAGAAAATCTCTTGGTGTTTTTGTTTTGTGCATCATCCTAATATCATACTCATGTCATCATGATATATTGCATTTGAGCATCATATTAAAACCTATTCCATTTGGTTTTTCTCCTCATATTGCATTGTCTAGCATATTATTTATGCTTCTTGATATAAAATGTTTGATGCCCAATTTGAGTTGAGGGCATATCTCTTCTTTTCCATTTCCATCACTAACTAGCCACTATTCATTGGTCAATTTAATCTACTCTCTTTTCTACCACATCATGGCCATATGGGTTCTTCTATTTTTGAATTATGTTGAATAATGCCCATAATCACTTGTGTGGATCATCCACCCTTCTAAACCTTGCCATAACAATCTTGCTTTCACTCTACCATACCTATGTATGTGGGCTTTGTATTTTATTTTTGGGTATTTAATTCCAGCCCACACATATCTAGTATGGATCTAACATTCATCCATGCATGCATGCAAGTGTATGTGTACTTGCATATATGCCATGAACCTATACATCCATGCAAGTGTATATGTACTTTCATATATGCCATGCATTCGATGTGGTACCTAGCTAAATCTCTCTATATATACCAAATCGTGTGTACACTCTCCACCTATACACACACCAAGACCATCTATTCAATTCAGCCAGCAATTCCACAAATCATACAACCTTCATGTGCCCAGACCAAGCATCGATCGATCCAGCTGACCAATCGACACCTCCTTCCATGTTTCTTGCTGGTCCTTCCTCCTTCCTAGTCCAGTCCGGCCAACAACACCAGGCCGCTTGTCCCGTCCCCTCTTCTCGTCTTGGTCTGGTTCGACAGTATCAACCAGCGATCGACGCGCCTGTGCCCTGTTTATATTCCCACCTCTCTCACGTGTGTTGCCAGCTGCGCAAGGATAGACCACGCCTCGCGCGTGCCTCCCTCCTCTCTGCAAAAGAGTCCTCCAGTAAAGCAGTGCCTCATCCCCATCCCCATCCGCTGCCTTTCTTCTTTCTCCTCAAGGAAACCCTAGCGCCTCTATCCCAGCCATCCCCTCACGCTGCCACCTTCCTCTTTCTCGGTTTTCCTCTGCTCTAAAACCCACCGCAAGCTACACCACCTCCTATCATGCTGTGATCAGGGATAGAGAGGCCTCCTTGATACGTCGGAAACGTATCTATAATTTTTGATGCGCCATGCTTGTTTTGTATCTACTTTGCTTTGCTTTGTCTATACTTTGAGGTGTTTTTATATCTTTTCTAGAACTAACCTATTAACAAGTTGCCACAGTGCCAGTTGCCTGTTTTCTTCTGTTTTTGGTTCGAGAAAGGTAGAAAATCAATATTCTTGGAATTGGACGGGACAAAAGCCAAAGTTATTATTTTCCCGGAGCAACACGGAACCACGAAGCAGAGCCGGAGGGGGGCCACAGGGTGGCCAAATTCCCTCTAGGCGCGGGCAAGCCCTAGAGGTGCCTGGAGGGGGTGTGGGCCCCCTGGACCCCCACCGACCTTGATTCATGTGCCTATAAGAATCCTTCGACCCAAAAACCCTAAAGAATCCAGAAGAAATCCACGAAAACCTCCGTAGCGCCGCCACCACCGAAAGGGAGATTCGGGGGACAAAAAGTCTCTGTTCCGACACCCTGTCGGGACGGGGAAGTGCCCCTGGAGCCATCTCCATTGATCTCCATCGCCATCTTCATCATCGTTGCTGATTCCATGATGAGGAGGGAGTAGTTCTTCCTCAAGGCTAAGGGCTCTACCGGTAGCTATGTGTTCATCTCTCTCTATGCATGATCTTGTTGTGGTCATGAGCTTTGTAATCAAGTAGATCTACCATGCTACTCAAGTGCTTCAATAGATCTCTGCTCTCCCCATGTGTGTGAAAGTGACAGCGTGCACGCCATGGTGGCAGTTAGGTTTGAGTCTACATAAATACTTTTTGTGCTTTAATAGATCTATGCTTTTCCCCACGTGTGTGAAAGTGACAGCAGGCATACCGTGTGTGGTACTTTGGCTAGATTGAATATTTGTTATGAGTTATATTTGGAGTTGGATGTCTCTATAAAATTGTGGTGTTTGTTGGAACCATCTAGCGCTCAAGGTGATAGTGTGGGGTTATCTAGATTGGGGAAGGCGGACTTTGAGGTGTGCTGTTATAGCCCTACCTTGGATTAGAGTGTTCAACCGGAGAGTAGTTAAGAGTAGTATCATGAAGAGAGGACATTTATATGAGAGAGTGTTCACTAGTGAAAGTATGATCCCTAGGCCTTGTTTCTAAGCATTGAAACACCGTTTGCTACTAGATCTGTTGCATGTTTGCTTCCTTCCATCTTTGTTCCGTTTGCCGGGGAGGTTTTGGGATTTTACTTTTACTCCACGCCATCAGTTCTTTTCTGGCACCGTTACCCCACGTCAACAACAAGTCAGAAGCTATTTTCTGGCACCATTACCACTTGTATTTCACTATCTCTTCGTCGAACTAGTGCATCTATACACCTGACAAGTGTATTGGGTGTGTTGGGGACACAAGAGACTTCTTGTATCTTGATTGCAGGGTTGCTTGAGAGGGAATACCTTTGACCACTTCCTCCCTGAGTTCGATAAACCTTGGTTAATCCACTTAAAGAAAACTTGCTATTGTTCTACAAACCTCTGCACTTGGAGGCCCAACAACTGTCTACAAGAATAGAAGTGTGTAGACATCACTCCTCACCTTCGCCCTCCTTATTAAAGCATGGGAACGAAAACCCCTCGTCGTCTTCTTTGTCTACATCAAAGAACCTGCAGCAGGGGCCGTCTTGGATCAGCATTGCAGACAAGATCTTCCTCCCGCTGCACGTATGTCGCTCGCCTTCGACCTCTACGTTGTTGTGGTCGTCCTCCGTGAGTTGTACATCCACGAAGACCACCTCCTGGTGAGCACCCTCCTTCCTGCCTCCCCACCATCTTCTCTCTCGCTCGCTTCTGCATCGCCTGCACACGCCTCATCGCCAACCCGTGCTCCTTCAGATAGAGGTCCAACTGAAGTGGCCTCGTCGTCGCCTACCCCCACGCGCTGGAACGATGCCCTGAAACTGACGCTAGACGCCTACTTTGCTGCAAGATCCCCGTCGTAATAGACTCTCTCGGTGTGTGCCGTCCCATCTAATATCTTCTCCAATATCCCGTCTTTCCATTCCGAAAGGAATCACCCTGATCCGAGTTTTATAGCTCAAGAAATCATCCGTCAAAGTTGAGCCGATTTCACTGCTTTGCTGTCAGTTTTCAGACTTTTCTCCCTGTCAGATAATGTCAGTTTTCCCCTCGGTTCCCGTTCGATTTCCGACGCCTCTGTTGCTCTTAAGTGAGTACCACCTGAACCAATCTTGTAACCCTAACATTCTTCTTCAACTGTGGTTCTTACGGTGTTGCGTTATCTATAGCGGGTTGCTCATAATCTTTGACCAAAGATCATCTCAGCCGGGCGATTTTCGCGAAATCAGATTCGGACTCGTCTGTGTCATCCAGAACATTTTATAAAGCGGCCCCTCCATTTTCTCTTTCTCCATCCCGCAGTCCCCCCCCCCACCGTGCCACTTGTCACCCCTTCACTGACCCGCTCCGTCGGCTTCCCAGTCAGCACCGCGGCCCACCTGTCACTCTCTATGGGCAGAATCCTACGAGTAACAGAAGTCCAAACAACCTTTTCTGAATTCAAATTCAATTTGCTTATATTCTGTTTAAATATAAACTAATTCATAACTTTTGAATAAACAAGAATTTGAATAAAAGTGTAAAATGAAATGTGTTTAGTTTTAAGTTGTGAATTCATATGCACATCTAAATATTTTCAAATTTGATTCAAACTAGTCAAACCTTTGACTTTGACCCCTTGTAATAATTTTGACTTTAATAATAATTCAAATTTATAATTCCAAATAATTTGAATAATATATGTTTTTTATCAAAAAAATGTGAGGAGTCTATTTATGCCATTCATAATATCATTTGAGCAATTTAAAATTTTCGAATTATTAAATATTAACAAATGCCTATTTCTTAATAATTGCACAACTTTAAAACCATAAATCCGAATTCGGTAAATAATATGTCCAAATCAATCAGCGCGACGAGTCCTCTCCAACCATGATATCCATGTTATCATTTGCATCATGCATTAAGAGCAGTTTTATAATCAGTACTGGTCATGCAAGAAAAACATGATAAATAAAATTGGAAACTAATTGTTTCTTATTAATAATGCCTCATGAATGCTATATCATCAATGTGCTATGCCCCTAATACCTCTTTGACATAGTTTACATCATTAACTTGCCATGTCATGCATCATATCATGATCATGCCGATTCTTCTGCATTAGTTGTAAGTGCTGCATCGCTTGTTCTTTTTAGTGTTTTGCTTCTTCCCGGATAGGACGATGAGACGTTGTGAGCTTCGACAAGTTCTTTGGTTATGAAACTTCGGCAATGTTTTTAGGAGAGCATTGTCCCTCTTTCTACCTATTTTATATTTATAGTCTTTACTTCCTCATGTTGATCTATTGCTATCTGTGTTGCAATGCTATAGATTCCGTACCCCTTTATCTTTCCCTACAACCCCTATATTGCCATGGACACATCCTATTACCTGTTGTTTGGTATATAGTCGGTCTTGCGAGTCGTAGTTGCTTGCGCAGGTGTTGCTTCGCGCCGTCGATGTTCCACAATTATTGGAGAAATGCCTCATGCTTAATATTGAAGATGATCATGGCTTTGATTACCGTTTAATAACTAAAATTGAAAGTAGGTAAATAATACAGAGGCACAGGTGGGCAATAGATGTTATTTGGTTTTTAACCGTCCACTTGTGTCCCGTAGAACCCTGATTACTTGATACCTGTTCCTTGAATATTCGCACTATCCGTATGTGGGACCATGAAACCCCTTAGAATGAGCTTGAGTCATATCTTATTTCTTGGGGCCACAAAGTAGTTTGGGGCTTTATTACTATCTTGTACTTATGCCATGATTATGTCATGCTTTACTGCTTTATTTACTATTGCGCGTGGAACGCCTATACTGTTTTGGAACCCCGTGCCACGTTTTCGCGGTATCGAAAAGCCCAGTCACACTTTCGGGTTCCTAGTAGTTTACAGCCATCGTCACAAACCTCTGGGTTCGTCTCGGAGCCGGCCAACTTCGTAGCGGGTAGCTTAGTGGGGTGGCCCCCTGAAATATTATATGAATCTTGTGATTTCTTTGTCGTGATGCCTCGTTAGGTTTTCATTTGGTTTTTTCGAGGTTGATCGTGCATGTGTTGCTATTTGTGCCCCTATAGGGTAAAACTTTCTGAAAGCCGTGTCCGCGGTTATGGACGACTTGGAGCATAGTAGCTCGATTATAGACAACTATAACTATGAATTTGACTTTGAAATGACTAGTAATCAGCTTCACTACAACGGAATGGCTAAATAAAAGTATCAACAACTGTTGGGTTTGGAATGTCTCATGCTATGTATATCTGACTAGTAAGTATTGCAACTACAACGGAATGGTTAACTAAAAGTGTCCACTGCTTATGATATCCGGATGACTCATGCTATCTATACCTGACTAGTTAGTGTTGCAACTATAATGAAATGAATAAAACTGCCAACTGTGTGAGTTCCTTGGTGGACTTCCTTGTTTGGTATTGAGGGGGAAACATCAGGATGGGTATGTTTGGTGTTTGAATCAGGTTGGATCCGAATAGGTCTTTCTTATCCCTCTCTGATAGCCGTCGGTTGAATCGAGTCTCTATAGGTTGTTTAGCGCATGATGCGCTGCTGCTTCAGCCCACCATACCTATGTAGGCGAGGACCGCCGAATTCTAAGACTCGCCATGTACTGGCCTCAGTACTGAGCACTCTCTTTTTCTTTTGCCCTTTGTCAGCACCCCTTTTGCTTAAGAAGGTTTGAGATCGACGTCGTTAGCAGGTTTACCCTTCTGGCTTGGCCTAGGCAGGGTTATGGACACCACTGGTTATTCTTCAGGGCTCTTAGCCCAATTTGCATCTTATCCATAGTCGGATGTTGTCAAGGTGATTTGGATCTTTATATTGTATATATGTATTCTTGACTCATGGAGTCGTTGTTGTACACATTTGTTCTGTGGGTTCCATCGTGGACTAATGTGTAATGATATTACTTATTTTTCCACCCGCACGAAAGTGCCTGGTGGGCACCTTTGAATCGTTTCTATGTGGGTTTGGCGGGAATCGTTGAAACTTGCATATGGTCGATCTGGGGATGTTACAATCCAGTACACCCTAGAACAAAATTTAATTCGACAATGAGAACAGAAGTTGCAACAGAACTATTAAAAACTCTCTAATGGTACTCTATTGCATTAAATGATCTCATGTATGCATCATGTGTTGTAGTAATGTTTAGAGAACTAATTACAACCATTGTGACTTATTAAATCAGCATGCATGCTTTTGTTCATCATTGTTTTGTTGTATCTTTACTATTAAAAATAAGTTGATGTTGGTACGTCCACTTTGACATCAAACATCCACTTTGACATCAAACATCGAAACAATCTAGACCGTCTGATTTTTTGCACATCCAATACGTTTGTAAACAGCAGTTAAGGAAGTATATTATGTACCATCAATTAGGAGATATGCTAATCATCTGTTTCCCCTAAAATTTCTTGCGTGGGACAAGAGAAAAAAGGAAACAATAGTAAACCCCGATTGGTTTCGTCCTTAAATTTTGAAACAAATCGAATCAATTAGTAACCGGAGATCGTTTTCATCCTATTATTAGTTTGGAAAAAAAACCAATCTAGCAATAACTCGCGGGATGTATTCCCAGCTGTATCCATGGAGACGCATGCAACAAGTCCAAATGTAAGCAAGGCGCCAATACCCCAGATATTTAACAGGCGACCTTGGCCGTAAAAAAATTGACTGAAAGATTGTTTTATTGGATACCAATATTTTCACACAATTCAATTTTGTGAGCACACAAGTTTTCTTTTCTATGAGCGAGGCGTGCAACAGAATAAAAAGGAGAGGTTGTATCTTCCACTTGGCATTCTCTTTATTCTCTATCGTGAGACCACATAAATACATCACCAGCGAAACTGGTGGATTTTCTTCTGCGGAACTCAATCCGAGAAGGGGAAGAATATGTATCCAATCTTATTTAAGATTACGACTAGGTAGTTCTAGAGCAAGTTCGACAATCCCGCCTCGTCTTAAACTCCTAGGATGAATTGGTCCGCGTCCATGTTCCCAGCTCGGCCGGCATGACCTCAGAGACACACAATATAACTTGGGGTCTATCCGCAAGTTTGCATAAATAAAATGAATCTTCGAATTTTTATTAATACATAGTATTTACTCAAAAAAGCGAATCTTAAAATTTTTATTAAGACATATTTACGAAAAAGTGAATCTTTAAATTTTCATCAAGACATATATTCCTATGTTTCATAGACTGCTCCTAATGACATATTCACAAGGACCAAGCAGGTTCATGGTATGGCCTAGGGCCCTTCACCATCGGAGGCTGAGTAGATGATATGCACAATTTAACGCATGACCTGAGTAGATCATATCAGATGAAAATAATAGCGGGTTAGCAATGTAA
Organism: Avena sativa; assembly: GCA_916181665.1. NCBI lineage: Eukaryota > Viridiplantae > Streptophyta > Magnoliopsida > Poales > Poaceae > Avena > Avena sativa. Next base: position 84,482,314 of record OV702296.1, read on the forward strand.
GGTGTGGTAGATATAGAATAGAAGCAAATTAGATCAGATCTTATTGCACAAACACAATATTATTTTTGATCCAGACTATATAGACAGGTTTGATTTTGATCAATTTTATCATTAAATAGACAAAATGCCCTTCATAAGCTTTTTTTGAATCAATGAATGTATATAAAACCATTATACTCCATAACTAAAATCTCCAAGGTGTAGCTACTTACAATTATACGAGTAAGCTAAGATAAAACAAAAAAAACTCTTTAATGAAATTTCTGAATGGTGCCCAACAGAAAACAGAAAAAACCACACAAAAGTGTGTACCTACAATAATCATGTATGAAAAAAACTGAGTTTGAGCAAGGTGGAACCTTAATTGTCTTATAACACTGCAAGCTGTCTTTTTTATACACATGAGTATTCACATTCATTACATATCATATCATATATGTTGCGAGAAAACAAAAGTCCGTAGCAGCGCACGGGTATTCAGCTAGTTGCGCATAATTGCAATGTTTTGAATGGTGTTTGTTATGCTTTGTTTCGAACGTTAGATTGCGAGGAGTGCAACTAGTGTGATTGTGACGAGTGCAATATTTTCTATTGTGATGATTGTTTGAAAGACTACATCAACTAAAGGCGAGTGACATTATCATAAATGTCCTACTTATTTTCCTATGCATTGGAGTTGTTTTTAGTAGAAGTGCATTTATAGGAATATTTTGCACTATGTGTTATGCTATGCTATGGTATGTCCTATTTGGGATATCATTTTGTATCTTGCTTAGTGGAAACATCGTAGATCTAGTATGCTTAGCCCTGCTATAGATTCGAGATGGAATATCATGTTATGAATTATATGAGGTATTGGAAAAGCTATATTTTTATATAATAAAACAAGTACTTAATGAATCACCTGGGTGGAATATTGTCGTTGTTGAGTATTGAAGAAGTGGCAACGAAGGCCGTATCTTTGGCTACCTCTCTCGTGTGTGCACTGGGAGAAGACCACCTAGGGCCATAGATATTTGACATGTTTCTCGTACAGTAGCTTCTGTATACAGCCACATGCTAATATGGGCTCTGGCTTAGTTAATTACATAGAGGAAGACCCTTTGCATTGGTATATCTTCAGGTTAACTAGAATTGTGCAATGGAGGTTATATCCTTGCATTGGTGCCTGTTAAACGTGCTAGTATTGTGTATTGGTGCCTGTTAAACGTGCTCGATCTGTCGTATACCAATTGGCATGTACTAAACTAACGGCCACTGGTGGCGTCAAGGCGATATTGTGTCGTGTGGATAAAGTGTACAACTTCTGCAGAAGATATAAATCTAATGATTAGCCGTGTCCCCGGTTATGGACAATATTGAGCAACTAAGGCTTGAAGCTTATGGATGATCTCGACATTCCAGTTTCTTAATAAAATTTGATGGTTTGAACAAGGGATTAGGAGCACTTGGTGTTGGCCAATGTGTTCATACAATTTTCAGAAAGGATTAAAAACTATTTGAAAATATCAGGATAAAACTACTGCTTTATGCAAATTAGCATGAAACTCCACTTAGCCAAATATGCATGTAATTGATAGGTTTCATTTTATATCCACATACTAGTGACACTTGCCAACACAATCAAAGTATTGATCATTCGTGGCTGCAACCTTTCATGTTACAGGTTATATCGTTTCTAAGTGATCGTTATAGGTCGCAAGACTCCACTCAACGATTGTTCGCCTGTGGCACATTTGAAGAATGGAGATCTACCTTGTTATCGTTTCTGTTGTGTACTTGAATAAATAATGTAAGTTCTGGATCATATTCGTTGTATTTATGATGCACAGTTATATTTGGTATCATTTTGTACTGTGTGTGCCAGTGAACCGATCCAGGGATTGGCTCTATACACATGAACTTAACCTTATCAGGCGAGGGTGTTACACGGCGGAGCTGCTCTGGTTTGTTGATCTTCTTCAATCACGTTCCTGATGGCAACCAGTACCTGATGGGAAGTGATGGCCCTGTCGGCGCGCTCTTCGCGCTCGATATCCTCCTCTATCTCCTTCATGGCAGCGTCAAGTTCTTCCGAGTTATCCTCGAGTTCCTCCGATTCGACGTGATATCGACGTAGAGGGCATCTAAGACTGAGTTGGAGGGAGCGTCAGCTTCTTCCGTGGTGGAGACCGAGCCAGAGGCAACATGGCCGATGAACTTGGATTTTTCGGCTATGGCGGCAATGTCGCCCTGGGATCGCTCACCAGCCGAGGAGAAATTGTTAACGGTCTCGATTACCCAGTTGAGAGTAAGGTTTCCAGTAGCTTGCTGCCTCTAAAGCGTATGCCGGAGAAGTGTGCCAAGCTTAAGTCCTTCGACGAAGTGGTAGACTGCGTCGTTGCTGGGAACTCCCTCCACGTCGGCCCTCGGCCTTAGCCACCTAGCGAGGTACTCACGTGGGTTTTCACCGGTCCTTTGAATGCAGCGAGCTAGATCAAAGATACTGACGACGCCGACAAAGTGCGAACTTTGCTTCTCTAACACTTGGGGGAGCCAAGCGGATCTTCTTTGGTCTTCCACCGTTATATCCTGCAAATGGGCGGTTTGGGTGGGTCTTGATTTTTTCCGATCTAAGCCGGCAAACTCCAAAGAGATATCCGAGCCCGATCCTTCCGCGAACGTGTCCTGCCCGGAGGCGGTCCGTGCGGGCCTTGATGCATGTCCGACTTCCTGGAAGCTAGAGCTCGAGTCGGTTTCCCTGATAAAGAGGTGGATGTCTCCGATTGAAACAATGGAGCAGCAAGTGGGGTTCGACTTCGCCGGGATCCGAAACTCGTCTGGTGGGACGATCGGAACGTTGCCGGAGAAGAGGATACGCCCAATGGCTATGGTGTCACCAATTCCCGTGAAATGATTGGACCTCGCCCGTGTAGAGCTCGAAGTGCCTCTTGCCCCATGGTGGACGTCAACTATAAATCACTATAATGGCAAACGCCGAGTTATAGAGATAGGTTCGTTGTGCAAGGTGTTGTAAGTTGTCTTGTCCTAAAGGCTCTCGTATGCCGGCTTATAAAGGCACCAAGACCTAGGGTTACAGGTAAATGTGCTAGCCGGATAGGTTACAGAGTCTTATACTAATACTAACTAGTCTTAGTGTGTTGCACTCCAAGGCTCTGGGTTAGTCTTTAATTGTACCGTAGCCTTCCTTTATCCGCATAGGTCTCCCTTCTGAATCCGATTAACTAGGCTGTCTAGTAGGCCATAGGCCTTATGTCTAGTAGGCCATAGGCCTTATTATCAACCGTAGGTCACCGGATTAGAGACATGCTATGACCCATTTAGTATATCCCAAACAGTCATGCTCTCAAAACAAGTTAAGTGGGTAAAATGTATACCAGAACGTAATGCACACTCAAAACTCCGTAACACTCCCTATACAAGCATCCGAAGCATGTACCAACTATCAAGGTCCCTAAGGGCTTGTTCGGTTTAGCAGGGTTAGAAAGAGGATTGAAAGGGATTGGGATGGATTAAATCCCAAGCAAATCAAAATCCTTCCAATCCACCTCATTGCACTCCAATCCTCTTGAGGAAATATTAACCGAACATAGCCTAAGTGGGTTTTGATGATCAATCACAAGCCGATAAGGTTAGCGATTCAATGGAGTATTAAACAGGCAATAGTACCTCATGCTATTTGGCGTCGACTGAAAAATCGAAAACCAGATAACTCAAGACATGTTCAAATGTTTGTAGTACAAGAAATAAGAATTTGGTTGTGTTGCCCACTGTTTTTGGTCTTCATAAATCCAGAACACTACAAGGGTTGCTGTTCAGTGCATCCACACGGCAAAAAGGGAACTCACTAACAAGCATCATCCAAGTAAGACTTCGAGTTCGGACATGAGCCAGTTACATTTCTCCTACCTAGTATGGTACCACAGGACACCAGACGCCTCAATGCTACGGACCAGACAAATATAACTCTCACTGTACCAACGTTGAGGCGGCCTGCTACTCTAGAAAGATCATGGAATTTTACTATTCACTTCACTTTATACCATAGACAATTCTACAATGTACAACTGCCGCATAAGTTATGATATATAAACCTCATATATGCAGCATCCAGATTGCTATATTGCTTGCCTCCGGAAATCATTTCATGGCAAAATTATTAGCAGCCATATGCCCAATCTCTGCTGGCTGGAGCCGCTTGATGTAATATTTTGATCCGCGCGAGAGATTGATTCGTTTTCGCCTCTCCGCCGGGAGGCACTCCTTTGAGCATTCCTTGAAGCCACGCCGGACAAACCTGTGGAAGTTCAAATTTAAACATGAGAAACATCCGGGATTTTTTGAACTGGGAGGTCTAATGTCTTTATGACAAGAATACTCCCTCCGTTCCATAATATAAGATGTTTTAGCTTTTGTAAAACCAATGTATATAGACGCTTTTTAGTGTGTGGTTCACTCTGAATCTACACATTAAAAGATGTCTAGATACATTTGTTTCACAAGAGCTAAAACATCTTATATTTTGAAACAAAGGGAGTATTTCCCACCAGAAAAAGAATGTGATCTAAAGCGATGAGCAGATATAAGCATGTTTTAGTGATGAATCAAGAGATGGTGAGGTTGACTCTTAATTCCTATCCAAACTGTACTGGAAGGAACGTAAAGGATTCCATGATTGACCACAGTTCTTACTAACAACAATTATTATTCTGTACGATGTTATAGATCATTGAAATGTCAATTTGACCACAACTAGAACACAAGTACATACCAATCTGCTGTCCGTGTGGTAAGCAAGAATATTTTCTCGAGACCAACAGATAATGCCTTCTTCTCAACATAATCTGCAGGACAAAATCACCATGATAAATATTTGATAAACAGCAGTTCATTGTAGAGTGCGCACTAGCTGCTAGACAAAGATGAATTTAAAGATGATAACGTACCAGGTGAATACTCAATTCTGGTGGGGTTTTTAGGTTGACTGGTTTAGATACAAAATCAAGAGGAAACACTTTACCATAAAAGATAAGGTTGGCTCTCAGTTGAGCAAAATCCCTTCCAATATCAAATTCTAATTAATTTTTGTTGGTAGACTTGACTCCAAAAGTATACATCAAAATGCGATAAGACAAAGCTTATAAAAAGTGTGTCAATGCTCTGGACGTAGCATATAAGCCAAGCTTCTAGCTTTTTGCTAACGTAATTTCACAAGACTTCACTTTCTTCCTAGGGTAAGTCATGAAACTTGGTTCATACCATGGCGTATTTTTCACTCCCCCTTGTTTATTTCAAAATTAAATTGTTTGCAGATAAAACAAACATTAACATACACTTTCTGTGACAAATAGTTGAAAGTGGAGGTTTGCATGGCCTTTACTGGCTAAACTGAGTAAGGAATGATCACGGTAAAAAAGGTTGGAATGACCAGGTTACCACCATTTTCCAAACCCAAGTTGTATGGTTGTACCAACATTATCTGCATTGAACTGATAGAGCAACTGAGGCATGTTTTAAAAACTACGGAACTATGCTAATTTACAGTAGTCTTACCAAGTAACTTGTCTCCTTGACCCTGTCCTCGACATTCTTCAGATACAGCTATAGCAGCAACTTCCCCAGATTTATCCTCAAAAAAGGGGAAGAGAGCAGCACACGCGATGATTGTACCATCTCTTTCCACAACAATAAAAGACTTCAATGCTTCCAAAAGCTGTTGAAAGAAAAAGGAGTGATTTGTTCAGTTGCCTAAAAGGGAGACTGTAAACTGAGGCTAATGGCTTAGTGTCTCCACTGCCCAAAGTTCATAGGATAATGAGTGACCTCTTTATCTGTTCGCCTCACTAGGACACCAGATTCTTCTAGGGGACCAATGATTTTTCGAATACCAGAAAAATCTTCCTCTCTAGAAGTTCTTGTTCCTTCATACATATCTCTGTCAAATGAATGGAAACATATTATTTCCCTGAAACTTCCTCCTATAAGATTATATGCATTAAATATGTCCTAATCTTAATCATCTGCACAGAACTACACACACACAGATTCAGATCATGGCATATATTATCCGCATGGCATTGATCGAATGCATGAAATTTGAGCAATTACAGAAACTTGTTGTGAAGTGAAGAAAAAATATAAATTAATAGCTCAATAGGCAATATTGGTAAAAAAATGCAATTATGGGCTTAGATATCAAGACTAATGTTTCGTGGCAGGTAGAAAATAGCAGAAGTTTCAATACCTAGCTATCAATGTTCCTACACCATCTCTTGTAAATAATTCTAACAACAATGATCCTCCAACCGTGCCATCTATGATATGAACTCTGTGGACACCACCCTAAAAACGAAGAGGAAATTCTAATCAGGAAAAATGAACAACGCCAATGAATCAATAATACAAAAGAAACATGTACTGATGTACATCATATATGGTTGCCTAGTGGAAACAGAATATTCAATGGATCGTAGTAGATATCACTCTCGAAGCAACATTACAGATAAAAGTACCACTCAAATCAATAAATAAAATATATACAATCAAGAAAAAGGGTCTTTGAGCAAGATAGTTGTCTAACACTATGGTGCACACTAATGAATGTAGCAAAAATGCATCTAATATAGCAACATGAATTCATATACTACCATAATCGGTTTGAAAATAAGAGCATCCTATAGTATTCAAGTTTGTTTAGCAATGATGGAATCCTAGAAACCATTTAACCTAGTTAAGGAGTAGCAACTTCGGAAATCACACTTATGTACATCCTAAATCCAGATTCAGAAATCGTGCATTTAAAAATGACATGAGCAACAAGCCCAAAACTCACATGGCATACATATGCTGCTGCAGCCAACTCTGAAAGGTAACCATTTGATCTGCTCAACCGCTCCTCCCCTCCAATAGCAAACCCTTGCTCACCAGACAGGCCATTTCCATTATTGAAACCAACACCATTGCGAAAGGATGCAGCGTAATCACCAACGAAATCCCTTCCGTTCCATACTTGTTCTTTCTCCTCTTTGATAGGAAAGCTAAGGGCATAACTAATATCCTCCTCGCCTACAACCTTGACATAATTTGCAGCAGTCTCACTCTGCTTAGCACGAGTTCTGATGAGCATATCTGCTTCCTCGATAGACATGAAACGATTGACTCGGCCATACTCATCATATATTTGGCCATCGACGATGCAGATAAGCTTGTCTGCCTCAATAGCTAAAGCACATGCCGTCGCAACTTCATAAGTGCTGAAATTTAGCAAAAGTAAAAGTATGAGTATGTCTTAAAGAGAAGAATAGTGTATCTGCCATCACCTTGTATTTCACAAAAAAAAATCTTACGTGAAATCATATGAACTTTTTGGTAGTGAATTTTTGAAGTGTAGCTGTGCAATCAAAAGAAAAGAACTACAAAGTGGATGGATCAGAAACCATACTTGCAATTTAACACCTCTCCTGTACTGGAGTATCCCATATTGCTCACAACAACTATGCTATCTCTATCAAGTCTTTCTTTTATACGTTGAACATCTATTTTCTTAACTTCACCGGTGAATCCATAGTCAATGCCACCAACAACTCCTCGTCTCTGCCACAAGAAGAGATGCATTTGAATTCACCATTTTCAGAACTAATATACCAACCCAATATAAATTCAAACATGATTATTTATTCATCTCAAGGCCTCTATTCCTCTTAATGAAAAGGCAACACTCCGAGTTTCTCAAAAAAAAAAGATGTCAGGTAGTGGTTCAAAATTGTTAATTTAAGCACACCAAAGTACTTCAAAATACAAAACTTGAAACTCATATAAGCACATAATATTAATATTTCCTAATGGATTCAGTTGGTTATTAAGTTACTCCATTCCAAAATAATTGAAGTTCTAGTTTTGTCCTAAGTCACACATCTCTAAGTTTGACTATGTTTGTAGAAAAATATGCAAAAATCTACAACGTCAAATCTATATGGTACGAACATATATTTTATGATGAATCTAAAGAAACTAAATTTGGCGTTCTACATGTTCATACATATTTCTATAAACTTGGTCAAACTTAAAGTAGTTTGACTTGAGACAAAACTAGAACTTCAATTATTTTGGAAGACAGGAAGTATGTCTGATCTGTCTAATGTATTGTTGATGTGTGCATTGGCATATTACCCCATTTCAACTGCATCTATTATCATACAGTCATATGAATTAGCCTTTAGTTAGGGAAAATAAAATAACCTTTGATGCTTTACAATCCTAGTACGTATGAATATGTTGCCCTTGGCCAAAGAAAAGTTCAGAATATGTCTATACTGCTACAAACAAGTTTATACAGTTATAACTTCTTCCAATATTAATCTTCCAAACAACTTCAGATGGCTCAACTCTTCAACATGTTTTCTCCTCTATCTCTGCCCTCGCTACTCTTAGTAATGTAATTTGCATCCAGAAAACAGAGCAAAATGATAACATGCTGCAAAAACCAATACAGTTAAGTAGACGATATTCACCTTAGCACCAAGGAAGTTTCCACTTGCAACATTATCGGAAATTTCGTGCCAACGACCATTAACACCATGTCGACGAAGATCTAACATTGGGGGACCAGGAGATAGCTTTGCTTCTATAGTAAGGCGTATTCTGCCAGCTGCCTCCATTGCAGCATCTAATGAATCAGAATCTGTAATACGGTAACGACCACCATAATTGGGCTTCTTTCCTGAAGAGATCCATAAAATGAGCTCCTTCACCACAATGCACGCATGTAGTACAATCACCAGTACTACTTAAAGGAAGATCATATGTGCAAAGACGAATCATCAACCACAGCATCAGTAAAAAATGCAGCACTGATTATGTCACAGCTTTTACCAATCACCAACACTATAAGAAGCAAAAAAGATGGTTAACTTTAATCTTAATCTCCATTTCCAAAGGGTCGTGCTGGGCGTCCCCCGGGGGATCAGACCCCGGGATCCTCCGCCTTCGTAGCCGTCCGATCGTTGCATCAAAGCCGTTCCTAAGTCTCCTGGCTGGTTGCATCCCGTCTAGCACCTCATTCTGTACGGAGAGAAAACTCCCCACTTCGGTGCGCGGCTCCACCTCCATGGCTCTATACAGGAACCAGCTGTGACTTCTGCCGACGTAGCTCTCCCTGGCACAGCGTAGCAGCCCTGCCCTAAGAAGCAGAAACCTATGGCTTGCAAAAAAAACACGGAAGCGCCGGAGATGCTGTAGCAGGCCTTGCTGGCTTGCAGCAGTAGTGGCCGACGCTGTCGGTGTGCTTGCAGCAGCGTACTCGGCGCTGGACCCTCGGAGCACCTGCGGCCGACATCGGGAGCAAGTGCGGTCGCCGTATATAGCACGCGCGGCCGCCGTCGAGAGCACATCTGGCCGTCGTATATAGCACACGCCGTCTCCATCGTGCCTTCGGGAGCAAACGTGGCCAGCGTCAGGAGCACGCGCGGCCGCCGTCGGGAGCACGTCCGGCCGCCGTCGTATGTAGCACACGTTGTCGCCATCGGTAGCACATGTGGCAGCCGTCAGGAGCAAGCACATCCGCCTTTGGAAGCAAACGCGGCCGGCGTCGGGAGCAAGCGCAGCCACCGTATGTAGCACACGCCATCGCCGTAGGGAGCACGTCCGGCCGCCGCCATACATAGCAAAAGCGATCGTGGTCGCCGTCGCTAGCACATGCGGCGGCCGTCGGGAGCAAGCGCATCCGCCTTTGGGAGCAAACGCAGCCGGCGTAGGGAGCACATGCGGCTGCCGTATATAGCACACGCCATCGCCGTCGGAAGCACGTCCGGACGCCGTATGTAGCAGCACACGATATCACCGTCTGTAGCACATGCGGCGGCCGTCGGGAGCACGCATGGTCGCGGTATGTAGCACATGGGGACGCCCTCGGGAGCAGGGGTTGCTGTGGGTCGTGCGGTAGGCGAAGACTTCCTTGCTCATGAGGAAGAGAGAGACACGACTACGCGAGGATGAAAGAACCGAACAAAACTAGAGGACGAGGGATGCTGGGGGTGAGAAGATAAGGTTGGGTGCCATATCCCCTGGTTCGTTCCGTTTCTCTCGCGAATATTTGGACGCATGTCGCTACGAGGACCCGGGGGATGCGAGACGTGCGATCCCCCGGCTGAAAGGTAGCGTTTTCCATTTCCAAATGTGTGTGCTGGATAAACTATGACTAGAATGCACCACAGATACTTGTGCCAATGAAAATGAATGCATCCAGCTCTTCAGACATCCTTTGTATGTGGAGTATAAAACAAAGGTTAGGAAGTTTGTTGTATGTAATCGTAATCCAGAGCCCAGCATATCCCAAATAACACTCCTCCACTTTCATTATATGCTACTCCCTCCGTTCCTTTTTATAAGACATTTTGGCAAACCAATTAAGCCTGCCAAAATGTCTTATAAAATGGAACAGAGGAAATACCAAATATCAAATAGGGCATATGCACAAAGATTGGGTAAATATTTTGATCATCTTGGAAGTTTTCTGGGATGAGAAGAAATTTGTCTCTGACCTATACTTTTTGTTTTGTTCCAGTTGTAAGCAAACACAGGTAACTTCAATAGAGTGGACACTCAAAATACCAAAAAACATAGCCCTTCAAAACATTTAGCATATACAACAGTTAAAAATGCAAATCTTCAGCTAACCTCTCTCAGCCAAGAGCTTATCAATCTGAACATGTGTTCCAGGAACAAGCACAAATTTGATCCCAAGACCATGTAGAAGCGATATATCCTGTATGTTTAAGTAAAATGTGAATTTCATGGAACTACATAAATTATAAAACTAATTACACTTATAGAAAAATTCAACAAAACTACACTCTTTACTCTTTAAATTATCGTGGAACTACACCTTCAGTGACCTGTTGTTCCAGTCAACAGACACTGAACCAAGCCCATCTATCAGGAACAAACAGTATACTCTTCCCATTATGGCTCTGAGGGGGCTCAAAACCGAAATGTACTGCACCCTGCCTTCACCAAGTCAGCCAGCAGGTCATCTGTGGCGAATAAATTGCCATGTACCGCATACAGATGAACTTGGTTGATAGGTGTCAAACATGAATTTGTTAGAAGTTCACTTATCTGATAGGATCGTGAGTTCTTCAAACTGGAATTTGGTTAAAATATGTAGCAGACTTGCATGAAGACCTGACAACTGTAGTGTTATTTGTATCTTCCAAAATATAGAACAGAAAACTCCATTACACAACTTTAGCAGCTGGATTGTTTATATGACCATCCTAATAGGATAATTGACTGAAATTAAGAAAGAATATGAGTATGGGGCATTGCAAAGCATCAGAGAACAGACTGGATATGTAGAAATGAGTTTGAGGGAAAGAAAGGAATCAAAGATCATATAAGACACATGAAGCCAGACTGTACACCACATGCAAGGTAAGTCGGAGTTGTCAGCACTTCCATTGTTGTCTGTCTCTCTACCGTCCGCCCAATGGCCAGTTAACTATTACAGAATAAAGAAAAGTTCAACCTTAAACTACTGGCACTCATTAGCCTGGACCATACGAGACTCAACCAACCCAAGTACCCAACTGCTTAGCACTTGAAAAAGATAAGTCCAAACGAAATACAACCCAATGGACGAAGAAAAATACGACTCGGTCGATTAACAAATATGACTTATTTGAATTGCGTTCAGTTAACTGGATTAAACAACTGGTTCCAAACAGACACCCGCAAACAGGACGAAAACAACTCAAGTATGTAAACTGTCCCTATAAGAAGGAAAAACTCCTTCAGAAAAACAAAAGATGGTAAACTTTTAGAGAAAGAACAAACAAACATTTGCATATCATCTCATTAGGGAAGGAAAGCAAAGTGTAAGTGCGAGAGTTTGTGCAATGGTGTATGTTACCGCATGCCCAGCAAGAGTATAATCTCCAAATGAAAAATGATGGCGGAAACAAGATGAATTATCACGTTGCCTTTGTCAAATAACACTCAAAATCATAATTATTTCTAAAATCTTGTTCCAGCAAGAGGAGGAGGTCAACCTACCCAAGATTTCCATATAAAAAACCGTTTGAAAGATTTTTTTAACAATAATATTTAACAGAGCTGTTCGGGTGACAAAGGACTGGTACCCAGTAGGCACAATGAAACTAACATTCTCCAACAAATCACTGCATCAGTCAGATCTGGTTTGAATTTTGCCCGAACTAGCTTAGCCTCTATGCTGGCAACCAGCGTTTGGTAGATGGTTTCTCTTTTTGGTGTTGCTCTCCTATTGGAAGCACCATTATAACAAGTGTTGTATCCAACTTGAACGATACCATAACAAAATGAAGGCCATCAAAATGGTCTCAAATTCACTCTGTATTTAGGAAACAATCTCAACTTCACTTTCTTTAGAGATATTTGGCAAATCATGCGATCCATGTTCTAATATTTTAAGATTTCGTTGATCTGGAATTCCTTATAATTCCAATTTTCCTCTTTTGACCACTAGTAATGTCAATAACTGTTCACCCTCTCATACATGAAATTTATTCTGTAGAGGCTGCCCCTACCGTATTTCTGTCAAATAAAATCACGTGATCCAGCTTATGGAACGGATAACTTCAGTAAAATCGTAGGGAAATGAAAAAGGTATACTTTGATAGGCTCATAATTGACCCTTTAAAAATAAATCTAAGCGACAACTGATGCATCTCATAGACCGCCTCTTCTCCCAAACTCGAATGTTGAGTTCAGAACAAATCGTGAAAATGCCCTCTCTTCTTTAACAAAACCAAAAAAAAAAACAGGATCGCTGTAAACCCACTTCACCAGAATGTATCCGTCCATTTCCCTTTCATTCCCATAAAAAGCAAACGGGGACCATTGGAGAGAGAGAGAGAGAGAGAGAGAGAGAGAGAGAGAGAGAGAGACCTGCAGAATGCCGTCGAGATGGGACCCAGCGACGACCTCCCCGGAGATGACGACGACAAAAGTGCTCCCCCGATGGCCCCGGATGTATGGCCAGGCCTCACGGAACCAGCCGACGAACCTCCCCCCTTCCTCCGCCCCCCCATCCTCCACACCCCCATCACCGAACAACCTCGGTCCTCCGCTGCACCGCACGCTGACAGGGCACCCGCGCCGCAGCTCAGAAGCACGCATCGCGACTCTCCCGGCTCGCGGCCGCGCCGATCCCGCGGAAGCAGCCGGCGACGGCTGCGAGGGCTCGCCGGCGAATCGCGCGGCGGCGAGGGGCGCCGCCGCCATGGCTGTGTGTGTGTGGGTGGGTGGGTGGGGGGCGGGGCGAGATTAACCCTAGGCTGGGGCTGCTACCCGAGGGCGGTGGCTTAAGCTTGGCGTGGCGTTCTGGTCGTACGCGGCGAGAAGAGAACGGAAAAGGTGAGAGAGAAGTGTGGCAGCGACGAGTGATTTGGCGCGCAGCGACCGGGGTTTGGGCTGGGTGTAGCTGAAACTGGGAGAGGGGCAGCAGTAAGGGGTACTAGATTTGGAAAATGATACTCTACCTCCGGGGATTTCGTGTTCCGATCCCAAGGCCGTTCCGTTTCCGTTTCATACGCTATGCGCTGGTTCCACCATTTATAAAGTACAGACAACTTTTTTTTATCCTTAATACAAAACACAGATACTCCTCTCCTGCAGGTCGCGCCGCCCGCTCACTGCAGGTCGCGTCACCGCATCGCGCGCCGTCAGAATCTCGTGCCGCCACGCCGCTGCTTGCGTGCCGCCGCCGGACGAGGCTGCCGGAAAAAGCCCTTCTGCACCCGCGCTCCGAGCTCCGACGAACTCCGGCCGTCGTACACAAACCTCCTTCTTCTGCATCTGCCCCGCGTCCCTCCGAGCTGGGCCGAAGCGACCGCTCCCTTGGCGTCGCCGCCTCCTTGCACCACTGCCGCGTCTCCTCCCGCCCATAGCTACAAGTTGCGGTACGGCTTGCTACCACAGCGGTGGCGCTTTGCTACAAGCGGCGACAACGCTTGCTACCATGACGGCGGTGAAAGTGGAGACGACGACGGCGGTGAGGCGGCGGCAATGGAAGTGGTGACGACACTTGCTGCCACGGCGACAGCGCTTTGCTACAAGCTACGGCGGGGCTTGCTACCACTGCGGCAGAAGCGCTTGCTACCATGGCGATAGTGGAAGCGGCGATGGCGCTTGCTACCACGGCGGCGGGGCTTGCTACCACAGCGGCGAGGCTTTGCTACAAGCGGCGCCAACGCTTGCTACCATGGCAATAGTGGAAGCGGCGATGGCGCTTGCTACCACGGCGGCGGGGCTTGCTACCACAGTGGCGAGGCTTTGCTACAAGCGACGACAACACTTGCTACCATGGCGACAGTGGAAGCGGCGACGGCGCTTGCTACCATAGTGGCGGGGATTGCTACCAAAGCGGCGAGGCTTTGCTACGAGCGACGACAATGTTTGCTACCATGGTGATAGTGAAAGCGGCGATGGCTCAACAATTTTTCTTTTGCTACAGGGCGATGCTACAATAGTAGTAATTTTTTGCTTTTTTGTTCTATGTTTTTCTACAATAGCACAAAGTATTTGCTATGATATTTTCGACGAAAGTGCTCAGTAAAATTGGTTTTGATACGATAGCCACCGGCGATGTCTCCGGCGAGGTTGTTTTTTGCTACATTAGCATATTTTTGCTACCACCGTTTTGCGGTTTTGCTATAATAGCGTAAAGTTTTTGCTACATGGTTTTCGATGAGGTCTACCGGCGAAAACCTCCGGCGAGGTCAGATATGCTACGTTAGCATAACTTTTTTACTACACAGTCGCCGACGAGGTCTCCGGCGAAATCTCCGGCGAGGTTCAGTCTATTTTTTTATTTCTGGGTCGAACCGTTTTCTGTTACATGTAGCAAAAGCGGGACTATTTGTAGCAAAAACGGGTTATTTATAGTAAAAGTGGGATCTGAGGGCTTTTTAGGAGACACGTGTCAGCAGGAGAACCCAGGGGATTTTGGGAAATTATCCCCCGGGAGACGCGTAGTACGACCCACTAGATTCAGTGGCAACCCCGTTAAATTAGCATCAATTTACATTTAAAAATCAGATAGTAAAATGATAATAGTTTTCTATATTCTACAAAATTTTGATAGGATAAAATTAGGGTAAAGCACATGAAAACACAAACAGAGTAACAAATGTTTATATACAATGTCGGTTCCTGCCGAAAGCGGGTGAGTTATACTGTTTTTTCATGAGCCAACAGCTAAGAAAAAGCCGTAAACATAAAAAAACATACTCCTTTCGACTCATATTAGTTGATTTGGATTTGTCTAGATTCGAATGTATCTAGACACACTAGTGGAAAACAAGCCTTTTGTTTGGAGATGCCTAGGCCTCTAGTCCCGGCTGGGTCTGGAACCGGAGCACTAGTCCCGGTTTGTCCCTTTAAAACGACTAGGAGGCAACAATTGCCCAGTCCCGGTTCATTGGGGACCTCTAGTCCCGGTTGGTAATACTAGCTGGGACTACAGGTCTGGCGCCAATGACTGGGACCCAGGAGAACATCTAGTCTCGAATGGTGTTATAGGCCGGGACTAGTGCTCATGATCTAGTACCGGTTTTTAGAACAACCCGGGACTAATGTTTCCCCTATATATTCCCTCCCTGCTTTGACCATTCCCAGACCATTTTCTCCAAGCTAGCTCAAGTTCATCCTTTTTTTGTCCAAAGTTTGTCAAGATTTCATGGCCATCAATCCAAGCTTCTAAAATGTTAGCAACTTTCATCTTTCATCTCTCATTGTTAGTTTAGCTCAATGCTCTAGAAGTAGAGAGGGATTTCATGCTTAGAAGTAGAGGGAATTTTAGATGTGTAATTTTAAGCAAATTTTGATTATGCAAAAAGTTACTAAAAGTTGAGATGTGTATTTTTAGAGTTTCGAAGCTTAGAATTGAATAAGGTTTTCACTGCTAGATCAATAATTAAAAAGACAATTTTATGTTAACAGTTTTATCCAATTCAAAATTGGTGCATGTAAAATTATATATATATATGTCGTACACACTAAATTTTTAGATTTGAAAAAGTAAATGTAGTAAATATGATCCAAACTTTCTGTATGATACAAATTTTTAATTATAATGCATATGAGCCGAGAATGGATGTACGACACTCTCTGAATGTCTGACGCGTTCATTAAAGGCGTGCATTCTTTCCTCGATTTGGCTAAGGCAAACAAGCGGAATGGTTTTATGTGTTGTTCATGTCATGTCTGTCGGAATGAGAAGGATTACTCTTTCTCAAAAACCATTCACATCCATCTGATTCAGTCAGGTTTCATGTACGACTATAATTATTGGACAAAGCATGGAGAAAGAGGGGTTATGATGGAAGACAACAAAGAAGAGAACGATGACAACTATCCAATATTCCCTTAATACGGTAGTACTGCAATAGAAGACAACGAACAAGAAGAAGGTGAAGAACGGACATCAGATGAGACCGCTGATGATCTTCGTCAGGCCATTCTTGATGCACGGAGTGAATGCAAAAATGAAAACGAGAAGAAGTTAGAGCGCATGTTAGAGGATCACAAATAATTGTTGTACCCAAATTGCAAAGATGGCAACACAAAGCTCGGTACCACACTGGAATTACTGCAATGGAAGGCAGAGAATGGTTTATCTGACAAGGGATTTGAGAATCTACTGAAATTTGGAAGAATAAGCTTCCAGAGGATAACAAATTGTCTGTCAGTACATACGAGGCAAATAAGGTTGTCTGCCCTCTAGGACTAGAGGTGCAGAAGATACATGCATGCATTAATGACTACATCCTCTATCGCGGTGAGGAGTACGAGAATTTGGATGCATGCTCGGTATGCGGTGCATTGCGGTATAAGATCAGACGAGATGACCCTGGTGATGTTGAGGACGAGCAGCGCCCTGGGAAGAGGGTTCCTGCAAAGGTGATGTGGTATGCTCATATAATACCATGGTTGAAACGTTTGTTTAGAAACAAAGAGCATGCCAAGTTGTTGCGATGGCACAAAGAATACAGCAAGAAAGACTCAATATTTAGACACCCCGTTGATGGGTCACTGTGGACAAAAATCGATAGAGAGTACCCAATATTTGCAGATGACACAAGGAACTTAAGGTTTGGTCTAAGTACAGATGGCATGAATCCTTTTGGGAAGCAGAGATGCAGTCATAGCACCTGGCCTGTAACTCTATGTATATATAACCTGCCTCCTTGGTTGTGCATGAAGTAGAAGTTCATTATAATGCCAATGCTCATCCAACCGAAGCAACCCGACAACGACATTGATGTGTACCTAAGGTCATTAGTTTAAGAACTACTACAGTTGTGGTGCGACGAAGGTGTACGTATGTGGGATAAGCACAAACAGGAGCCATTTGACATATGAGCATTGTTGTTCGTAACCATTAATGATTGTCCTACTCTTAGTAACCTTTCGGGACAGTCAAACAAGAGATACAGTTCATGCACGCATTTATTAGATGATATTGAAAGTATATATTTAGATAAAGGTATGTGTACCAGAGGCATCGTCGATTTCTTTCGGCCAGGCATCCCGCAAGAAAGAAAGGGAAGCATTTCAATGGTGAGACAGATCACCGGAAAAATCCTATCTGCCGTACCGGTGATGATATATTTGGTATGGTCAAGGATCTAAAAGTAATCTTTGGAAAGGGCCCTAGCGGTCAATCTGTTCGGAATGACGCTGACAGACATGTGCCTATGTGGAAGAAGAAATCTATATTTTGGGAGCTACCTTATTGGAAAGTTCTAGAGGTTCACTCTGCAATCGACGTGATGCACATGACGAAGAATCTTTGCGTGAACCTGCTAGGCTTTATGGGCGTGTATGGAAAGACAAAAGATACGCCAAAAGCACGGCATGACCAGAAAGGTATAAAAGACCGGGACGACATGCATCCAATGAAGACAGATAAAGGACGTCTAAGTGTTGCCAGCTATGCTCTTACCAAAGAAGGGAAGGAAATATTTTTTGAAGTCCTGAGCAGTATGAAGGTCCCGTCTGGCTTCTCGTCGAATATAAAGGAAATAATAAATATAGCAGGGAAAAAATTCCAGAACCTAAAGTCCCATGACTGTCACGTGCTTATGACGCAATTGCTTCCGGTTGCATTGAGGGGGATTCTACCGGAAAATGTTTGACTACCCATTGTGATTCTATGTGTATTCCTCAATGCTATTTCTCAAAAGGTAATCAATCCAGGAATTCTACCGAGGTTAGAGAATGATGTGGTCCGGTGTCTTGTTAGTTTTGAGCTGGTGTTCCCACCATCCTTCTTTAATATTATGACGCATCTCCTGGTACACCTAGTCGATGAGATTACCATTCTGGGTCCTGTATTTCTACACAATATGTTCCCCTTCGAGAGGTTCATGGGTGTCTTGAAGAAATATGTTCATAATCGTGCTAGGTTAGAAGGAGGCATCTTGAAAGGCTATGGAACAGAAGAGGTCACTGAGTTTTGTGTTGACTTTATTCCTGACATTAAGCCGATTGGTGTTCCTGAATCGCAGCATGAGGGGAGACTGAGTGAAAAAGGCACGATAGGAAGGAAATGAATACTATGTAGGGACGGGCATTCTTTCACTCAGGCACACTACATAGTTCTACAAAATTCCACCTTGGCGGATCTGTATATGAAGGAACACAAGAATATTGTATGCTCCAACAACCCGGAAAAGCCTGACTCCTTGATTAGAGATGAACATGTTGGGCCACACAGAGATAAAACAAAACTTTTTCCTCTAACGAGGTGATCCCAAGATCTAGCCTAGGTAGAAGGCCATGAGGTTTACCACTAGACGTGCAGTTGCGGATTACTGATAAAGCGCGTCAGTTAATGCAGTGCAGTCCTTTGCGATCCGATTGTCCTGGTGCTGATCGTACATCACCTCTGCTGGTATCCACACGTACAAGGAGGAGCACCGGCGGCGAACTGCTAGGTTCGATACGACGACAGGACTGCTGTGGAGCTAGGGTTTCCAACACATGGAATGACCTAACCGAACAACGATTAACCCTTCTGGGTTGTGGTGCTCCACTATATATATGGAGTGAACGTGGGCTCCACTCTCGTGGCCCATTCACTAAAGCCCATATAACACTAGTCACCGTGAGTCCAATTCACTAACTCAGTCCTAATCCGGCTTGGGTCCAACCCAACTAGATTACCAGTTCAGATCCAATCTGAACTTGCTCCCGCTCTTAAGTGTGTGACCCCGCAGGCTCATGGCTACTTGGACACGATTAGTGTCCGACTCTCAATCGATTAGTCGGTAGTAGCTCCTAGCAGAACGTGCTGACTCCCAAGTACCAAAGAGTCATGACGACTTGCCTTTCCAATGCGACTTACGTCCGAGTCCCTTTTGCCTCATGATATACCTTGTCAGACTATAGGCGAATATTTGTCATCCCTTAAATAGTCCGACTCTCTTCTCGATCCGAGATAAGTGATTCACCCGACTAACTCTTAGTCAATCGCCTCGGTTAACACTTGACCGAGTCGTGCATGGCCATGCTTTCCGAATCATATCATCCGAGAGGGCCCAGAGAATATCTCTCCAAATGGAGGGGCAAAATCCCATCTTGGTTATTCACATCACGCAGCTTGATTCTCAGTCAACTCTGCCTTTATAACTGCCCAGTTACGGATCAGCGTTTGATAAAACCTAAGTCGGTGATCCTCAACTCGGACTATGCAATAACCTCAGGTCTAAGGATTACATTGATTGAGATATACAAATGACAACTTGTTCGTTGTACCTCAATATGGGTCAATCCAAATCGCTAAACTCTTTATCCGAATCTGTGTAAGTTAGAATAGCATCTCCATGCCCATGACAAGTGGAACCGAGTCATCAAGCCAACTTTCACATTGGTCTAAGTTGTGTGTCCAGCACAACCTCAATGACCAAGGATATTTAGTACAAACAACATGAATGCATAGTTCCACAACTGAATCACATATTCAATGATACACATCAGATGTTTATACAAGGACAACTTAATATCTTTATGAATACAATGGGAAATCTCATCATGCATGATTGCCTCTAGGGCATATTCCTAACAGAACACATGAAGACTTTCGGCAGTTGGTTGCAAACATATCGCATGAATAACAACACTGTTTGTGATCAGCTATAATTGTTGAAAGAACATGTTGGGCCCCCATGTGTGGTTTTGGTAATTAATGACAATCTTTATGGACTAATGTGTGTATTAAGTTGCACTTGTAGGATTTGTCCATTGGCATCGCTTGTAGCATGTGTTGGCTTCAAGGTCGATGAAATGCGAAGAAGATATGTTGTGCAAGCTCAAAATGCGTCATCTATAGAAGATCTCATGTTTGATGCTTGCCATCCTCGGTGATCATGGATTGATGATGTGGAATGCTCAAGGCAAAGATATAATCTTGATAGGTTTCCCTTTTGCTGGTCTCATGTTTTGTGTGGGAGACCGGGTTTAGGATAGATAACCGTACTATTAAGAGGGGCTCTCGAATGAGTAACTTGGTCACTTCGTTCGGAGAGAGATCAAACCTTTGCATACATGCATCATCGTATTTGGTTGTTATTTGGTCTTATCCATATGAGGATTTAGAGCTTGTGGTAATCTCCATAACAAGCTCTTGTTCATCAAAATCGGATCTCTCTTTTATATCTTATTGCGATTTTGATCTATGCGGTTTTTCGGTGTCTCACCAAGTGAGGTATCTCACATTATATTAGTTGATACACTCTCACTTGGTGATAATCAATATTTCCACTTTTTTTGGAAGCCCTTGTCGTCCTCTATCCAACGCAATTGGAATCCGGTCAATCGGAGCTTCCAGTCAAAAGTTATTGAAGTTTGAATATCTGCCTGTCTTATTTAAAAAGAAAAAGAAAAAGAAAAACATGTTTTCTGGGCCAAGCGGTAGTACCGCCCGGGCGGGCCGGTACTACCGCTCGCATCTAAGCGTCCCCCAACTATCTTCTGCCTAGCCCAGTACCTTTTTCCGGTTGTACCGGACGGCCCAGTAGTACCGCCTAGGCCGGCCCAGATATTTTTCCCAGGTTCGCCCAGATCTAGCTACAGCCTTGCGTCTCTCTGTCCCGCGCGCCGCCGCTCTGTTTCTCGTGCGCCCGGCCCACATCGCATGCCCCTTCGTTGACCGCCCCTCTCTGTCGCGCGCGCAGCTCCTCCGCACACCAGCGGGCCCCGCGCACTGCCGCATGCATTGACTCGCGTGAGCTGCTGCCGCCTCTCCCGCACCAGATCCCGCAGGCCCCACCCCGCGCGTTCTCACGCGTTGCAGCCCCGCTCGCCCCGCGCGCATGCAGCCGCTCGCCTCGCTGGGGCCCAGCCCTGACTGCTGCGCCCGCGCTCAGCTGGCCTCGCGCGCTGGGCCCCGCTGCCGCTCTCACGCGCCTGCTCCTGCCTCGAATCCCGCTAGCTGCCTACACTCGCTCGCGCGCCCTGCCCCACCTGGCGCTAGGGCCTGCACCGCTGCCGCCGCACGCGCGCGCGCGCAGCGCTCGCTCGCCCACGCGCTGCTGGCCCTGCGCTGGCCCCACGTTGGCGCCGTTGCAAGTGCAGCTACCCAATTTCTGATTCGCTGCTGGGCTGGCTCGTGCGGTAGTACCGGGGCTATCTGGTACTACCGGTCTGTCCTGGAAAAATGCCCCAACAGGCAGAATCTGCCCGTTTCTTTAAATAGCTTTTCCCCTTTGTCTTTTAGGGTTGCTTCCAACTCCTCCTTTTGTCTAAGCTTTGCCCTTATTTGCCATACTCTTTGAGCTTGATTTATACTCACCCCTCCATTGATTTTTGCATATATTTGAGGGGTAGTTGGAGGTGATCTAGATCTACGTTTTGACCTAACCGATTCATCTCTTTGTGAGTGTATCTTTGGGGGATCAAGATTTTGGGGGATTTTGTGTCTCTCTTTGATTCCTCCTCTTTTGTTCCCCCAATAGATTTAGTAGCTTTGTCGGAACTTGAGAGTGAGGGATTTGAGCACCTTTGTGGTGTTCTCGCCATTTGCATTTGGTGCATCGGTTTGAGTTCTCCTTGGAGGATTTGGTTCGTGTGACTCATTGGAGCTTGTCCCTCTTGGGTTCTTGGAACCCTAGACGGTTTTGTGGCATTGGTGGCATTGTGGCCTTTTGTGGCGTTTGATGGGAGCCTCCAATTAAGTTGTGGAGAAGTGCCCCAACCTTGTGAGAGGTTCCGGTTGCCACCGACAAGTGCACCGATAGTGGAAGCGTGAATCGATCCCATTGGGGTGAGATTCATCGGAGAATAAGGGAGGCCTTTTGTGGAGTTGGTGGTTTGATACCACCCCCTCTCCAAACGATACGTACTCCATGTTGGGAGGAACTCGGTAAAATATCGTCGTTCCTGCGTGCCTCGGTTATCTCTATACCCGAGCTATTTACTTATGCACTTTACATTGTGATAGCCTTCGTGCTTGAAGTAATCCATATCTAGCTATCACATTGTTGCTTGTATTTCTTAGCATAAGTTGTTGGTGCACATAGGTAAACCTTAGTTGTTCTAGGTTGTGCTTGACAAAGTAAACGCTAGTTTAATTCCACCTTTGTTGAGACACTATAGGAAAAGTTTTAATCGCCTATTCACCCCCCTCTAGGAGACATCCGTATCCTTTCAATTGTTGGCCAGCTCACCATCTTCGACTATATGGGCTTTCCAAGGGTACAAGATAAATGGTAATACATTTTACACAATCGCCCAAGACAAAAGGAGCACCAACCAAAACAGTGGTGTCCGCTTTGATGCAACAAACGACAATGGGTCAAATGACACATATTATGGTTACATAGAGGAGATATGGGAACTTTACTATGGACCTGATTTTAAGGTCCCTTTGTTTCGGTGCAAATGGGTCAAGCTAACAGGAGGCAGGGTTGAGGTAGACAAAAAAATACGGAAAGACAACAGTGGATCTCAATAATCATGCATATAGAGATGAACCATTCGTCCTAGCCGATGATGTAGCTCAGATTTTCTATGTGAAGGACATGTCTACCAAACCGAGAAAAAGAAAATATAAGCAAACGAATACATTATCAAACGATGAGCCAAAGCGCCACATAGTTCTTTCAGGGAAAAGAAACATCGTGGGAGTGGAGGACAAGACAGACATGTTAGAATATTATGATAAGTTTCATGAAATTCCGTCATTTGCAGTGAAGGATGACCCAAGCATAATGTTAATTGATGAAGATTCTCCATGGTTAAGGCCACATGGTCATAAGCAAGCCATATGATGTATTGTGAATTTTGCCTTTGGCGGTTTTTGAGATGCAATCAATATGTACCTGTAGATCATGTATTATGACCTGTAGTTCAAACCAGTCCCACTTCTGGTTGAGATATCCTGGTTGGGACATTTTACATGTAAGGTGGTCTAGTATTTTTTGAAAATCTGGTGGCAGCATTTTGAATGAGTATTTTGGTGGTTGCTTCACAGAAAACCCCTTTTGGGCGCTCGAAAAAAGGAAAATGGGTTTTTCGGGCGAGGAAAAGGAAAACTTCCTCCTGCAACATTGTTTGACATACCATGATGCACAAGCATGCACAATATGGGCACACTATCAAAAACTATGCCATGGTTCTATTCATAACATTGGTCATTTGACCCGAAAGCCAGGAAACCTCAAACATGATAGGTCATTTTGTGAAGGTTTTTTTGAGACATAATCAATTTACCAAGTTTGGTGTTTTTCATTGCAACTATGTCACATAATATGACACCACGCGAAGGATTTACATTGTTCAGGTCTTTTTTGAATTTCTTATGCCCGTTTAAAAAATTCTATTTCAAACGAGATTTTTAACTTGCGGCCCGAAAGTTGAAGTGCCAAGGTAACACGGGGTCCGACTTCGTCGGTATTGGATCACGATACCCAGAGTTGGCGTGCCAAATTCTTAGAGGGTCTTTTTCGGCACGAATTTAACAAACCGTTTGAACACGAGAAAACTCGCTAACGTCCATCAAATTGGGCCCTGCATGTCACTTTTGACCGTTAAGTCGCTGCCATCCTGGCTGCCATGTATACTTACAGCGCTGGCGCAATCATGTTCAAACGTTCTTTTTGATGTGGCCTTATTCTTCCTCAAAGGGGCGATCTATGGTCGCCGCCATGGCGCGGAGCTGGGAGAGAAGTCCTTCAACGGCGAGATCCGGCACCTGGCTGAACCTGACCGGTCTCGCCCTCCTCCTCCCAAACCAGAGCTCGACCCATGGCACGGCAGCACCCATGGCACGACACTGGGACGAGATTTCGGTCCGTTTTCCTCCTCCATAATCTGAGCTCGCCGTCGCCATGGTCGCACCCACACCAGCCAGGGTGCCTTACTCTCTGAGCCCCAAGGCCACATCCACTCTGTTCGGAACAATGCCAACAAGTTGAAATTCCATCTAGTTTTCTTCTGGTGATTGTGGTAGAAAACATGTACCGATATGTTGTTTACTAGACTTTCATTTGAAATTAGTAGATCCATGAGGAAGAAAAGGAGAGAAGCTAAATGGAAAAATAATGAAGACCATAGTCTGTACTTTGCATTGCATCAACAAGGGCTCATTGACGAAGCAAGTTACCAAGAGAGTGGAATTCATCAGCCATTGCCAAAAAAATATGGAAACAAATCCATGAGCGATTGAATGCAAATACGCAAAGAGAAGCTAGATCCATGTCATCAATCATCAATAGGTGGCACATTCTAGTGATGCATTCAAATACGTACACATTCATAATAATAACACTATCAGCATTTTTGCTAGCTGTTTGTATGAGCTATTCATTTTATGATCGTGGCACCTTACTTTCCTGGATAGTAAACTTGAAACTGCAATCAACTTGCAGTGGTTGTTATCCCGAGAAAAATGTCTGGTATACACATGACCCTTGTACGTTCTATGCTGCAATTCTGCCGTTGTGGGCAGGAAAAGAAAAGCTGGACTTCACTGAATATTACGCCGTTAGGCATAACTTAGTCTTACACACATAGTCATAACTTGTTCTTACACAAATAAGCAAAGCAGTCTTACACAAATAAGCATAACTGAGTCTTGACCAAAGAAGAATTTACTTCGTAGAACTAGGGGGAAACTAAAGATAAAGATAAATGGTTCATCTGATCTGGCAGTTGAGCGCTAGGTCTTTGGAGCTTGTGGCATCGTCGGAATGAACCAGAATGCTGCATTTCGCTATCTCTCATTCTCTATCAAATTGTACGACCCCACTGATGATCCAATGGTAGGCCCCCTCCCCCCGACGTGGATTCGGCTCCAGGTCGGATCTGGAGTGTCAACATAATAGACGCGTGAGTGCGCATCAAACACATAGTCTGCTATCAACACTGGAAGTGCTGACACCTCATCAACATCAAGTATTTCGTTAGCTTCACCAGCAGCAGCATCAACAAGTATTTCGTCAGCTTCACCAATAGCAGCATTAGCAACTATTTAGCCAACTTCACTAGGAGCAGCAACAACTAGTTCTTCGTCAGCTCCACCACCACCACCATCAGCATCATCAGGATCCAGGGCAGCCTGAGCAATTAGAGGTTCAACAACTTCAGGGGCTCTGACGAAGAAAGGGTACCCAAGAAACATAGATTGTCCCTTCAGATTGTCGACTCTGCTCCAGACCTGTTCTACTGGGTCTTTTGATGGACACGCGGACCTCGAGAAAACGTGACACCACAGGGATGGGTATAAAGAAAGTTGTGTCCCCATATGTTCTATTGTATCACAAACACTGTTTAGTGCTCCCCTGATATGAATCCACATGAGTTCAACATCCTGGTTGACATCGCATCTGAGAGGTGCAAGGAACCAACGCCATGATACAAGATCAGCATCTACTACTGCATCTTTGATCACCGTAGCTAGAATGACGTGTGGGTCTGCGTGTGTACCTGCGTGTTACCTTCAGTCAGTAAGCAGAATTTGGAATGGGAATTTACATGCTATATGACACCATGACTCACCCCAGGTGAAAGGCTCCCAAACACGCACGTCGCCGCTAGGTTCAGTGACCGCGTAAATGCGTTGCGGTGTGTCGTCATACATGCTAGAGGTGAACACGACATCGATATACTTCTCCGGCCACAGATGGTCATCGCACAAGACTGTTCATTCATTGTCATGTGGGCATCTAATGAATGTGATTGCCTTGTCGAACACCGCTAAGAGGTTGTAGTGCCAGGTCTTCTACACCAGGAGAGGCTTCTGTGGGAGATGTACCTTCAACAGATCAAGTTCTGCCATGTTGAACCTGTAAGTGAATTTAGATTTTGGCGGCGGCCACCCGTGGTTGAATGCAGTAATGCTGACACCAACTACAAATGGCGGTGTAAGTCTTAACGATCTGTAGACATTTTTTAGAGTCCAAGTTCTCCCGTCCTAGGATAAAACAACCAGCCACTCGCTGTTGCCACCCACCAAGTTCTGCTCATCATCCATTTCCGCCTCCTCTATCTCCTTGATATTCACCACTACTGATTGCGACCACTTATCCAGCAGCATCAGTTTTGCATGAACATTCTGCAAAGTTTGTTGTCAGTTGGTAGAATCACCTAGCATGGATTCCATTTGCAAATACAATTTGACACCTAGGCGCTCAGATTAAAGTATTATATACGACTATCTCCTCAGCTCTCGACTAAATTGTGCCTGTGTCACTACGAAAATACCCAATATATCAAGTAGGAGCAGAGCTTCCCCCGAACAAACTCCTGACGATGATCATAAACAACTAGGGACATAATAGTCTTAAATTGTCTAGTTTGTTTATTTTCTTAGAAAACAGAATATTATCTAGCAGGCATTCCATTACAAATCCAAATTGACACCTCAGCTATCACCTAAATTAAGACTGTATCACTACGAAAATACCAGAATATCAAGTACGAGCAGAGCTTCCTCTGTAGAGAATAGTCTTAAATGGTTCAATTTGTTCAAATTGCGCGTGCACACAAAACGTTCGACGAAAGGAACATAGGATTCTGACGAAAGTTCAGCACATATGAATCAACGATATGAGTGAATCAATAAGCAAGATACTAGAACTTACGAGGTCGTCGCAGTTGTTTGGCCATACGTTGGTATCGGGGTAAAGAAGGCCTGGCGTGCCGAACGGTTGTTCTTCCATTTCCCGGATCGGCGGGCTGAAGCCAGGGATGTAGCGACCGAGGCGACTGGCAGTGATGATGTCTAACTCCTTGGCGACCCTATACACATTCGCAGTGCTGAGGTTCGGTCATCTCCAATCCTCGTAGTGGCGGTCGCCTTGTCTAGCCGCGTCGTCATCGTCGTCTTCCTTACGCTTTAGCCTGCGGCGGTTCCAACCCCACTGTTTACCCATGGCGGAAAATGGAGGTTGGAATCAGGGATTAATGGAGGCGGTGTGATCCGAAGGCAGATGGATTCGTGAGGGGATGGAATCGGGGAGGGAAGCAGTTGTTCGAGTAGGGAGTGAGGAACCACCGCCGCCGGACTTGTCCGCGTGGAATACAAGGAGGGGGCATAATTAGTGAGGGTGGGCATGGGGACCGTCTAAATGGGGTACAAAAATTAATCGTGAGGGGAAATGTATAGTCCCACCTGTCGGCGAGGGAAGGTCGGCATGTGCAAACATGAGTACGCTTTGACTTGGATCGTGCATGGCGGACCTCAATTCCACTGTATGCAAGTGGCGTAGAACCAA
This sequence comes from Avena sativa, assembly GCA_916181665.1. Classification (NCBI taxonomy): domain Eukaryota; kingdom Viridiplantae; phylum Streptophyta; class Magnoliopsida; order Poales; family Poaceae; genus Avena; species Avena sativa. The sequence goes on from OV702296.1 coordinate 84,510,069, forward strand.
TTTCATCTAGCGCTAGAGTCGCCATGTAAAGAGCATCACTAGCAATGCAACTGCCACATGGAAATATGGAGTGATGTGTTGGAGATATGCCCTAGAGGCAATAATAAAAGTAGTTATTATTATATCTTTCTGTTTATGATAAATGTTTACATTCATGCTATAATAGTATTAACCGGAAACAATAATACTTGTGTGATTTGTAAACTAAATTAGAGTCCCTAGTAAAGCCTCTTTATAATACTAGATTGTTGGAACATTGAGATGTTATTAACAACAAGATCGTATCATTAGGAGAATGGTGTGATGTACATACTCCTATAGATAAGCGTAGCATAAAGATCAAGTCATTTCAATAGTTCGTTTGCTATAAGCTTTCTGATACATAGTAACCTTATTCCTTCGACCATGAGATTATGTTAATCACCCTCACCGGAAGGATGCTTTGATGACATCAAACACCACACCGTAACTGGGTGGTTATAAAGATGGCATTGAGTGTTCGGAAAGTATGTGTTGAGGCTCATGGATCAAGAGTGGGATTTGTCCATCCATATGACAGATAGATATACTCTGGGCCCTCTCGGTGGAATATCATCCAATTAGCTTGCAAGCATGTGACTAGCTCACAAGGGATCACATATCACGGGAACGAGAAAAGAGTACTTATCAGTAACGAGGTTGAACTAGGTATGCAGAGATACCGACGATCAGACATCGGATAAGTAAACTATCGCAAGACAAAGGGAAATTGGTATCGTATGTAAGTGGTTCATTCGATCACAAAGTAATCGTAGAAATATGTGGGAGCCATATGAATTTCCAGATTCCTCTATTGGTTATTGATCGGAGAAGAGTCTCGGTCATGTCTGCATAATTCACGAACCGTAGGGAGACACACTTAAGGATTTGATGTTGTTTAGTAGATATGGAATGTAAGTAGGGAGACCGAATGTTGTTCGGAGTCTCGGATGGGATCCGAGATATCACGAGGAGATCCGGAGAATAAGATTCATATAAGGAAAGTCCAATTCCGAAGTTCGGGAATGATTTCGATGATTTCATTAGAGAGGTTCTAGAAGGGTCTAGAAGGTTCACCGAACCGAAAGGGGAAGAGTACATGAATGTGTCATGGATTAGTGGAATGATTGAATCATGTCCTAGGTCAATTGGTTGGGCGTTTACAAGAAAGAAATTAAGCTCCAAGTTGAAAGTCAAAAGGCAAGTTTGAAAAGTCAAACTGGGACAATGTGTCCTAGTGGAGGAAGGAAAGAATCCTTCTTTCCCTCCACCACAAGCCAACTAGGAGAGGGAGTTGGGGAGGGATTCAAACTCCCCTCTCCCAAGCTTCCCTTCCTCTCATAAATAGAGGGGAGGGGGTGCCCCAAGGACACACAACACCAGCCCCTCCCCACCTAGCCGCCGCGCCGCCTCCTCTGACTCGCCGTCGCCGCCCTAGCTGCCGTCGGCCACGCCTCCTCCTCTCCGACCCTCTAAACCCTAGATCACCGGAAACCCTAGATCCACCATAACCTGCTCTAGCTTAGGCGAAGCCCTGCAGGATCTTCCCTCTACTTCCGACACCATGCCATCGTGCTTCCGGAATCGCGAGGGGAGAACTACAACCTCTGCTACCTGCTGGAACAAGGGAGAGGAAGGTCTTTATCGAGTACCGAACGTGTGACCGACCGCGGAAGCGCTGCCAGAATGCAGCGCCGGAAGGATCGTCTATGCGATCTTGAGATCGGCAAGTGTACGACTACATCACCCACGAGAATCTGATCTCGTTAACCGCTTTGGAATCTTCAAGGGTGAGTACTCTAATCGACTCGTTACTACAATCTAGTAGATAGATCTTGGCTTGTTTGTGTGCATGCGGTAGAATTTTTTTATTTTCATGCTACGAACCCCTACAGTGGTATCAGAGCTGTGTCTATATGTAGATCTCTTGCACGAGTAGAACACAATGGTCATTGTGGGCGTTGATGCTTTTGTTGTCGATTGCTTCTTGTGTATTTTGCATCTTGTGGGATGGTGGGATGAAGCGGCCTGGGCTAACCTTACATGACATCGTTCATGAGACTTGCTCCACGCTTGACATGCAACTTGTATTGCATAAGTGGCTTTGCGGGTTCCTATTTCTCCCAACATAGCGAAGATTCAATTTACAACGGGTGATTGAAAATACTAGTATCAACGTTGTGGTTCTTGTTCGTAAGTTCGAACGACACTTATTGAAAGCCCCAAACCACGTAAAACATGCAAAGAAAATTAGAGGCGTCTAACTTTGTTTTGCAGGGATGTGCTGTGATGTGACATGGCCATGATTGTGATTATATATGATGTATGCAATGTTCCTTATTGTAAGTCGGCAACCGGCAAGAGACTTATGGTTGTTTTTTTAATTTCGTTAAGACCTGCGTGTCTATTATTCAAAGTAGTTGTAATAGTTGATGCTGGTGGACGACAACCATGGAGCGGTTCCATTGACCTTGACGCCACGCCGATGATGATGGAGATCATGTCCGTGCTTGAAGATGGAGATCGGAAGCACAAGAATAAAGGCCATATCATATCACATATTTTGAATTGCATGTGATGTTAATCCTTTTATGCATCTTGTATTGCTTAGTTTGCGACGGTAGCATTATAAGATGATCCCTCTCACAAAATATCAAGTTACAAAGTGTTCATCCTTAGTAGGCACCATTGCCAAAGCTCGTTGTTTCGAAGCACCACGTGATGATCGGGTGTGTTAGATTCTGCGAGTGTATACAACGGGAGCAAGCCAGATTTGCTCATGCGGAAGCTAAGGTTTGATCTTGACGAGCCTAGCATGTATAAACATGGTCTCGGAACACGGATCACCGAAAGGTAAAGCATGAGTCATATAGTAGATATGATGAACATGTTGATTGTTCTCCATTGAAGCTACATCATCTCTCGTGATGATCGGTTTTGATGTGGTGGATTTGGTTCGTGTGATCACTAAAACAATGTGAGGGATATTGTTTTCAGTGGGAGTTCACCTAGATTAATTTAATTATTAATCAGAACTCAATTTGTCATAAACTTAGTCTAAACTATCGCAAATATGTTGTAGATCAATGGCGGCCCCTACCATCAATTTTAATGCGTTCCTAGAGAAAGGAAAGTTGAAAAACAATGGAAGCAACTTCACAGATTGGTTTTGCAACTTGAGGATTATCCTCAATGCTGGTAAATTTGACCTATGTGATGGATGCACCGCTGGGTGACCCACCTCCAGCTGATGCTACCGATGAGGTGAAGAATGTTTTCCTCGCTCAGAAGAATCAGTACTCCACAGTTCAGTGTGCTATCTTGTATGGTTTGGAATCGGAGCTTCAGAAAAGGTTTGAGAACCATGACCCACATGATATTGTTCGTGAACTCAAAATGTTATTTGAGGCTCACACGACAGTTGAGATTTATGAGGCTTCTGAAAAGTTCTTTAACTGCAAGATGGAAGAGGGCAACTCCGTCAGTGAGCACGTGCTTAAGATGTCTAGGCATGCAAGAAAGCTTCAAAGCTTGGTTATAGTGATTCCTAATGCTTTGCGGATTCACCGCGTCCTCCAATCACTACCACCATGTTACAAGAACTTTGTGATGAACTACAATATGCAAAACATGGACAAGTCGTTGCCTGAACTCGTCTCCATGTTAAAGTCTGCAGAAGTGGAGATCAATAAAGAGCACCAAGTGTTGATGGTCAATAAGACCACCAAATTCAAGAAACAAGGCAAGTGTAAGAAAAAGGGAAACTTCAAGAAGTGCGGTAACAGAGAGAACTCTACAAAAATCTTGGAGTGTTGAACTCACAGACTTGCCCAAAGTGGAGTATGGCGTAATGTCGCCCCTCCTCTAACCTCTTCTTCTCCTCCTTCAATCTCTAGCTAAGGTTTGCAACCATGAATCCACCCCAGCACTTTCTCCCTGATCCCGCGAGACCTACCACTCCTGATATCCACCAACCTCCCACTCCCACTACAGATCAGTTCGTCCACCAACAGTTCATCGGTGCTAATAGTTGTGGCCTTCCTGATTGGGAAGCTGTGGCCAGAGAAGGGATGGATCTCACCCCTATCTCCCCTGTTCGACAAGAAGGAAGCTCAAGTGCTCCGCACAACCCTCCGGTGATCCATGCCCCGGAGATTCCCTTGTTGGAGATCTCCATGCAATCCATGATGCTCGAGAGCCAAGAACAGAGTCAAAGTTGCAAGCTACAGGATAGCAAACACAGTATATATTTCAAGCTTGCAGCTACTAGAGGTCCTCCTAGAGATATATCTCTTACAACGGTTCAACAGCAGATGAGAAGAGCTTGGAGACAGCATTATGGAGATATCACTCAAGTGCATAGGTATGTTTTCAAAGCCTCTTTTGCGTCCTTTGATTCCCTCATGTGGGTTTTCAAGAAACAACCTTGAATGATGGGTCCAGACGTTCTTTTATTTGAGTTTGTTGATGATAAAGGAGAAGGCTATGAGAAAGAGCAAAATGATTTCATGGTTAAGAAAGGAAAGCCAAGGTACTACTTCAAGTATGTGTATGTCACAGTTAGAGTTTATGGTATTCCTTGGAAGAATAGATCGATAGATCTTCTTAGGAACATTCTCAGGATAATAGGGGCACCCTCTGAATTTCATGAGTTAAAGGAGAACATGCTTTTTAGCCACCCTAATTACATTTGGGGAGTAATCAGACACACGGTGTGCAACCCGATTTTGGACAGAATCAAGCTCAAGTTAGGTGCACTAAGAGAAGGAATTGCCTATCTGCACTATGAAAAGTTGGAAGAATCTGCTTGTTTTGCGGAGTCACGTTTCACACAATCAGTAATTGCTATCTTAGGAATTGTATTGTGACATATCAGATCAAGCTTCATCAGGATCCTGACCAAGTCCCATTTCAAAGATATGGAGCATGGATTATAAGTGAGGAAAAAATCCCACAAGGTGTGAGACAGAGAGTGTCACAGGAGAATCCTATTTTCAGTACATTCCAGAGTAGAGAACTCTCAGTCTTCAACAATGTGTTTAGTAACACAGAAAGGGATAAGGAGTTAGAAGAATTATCTCCAATGGCGATGCTGATTCAGATGGAAAAAAGCAGAGGGATGCATTGTAAAGAAAATAGCAATTTGCAACTTGATGATCCGGGGAAACAGCCAGAGGTAGACGAAGGCACTGTTCCTGCCAGGGACGCGTGGCCCTCCATCACGCTCTAGAGCAAAGGAGACATGCAAGAGAGACACGTAAGGAGAGAATTGGCCAGCAGCCTGCCGCGTGGAGAGATGAGCAGGGGTGAAGGCGGTGCAATACAGATGGAATGCAATATGGAGCAGCAAGTCCAAGAGGGTCAGCAGGGCTGTCAGATGATGGACATGGAATTAAATGCTAGTCATAGTCAGGCAAACAGGGTGGGAACTGACATGAGCCTTCCATACACTGTAGAAGAAGAAAACGAAATTTTAAGCAGGGTAGGGGGAAATATTCAGACTCCAAAAGTTTCAATCTTGGGCCATCATATGATTGCAGGCCAAGGCCTGCAAAAAAATTCCTCTTCTATCCCTTGCCCAGATAAGCAAAAAGGAGTTTTATATACTGATGCAATGAGACATCAGATGTCTACTACGCCCCATTCTTCTTCTCCAGAGAGCACCAAAGTGAGAGAGAACTCTACACTCCAGCTTCAGCTTGCTCTTCCGAAAGAACACCTCCCCAGCAATGAAGGACAAGAAGTGCATAATGTTTCCCAGCTCCAACCTTCTCCCCATCGGTCACCGTTTTCACACCAGTTCCACCAGGAAGGAATCAATAAGAGACAGGCTGAGGACAGACTAGGGCACCCTGAGAAATATCAGCCACCCCCAAAGAGAAGAGGAGCTCACTCCCTCGCAGGAGAACCAGCTCAGAGAGTTAGTGGAGCAGCTCTTCGAAGACATGAAGAGAGCTTGGTCGGAGGCCCGCCTCCGGCCGGCCAGCAAGGAGCAGTGGGGAGATCTGGAAGAGGGCCTGAGGAGGAGATCGGCGCTAGCTTATCGCAGCAGGCGGGCGGGGATGAGCTTCAAGAAGGACAAGGACGCCTGGAGGCCAGAGATCAACATCGATCTGTCGCAGGTACATATTTCTATGGAGGATCTCCAGCAACTTTCTCCGATCCAACCTCTGGCCACGGGGGCACCGCCGATCCAAAGGCTCGGGGTCGTCCACGAAGGTCTCGCTGGGATAAAAGCAGATCGCCTCAAGCTGGAGCTCAGCTCCGATCTCCTTTGGGATTTAGTCTCAGTCGCCCTGGTGCTTCCATTTGGCTCCGTTCTCCAACAGCCATGGGCATGGGCACGAGCAATGATGTGTGCAGGAACTTTAGCTCTGCTATGGGAAGAAATCTGCTCTCTAGCCCTTCACCGTCTCGCAGATCAGAAGATTCTGGCTATGGAGACACTGCCGACTTCGACCCATGGCCTCTCTCGTCGAGCTCGCCTGCTTCGGAAGGTTCTGGTGATTCTCGCAGGGGTGCGTTCTCTCCTCCTAAGGAGCTTAGCGAGCCCTACGTGGCTCGCTATACTCCTCATAATGCTTCTGGCCCCGACGAACACCTCGATGCTCGATGCGAGGCTCAACCTACAGCAGCTCCTTCAGGTAATGAGAACAATTTACAGGTCTATCTGGCTCAGGAAGAATCTTCAGCGAATCAGGCGTTGGTGCCAGCCTTCAAGGCGCCACGGGCGCCATGAAGGCCCTGGCCTGGAACTGTCAAGGGGTGGGCAAGACCCTTGGCAGTCCTAAGCTTTGCCATCTTGCTCGGATGATAGCGACAACAAAACCTCAGGTAACTTTCATCTCTGAAACAAAAAATTCCAAGTTCACTGCCTCTAACATTTGCTCCAGATTTAATATGAATGATTGCATTGTAGTTCCTTCTCAAAGGAAAGCTAGGGGTCTCTGGATGATGTGGTCAGATGAAGTTGACGTTGAGTTGCACCTGCACTCTAGTAATCTAGTGTTAGCTCTTGTCTTGGATCGTGCCAAAAACTAGAAATTTGGCCTTGTCTGTATATATGGCGATCCTTACCAGCGTACTACTAGCACTATCTGGCAGCAGGTTGCTCACTTTGTGTATTATAATAGCAACCTGCCCTTTATGTGTATTGGCGACATGAACGACCTTCTGTATGACTCAGACAAAAGTACTCCTAATGTAAATTATAATCGTATGTTTGCTTTCCGTTCTTTTGTTAAAAGCTGTGGTTTATTTGACATTGGTTTTACTGGTCCTGCTTATACTTGGACAAATCGTCGTTTTTCTTCTAGACCTCTTTTTCAAAGATTGGATAGGTGCCTAGTAAACCATGAGTGGTGCTCTGTTTATCCTGTTTCAAATGTTTACAACATGCCTCTTATCCACACTTTCAGTGATCATGCACCCATCCTCCTCTCTACTAAAGGTAAATTTTGCAAGCCCAGAAACTCTTTCAAGTTTGAAAACTGGTGGCTTAGAGAGGAAGATTTTCAAAGCTATGCAAAAAGCTGCTGGAATAGCTGCTCTAATGTTTCTTTTGCTAAAAGAACTAACAATCTTGCCTCAAAGTTGAAAATTTGGTGCAGAAAGAAGAAACCTTTGCAAGAGGAGCTCAAGGAGCTGGAGAATGAAATTGAAAAGATTCAATCACTTCCCTTGGACCAACAGGATCTTCAAAAAGAAGAAAGGCTGGTGGAAAGGTATGAACAAAACAGTACTAAAATAAATGATGCAAATATGCAGAGGGCAAAAAAGATTTGGGTTAAAGATGGTGACAGAAACACTGCTTTTTTCATAGAGCTATTGCCAAAAGAAGGAGGAGGAATATGATCCTGTCTATAAAAGATGAACAAGATGTAACTCATCACATGCCAGATCAAATTGCTAACACTTTTGTATCTTACTTCAGATCCATTTTCACCTCCTCCAGTGATAATAATTCCCTAGAATCTACGCACTCTGATCATCACATTCCAAATGAACCTGCTTATTCTATCCCTGAAAAAGAAGAAATTCTGGAAGTTTTAAATGATATGAAAAGAAAGGCTTCTCCAGGGCCTAATGGTTTTAATGTTGAATTTTATCTTGCTACCTGGGATTGGATTGGGGATGATGTTACCAACATGGTTAGGAATTTCTTTATCACTGCTACTCTGCCTCACCATATCAGTGATACTCATATTGCCCTCATTCCTAAAAAGCTTATCCCTACTGTTCCCACTGATTACAGACCCATTAGCCTTTGCAATGTAGTTTATAAAATCATCTCCAAATGCCTGGCCAATAGACTTAAGCCGCATCTCCTAGACTATATTCACCCTACTCAACAAGCTTTCATTGAAGGAAGAAGAATCAGTGACAATATCATTATTGCTCAAGAAATCACTCACTCTTTCAATCTGTCTACTTGGAATTCTAAGGCTTTCATGCTTAAGATTGATCTGGCTAAAGCCTTTGATAGAATAGAATGGAATTTTATCTGTAAAGCCCTGGCTAGGAAAAATCTGCATCCTCACTTTATTTAGATGGTTCATGCTTGCATTTCCTCTCCAGTTTTTTCTGTTATTATTAATGGACAGGCTTATGCGAAATTTACCAGTTCCAGAGGTATAAGACAAGGATGCCCTTTATCCCCCTATTTGTTTATCCTTGGCATCAATGAGCTTTCCATCATGCTATCTGAGGCCCTGTCAAAAGCAGAGCTCTCTGGAATCTCTCTTGGACCTCACTGCCCTCCAATTCACTCTCTGCTTTTTGCTGATGATCTCCTGGTCTGTGGGACTGCTACAGTTCAAGAAGCTCAGGCTATCAAGAACATCCTCCTTAATTTTTGCAATATTTCTGGACAAACCCCTAACTGGTCTAAATCTGGAATCATTTTTAGTAAAAAAGTGGATCCAATCACACTTACTAATATCTCTCAGATCTTTCCTGTTACAACCATTGATCAAAACTTTACCCACCTGGGTCACCCTCTCATTTTGCCTGCTAGAAATAGGAGTGAAGCCTACAACTTTATAATTCAAAAATTTAAATCCAAACTTTCTACTTACAAGGCCAATTCTCTTTCCCATGCTGCTAGGTTAGAACTGATTAAATCTGTTATGTCCTCAATACCTGTCTACTATATGTCTAACCTACTGTTTTCAAAAAAACTCCTCAAAAAACTTCAGGCCATTATGAGAATTTTCTGGTGGACTGGTTCTTCCTCAGAACCCTCAAAAAAAGGCCTTTGCTTAACTTCTTGGAATAACATTTGTGCTCCTAAGTCTGAAGGGGGACTGGGAGTTAGAAATCTTCAAGCTACTAATATGAGCCTCATCCTTTCTGCTGCTTGGAGAATCGCTGAGAAACCAAATTCTTTCATGCAAAGTGTGCTCAAAGCTAATTATTTTCCAGACTCTTCCATTTGGAGGGCTAGCAGGAATGTACCTAAATCTGCTTTCTGGTCCTCAATTTTAAAGGTCAGAGATCTTCTTACCAATAACTCCTACTATCAAATATGCAGAGGCAATTCTTCAATCTGGAGCTCTCCTTGGTTTTCTGGATGGGAAACTATCTATGATAACCTCATTATCCAACAACAAGGTTTCAATTATCCTTCCAGCATCAATCAACTTTGGCTTCCCAACACTCAGACTTGGAATATCAATCTTATTGAGAGCCTGTTTACTGGTGAGGTAGCTCAGGCTATTAAAAACACTAATATTATTCCTTCTGAAGAAGAAGACATTCTTTGCTGGAAGCCAACCCCAAATGGAAAATGCAACCCCAAATCTACATACAAAACTTGTTTGTCTTGGCTTTTTGTTTTAGGAACCCCTAAGCCAGAACAGGTTCAAGATTCAACTAAGGAGATTCTTAAGAAAGTCTGGAAATGCAACAAGATGATACCCAGAGTTAAAACTTTTGCGTGGAGATTGTTGAGGGGGCGCTAACCACTGGTGCTAGAGGCTCTCAATTCTCTACTCACATTGACAGGGACTGTTGCATGTGTAACACTCCTGAAACTGATGCTCATCTGTTTTTTCTTTGTCCTTTTGCAAAAGCTGCTTGGTTGCTCCCCCTTGTTTCATAAAAAGTGAAATCTTAACTAGTAATACTTCAGATATTTCTCAAATCATTGTGAATTTGCTAAGCCAGAACCACCCAACTGCCAATTTAAATTATGTCTTTACTTTCCTTTGGTGTGTCTGGAAGGCCAGAAACGATCAGCTGTTTTGCAGGGAAAAGACCACTCCTCAACAGGTGCCAATGCACACTGCAGCTCTTCTTAAGGATCTAGAGACTGAAGATCTAATAAAATCCTCTCACTCTCCAAAAGAACTCTTGGGTGTATCAGTTCCAACTGATTTCCATTTTACAGGTCCAAAGGTTTACATTGATGCAGCTTGGAGGAAGCAACATGGATCTTCAGCTGATACGGCTGGAATTGGCATTTACTTTTCTGAATCTTTGCAGGGTGAAGAAAGAACTGATGTTTTCATTTTAGCTTCAAAAAAGACGTGCCATCCCCTTTACAGGCTGAAGCTCAGGCTCTGGTCCTTGCTGCAAACTTTGCTGATGCTATGAAGCTTACAAGACCTATATTCTTCACAGACAATTTATCATTGGCAAAGGCGGCAACGGCTCAAGGGGCATCAGATATTAACATGATTTGGGAAATTAGAAGACAAGCAATTGAATATAAGAAGCTTGTTCACCCTCTTCTAGGTTCCATCTACCATATCAAAAGGGAAGTTAATGGGGTAGCCCACAATTGTGCACAACAGGCAAGAAGATCAATAGGATCTGAGCCTATCTGTTCCTGCAGGAACCCAGCTCATAACAACCAGTTATGCCTAGTGATTGCTGCTATCGATATGATAAGGCAACTTGGGTTTGTAATACTCGATGTACAATGTTTTTGAGCTACAATATATTTGGGTGCGTCAGCACCCATCCTCTGTTCAAAAAAAAAGAAAAAAAAGAAGTGCGGTAAGAAAGATACCTCATCGGCGAAGAAGACCAAGGCTGGGCCTAAGCCTGATACTGAGTGCTTTTACTGCAAGGGAGAAGGTCACCGGAAGCGTAATTTCCCTAAGTACTTGGCGGATTTGAAGAACGTCAACATCAAGAAGAAAGGTATATCCGATATACATGTTATTGATGTGTATCTCACTAGTAGTCGTAGTAGTGCCTGGGTATTTGATACTGGTTTGGTTGCTCATATTTGTAACTCGAAACAGGTGCTGCAGAATAGACAGAAACTAGTGACGAACAAGGTGACGATGCGCGTTGGAAATGGATCAAAAGTTGATGTGATCGCGGTCGGCACGCTACCTCTTCATCTACCATCGGGATTAGTTTTATACTTAAATAATTGTTATTTGGTGCCTGCGTTGAGCATGAGCATTATATCCGGATCATGTTTATTGCGAGACGGTTACTTGTTTAAGTCCGAGAATAATGGTTGTTCGATTTATATGAGTAATATGTTTTATGCACATGCACCTTTGATAGATGGTCTATTCTTGTTGAATCTCGATATTAGTAATACACATATTAATAACATTGAAGCTAAACGTTTGAAATTAAGCGATAACTTGACCTATATGTGGCAATATCGTCTTGGTCACATTGGAGTGAAGCGTATGAAGACTCCATTCCGATGGACTTCTGTAACACCCTCAGAATCGACCCTATGCAAGTTTTAGCGATTCCTGCCAAACCCGCATAGAAACGATTCAAAGGTGCCCACCAGGGACTTTCGTGCGGGTGGAAAACGAAGTAATACCATTACACAATAGTCCACGATGAAACCCACAGAACAGATAGATACAACAATGACTCAAAGAGTCAAGAATACAGATATACAATACAAAGATCCAAATCACCTTTAAAGCGATACAGCGTCCGAGTACGGGCAAGATGCAAATTGAGCTAAGAGCCCTGAAGAATAACCAATGGCGTCCATAACCCTGCCCAGGCCAAGCCGGCAGGGTAACCTTGCTAACGACGTCGATCTCAAAACCTTCTTAAACAAAAGGGGTGCCGACAAAGGGCAAAGGAAAAAGAGAGCGGTCAGTACTGAGGTGTAGCATCCCAATTGTCTAACAATTGCAATGCTACTAGCCTAGTCTATATATATGCTACTTCCTACATATAATTGTTGCATCATAATTATATCATGCTCATGTCATCATGCCACCTTGCATTTGAGCATCATATAAAACCTTTTTCAATTTGGATCTCCTCTCATATGCATCATTAATTGTATTTGCCTCTTGATATTGTATTTGGTTATTGATAAATTGTTTAAATGCCCAAGTTGAGTTGGGGGCATATCTTTTATTCCAATTCCACCACCTCTCTTTGTCACCACCTTATAATTCCACCATCCAACCAAATATGAGCTTTGCACTTTATTGGGTTTTACCTCTAGCTCATGTGGGTTGGGATGGATCCAATTCTATTTCCACATGCTCTCATATTAGCATCATGTTGTTTTCACATTATTGATATGTGGAGCCACCCTTGCATGCATTATGAGTAGTGCTCCTTTTCCTAGCTTTCATATGGACTATTATGGATTTATGCTCATGTTGGGATATTTTTGGGACTATTAAACATCTAGTGGAATATACACACTAGCAAGTCCCAATTATAATCAAATGTGATCATCTTCATCTACTCCATCTGGAACTTTCCTTTAACTTCTTTTGCTTGGCTTAATTCCACTTTTGGGAATGCATAGGAATAATGCCATGTAAATATTATTGTCTTCACAAGAATAAGCATGGCATTAATTGTTTTGCATGGGCCATGCAAGAACCACCACATTCTAGCCTTTTGGTTTTTATTTGAATCTTTGAGTGGATCTTCCCCATATCTCTCTCTACCCCTCTTATGCTTGATCTTGCTTGATGCATGCAAGCATCTAAAACCCTATAACCATCTCCATCCATACCCTCACCACCTTTTTTCTCTCTCTCTTTTTTTCTTGTCTAGATCTTGTTTGAGCTTGGCATGTTCTTGCTTGATCTTGTCAAAAGAAAACCACTCCACCTAATCTCTCTCTCTAAACCCTAAGACCTCATCTCTCCTCTCTCTAGCCCGAGCCACCATCGCCATGATCTATCCCAAACCCTAAACCAAAACCCTAACCCTCCCCTTAGTCTCTCCATGCCGAGCCCCTCCTTGCTGGCCCCACCTGGCCACTCTCTCTCCCTGGCCACACCCTAGCTACCTCCCACCCCAACCCTTACCAAACCTAACCCTAACCCGACCCTAGTACAAACCCTAACCCGAGCCTATCCCCTCTCTCTCTCTAGCTCTCTCCCTGCCTTGCAAGCCCTACACCGAACCACCCTCCTTGGCCTCGCCCGTCCCCACCTGGAAGCCCCTGCCCCTGCCCAGGCCGAGCCAGCCCGAGCACGTGAAGGAGAGGAGGAGAAAAGGTGGCCGAAGCCACCTTTATCTCCAACCTGCTCCCACACGGCACCCACGCCTCTCCCTCACCTTTCCCTACTCCCACTCGCCTTCTCTGGCCTCTCCCAGATCTCCCCAGGCCTCCCCTTCCTCTCCGTCTGCCCCTACCACCGTCTACACCATCGCCGCCCACCGTCGGCCTCCACCTTCCCTCCTTTTACCAGCCGGTGGCGTGGCGCTCTGGGTGTCGCGGAAGACCAAGGGCCCTTCCCTGCTTCATCCGGTACGTACCAGCGAGGAGGAGGAGGACCAGAGCCACCAGGCCGACGCCGCTCCGACGCGAAACCCTAGCTCCGCCGGCCTTTGCCTCGTCGTCGATCCGCTACTCCTCCGCCCGATCCACCACCTCCAACAACCTCGCGGTGAGCCATCCGACCCCGCTGACACCCTCGCATGCTTAGTCGCGTCCTAGTCTCGCCGGACCCCAGGACGAACGCCCTCTGGGCGTGTCTGCGTCTGCACGATCCCGTGACGCCCCGCGTTACCTAGCCGCCAGCCGCCCTCCTAACGCCAAGCCTAGGCTACCGCACTGGTTACGCCCCGCAGCGCGCACGCCCGCGACCCAGGATCGAGCCCCGCGCGACGCGCTCTGCCGCTGTCGTGCACCGACCCGTCGTCAGCGAGCAGAGAAGAAGCACAGTGCCGTGTCGCCTTTTTGCATAAAACCCCTGCATCTTTTTCGGCCAAACCCGCGGTACACCGAGCCCACCGTCAGCCTCTCTATTCATTTTGCAAAAACACCCCCGCAGATATATGCCCTTAACCCGCGCTCCCACGGATGCCCCACGTGTCGCGTCCCCGCTGGCGCGCCCGCGTGTGGGTCCGCGTGTACTCCGGCCCCACCTGTCATTCGCTGAGGCTAGCTTAGCTCGCAGTGAGAAAACCCTGTTCCGCCACCGTGTCACCCAGTCAGCAGATGGCCCACTTGTCACCGACTGTGGCTAGATCTGAGTGTGTGAGAAAAGAATTTCTGTATTTCTGTTTTAATTCAAACTTTTTCAAATTAATTTAAATTCAAATTTAAATCTGTTTTTAAATAACTTTTAAAATATAAACCCAAATTAAACATATAATATATGTTTTGAAATCAGAAAAATATGAGGAATTCAAATATGCCATTCAAATTATATTTTGAACACCTAAAATTTCAAGTTGATTAAAGTTACAATAAAATGCCCTTTTGCCTTAATTAATTAATAACTTTTGTTTTATAACTCCAAATTCAACAAGTAATATGTCTAAAATGATTAGCTCGACGAGACCTTTCTGTTTATGCATTCCTTGTTCTGAATTGCAGCATGCATCATATAAATATTAAGTATACAGCAACTTATTTAGTTATAAAATATGATTAAAATTCAATAAAATGCTTATTTCTTGTATTCCACACCTCACCCATGCCATGCTACTTTATTGCCATGCAAATTGTGCATCATTCATCATGGCATGATTGTTTGCTTGTCGCATTTTATTCATATGCTTGTGCACTTTATTTATGTTAGCCCTTGTTTGTTTGGTTCTTCTTCGAATAGACGCTGAGCAGGGGATATATCAAGAGACCCAGGAGCACTACCCAGATCCTTCTCTCGCTTCAACTGAGCTGCCAGGCAAGCTCTACCACATGCTTGCATACATATAGTACCTATTGCCTCTATCTTATTCTTGCATCATTGAGTCGTGATTGCATTAAACTGAATCCCAAATATTGCATAGCCTTTACTTTTAAACCCCACCGAAGCTTGTTCCTCCATCCCATGAGCCATTACTACAGGAGTTGTTTGAGCCATGCGAGTCGTAGAACAGCATGTGTAGGGTATGTGAGTGTCTGTTGGATAACGAGGTACCTGAACAACTTAACCTGAGTAGAAATGGGATAACTAATGAAAGTGGCACCGGTGAGCCATATTTGCTATTTGGTTTTTCAGGCACACTTGTGTCCCGTAGGACCCCGAGTACTTGATTCCTGTTCCTTGAATATTTGTGCTATCCACATCCGGGAGGCTTATGAACCCCCCTGAGCCAGAGCTTGATTCATTCTTATTTCTTGGGGCCACAATTAGTTTGGGGCTTTATTACTCTCCTGTACTTATGCCATGCTTTACTGCTTAATTTAAGATTGTGCGAGGATGCACCTGTACTGTTTAGGTCCGTGACACGTTTTCACTGTATCGACAAGCCCAGTCACACTTTCGGGTTCCCAGTCGTTTACCGCCGTCCACACAAACCTTGAGTCCGTCTCGGAGTCGGCCAACTTCGTCGCGGGTAGCTCAATGGGGTGGCCCCCTGAAATATTTCTGAATCCTGTGATCGCTTTGTCGTGACTGCCTCGTTGGGTTTTGATTTGGTTTTTTCGAGGTGGATCGAGTGTGTGTTGCTATTTGTGCACCCCTGCAGGGTAAAACTTTCTGAAAGCCGTGTCCGCGGTTATGGACGACTTGGAGCACAGTTTCTCGATCATAGACAAGTATAACTAAAGTACCGCTCTTAATTTGACTAAGTACCTGACTAGTAAATAGTGCAATTCTCATGGAATGGATAATAAAACTGCCAACGGATGGGGGTTGTTTGTCCGCTTCCTCGTCGGTAAGCGAGGAGGAGGATGGATCTGTTAATATTACCATTATAACTATTGTTGTTAATTCACGGACATCCGTCTATCTCTGGTTAGGCGGATGGTTAGCGAGTATCTATAGAATTGTTAGGGTTTATCTTTTGCTGCAATTGCGTCACCCCAGGTTGTCTCCCCTTTAGAGGCATAAAGACTTGCTGAGTACCTCTAGGGTCTCACACGATAAATTGTTTGATTCAGATGAACAGGTAAACTCGCAAGATGGATACTGGGTGGAGGAGACGGACGATGTGGGCAACGATCATTCGGTGTAGAGATTCCGGGAACGGGGATCCGTGAGATCTGTGGGCGGGATGTGCTTATTTATGGGGCATCTTATGCCGATTTGCTTCTTATCCGTACTCGGATCTTGTTTTCCGCTTCCGCCTGATACTCTGATGTTTGATGTATGAGGAGATATCCTAAACTATTATATCTATCTAGGATATTTGGATCTTGCCGTATGGCGTTGCAATATTTCTATTTCTTTTAGATGGAATGGCTCTGAGAACTATTGTATGGTGGCTTGCATACATACTCATTTGTGTATGTAGTTGATCCCTTCGCCTGCCGATTACGCCGCCCGTTCTTGTCCCGATGTTTGGAAATGGTTAGGACGGCCGAAAGGTCTACCTGTGAGTGGCATTTGGGCCCCACCGTACTATTTTAACCATTTCCGCTCGTCTAGGCTTGTAACTAGGAGCGTAATTCACCGAGGTAGTTACAATTGGTATCAGAGCCATCCCGCCCTTCAGGGTCTCAGCCAAATGGTCGTTGTCAGTCTAGCAAATATTTTTGGTAGCTATGTATATTAGGGAAAAACAAAACGCGAGAGTAGGACTGCTTCCACTTCTCTTCTTACCCACCCACCACCCTTTTCTGGTAAGGAAGTGTAACATTTTCAATCCTCTTCTAAAATTCAAACTAGGATTCACGTGTTCTGGGTTTCCGTAGTACCATAGAAAGTGTGTGTGTGTGTGTGTAATTCCTTGTCTATCTGTTGCATCCAATTTGTTATCACAATCTGCCTTTGGTTATCAACTGTTGGTACATTCCATATTGACAGGCTTTTGAAAACCGGCGCGATCTATCTGACTCCTTGTTAACCGGTGCCATCTTCTTAAGGGTGTCCTTCCTTCTAGCAACTCCACATTCTGTGCAAGCATCTGTTGCTAATCTCTACCTGATAAGTGGTTTTGCGCATCTATTGGTATTTTAATGCCGAAAAATGCGGAAATTTTTTCTTTGATACATCTGTGTTTCCACACTCCTTTCCAGTCGTGTGTGAAACATTATCTATCTCCCTTTTATCAGCATGTCCATGCTAACTCATTCTTTTGTCACCGGCGCTTAATCCTAGAGTTTCATTTCATCTCCAATTCTCTTGGACTAATTACATAACATGTGTCGATCCGATGCTGGTGATTGTAATTGGGTTCTCAGCATAGCTATATGACACTTATCATGAGTGGAATATGGAAAAATGCTATCAACTCTATCCTCCAGATGGTGACGGTTATCTCCTGTGATTTGAGTACACCGTGATCATATCAATGCATATTCAAGCATCTTTGGCAATCCGGAGTTTCTCAAGGCACTACGGCGGTCTATCATCTGTCCATCATGCTGCATATCTTTTTGAACTCCATATCTGCAAATTCTCTTTGATACGAGGGAATTGCATCGTTTCGTTTCTGATAGCTTTGCTTAAGGTATGAGCTATCATCGTTTCTTATCCAAGATCTCTTTATCTTTGTAACCGGTGATCCAATCGACAAGGTGAACCAGGTGACATCTCTTTTTCTTCCGAAGGACCAGATAATCTATTCTTCCAGTGCATCTTCTTCAACACGAACCCGTGCTCTTAATATCGATCTTTCTAAGAGCGTTGAGCTCAGAAAGTGTTTCGAGCATTTGTTTGTTTCTCCCGCCTCTTGAACTAGATATTCTGGGAATATCCTGTTAATCCATGGTGGTATATGTTGATAATATGCTTGCCTATTCGATATCAATGGAAGGACATGGAAGATCATCTGTGTCTCTTTCTCTCAAGCTTCGTGAACACTGCCTGTGTGCAAAGTTCTCAAAGCGTGAATTCTGGCTTCTTGAAGTCACCTATCTCGGCCACGTCCTTCTGCTAAATACATTGCTTCAATTCTGGAATTAGCAAGTCCATTGTTAATTCCATCCTCCATCTTCAACCAATCCGGAGTTGTTCCTTGTTGGCAAGTTATCATCGTCGTTCCGCTAAAGATTTCCTCAAGGCTGCTAAATCTCTCTCAATCTTTTCAAGAACAACATGGAGTTCTTTTCACCTCTATCTCGTTAAGTAATCTCTTGAAACCCTCTCGCTCTATCATCTATGCTCAATCCACCGGAGGCCATGAAGACCTTCCAGATCTGGTATTCCTTCTGTGCAAGTGGTGCTATCTTTTCTATATCTGTGGAATCTTGCAGTTGTCTCCGTGATCTTTCTTCATATCTTTCCGGTGGCTTGGTACTTCCGACATGACGACAACATCATCATTTTTTATCTATCTATGAATCCGGCGAATCGTTTGCATCTATCCTTGTTTTCTAACGGAGTTCCATGAGTTATTGTCAATATCTTCAGTCTGTTTCGGTAGTTGGGTTGCTTGGTTTTCTTATTCATGTGCGGAGTAATGCTTTGAGTGCGGGATGGAGTAGCTACCATACCACTACTCTTATCATTCGCTCTTGAACATTGAATTGGTGAACTAATGTGATTTCACTCATTCCACGGAAGTTAGAAGTGGCCTTTATCCCTCGATACTTCTACTTCCGTCTTTGTTTTTCCGGAGTGCTCTCTCGAAGAAAGTAATCAATAATCTCTTGTTGGTGGTCTATCTACCCTAGATGGAGCAAAATCTTCAATTATCTGGTGGAAACAAACGCAAACTCCTTTCGGTCCTCGTCTTTCTACCGATGCTCTACATCCCCAAACAAGATGGAAGGAAACTATCTCTCTCCTTGTTTCATCAATTCTTTTTCTGTGGTAAAGCCAGTTATGGTTGGTGCCATCAGCCGCAAATCTATTGCGTTAGCCTCAAGGTTAAAGAAAGCAATAAGAATCTCTACGATAAACTCCAGATCCTCCATATTCTTTGCTTCTCGGGATTCCACCATGATCTAGTTTCACATCCGTCTTTGGAAGTTATATCTGCGCACCTCAATTGTGTGATCCTGTGGTTCTTACCGGCGCAACAAGAATCTAATCCGACGATGTCTAACTAAATCTTTCTGTTGATATCAAGGGACTCTATTGTTTGAAGGCAATATTGTTTCCGAACTTCATTTCTCAAATCCGAGAGAAGATACGATGCCATTGTCATAGTGGTTCAAAACCTCTCCAATCTAGCTCTTTTTCTTCCGGCGAGATAAAGATTCATCCTCTCTCGTAGCAGTAAATCTTTAATCTTAACGGTGTGTCTTTCTTTATCCATGATACATCATCTTTTCCTTTTCTTTCACAAGTGACCCTAGTCTTTTATCTTGTTTCTTGAGAAAACCGGAGCTATGTCCATCCTATCCTTCTTGTCTCACGACAATCCTTCAACTCTTCTAACCTGTTGTTTCTCAAGAAAAACGCAAGACTCGCAACAAGTCTAGCAAGTTTTGCAAGGTGTAGTGGTCGCACCATTCCGTTCTTCAACATC
Organism: Avena sativa; assembly: GCA_916181665.1. Taxonomy (NCBI): domain Eukaryota; kingdom Viridiplantae; phylum Streptophyta; class Magnoliopsida; order Poales; family Poaceae; genus Avena; species Avena sativa. The sequence continues at coordinate 84,529,866 of OV702296.1, forward strand.
TTGGGAACGCAAGGTTCACCTTCGTTCCGAACACCCGCCTCTTCTTGTGTTGTTCTCTTTTTCCTAGGAATCTCGGGGCGAGATTCTTGTTTAGTGGGGGAGAGTTGTAGCATCCCAATTGTCTAACAATTGCAATGCTACTAGCCTAGTCTATATATATGCTACTTCCTACATATAATTGTTGCATCATAATTATATCATGCTCATGTCATCATGCCACCTTGCATTTGAGCATCATATAAAACCTTTTTCAATTTGGATCTCCTCTCATATGCATCATTAATTGTATTTGCCTCTTGATATTGTATTTGGTTATTGATAAATTGTTTAAATGCCCAAGTTGAGTTGGGGGCATATCTTTTATTCCAATTCCACCACCTCTCTTTGTCACCACCTTATAATTCCACCATCCAACCAAATATGAGCTTTGCACTTTATTGGGTTTTACCTCTAGCTCATGTGGGTTGGGATGGATCCAATTCTATTTCCACATGCTCTCATATTAGCATCATGTTGTTTTCACATTATTGATATGTGGAGCCACCCTTGCATGCATTATGAGTAGTGCTCCTTTTCCTAGCTTTCATATGGACTATTATGGATTTATGCTCATGTTGGGATATTTTTGGGACTATTAAACATCTAGTGGAATATACACACTAGCAAGTCCGAATTATAATCAAATATGATCATCTTCATCTACTCCATCTGGAACTTTCCTTTAACTTCTTTTGCTTGGCTTAATTCCACTTTTGGGAATGCATAGGAATAATGCCATGTAAATATTATTGTCTTCACAAGAATAAGCATGGCATTAATTGTTTTGCATGGGCCATGCAAGAACCACCACATTCTAGCCTTTTGGTTTTTATTTGAATCTTTGAGTGGATCTTCCCCATATCTCTCTCTACCCCTCTTATGCTTGATCTTGCTTGATGCATGCAAGCATCTAAAACCCTATAACCATCTCCATCCATACCCTCACCACCTTTTTCTCTCTCTCTCTCTTTTTTTCTTGTCTAGATCTTGTTTGAGCTTGGCATGTTCTTGCTTGATCTTGTCAAAAGAAAACCACTCCACCTAATCTCTCTCTCTAAACCCTAAGACCTCATCTCTCCTCTCTCTAGCCCGAGCCACCATCGCCATGATCTATCCCAAACCCTAAACCAAAACCCTAACCCTCCCCTTAGTCTCTCCATGCCGAGCCCCTCCTTGCTGGCCCCACCTGGCCACTCTCTCTCCCTGGCCACACCCTAGCTACCTCCCACCCCAACCCTTACCAAACCTAACCCTAACCCGACCCTAGTACAAACCCTAACCCGAGCCTATCCCCTCTCTCTCTCTAGCTCTCTCCCTGCCTTGCATGCCCTACACCGAACCACCCTCCTTGGCCTCGCCCGTCCCCACCTGGAAGCCCCTGCCCCTGCCCAGGCCGAGCCAGCCCGAGCACGTGAAGGAGAGGAGGAGAAAAGGTGGCCGAAGCCACCTTTATCTCCAACCTGCTCCCACACGGCACCCACGCCTCTCCCTCACCTTTCCCTCCTCCCACTCGCCTTCTCTGGCCTCTCCCAGATCTCCCCAGGTCTCCCCTTCCTCTCCGTCTGCCCCTACCACCGTCTACACCATCGCCGCCCACCGTCGGCCTCCACCTTCCCTCCTTTTACCAGCCGGTGGCGTGGCGCTCTGGGTGTCGCGGAAGACCAAGGGCCCTTCCCTGCTTCATCCGGTACGTACCAGCGAGGAGGAGGACCAGAGCCACCAGGCCGACGCCGCTCCGACGCGAAACCCTAGCTCCGCCGGCCTCTGCCTCGTCGTCGATCCGCTACTCCTCCGCCCGATCCACCACCTCCAACAACCTCGCGGTGAGCCATCCGACCCCGCTGACACCCTCGCGTGCTTAGTCGCGTCCTAGTCTCGCCGGACCCCAGGACGAACGCCCTCTGGGTGTGTCTGCGTCTGCACGATCCCGTGACGCCCCGCGTTACCTAGCCGCCAGCCGCCCTCCTAACGCCAAGCCTAGGCTACCGCACTGGTTACGCCCCGCAGCGCGCACGCCCGCGACCTAGGATCGAGCCCCGCGCGACGCGCTCTGCCGCTGTCGTGCACCGACCCGTCGTCAGCGAGCAGAGAAGAAGCACAGTGCCGCGTCGCCTTTTTGCATAAAACCCCTGCATCTTTTTCGGCCAAACCCACGGTACACCGAGCCCACCGTCAGCCTCTCTGTTCGTTTTGCAAAAACACCCCCGCAGATATATGCCCTTAACCCGCGCTCCCACGGATGCCCCACGTGTCGCGTCCCCGCTGGCGCGCCCGCGTGTGGGTCCGCGTGTACTCCGGCCCCACCTGTCATTCGCTGAGGCTAGCTTAGCTCGCAGTGAGAAAACCCTGTTCCGCCACCATGTCACCCAGTCAGCAGATGGCCCACTTGTCACCGACTGTGGCTGGATCTGAGTGTGTGAGAAAAGAATTTCTGTATTTCTGTTTTAATTCAAACTTTTTCAAATTAATTTAAATTCAAATTTAAATCTGTTTTTAAATAACTTTTAAAATATAAACCCAAATTAAACATATAATATATGTTTTGAAATCAGAAAAATATGAGGAATTCAAATATGCCATTCAAATTATATTTTGAACACTTAAAATTTCAAGTTGATTAAAGTTACAATAAAATGCCCTTTTGCCTTAATTAATTAATAACTTTTGTTTTATAACTCCAAATTCAACAAGTAATATGTCTAAAATGATTAGCTCGACGAGACCTTTCTGTTTATGCATTCCTTGTTCTGAATTGCAGCATGCATCATATAAATATTAAGTATACAGCAACTTATTTAGTTATAAAATATGATTAAAATTCAATAAAATGCTTATTTCTTGTATTCCACACCTCACCCATGCCATGCTACTTTATTGCCATGCAAATTGTGCATCATTCATCATGGCATGATTGTTTGCTTGTCGCATTTTATTCATATGCTTGTGCACTTTATTTATGTTAGCCCTTGTTTGTTTGGTTCTTCTTCGAATAGACGCTGAGCAGGGGATATATCAAGAGACCCAGGAGCACTACCCAGATCCTTCTCTCGCTTCAACTGAGCTGCCAGGCAAGCTCTACCACATGCTTGCATACATATAGTACCTATTGCCTCTATCTTATTCTTGCATCATTGAGTCGCGATTGCATTAAACTGAATCCCAAGTATTGCATAGCCTTTACTTTTAAACCCCACCGAAGCTTGTTCCTCCATCCCATGAGCCATTACTACAGGAGTTGTTTGAGCCATGCGAGTCGTAGAACAGCATGTGTAGGGTATGTGAGTGTCTGTTGGATAACGAGGTACCTGAACAACTTAACCTGAGTAGAAATGGGAGAACTAATGAAAGTGGCACCGGTGAGCCATATTTGCTATTTGGTTTTTTAGGCTCACTTGTGTCCCGTAGGACCCTGAGTACTTGATTCCTGTTCCTTGAATATTCGCGCTATCCACATCCGGGAGGCTTATGAACCCCCCTGAGCCAGAGCTTGATTCATTCTTATTTCTTGGGGCCACAATTAGTTTGGGGCTTTATTACTCTCCTGTACTTATGCCATGCTTTACTGCTTAATTTAAGATTGTGCGAGGATGCACCTGTACTGTTTAGGTCCGTGACACGTTTTCGCTGTATCGACAAGCCCAGTCACACTTTCCGGTTCCCAGTCATTTACCGCCGTCCACACAAACCTTGAGTCCGTCTCGGAGTCAGCCAACTTCGTCGCGGGTAGCTCAATGGGGTGGCCCCCTGAAATATTTCTGAATCCTGTGATCGCTTTGTCGTGACTGCCTCGTTGGGTTTTGATTTGGTTTTTCCGAGGTTGATCGAGTGTGTGTTGCTATTTGTGCACCCCTGCAGGGTAAAACTTTCTGAAAGCCATGTCCACGGTTATGGACGACTTGGAGCACAGTTTCTCGATCATAGACAAGTATAACTAAAGTACCGCTCTTAATTTGACTAAGTACCTGACTAGTAAATAGTGCAATTCTCATGAAATGGATAATAAAACTGCCAACGGATGGGGGTTGTTCGTCCGCTTCCTCGTCGGTAAGCGAGGAGGAGGATGGATCTGTTAATATTACCATTATAACTATTGTTGTTAATTCACGGACATCCGTCTATCTCTGGTTAGGCGGCTGGTTAGCGAGTATCTATAGAATTGTTAGGGTTTATCTTTTGCTGCAATTGCGTCACCCCAGGTTGTCTCCCCTTTAGAGGCATAAAGACTTGCTGAGTACCCCTAGGGTCTCACACGATAAATTGTTTGATTCAGATGAACAGGTAAACTCGCAAGATGGATACTGGGTGGAGGAGACGGACGATGTGGGCAACGATCATTCGGTGTAGAGATTCCGGGAACGAGGATCCGTGAGATCTGTGGGCGGGATGTGCTTATTTATGGGGCATCTTATGCCGATTTGCTTCTTATCCGTACTCGGATCTTGTTTTCCACATGCGGATAGTGCGAATATTCAAAGAACAGGTATCAAGTACTCGGGGTCCTACGGGACACAAGTGGACGGTTAAAAACCAAATAACATCTATTGCCCACCTGTGCCTCTGCATTATTTACCTACTTCAATTTTAGTTATTAAACTATAATTAAAGTTATAATCATCTCCAACATAAAGCATATGACAGTCTTCCAACAACTGTGGTGCTTGACGACACGCAACAACACTTGAGCAAGCGATTACGACACGCAAGTCCAACTATCTACCAAACAACAGGTAATAGGATGTGTCCAAGGCAATAGGAGGCTGCAAGGGATATCATGGGTACGGAAACTAGAGCATCGAAACACAGATAGCAATAGATCAACAGGAGGGAGTAAATGCTATGGAAGTAAGATAGGTAGAAAGGGAGAGATTGCTCGCCTGGAAAACATTGCCGAATGTTCACAACCGGAGAACTTGTCGAAGCTCACAACATCTCATCGTCCTATCCGGGAAGAAGCAAAACACTAAAAGAAACAAGTGATGCAACAATTACAACTAATGCGAAAGAATCGGCATGATCATGATATGATGCATGACATGGCCATTTAATGATGCAAACTATGTCGAAAAGGTATTAGGTGCATAGCACATTGATGATATAGCATTCCTGAGGCATTATTAATATGAAAACAATTAGTTTCCAACTTTATTTATCATATTTTCCTTACATAAACAGTACTGATTATAAAACGGCTCTTAATTCATGATGCAAATGATAACATAGATATCATGGTTGGAGAGGTCTCATCGCGCTGATCGATTTAGACATATCATTTGTTGAATTCGGAGTTATGGAATTTAAGTTATGCAATATTTAAGAAATGGGTATTTATTAACATTTAAATTATTCGAAATTTTAAAATTCTCAAATGACATTATAAATAGCATAAACAGATTCCTCACATTTTTCTGATTCAAAAACATATATTGTTTATATTATTTGAATTTGTGAATTTAAAATAATATTTAATTGCAAAGTAATTTAAATATGGTCAAATGTCAAAGGTTTGAATAGATAGAGTCAACCCTGGTCAAATTTGAAAACACATTTGATTACATTTACAAAAATGATTCACTTTTCCTTTTATAAGTTTCTTCAAATTCAAATTATTTCAACAGTTATGTTTGAATTTGTGTTTAAATAATTTCTGGCATTTATATTGGTTTTGAAAATGTTTTGTGAGCTTTTGTCACGCAGACGGGATCTACCCACGCTCCTTGACGGGTGGGCCACGTGGTTGAATGGTGCTGACGAGGCAGGCTAGCTGGGGGCTGCCACGTGTAATGCAAAGTGGACCGCGGGTTGAGAAACTAAGAAAAGGAGGGGCCTTTTTACCAAACCTTTTGGAACGTTTTCTGACGAACTGAATTAAGACAGGTTTTTGTAAAGAAAATACCCGATTTTGGAGGACGATGCCGACTAATCCGTAGCGAGTTTGCGCATGCCACAATAACGGGAGATTTATATAATCCAAAGATCTACAAGTTTGCTCAAGGAAGTAACTCCAACTGAGGAACTATTGCTCCGGAAAAAGATGATGAACAGAGGCAAATAAAACACAGATACGCGCGGATTGAATTTGACAGGAAAAATGCGTGAGCTGCAGCGATCTTGCGAAAATGTTTCCGAGAGAAATACTCTGTTGTTTTGAGCGCCGCGAGAAGTGTTGGAAATCTGGGAGGTTTCTCTACGAGTCGGGTCCAAGATATCTCCGGAAGAAGGACTTTGCAGGCCGGCAAAACTGCTCGAACAGAGGCACCAAAAACACAATGACCTGAACCTGTACGTAGACAGAATGACAGAGAGAAAGACCCAACTTTCCGAGACGATTGCGGCGGCTACCGAGCTTGGTTTCGCGCACCGTTAGTTGCATTGATCAAGTGGATGTACCTAGATCGCTGAAGCATGAAGACGGCCATCAAAGGAGAACCGAGGCGGCCAGAAACAAGCGGATTTCAGAGAGGCATTCGCTGGCCTGCAGACTGGTCTTTTGACAGGGGTTAGCAGCGTAGTGGCGCTGACTTTGGGCGAAGATGGCGAGCGATGGAGGCCGAATCGGACGACACCGGTATGAGAACAATTGTAGATCGATCTACAGGCTACAAGTTGACTGAAGGATGCTCGACGAGATATGGCCGGAATCTCGGAGTTTTGTGCCGAAGTTCAAAGGGAAAACGAAGTTGCGCGAGAAGGCAGGTACGCACGTGCTATTCTGAGTGCGAGCAACCGCGAGCGTCGGCGAGCGAGGCGAGGTAGGCGACGATGCAGGAAGAGAGGGTGGGGGCTAACATGTCTGGGAAGAGTCTCTACTCACCCAGGTGTTGTGGTTGAGGGTAGAACGGTGCGAGGCAGCGGTCATGGCGGCGTCTCCGGCGAGGCCCCCGGCGCTGCTCCGTTCCAGGACGATGATAAGGACGACGACAAAGACCTCACAAACACCCACGCCTCTGACTTCCACGACTACTCCGGCTAGCAGGTGAGGTCGGGTATAGGCTTCGGGTTGCCATGGCCATGGCAGGGAGAGGGAGGAGGAAGGAGGGGTGCTGGGGAATTTCGATCTCGATCTGGAGCTGGACTAACATGGAGGTGGTGGGCGCTGCTGAAAAGAGAGGAGGGAGAGGATCATGGGTGTTGCTTTGCAAAAAGTGGAGAGGAAGGTAGGGCTCGTGGAGGGTTCTTTCTTCTCTCTTTTTGCTTTAGCTAGGGAGGAGGGGAGAGGGGACCAGGGGAGGGCAGAGGGCAGGTGAGGCGTGTGGGCTAGTTGTGGTCTGATCTTCTTGCCAGGCAAGACAAGAGGGGAGAGGATCACATGTAAGTTGATATGGGCACATTAATAGGTAGAAGGAGTTTAAAAGATATGCCCTCAACTCAACTTCGGCATGAAGCAATATATCAAGAAGCAAATACAATATATTAAGAGACAAATACAAGTAATACAATATATAAAGCATATGGGATAAGAACTAAATAGAGGGTTTTTTATAAGATGCTCAAATGCAAGGTGGCATGACGACATGAGCATGATACCATGATGATGCACAAAGCAAAAACACCAAGCGATTTTCTAGTAGTGGTTTTACCCAGGGTTCTACAACTTCTTGAATCACTTGATTTCGAATCAATTGAAATATGCGAAGCATGTCTGATGGGTAAAATGACTAAGACTCTATTTTCTGGTATGATGGAGCGAGCTACAGACTTATTGGAAATCATACATACCGATGTGTGTGGTCCAATGAGTGTAGCATCACGCGGTGGTTATCGTTATGTTTTACGGATGACTTGAGTAGATATGGGTATATCTATTTCATGAAACATAAGTCCAAAACTTTCGAGAAGTTTAAGGAATTTCAAAGTGAAGTAGAGAATCAACGTAACAAGAAGATTAAGTTTCTACGATCTGATCATGGAGGTGAATATCTTAGTTATGAGTTTGGCGAGCATTTGAAGAAATGCGGAATACTTTCACAATTGACACCACCGGGAACACCACAACATAATGGTGTGTCTGAATGTCGTAATCGGACTCTCTTAGATATGGTTCGTTCTATGATGTCACTTATAGATTTACCGCTATTATTTTGGGGTTATGTGTTAGAAACAACCACATTCACTTTAAATAGGGCACCATCTAAATCCGTTGAAATGACACCGTATGAATTATGGTTTGGGAAGAAACCTAAATTGTCGTTCCTGAAAGTTTGGGGTTGCGAAGCTTATGTAAACAAGTTATAGCCTGACAAGCTTAAACCCAAAGCATAAAAATGCGTCTTCATAGGATACCCGAAGGAAACTATTGGGTATACCTTCTATCATAGATCCGAAGGCAAAATCTTCGTTGCTAAGAATGGATCCTTTCTAGAGAAGCAGTTTATCTCGAAAGAAGTGACTCGAAGGAAAGTAGAACTTGATGAGGTTGTCGAACCTTCTCTCGAGTTTGAGAGTAGCACAACACGAGAAGTAGTTCCTATGGCGCCTACACCAATAAGAGAGGAAGCTAATGATGTTGATCATGAAACTTCGGTTGAAGTTACTAGGGAACCTCGCAGGTCAACGAGAACTCGTACCACTCCTGATTGGTATGATCCCGTTATGAGTGTCATGTTCGTAGACAACACCGACGACCCTGCGACATATGAGGAAGCAATGATGAGCCCAGATTCCAATAAACGGCAAGAATCCATGAAATCCGAGATTGGATCCATGTACGAAAACCAAGTATGGACTTTGGTGGACTTATCAGATGGCCGGAAGGCTATCGAGAACGAATGGATTTTCAAGAAGAAAACAAATGCTGATGGTAATGCTACTATCTATAAAGCTCTACTTGTCGCAAAAGGGTTTCGACAAATTCAAGGAGTTGACTACGATGAGACTTTCTCACCGGTAACGAAGCTAAAGTCTGTGAGGATTTTGTTAGCAATTGCCGCATATTATGATTATGAGATATGGCAGATGGATGTCAAAACGGCGTTCCTCAATGGAGACATTGATGAAGAGTTGTATATGGTACAACCCAAAGGTTTTGTCGATCCTAAAGATGCCAACAAGGTGTGACACCCCTGGGATCAGGGCTAAACAAATCCCAGACCTATAACATCCCAGTATTAGAGCTCAGAAATAAGATGAACCCAGATGTGTGCATTGCATTCATGCATAGAAAATCTGAATAATTTTCGCGCTTTTGAACAAAACTTGTCAAAGTGATTGAAGCTTCTCTCAACTTGATGAAATTGAAGTAGATCATCAAGTTGACTGTGATAAGTTTCAATATGACCTTTGCTAAAACCTTATTTGGGTAAACATGATTTGATCTAAGTGTAGATCAGATATAATAAAATGTTACTCATAAAACATTGTTAAAATGATTAATATCTGATCCTTAAGGGATCCTATCATAATATTTAGCACAACAACTCATAAATGCCAAGTTAAGATTATAACTAAAGTAATATAAATGTAATGACTAATCCTGACCTATCTTATTCTTATCTATTCTTACTATGAGTATCATAGTCATACCTAACTTTAAACTCTTTAATGAGTTTGAGTTGGAAAGAGACTAAGTCAAGATCATTCACCATATATCTCTCTTTCCATATCAATCTTTATGGAACCTATCTCAATATCTGTTGTTCATCAATGGTTGAGTAATCAACCATTGATTCACAGATTCTTTAACTATCAATACTGGATCTACTACTTCTTGATCTTATCATAGCATCTACTTAAATCTTTTAAAGAAGGCATAGTCCATAATTAACCCTTAATCCAATATGAGATACTAAGAAGATAATTTCAATACAATTGAAAAGTAGTATTGATGAAACCTTGGATAGCCAATTGGAAACCTAAGCTATAAATGATTAAAATGATTATAATGATCATGCCTTACTCATCAAGATTGTCTACCTATATCTAGTATAAAAGATATTGGTGGGAAGAACATGACAAAAACTTTAGTATAGATAAGTTTTCATAGAGTAGTCATTACAAGCCACATTAATATAATGTGAGGTTGGAGTGTGAGTTGTTAGAGTAAAGTAAATGTAGGATGATATGATTAAATCAAAGCTAGTTTAGCATAGAGTTATGGAAGTAGTGTTATTCATCCTAAAGGATAGTAAGCTTTGGAGTAATATAGTTGGATGTATACATCTAATGAAGAAACATTAGTGATGGATGATTAAGGAAGATTATGAGTGGAAAGAACTACTTGTTGGATTAAAGATTATCAACAGTAGAGTAGTGGGTATAACCAAGAAAAGATATGAGAAAACTATGAAATGCTTTAGTATCAAACTCATTGGATTCATCAATGAGTTTATAAGAATAATAGGTGAATAAGAACATTCTTGTGAAGTAAAGCTCATCATACTAACTATGATGATGGATAGGAAGAAGTATTATATCTAGGAAAGGAATTCCTTAATTAAAGGTCCAGGATGGTGAAGAATGGAAAATAGACATTCTTGGTAAACAACCAACTCTAAATCTTAAACCAAGTATACTATCCATTTCAGGGAATTGATTCATCATCTTATGTCTACATCACTCTATAGGAATATTTTCCTATAGCAAATCAAATAAGCACATCTCTGTTAATTCCAATCATCATAATTATATGTGCTTAGGAGTATCTTTATCAATTCCTTTCTATAAAACATTCTAAATATAACTTTCTATTCCTAAAGGTGATGTCATCAAATATCCCAAACAGAAAACAATATGCTTAGTTATTAAATCTTTACTCACATCCACAAAGGAATCTAATTATATTAAAAAAAACCTAAACCCTAGGGTAAATATTCATAATTCAAACCCTAAACTTCTAGGTTTTACATAATGGATTATATACACTGACATTTTATAAGTTAATGGAAGTAGTAATAACCATATTAATTTCTTTTGTATTTCATGCATCAAACAATGATATAGGATCATTATACATATAAAAATTTCTAATCAAACTATGAGCCAACTAGAGTTGAGTTTTATAAACAAATAAGAAAATATCATATAATAAAGCCATGGTTAAAAGTGAAAAGAAAAATAATAAGAAAAGCTTCTACAAAATATTAAAAAGGGGGTTCATATAAAAAATAAGAGAAATATAAAAATATTTATCATAAAGGTTCACAAAATAAATCACAATAAATACAAATTGTTGCTGTAAGTATTCAGCAAATAAACTTTATTAGAAAAGTTCAAAATATAGATTAAATTGAAATTTGAAAAGTAAAACAGAAAATAGAAAAAGGAAAACAAATAAAAAACAATCCTGGCCGTGGCCCAACTTCTCTTTGCTTACCTGTCGCCCCTGTGCATCCCACAAAGGCCCAATAACCATCCCAGCTCGTTCTCGTCTCTGGCTGACAGGTGGGACCGAAGAGGGACTGCGGGTTGAGAGGAAAGAAGTGCCAGGGGGTGTTCTGCAAAACCATCATCGTCGTCTTCCTCTAGCAGGAAGCAGCTCGGTGGCGAGGCCGAGGCCGTCCACCGTCGTCATTGCGCCAAGATCCACGCCACCGTCGCCAGGAGAGGATAAGGAGGCCACCGCGACGCCTCTGCTCATCCTCATCCCCATTTTCCCCCTCTGAAACCCTCTCTGCCTCGTTTCCCAACCATGCCGAAACCCTAGCTCGTCGGTGTTCAACACTCCGGCCATGTCCGACCACCCCGTGCCTCGCTAAGGCCACCGTTAGAAGCTCCATCATGGACTCGTTCGATTAGGACCAAGAACGGGGGTTGGCGCGTCGGGAATCAAGCAGAATCAAGCGTTCCCTTTCGGCAGTCACCGTGGCCATCATCATCGATTCGTCGTCTACACGTCTCCTCTCGCTTCTTCAAGCACTCCATCACAACCAGGGTAAGCTCCTCAATCTTCTAGGAGGCTTCGTTGATTCAATTGCGTCCTATATCGAGATCTCGCCGTGCGCCGTCGTGCACCGCCGTTAGTCACCGCCATGGATCGTTCTTCGGTGACCATTTAGGGGCGGCGCGACTATAGTTCAACTCGCCAGCGCATGCTCGTTCCAACGCACCTAACCACAGCCCCACGCATGCACTAGATCGACCGATCGATCCTCAACCAGTGAGGATCAACTCGTGTGACGTCATGATTACGTTGAGTTCTAGCCACGTCAGCTAGTTTGACCAGTCTTTGCTAGCGTGTCCTGAGACGTGGCCCAGGGCCCATATGTCATTGTTTGGGGGTAGCAATCCCGTCGGTAACAAACACATTTATTGAATCTGAGAGCTGAGGTGGACATAGGCCCACTGGTCAGTGACTCAAGCTAGATGTAGGTGCGGTGTAAAAAGTTATTTCCTGTTTAAGAAATAAATAAAATGTTATAAACTCAATTATTAATATTTCAGAAATCAAATAAATGATTAAATATTAGTTAATTAATAACTTTTGATTTATAATTCAGAAAAATGTGTATAATATATGAAAATTTGTAGAAAATCAAAATCTACAACTTAAAATTATTATCAAATATTATTATAATGATTATTTAAATAAATATTATTTAATAAAGGTTTTATAAGTAATAAAACTTTGATAATTCAAACTTTAATAATGGTAAATGTTAAAAATATAAATAGAATACCAAAAATCTTAGAAAAATAAGAATTATAATTTAAAACCATAATCATGTATTATTATTTCACTTAATTAAATATTTATTATTTACTAAGTATTTTTTTAAGTATTAAATCTTATAAAAATCATATATTATTATTTATAAATCATAAAAATAAATATAATATACCAAAATGATCACACAAATAATATCTACATGTTAAAAATATAATATTCCACTTTCGAGTTAAATAAAAATTCAAATATTTTAATAACTCAAATTTAAACTTATTTACTTAGTTTAAAATTCATATAAGGTTAAATAACATTTGTTAATATGTCTAAAATTAGTAAATCAAGTCTAATAAATAAGTATTAGTCTTGAATTTTAATAATAAGTCATAATGATTCAAATCATTAGAAATACTATTATATTGAATTGTCCTTCTACTATATGAATAAATTATGTTTTAAAAGATCTTTAATAATTATAAAATCTTCAAGAATGATATATCCATCAAATATAACCTTATAATGGACTAAATCCAAAGATAATTCATGAGTAGTCACTAGTACTATTTACCTATCCACTAACCATAATCACACCTTTATAAGGAAACAAGAAATCTTGTTCCACTACAAAATTAAGAGACCACTACTTAAATAGAAAAATAACCATTCTTAAGTAACCTTAAGGCCACATTACCAAGTACACCAGGTACACAGGTTATAAGCATTATATTTTCAAACTATCTTTGTTTTAAAGTTAACTTTAGTCTACAAGAATCTAAATATAACACTATAAGCATTGCTATATGTTTTATAGTTAACTTTGGTCTGAACTAGTTAAGTTATAAAGCATCTCAAGAACAAACTATTCAAGCAAACACAAATAACATCGACTACCACTAACTAACCACAAAGATTGTTTAAACCTTAGAAAAGGAATCTTTTCTTCAAAAGTTATTCGTTTTGCCACTTCAGACAATATATGAGAAATAATCAAGATCACATTACTTCATACTTTTCTTGTATACTTAGGATCGATAACACTTAAACCCTTTATAAGTGACTTTACTTATAAAGTAAAGTTTGGAGATAAACTATTAAAGTGTAAACAACCTCGAATAGCATTTCATAGGTGTATATTTTATTGCTGCATAAATATGTGCTGTTCGCACACACTCACAAGCCCTAACAAGAAGCACAAGTGTGAAACTTAACTAAAAGGACAACACATTCTAAAGTAACCATTTCCGGAATCAAACCCTAGAACAACGTTATTCCCAAGATTCGCGTTTATAAAAATGCATCACATTACTTATGCATAAAGCATATTGCCTCTTTAAACATTAGTCCTTACCGGACTAATGATGCTGATTTCAGATATTGGATCTTATACTGACTCGAAGACCGTGAGTGCATAGTCTTGCAATCACAAAAGGCAAGTTCATAGTTGCTCATGTCCTTTGTTTATTTTCTGTAAAGTATTTTACAAATCCAGTGTTGTTATCACCTGCATTTGAAAAAGGTCTGAAAACACTATTTTTGATAAAAATGTGAACTATTGGTTACTGATCCAGGGTGATCAGCTAATCTATTAAATCTGATAGTTGGAATACCACTATTCAGAACTATATAACCTAGGACTTAACAACCAATGTCTCCAGTGATTCTTGCGTCGTATATTATGCGTTGACCATGAGATTTGGAATGGGACAGAGAAGTCAGCTGTATTTTCTTCCTCTCACATTAAGCCGGATGTGCAGGTCGTGGCTGTTATCCTCGAAGCGTGCATATTAATTGGTAATTCGTAGAGGATATGCAGCATATGGGTGGGAACCCTCAACGTCCCACGATAGTTATGGCATCTAACGGTTTGTACAAACCATTGCCGTAATCCAATATGTGGGCATGGTGTACACCAAGGAGGCATGCCAGGTCGCGAAGGGGGAAGTGATTGGTTTGGATCATCTTCTGGGCCCCACATCATGGAATTGTGGACGGGAATAAGCTGCCCGGTTGTGCAACAAAGAGTTGATCTCTTCATGGGTAAAGTAATGCACCTCTACAGAGTGTAAAAATTGTAACTTGTTACTCCCTGTTCCGGGAAGGAGCTGCGAACGCTGCGGGAAAGGAACTCCATGAAAGTTCTGGTAAACCTGTGAAGGCTGACGGACATAGCTTTTCAGAATAAAATAAATCTTTGAAGAAATGTTTATGAAAACTTGCATTGCCTATGACCTACGGTTGGTGGCTGTAGTTATAGTGCATCAAACACTCCTTTTCTAGTGAAACTTGCTGAGTACGCTCGTACTCAAAGTATCTTCTTAACCCTTGCTAGATTCTGAAGCCGGGATAGACAACATCCACATCAAGTTATGCTCCAGGACTTATCATCCAAAGCTAAAGCTCTTCAATGAAGACAAGGAAGTCAACATATACCTCAACTCAAGTGAAGACGAAGTTACTGATTAGATAGGAATATAATCTCTAGCCAAAGAACCTAATTCTGTAGTGTATTGCAATAGCAGCAATGCCAATCTCTTAGTTAAAATACTAGTCTTAATAGTATAATAGTTCTTGCGTTGTTTATCTTTTATTCTTCTCCGTAAGAAGTTATTTCTCTCTCTTTAACCTAGAGTCTTCTCTGGATCTTGTGTAAAGAGTGAGTTGTAACCTTTAGCCATGTATTGGACCCGCTGTGTTTCTGTTGTGCCATTCTGAGGGATGTAATACTAGTGAACGGTGTTTCATTGGTGTTATGTCAACGACTATAGTATACTACATCATGCAGTGGTATGCTGGGTCACCGCAGTTGGTATCATAGCATATGCTTTGACCTTAGGTTGGAAACCTAGTAAATGGGTAGAACCTGTAGGACTTATACTTGCAAGAATAAAGAGTTCTCTAGTGATATGAGGGATATTCACTTGAGAATAATCCTGTCATGTTGCTAGTGCGATAATTCTTTATTATGATTGCAAATCCGATCATTACCCAAGAGTTTTAACTCTATGTGACTGATGATAATTTCTTATCCACAGTTCCACATGGCACCTCGATATCCACCCCAGAATGTTCAAGTGATGAACAAGACGTTGAATGACTACAGAGGGGATTGGACAGACAATCTCCGACAACTTCTATGGAGTTTGGATTGTGAATCAAGACTTTTGGTCAAGATTTACAGTTACTATGATGGGCAGGTATTAGCTAAATACCGTGTCATGATCATGTTACCCAAGAAGTTATGACTTCAGGGAGAAATGCCATCAGGAGAGGCAAGGTGCATGGCATCTGCATATCAGATTGCCGTAGCAGCAGCCATAACAATGATTCGAGAACAAAAATCCCAAGCTCTAGAAGGTAGTACTCATACCATTATACCACATGAAACCTCAAACCCAGAGCATGAGTTAGATCACTCTACCCTAGTCCAAGATGAACCTAATCTAGCTGTAGAGTATATGGATCGTTATCGGTCTTTGCTAAACACTTATCATAACACTCACCAAGTCTTAGTTTAGGAGCTGGATACGGTCATTGAGGATTTTACTGATCCTGATAAAAAAATGGCACGTAGGAAGAAGTTAGATAAAGAATCTAGGCATCCCAAATACATACCTTCAGGAGAAGTGTATGAGGAAACTGAGTTTGATGACCCAAACTCGGAAAATTATGCCTACTACCAAAATGACTTCAAGCCACCTGAAGACCTATGGACCAAATACAACTCCGAACAACAGGAATGGAATAGAGTTATTCCAAATAAACCCGAGCCAAACAAGTATGGATGGGAAGTATAATCTCAAGGTGGACCATAGGAAATCCTATACCTTGTGATACAGGTATTGAAGAAGAGACCAACTATAACCATAGAGAGCCTTATGGACCATATGGGGGTGATACCAATCCAATCAACTTAGAAGAGTATTCCGATAGCTACTAAACCAATATATATGACTAGATCCAAGAAAAGCTAAGGAGCCATCTTACTATGAGGAAGCGTTGCCGGAAAACCAGGAATATTCGGTAGAGGATTACGCCAACTCTAGTCATTTTTCAATGACTCATCTCAGTGTCGGTACTTCTAATCAAGAATACGCACCTCCTGGATGCTCTTACACTCCAGAAGGCAGTCGTAGGACTTCACGTCATCATGGACGGAACTCCAGGAAGCACTAGAGGAAGATGAAAGTAAGAAAGGAATGACATCCCAAGGGATGAGAGCTTGAATAATGTACATAGAGGGTAATGCGTATTGTAGTTTGAAAGGTTTGCCGAAATAAGTGAGGAGATACTCACAAGAACAGGAAGTTCTTGTAAGATAGTTGTGTAAATAGGTGTGGAGCAAACCGTTGGAACATCTAGTACATTTGTAAATTATTTAAAACCTATGTATAATACATGGTATATGTTTTGTTGTTTATCGACTTTTGGATTTTATTGAATCTTATTGATTGACTAGATCTATACATGAAGATAATTAGGTGTGCAAATGCATGATGTAACACCCAGTTATGACTTGATGTTATAGATCTAGATAGAAACAGGAATTCGTGTAAGGGAGTGACGAGTTTCAAAGATCAAAAGGAAGACTTACTTGAAGGATGAAGCAAGATATAAGGAGTATTAACACCATTTGGAGGATAGATCAAGTATAGATTATTGTTAGCCAGATTCAAGAAAGATGTTTAGTGTAGAAAATGTATGGGGCCACAAGATGTAATAAATTTAAAGCTCATTCAAAGTAGGTAAGATGCTAGGAAGTTAATAAAATAGTTGTACCAAGTTCATGGAAGTATCATGAATAAGTACAAAGAAGATGCCTTGGAACCAAAAGGGTATTCAAGCTCTAACAATTCAGAGAGAATGCCCGTAGTAGGTCAGAAACTGTAAGGTAATACCTACCACCTAGAATGTTTCGCCGTTGGTACTTAATCCATAGTCGGCATTCCGATCCACAATTGGTATCTTGTTCGCAGCCGGTGTTGGTTAACATAGTTAACCAGATCACCTTAATGGTTGCATAAAGAGCATAAAATTTGGCCTAAGTTAAATAAGACCTAAGGGAGTATAAAAAAAAATGAATGAAGGTAATTGTCTTTCGAGATGTCTCGCAAAGTCAAACTTATCCTAGCAAAAATAACCAATATCATGTACGACATATAATGCGGAAAGATCTACTTCGGAGATCCACCACTATGTGGATACACCGTACAATCTTTCATCAGACCCTAATTAGGTAAAGTATAAACTAAACAGAGACCAACATTCTAGTTATAAAGCTTATAAATGCTAGGTATACAATTTAAAGTCTATTAGTAAACCCTAAGGGGGAGAGTAAACATTATGAATGAAAGTGAAAAGGTACTATAGGGATAATGAAAGACTATTTAAAGCCTAAAAAGGTATAATCTTGAAGGTGATAAAAGGATAAATCTAACCGACTAATTCTAGAAAAAACAAGTCTTAAGTGATCCCTAGGAGGTAATAAAGTACATCCAATTGGGCATCTATAGAGAATAAGAAATTCCAATGGGTATGGACTAAATGAGTTCAAATCCAATCTTGGAAGGAGTACCAATATCAACTATACTATGATAGGAATAGAAATATAGTATTTTGACCACAAACACGGGCATATAGAAACTTAAAACTTGTTTTAAGGAGACCCTCTAGACTGTATTTAACATAGTAATAAAGTTTGATGATTAAGTAAAAAGAATTGGATTAGGATCTCTAATCAGGTTATGGAACACTACAATTAATTACATTTAAGGTCATCATGGAGTGGAGAAATGTAGCAACCACTACAAGTCAATTCCTTGCTCCAAAACATGAGAGTTTGCGAACTTCGAGGAAGAAGTTTATTTTAAGGGGGAGAGTCTATAACATCCCAGTATTAGAGCTCAGAAATAAGATGAACCCAAATGTGTGCATTGCATTCATGCATAGAAAATCTGAATATTTTTCGCGCTTTTGAACAAAACTTGTCAAAGTGATTGAAGCTTCTCTCAACTTGATGGAATTGAAGTAGATCATCAAGTTGACTGTGATAAGTTTCAATATGACCTTTGCTAAAACCTTATTTGGGTAAACATGATTTGATCTAAGTGTAGATCAGATATAATAAAATGTTACTCATAAAACATTGTTAAAATGATTAATATCTGATCCTTAAGGGATCCTATCATAATATTCAGCACAACAACTAATAAATGCCAAGTTAAGATTATGACTAAAGTAATATAAATGAAATGACTAATCCTGACCTATCTTATTCTTATCTATTCTTACTATGAGTATCATAGTCATACCTAACTTTAAACTCTTTAATGAGTTTGAGTTGGAAAGAGACTAAGTCAAGATCATTCACCATATATCTCTCTTTCCATATCAATCTTTATGGAACCTATCTCAATATCTGTTGTTCATCAATGGATGATTAATCAACCATTGATTCACAAATTCTTTAACTATCAATACTGGATCTACTACTTCTTGATCTTATCATAGCATCTACTTAAATCTTTTAAAGAAGACATAGTCCATAAATAACCCTTAATCCAATATGAGATACTAAGAAGATAATTTCAATACAATAGAAAAGTAGTATTGATGAAACCTTGGATAGCCAATTGGAAACCTAAGCTATAAATGATTAAAAGGATTATAATGATCATGCCTTACTCATCAAGATTGTCTACCTATATCTAGTATAAAAGATATTGGTGGGAAGAACATGACTAAAACTTTAGTATAGATAAGTTGTCCTAGAGTAGTCATTACAAGCCACATTAATATAATGTGAGGTTGGAGTGTGAGTTGTTAGAGTAAAGTAAATGTAGGATGATATGATTAAATCAAAGCTAGTATAGCATAGAGTTATGGAAGTAGTGTTATTCATCCTAAAGTATAATAAGCTTTGGAGTAATATAGTTGGATGTATACATCTAATGAAGAAATATTAGTGATGGATGATTAAGGAAGATTATGAGTGGAAAGAACTACTTGTTGGATTAAAGATTATCAACAGTAGAGTAGTGGGTATAACCAAGCAAACATATGAGAAAACTATGAAATGCTTTAGTATCAAACTCATTGGATTCATCAATGAGTTTAGAAGAATAGTAGGTGAATAAGAACATTCTTGTGAAGTAAATCTCATCATACTAACTATGATGATGGATAGGAAGAAGTATTATATCTAGGAAAGGAATTCCTTAATTAAAGGTCCAGGATGGTGAAGAATGGAAAATAGACATTCTTGGTAAACAACCAACTCTAAATCTTAAACCAAGTATAATATCCATTTCAGGGAATTGATTCATCATCTTATGTCTACATCACTCTATAGGAATATTTTCCTATAGCAAATCAAATAAGCACATCTGTGTTAATTCCAATCATCATAAATATATGTGCTTAGGAGTATCTTTATCAATCCCTTTCTATAAAACATTCTAAATATAACTTTCTATTCCTAAAGGTGATGTCATCAAATATCCCAAACAGAAAACAATATGCTTAGTTATTAAATCTTTACTCACATCCACAAAAGAATCTAAGTATATTAAAAAACCCTAAACCCCTAGGGTAAATATTCGTAATTCAAACCCTAAACTTCTAGGTTTAACATAATGGTATATACACTAACATTTTATAAGTTAATGGAAGTAGTAATAACCATATTAATTTCTTTTGTATTTCATGCATCAAATAATGATATAGGATCATTATACATATAAAAATTTCTAATCAAACTATGAGCCAACTAGAGTTGAGTTTTATAAACAAATAAGAAAATATCATATATAAATCCATGGTTAAAAGTGAAAATAAAAATAATAAGAAAAGCTTCTACAAAATATTAGAAAGGGGGTTCATATAAAAAAGATAAATATAAAAATATTTATCATAAAGGTTCACAAAAGAAATCACTATAAATACAAATTGTTGCTGTAAGTATTCAGCAAATAAACTTTATTAGAAAAGTTCAAAATATAGATTAAATTCAAATTTGAAAAGTAAAACAGAAAATAGAAAAAGGAAAACAAATAAAACAAAATCCTGGCCGTGGCCAACTTCTCTCTGCTTCCCTGTCGCCCCTGTGCAGCCCACAAAGGCCTAATAACCAGCCTAGCTCGTTCTCGTCTCTGGCTGACAGGTGGGACCAAAGAGGGACTGCGGGTTGAGAGAAAAGAAGTGCTAGGGGTTGTTCTGCAAAACCGTCATCGTTGTCTTCCTCCAGCTGGAAGCAGCTCGATGGCGAGGCCGAGGCCGTCCGCCGTCATCATTGCGCAAAGATCCACTCTGCCGTCGCCAGGAGAGGATAAGGAGGCCACCGTGACACCTCTGCTCATCCTCATCCCCATTTTCCCCCTCTAAAACCCTCTCTGCCTCGTTCCCCAACCATGCCGAAACCCTAGCTCGTCGGTGTTCAACACTCCGGCCATGTCCGACCACCCCGTGCCTCGCTAAGGCCACCATTAGAAGCTCCATCATGGACTCGTTCGATTAGGACCAAGAACGAGGGTTGGCGTGTCGGGAATCAAGAAGAATCAAATGTTCCCTTTCGACAGTCACCGTGGCCATCGTCGTCGATTCGTCGTCTACACGTCTCCTCTCGCTTCTTCAAGCACTCCATCGCAACCAGGGTAAGCTCCTCTATCTTCCAAGAGACTTCGTTGATTCAATTGCATCCTGTATCGAGATCTCGTCGTGTGCCGTCGTGAACCGCTGTCAGTCACCGCCATGGATCGTTCTTCGGTGACCATTTAGGGGCGGCGCGACTATAGTTCAACTCTCCAGTGCATGCTCGTTCCAACGCACCTAACCACAGCCCCACTGGCGCACTAGATCGATCGATCGATCCTCAACCAGTGACAATCAACTTGTGTGACGTCATGCTTACGTCGAGTTCTAGCCACGTAAGCTAGTTTGACCAGTCTTTGCTAGCGTGGCGTGTGACGTGGCCTAGGGCCCATATGTCATTGTCTGGGGGTAGCAATCCCGGCGGTAACAAACATATTTATTGAATCTGAGAGCTGAGGTGGACATAGGCCCACTAGTCAGTGACTTAGGCTAGATGTAGGTGCAGTGTAAAAAGTTATTTCCTGTTTAAGAAGTAAATAAAATGTTATAAACTCAATTATTAATATTCCAGAAATCAAATAAATGATTAAATCTTATTTAATTAATAACTTTTGATTTATAATTCAGAAAAATGTGTATAATATATGAAAATTTGTAGAAAAATAAAATCTAAAACTTAAAATTATTATCAAATATTATTATAATGATTATTTAAATAAATATTATTTAACAAATGTTTTATAAGTAATAAAACTTTGATAATTCAAATTTTAATAATGGTAAATGTTAAAAATATAAATAGAATACCAAAAATCTTAGAAAAATAAGAATTATAATTTAAAACCATAATCATGTATTATTATTTCACTTAATTAAATATTTATTATTTACTAAGTATTTTTTTAAGTATTAAATCTTATAGAAATCATATCTTATTATTTATAAATCATAAAATAAATATAATATACTAAAATGATCACAAAAATAATATCTACATGTTAAAAATATAATATTCCACTTTTGAGTTAAAAAATTCAAATATTTTAATCACTCAAATTTAAACTTATTTACTTAGTTTAAAATTCATATAAGGGTAAATAACATTTGTTAATATGTCTAAAATTAGTCAATCAAGTCTAATAAATAAGTATTAGTCTTGAATTTTAATAATAAGTCATAATGATTCAAAACATTAGAAATACTATTATATTGAATTATCCTTCTACTATATGAATAAATTATGTTTTAAAAGATCTTTAATAATTATAAAATCTTCAAGAATGATATATCCATCAAATATAACCTTATAATGGACTAAATCCAAAGATAATTCATGAGTAGTCACTAGTACTATTTACCTATCCACAAACCATAATCACACCTTTATAAGGAAACAAGAAATCTTGTTCCACTACAAAATTAAGAGACCACTACTTAAATAGAAAATAACCATTCTTAAGTAACCTTAAGGCCACATTACCAAGTACACTAGGTACAAAGGTTATAAGCATTATATTTTCAAACTATCTTTGTTTTAAAGTTAACTTTAGTCTACAAGAATCTAAATATAACACTATAAGCATTGCTATATGTTTTATAGTTAACTTTAGTCTGAACTAGTTAAGTTATAAAGCATCTCAAGCCCAAACTATTCAAGGAAACACAAATAACATCGACTACCACTAACTAACCACAAAGATTGTTTAAACCTTAGAAAAGGAATCTTTTCTTCAAAAGTTATTCGTTTTGCCACTTCAGACAATATATGACAAATAATCAAAATCACATTACTTCATACTTTACTTGTATACTTAGGATCGATAACACTTGAGCCCTTTATAAGTGACTTTACTTATAAAGTAAAGTTTGGAGATAAACTATTAAAGTGTAAACAACCTGGAATAGCATTTCATAGGTGTATATTTTATTGCTGCATAAATATGTGCTGTTCACACACACTCACAAGCCCTAATAAGAAGCACAAGTGTGAAACTTATCTAAAAGGACAACACATTCTAAAGTAACCATTTTCGGAATCCAAACCCTAGAACAACGTTATTCCCAAGATTCGCGTTTATAAAAATGCATCACATTACTTATGCACAAAGCATATTGCCTCTTTAAACATTAGTCCTTACCGGACCAATGATGCTGATTTCAGATTTTGGATCTTATACTGACTCGAAGACCGTGAGTGCATAATCTTGCAATCACAAAAGGCAAGTTCACACTTTCTCATGTCCTTTGTTTATTTTCTGTAAAGTATTTTACAAATCCAGTGTTGTTATCACCTACATTTGAAAAAGGTCTAAAAACACTATTTTCGATAAAAATGTGAACTATTGGTTACTGATCCAGGGTGATCAGCTAATCTATTAAATCTGATAGTTGGAATACCACTGTTCAGAACTATATCACCTAGGACTTAACAACCAATGTCTCGAGTGATTCTTGCGCCGTATATTACGCGTTGACCATGAGATTTGGAATGGGACGGAGAAGTCAGCTGTATCTTCTTCCTCTTGCATGAAGCCGGATGTGCAGGTCGTGGCTGTTATCCTCAAAGCGTGCATATTAATTGGTAATTCGTAGAGGATATGCAGTATATGGGTGGGAACCCTCAACATCCCATGATAGTTTTGGCTTCTAACGGTTTGTACAAACCATTGCCGTAATCCAATATGTGGGCATGGTGTACACCAAGGAGGCATGCGAGGTCGCGAAGGGGGCTATGATTGGCTTGGATCATCTTCTAGTCTCCACATCATGGAATTGTGGACAGAAATAAGCTGCTCGGTTGTGCAACAAAGAGTTGATCTCTCATGGGTAAAGTAACGCACCTCTACAGAGTGTAAAAATTATAACTTGTTACTCCCTGTTCCGGGAAGGATCTGCGAATGCTGCGGGAAAGGAACTCCATGAAAGTTCTGGTAAACCCGTGAAGGCTGACGGACATAGCTTTTCAGAATAAAAGAAATCTTTGAAGAAATGTTTATGAAAACTTGCATTGCCTACGACCTACGGTCGGTGGCTGTAGTTATAGTGCATCAAACACTCCTTTTATACTGAAACTTGCTGAGTACGCTCGTACTCAAAGTATCTTCTTAACCCTTGCTAAATTCTAAAGCCGGGATAGACAACATCCACATCAAGTTATGCTCCAGGACTTATCATCCAAAGCTAAAGCTCTTCAATGAAGACAAGGAAGTCAACATATACCTCAACTCAAGTGAAGACGAAGTTACTGATTAGATAGGAATATAATCTCTAGCCAAAGAACCTATTCTGTAGTGTATTGCAATAGCAGCAATGCCAATCTCTTAGTTAAGATACTAGTCTTAATAGTATAATAGTTCTTGTGTTGTTTATCTTTAATTCTTCTCCGTAAGAAGTTATTTCTCTCTCTTTAACCTAGAGTGTTCTCTGGATCTTGTGTAAAGAGTGAGTTGTAACCTTTAGCCATGTATTGGACCCACTGTGTTTCTGTTGTGCCATTCTGAGGGATGTAATACTAGTGAACGGTGTTTCATTGGTGTTATGTCAACGACTATAGTATACTACATCATGCAATGGTATGCTGGGTCACCGCAAGACCTCTGTATTACATAAGCTTAACCTTGAGCTCGAGAATATCCAATGAAGAATCAGTAACACAGCAATGACCATATGACACAAAATTTATTACAAACAAGCTCATAACTGAACAGAGAACCAAATTATTATTACAAGCAGAGGTCACTAACCACAAACATCAAACAACGGAAGGCAAATTATGCTATTAAGTATAGAAAACTTAACAAATGTACTAAGAGGCCTAAAGCATAACGATGACGTCCCAACCCATAGATTCCAGGCTGCCGGCCGGGAACCCCAAGCTACTCGTCGATGTCGATGTAGTACGGAACTCGTCTTCAAGGGAGCACTTACTCTGCCAAAAGTATCAACAAAGCAAGGGTGAGTACATGGTGTTGTCAAGGGAGCACTTATGGCTGGTGGAGTTGTTTTGCATAAAGCTATCTTTGTTTGTAAAACAAGAGGGACAGGAAGCTCGTCTATTCAGAATATTTTAAAAGGGGATATGAGAGCGACGTCTCGAAAATATTGATCATCATATTTTTATATCCACCAAATCATCATCATCTACCAACTAGGATCACCCCCTCGTACCCATGAGGAAGCATCCTTAATCACACGTTGACCTGCCAAGTTTTACGATTCGGTTATAGTTCTCTATGATCTTAGAATCTAGTCACCAAGCGTTCATAACAGTGAACACGGCTTTTCGAAAAGATTTAACCCTATAGGGGTGTACAACTTTACCCACACGTACCAACTGACTCTTAATGCCAAGATATTAGCCCTCTTCCTTGGAAGGTTGGCAGAGGGTGGTTGGCCACGACCTTTACCTTGCTTTCGCCGAGACCATGAGTCACGCAATAAGGATGGTTCTGCCGTAACGGGTCAAGTCCCAAAGCCGGTCCTTAAAGATGTGAGGCAAGGTTGGTTTACCAGGGAATCCATCAACCCCAAGCAACCCGGTCCACGCTTCTCTACCTGTTATGAATGCACCTCCTTCACCCGGCAAATCTTTCAAAAGGTTTTCTATGCATATGTCGAATGGAACACCGAACTATGTGACTCATGGAATCTACTAGGCAAGTTAATCCGGCGAGGGGTTCCCAAGCCCCGTGTGGGTGTATGCTCATCTCGGTTCCAAAGGCAAGAACTCGGGTCCTAGTGGTGGCGAGCATGGGACTAGAAAAACCACATCCCACAGTGGCCTCCCATACAAGCCTTAGCATGTTTAACTTATATCACCTCTGATATCATCTCATCACGTTCTCCTGTCATACTAGATTCTTTGCATCTAATACATCATCTGGATGAACCAACACTAATAGCTATGCATGGCTAAGCAGGACCCAGATATAAGCTCTAGCAGTGCACACAAGCCAAACCTAGTTATGCTAGGAGCAGTGCATCAGGTAATATAAGCTCAAAGGGAGTAATGCAATAGATAGGATACTCTATTTATCGATGAAACACCACAGTAGAATTGTATGCATCATGGCAGGAATTGAAACACTTTCAAAAACATAGGATTGTATAATGGTGGGGCTATGCTTGCCTTTGCCAGTTGATAACCGATAAGCAGATCTTTGGGAGCCTTGTACTTCACTTGATTACAGTTGGTCAAGTATTGATATTCGATCTTAGATGGTGTTGACCTCGGGCTTCGATCTCTATCTCGATCTTGTATTCTACCGAGGAAGAACCAAACACCGGAAAGAAAGGGAAATAATCAACACATGGCATCGATGCAATTCTCAAACAAGGATGATGATATGACAAGTTAAAATGCATTGGAATGAAACCCTATAGAATGCTCGCAAATTAAACGGGGTTCCGAGGGGTGAAAACCCTAATTCAGAGAAACTCCAGAATCACCTGTGAGGGTTACTATGTTCTTCTAATTAACTTGTGATGTAAGTTGTTGAACAATATATGATTATAGCTTAGATAGGTAGTTCTCATTTTTCTAAACATTTTGATATATTATTTGTATTTTTGTGAGTTAATATGAATTACTTATTGATTTTACAAGTTTTAAATCATTTCCTAGAATTATTAAATCATCTTAAAAAGTTTTACTGCGTCATCACGACGTCAGCATAGGGCCTGGGTGTTTTCTCACCGAGGCAGAGGCTAGCCACTACGGCTGGCAGGTGAGGCCGAGGCCATGTCGGATGCCACCTTGGCACCACACGAGACTCGCCGAAGAATGGCCAGACGGTGGCGGTTGGCGTCCGAGGAGGGCGCAAGGGGATGCGGGAGCTATCCTATTCGAACCAGCGCATCGAGGCGGACCTAATATTGGCGGCGCCGCTGGCTATTGGTCACCGGAGCAACGAGCTCATCGGTGCACGGCGGCGGAGCTTGCAGCACAACAACGAGTGACGGCTACGGTGTTGGAGATATGCCCAAGAGGCAATAATAAAGTGGTTATTATCATATCTTCATACTTATGATAAATGTTTACATACCATGCTATAATTGTATTAACCGGAAACATTAATACTTGTGTGATTTGTAAACATAAAAGAGTCCCTAGTAAAGCCTCTTGTTAAACTAGCTTGTTGGTGAATATATGATCATGGTTTCCTAATCATGAACATAGAGATGTTATTAACAACAGGGTCATATCATTAGGAGAATGATATGATGGACACACTCCTATAGATAAGCGTAGCATAAAGATCAAGTCATTTAATATAGTTCATTTGCTATATGCTTTCTGATACATAGTAACCTAATTCCTTTGACCATGAGATCATGCTTATCACCATCACCGGAAGGATGCTTTGATGACATCAAACACCACACCGTAACTGGGTGGCTATAAAGGTGGCATTGAGTGTTCGGAAAGTATGGGTTGAGACACATGGATCAAGAGTGGGATTTGTCCATCCATATGACGGATAGATATACTCTGGGCCCTCTCGGTGGAATGTCATCCAATTAGCTTGCAAGCATGTGACTGGCTCACAAGGAATCACATATCACGGGAACGAGAAAAGAGTACTTATCGGTAACGAGGTTGAACTAGGTATGCAGAGATACCGACGATCAAAACCTCGGATAAGTAAACTATCGTGAGACAAAGGGAAATTGGTATCGTATGTAAGTGGTTCATTCGATCGCAAAGTAATCGTAGAAATATGTGGGAGCCATATGAATTTCCAGATTCCTCTATTGGTTATTGTTCGGAGAAGTGTCTCGATCATGTCCGCATAATTCACGAACCGTAGGGAGACACACTTAAGGATTCGATGTTGTTGAGTAGTTATGGAATGATGA
Organism: Avena sativa; assembly: GCA_916181665.1. NCBI lineage: Eukaryota > Viridiplantae > Streptophyta > Magnoliopsida > Poales > Poaceae > Avena > Avena sativa. The sequence goes on from OV702296.1 coordinate 84,557,947, forward strand.
GTAAGAGACCGAATGTTGTTTGGAGTCTCGGATGGGATCCAGGATATCACAAGGAGATCCGGAATGGTCCGGAGAATAAGATTCATATAAGGAAAGTCCTGTTTCGGAGTTGGGGAATGATTCCGTTGTTTTCATCGGGAATGTTCTAGAAGGGTCCGGAAGGTCCGGCACTCCGGAGGGGAAGGGTACATGAATGTGTCATAACAAGTTGGAATGGTTGCATCATGTACTAGGTGTCATTGCTGAGCAAAATAAAGGGATAATCAAATCCTAGTTTGAAAAGTCAAACGCCAATTTGAAAAGTCAAACGGCAAGTTTGCTTGGTGGAGGGAGAGTAGGAAACCTACTTAGGGAGGAAGTCCTACTCCCTCCACCCGCCGGCCAAGGAGGAGGAGTTGGAGGAGGACTCCCTCCTCCCAACCGCGCCTCCCTCCCACCTATAAAAGAAGGGGCAGGGGTGCCCCTCTTCCCTACACCTCTCTCCTCTAAACCCTAGCCCTAGCCGCCGGCCTCCACCAAGTCGCTGCCGCCCCTAGGGTTTGCCTAGCCGCCGAGTTGGGGCCTTCCCCTTGCCCTAGCCGCCGGTCTAGCTCTCTCTCCTTGGTGCCTCTAAACCCTAGATCGCCAAGGCCTCTCTCTTAGTCCACCATACTCGCTTCGGCTTAAGGCGAAGCCCTGCGAGATCTCCCCTCTACTTCCGGTACCACGCCGTCGTGCTGCTGGAATCGCGAGGAGAGTGCTACAACCTCCGCTGCCTGCTGGAACAAGGGAGAGGAAGGTCTTCATCGAGTACCGAACGTGTGACCGACTGCGGAAGCGCTGCTGGAACGCAGCGCCGGAAGGATCGTCTACGCGATCTTGAGATCAGCAAGAGTACGATTACATCACCCACGAGAATCTGCTCTCGTTAACCGCTTTGGAATCTTCGAGGGTGAGTTCCTCTATCGACTCGTTGCTACAATATAGTAGATAGATCTTGGCTTGTTTGTTTGCATGCGGTAGAATTTTTTTGTTTTCCATGCTACGAACCCCTACAGTGGTATCAAAGCCGTGTCTATATGTAGATCTGTTGCACGAGTAGAACACAATGGTCATTGTGGGCGTTGATGCTTTTGTTGTCGATTTCTTCTTGTGTACTTTGCATCTTGCGGGATGGTGGGATGAAGCGGCCCGGGTAACCTTACATGACATCGTTCATGAGACTTGCTCCACGCTTGACATGCAACTTGTATTGCATAAGTGGCTTTGCGGGTGCCTGTTTCTCCCAACATAGTTAAGATTCAATTTACAACGGGTGATTGACAATACTAGTATCAATGTTGTGATTCTTGTTCGTAAGTTAGAGCGACACTTATTGAAAGCCCCAAACCACGTAAAATATGCAAAGAAAATTAGAGGCGTCTAACTTTGTTTTGCAGGGGTGTGCTGTGATGTGATATGGCCATGATTGTGATTATATTTGATGTATGCAATGTTCCTTATTGTAAGTTGGCAACCGGCAGGAGCCATATGGTTGTCTTTAAATTCTGTTAAGACCCACGTGTCTATTCAAAGTAGTTGTAATAGTTGAAGCTGGTGGACGACAACCATGGAGTGGCATCATTGACCTTGATGCAATGCCGGTGATGATGGAGATCATGTTCGTGCTTGAAGATGGAGATCGGAAGCACAAGTAGAAAGGCCATATCATATCACATATTATGAATTTCATGTGATGTTGATCCTTTTATGCATCTTGTATTGCTTAGTTCACGACGGTAGCATTATAAGATGACCCCTCAAGCACACAATTTCAAGTTTTAAAGTGTTCATCCTTAGTAAGCACCGTTGCAAAAGCTCGTTGTTTCGAAGCACCACGTGATGATCGGGTGTGTCAGATTCTGCGAGTGTATACAACGTGAGCAAGCCAGATTTGCTCATGCGGAAGCTAAGGTTGATCTTGACGAGCCTAGCATGTACAGACATGGTCTCGGAACACGGATCACCGAAAGGTAAAGCATGAGTCATATAGTAGATATGATGAACATGTTGATTGTTCGCCATTGAAGCTACATCAACTCTCGTGATGATCGGTTTTGATGTGGTGGATTTGGTTCGTGTGATCACTAAAACAATGTGAGGGATATTGTTTTGAGTGGGAGTTCAACGGCAATATGATTAAAAGTTGAACACTATTTATTATAAATTAAATCAAAGTGAATTTGCATAATTGTTGTAGTCATTGGCATCCGTTTACCACCTTGCGCTTAGTTATAATTGAGATGATAAAACTATAGAATTCTGGTTAGTTACTTTATGAACTGGTATCGTATTGTTTTGAAGTGTTAATCTAAAGTTTAAAAGTCCTATTGCAAACTTTCAGTAAGTTCCGGTTACTCCATGAAGTTTAATAACTGGTATTAAATCGAGAGTGAAAATTCCAAGAGTTAGTGTATGAGTATCATGTTTGTCTCCATGATTCTTGATATTCAAAGAATTGTCTTAATATCAAGGTTATCTAGGATCTGAAAGAGTTGTTTCAGAAACCATGATGTGTGGAAGATATTGTGATATCTGAAACGAAGTTTTGGTTGCAACATGATAGAGTATAATATGGCAAAAGTCATGTTCTCATATTTGATGATAATTTGCAAAGGGTTGGAGACACTAGTTGTCCTAATCCACCAAAAGGTTTTGGAGAGCAACATTATACTCGCGATTCATCTTTATAAGCTAAAAGTAGCTTGATCATGAATAATTCCATGATAAGGGTGAATATTTGATGTAGCTAAAATATTTACCACACCAATAGATTACTAAAGAATGGAATTTGAAAGCACACCAAACATTTAATGATGGTGATCTACTTCAAAGTGCAAGTCCAAAGACATTGGTATTTAATTATACACGCTTTGGACTATGTGTCATATGTATGACTCCACTATTGATGTTGTTAGATTCTTTCAAACAGAAAAGGAAATACTGAAAGAGAATCTCATAAATATATGGCAGAAAAGAAAAGACTAGAATTGTTCAGCTTAAGTATATAGATGATATACATGTTATGGCTATATTCTTTGCTTATTAAACAATGTGGTTCTTAAGTATTTGATACTGAATTTGTTGGTGTGAATCGTCATACGAAACAACACAATTCATGAACTACAATGGCCTAAGTAACTAGCAAAAGAATATGTGATGATGTTCATCGAGAACAAATAAAGGGTTATTGTGTTGCTCGTTAAACATCAAAGCTTGCCTTCAAGATTTGTTTTATCAGGTATTATGAGAACAAAAGGGTTGTTCAAATAATTGCCATAATCCATAAAAGATGGATGATTCACAAATCTTGTTGGAGAAATCACATCCATAAAACTAGTGCTAAAAATGTCGAAAGACAAATTGATTGAAAGATCACTTAGGAAGTGACATCACCGTTTAAATTATATTGGAAAGAAAACATGAAGAAACTCCATGTGGATGGAATTTTGGATTCTTTGATTTTTGATCACATGACGCTTGTGAAACTTTCCTAGAGATAACTAAAACTTCGTTCATAGGCCAAAAGGGAACGAATGACTAGCTTATTGGAACTTGTACATATTGTTGTACGAAGTCCATTATGTGTAGTCAAGAGCGATGGATTTCAACTTCATATGCTTTCTCCGAAAATTTGAGTGAATATATGAATATTTACTTAATAAGGATGAAGTATGAAACATTTGAAAAGTTCAAAGACTTTCAAGATGAAGTGCAAAATCATTGTAACAAGAATATAAATAGTTTATGATAAGATCATAAAGGAAGATATTTGAGTTACAAGTTTAGCATAATACCTAAGATTTAAGGAATCGTTCCGTGGATTTGCATGTCCCGAAACACCATAAGAGTATGGAGCGTTCGAGATATGTAATTAAATCTTGTTTGACATGGTAAGATCGAAGGTGTAATTCATAAAACTGTCATTATATTTTAAAGATTAAAAGCTTTAGAGACTACCATTTTTCCACTGAAAAGAGCTCCATCATAATCCGTTGAAATGACACCATATAAAGTTATGGTTTGGGATAAAACCCAAGTTGTCCTTTCTTAAACATTGGTATGCTATGCATAAGAAAGATGTTTGCAACCAAAGTCGGATGAACCTGTCTTTGTATGTTATTTCGAATAACTGTTAAGTAATCCTCCATAAAATTGGAGACAAAATTGTTTGTCACTTAGAACGTCAAGTTTCTTTGGGAAGAAATTTTTCGTGAAAAGATAAGTGGGAGGACAATAGAACTTTGATAAGGTTAAAAGAACCTTAGCTATATGTGCAAAGTTGCGCAGCACCGAAATGTGTTCCGGAGGCAGCAAAAATGCTCATGGATCACGTGCCTCAAAGGTTGTGGTTACGAAGATCAAAGTTTCTATTGAACCAAGTAGGTCAAGTAAACAATCAAATACCAAGATTTGAGGGTTGAATCATTATTTGAGAATAATGAACGTACTACATGCAAAGAAGCGATGATGGGCCCTGACTCCGTAAAATGGCTTGAAGCCATAAAATCCGTGATAGTTCCATACACGAGAAATCAAGTTTTGAACTTGAAGGACCCTCGAGAAAGGTGTAAGACCTTACAGTTGTGTTCGGATTTATAAAGAAATAGAGATGGATGTTGCACATCTATGAAATAGTCGACATGTTGGGAAAGCATTCACAACAATGTTCAAAGGTTGACTATGACAAGATTTTTCATAGCAATATTTAGTCTAGACGGATTAATGTAGCAACCACTACATATAATTTTGTTATGTGGTAATTGAATAAACAAAACAAGTTCTTCTAATAGAATTGTTACCTAGGACATGTGCATAACATGATCCATAGGGTTTTGTTAATTCAAAGGATGCTAAAAGCATATGCAAACTTCAATGGTTGAAGTAAGCATTGCGGAGTTGGAATCTTCACTATGATGAAACTGTTAAAGGAGTTTAAATTCGTCGGAGACAATGAAGATGCTTGCATTTGCAAGAAATTAAGTGGGAGCGCTAAGACATGTTTCTAATACATTATGTGGAAGACATATTGTTGATTGGAAATGATGTATCTTTTATTAACACATATTAAGAATTTCATCCCGATGAAAGACTTAGGCAAAACCCAAATATTTGGCATCAATAGACGCTAATATGGTTGTGCCGAAAGTACATAGATGATGTATTGAATGAGTTCAATATAGAAACTACAAGAAATGTTCTTGTCACACAGAAAGGATTGAATGAGTTCAATATTGATGTTATATTCAAGTGTATTGACACTTGGCAAGTGAAACAAAGATTCAAGTATAGATTGATACTTGATGTATAAAATCACAAAGAGTATTTATATCAATCATACTGTGATTTGTACAAATCCAGATATGTCCTATGCTCTAAATGTTATGAGCATATACCAGAATGATTTATAAGATGATCATTGGACGATAGTAAGGATATTCTTATGATCTTTTGGAAGAACTAAGAGTATATTATTTTGTAGAAGTGGCAAATAGATGGTTAGTTCATTGTAAAAGTACTACATTGATACTAGTTTTGTCACAAAATACAAATTAAGTTTATCTCAATCTGAACTAAGGGTGGTACAATGTAATGGAAAGTAAGTTCCATAATGGATTTGGATGAGTTCCAAAGTTAAGACATTGTGACAGATACTACAACAAAAGGCTGAGTATATGACTGCTATCATAGCAGCTAAAGAGGGCATTTGTGTCAAGTAGTTTGTTATCAAACTAGGTGTAGTTCACAGCGGGATAATACTATAAAGATATATTGTACGACAATATTATCAACATGTTTTAACCCCAAAGAACTAAAGGTCTCACCAAAGGACCAAATTTATACAAAGCCATCTCATTAGAGAATGAGTGATGCGTAGAGACGCAAAGACATGCAATTACACACGAACATGGAAGTGTCAGATCCGGAGATCAGTTGACCACTAGAAATCGTGTACATACGACACCAGAAAGCCATAGGTGATGAATACACAAAGGTTTGAAACTAGATTATTGACTCTAGTGCAAGTGGGAGACTATTGGAGATATGCCCAAGAGGCAATAATAAAGTGGTTAATATCATATCTTCATACTTATGATAAATGTTTACATACCATGCTATAATTGTATTAACTGGAAACATTAATACTTGTGTGATTTGTAAACATAAAAGAGTCCCTAGTAAAGCCTCTTGTTAAACTAGCTTGTTGGTGAATATATGATCATGGTTTCCTAATCATGAACATAGAGATGTTATTAACAACAGGGTCATATCATTAGGAGAATGATATGATGGACATACTCCTGTAGATAAGCGTAGCATAAAGATCAAGTCATTTAATATAGTTCATTTGCTATATGCTTTATGATACATAGTAACCTAATTCCTTTGACCATGAGATCATGCTTATCACCATCACCGGAAGGATGCTTTGATGACATCAAACACCACACCGTAATTGGGTGGCTATAAAGGTGGCATTGAGTGTTCGGAAAGTATGGGTTGAGACACATGGATCAAGAGTGGGATTTGTCCATCCATATGACGGATAGATATACTCTGGGCCCTATCGGTGGAATGTCATCCAATTAGCTTGCAAGCATGTGACTGGCTCACAAGGAATCACATATCACGGGAACGAGAAAAGAGTACTTATCGGTAACGAGGTTGAACTAGGTATGCAGAGATACCGACGATCAAAACCTCGGATAAGTAAACTATCGTGAGACAAAGGGAAATTGGTATCGTATGTAAGTGGTTCATTCGATCGCAAAGTAATCGTAGAAATATGTGGGAGCCATATGAATTTCCAGATTCCTCTATTGGTTATTGTTCGGAGAAGTGTCTCGATCATGTCCGCATAATTCACGAACCGTAGGGAGACACACTTAAGGATTCGATGTTGTTGAGTAGTTATGGAATGATGAGTAAGAGACCGAATGTTGTTTGGAGTCTCGGATGGGATCCAGGATATCACAAGGAGATCCGGAATGGTCCGGAGAATAAGATTCATATAAGGAAAGTCCTGTTTCGGAGTTGGGGAATGATTCCGTTGTTTTCATCGGGAATGTTCTAGAAGGGTCCGGAAGGTCCGGCACTCCGGAGGGGAAGGGTACATGAATGTGTCATAACAAGTTGGAATGGTTGCATCATGTACTAGGTGTCACTGCTGAGCAAAATAAAGGGATAAATCAAATCCTAGTTTGAAAAGTCAAACGCCAATTTGAAAAGTCAAACGACAAGTTTGCTTGGTGGAGGAAGAGTAGGAAACCTACTTAAGGAGGAAGTCCTACTCCCTCCACTCGCCGGCCAAGGAGGAGGAGTTGGAGGAGGACTCCCTCCTCCCAACCACGCCTCCCTCCCACCTATAAAAGGAGGGGCAGGGGTGCCCCTCTTCCCTACAACTCTCTCCTCTAAACCCTAGCCCTAGCCGTCGGCCTCCACCAAGTCGCTGCCGCCCCTAGGGTTTGCCTAGCCGCCGAGTTGGGGCCCTCCCCTTGCCCTAGCTGCCGGCCTAGCTCTCTCTCCTTGGTGCCTCTAAACCCTAGATCGCCAAGGCCTCTCTCATAGTCCACCATACTCGCTCCAGCTTAAGGCGAAGCCCTGCGAGATCTCCCCTCTACTTCCGGTACCACGCCGTCGTGCTGCCGGAATCGCGAGGAGAGTGCTACAACCTCCGCTGCCTGCTGGAACAAGGGAGAGGAAGGTCTTCATCGAGTACCGAACGTGTGACTGACTGCGGAAGCACTGCCGGAACGCAGCGCCGGAAGGATCGTCTACGCGATCTTGAGATCGGCAAGAGTACGATTACATCACCCACGAGAGTCTGCTCTCGTTAACCGCTTTGGAATCTTAGAGGGTGAGTTCCTCTATCGACTCATTGCTACAATCTAGTAGATAGATCTTGGCTTGTTTTTTTGCATGCGGTAGAAATTTTTTGTTTTCCATGCTACGAACCCCTACATACGACGTGCAAGGAAGAAGGAGGGAAGGTGCCTGAGCGCCAGTATCTCACCCCGGAGCGATTGATGGTGACAGCGAGGTGAGGCGATGACCGGAGCAACGGCGAGGCGAGCGGCGAAGCACGTCGGTGACGGGGAAGAAGCGGGCGATGCGGTCGATTGGCAGTGCCTGAGCTCGATTCTGTTGGCAAGGAAGACCGGCACGATGAGGCGGAGCTCGTGGTGGCGTCGGTTGGGCAAGTGGAGCACGACAACGACACGACGCCGGCGGCATCTAGAGCTAAGGTTCGGGCTCGCGTGAGGGTGAAGAGAGAAAGAGAGGTCTCTGGAGAGGGGGAGAGTGGATGAGGGCGAAGGAGACGTGGCCGCGTCATTCTTATCCACCCTCGGAGCTCGACGGACGGCCGGGAGAAGGCGGCGGGGATCGACGGCGGCGCCGACGACACCCAACTACTTTCTCCCGAGGAGGAAGACGACGAAAGGGGTGCGAAGCGGTACTGGTCCTGGGTGGGTCAGACTGGGCCGCAGAGCTATGCACGTGAGCAGCGGGGAGAGAGGGAGAAGGAATGGGCCGGCCTGGCTGGCTGCTGCTGCCTATTTTTTGTCAGAAATATTTTTCTATTTAGTTTTCTTATTTCTTTCTTTTGCAAACCCATTTCAAATCTGTTTTTGAATAATTCAAAAATACCAGAAGGTTTTCTAAATATATAAAATACTGTAGGAACCCCTTTAGGCAATTTGGGATACATACATTTTGATACTTTTCAAAATATAAAACCATTTTAGAAGGTTTTAAAGAGAGAGGGTAAACTAGGGTTTTAGGGTTTGCATTTTATTTTCTTGGCATGCATTTTAGATATGATGCTCATGAATGCACAAAACAAACCCTAATATAGATTAACTAAAATTGGGGTGTTACACAAGGTATGCAAACTTCAACGGTCCATTTATGGATTGAAGCAAGCATCCCGAAGTTGGAATCAACGTTTTGATAAGGTGATCAAAAGTTTTGGTTTTATACAAACTTATGGAGAAGCTTGTATTTACAAGAAAGTGAGTGGGAGCTCTGTAGCATTCCTAGTACTATATGTGGATGATATATTGTTGATTAGGAATGATGTAGACCTTGTTAATAGTGTCAAGTATTATTTGAATAATAGTTTTTCAATGAAAGATCTTGGCGAAGCAGCTTACATATTAGGCATAAAGATTTATAGAGATAGATCGAGACGCCTAATATCATTGTCACAGAGTACATATTTGGACAAAGTTATAAAGAGGTTTGGAATGGAAGATAGCAAGAAAGGGTTCTTGCCTGTGTTTCCCAATAAGACCTTGAGTAAAACTCAAAGTCCCGCTACGGCAGAAAATAGAGAAAGGATGAGTAAGACTCCCTATGCCTCAGCCATAGGATCTATCATGTATGCCATGCTACGTACTAGACCCAACATTACATATGCTGTTAGTTTGACTAGCAGATATCAAAGTGATCCAGGAGTGGATCATTGGACAACGGTCAAAAACATCCTTAAGTACTTGAGAAGAACTAAGGATATGGTTCTTTCTTATGGAGGTGATGAACAACTCGTTGTTAATGGTTACATCGATGCTAGTTGGAACACCGATCCGGATGATTCCAAATCTCAATCTGGATACGTATTTACTTTGAATGGTGCAGCAGTTAGCTGGAGGAGTGCAAAGCAAAGCGTTATGGCGAGATCTTCAACTGAATCGGAATACATAGATGCTTCAGAAGCTTCATGTAACACCCCAGTTCTAGCTAATCTCTTATTTAGGGTTTGATTGTGCATCATAAGCATCATCTCTATCAATGCATGCAAGAAAGAATAAACAAAACCCTAAAACCCTATTTCCCCTCTCTTTGAAATGCATTCAAATGGTTTTCATATTTTGAAAACTACCAAAAAATGTTGGATCCCAAATTGAATACTTGGACTCATAAATATTTTACATATTTTATAAAAGCCTCTTGTGTTTTAAAAGAATTTAAAATAGATTTGAAAATGATTCACAAAAGGAGAAAACAGAAAAATAAATGGAAAAATGTTTTAGAAATAAAAACAAGTCAGACTAGCTAACCAGGCCGCAGCCCAGCTAGCCCACCTTCTCCCTGTCTCTTCCTGACGCCCACGCTTGCAGCGTGCAGCCTGCAGCCGGCCCATCACGGCCCAATCCCACTTACCTGTTCGTCGTCTCCCTGGAGTCGTCGTCGACCTCTCGATCTGCCGAAGCAGCTCGCTGTCGGCACGTCGCCGACCGCCCCGCGTGGAGATCCTCGCCGCTGCTCCGGAGAAGGATAAGGACCAGCCCTGGACGCTTCCCCCTCATCGTATCCTCTTCTTTCAGTTTCCCTCGCTCCCTATCGCCAGCTCCTGAACCCTAGTGCCATGGCGACCTTGCAGCCCCGCTGTTCTGAGCCCTCCCTCTCCTCTCTGGGAACGCCTTCGTCTTCTGCTGGACATCATTTTCCATCCAGCCAACTAAATCAAGTAGGGGAGCTCTTCATCGCTGCAATTGGAAGCTCCTTCCCGAGCTCCGACCGTCGCCTTTAGCATCGACTCCGGCCGCCCTCGAACTCACAGACCGGTCCCTGAGCTTCGTGGTGAGCTGTTGAACATCTCGGTGCCCTCCATCCTCTCCCTCTCACTCTGTAGCCGTCCCTCGCCATTGATCTGGGAGCTCCCCGCCGGATGACGTCATGTCGACATCATCATGACATCAGCCAACGCGGGTCAGTCCCCAGTCAAACCTGGTGGGTTCCATCCTGTCCACGTGGAGGCTGAGGTGGCCTGGGCCCCTCTGTTAGCCACTGTGGGTAAGCTCTGCCCCAGTAAGGAATGTCCCCAGCCCTAGATGACGTTATGCTGATGCAATAAACCTCTTTTAATAATTCCAGAAATTGATATAATCTTGTAAAAAGAATAACTTATTATTTATAAGTCAAAAAAATAGAAATAATATATAAAAATGTTCAGAAAAATGAGAACTACCTAATTAAGCTATAATCATGCATTGTTAATCAACTTAAATGACAAGTTCAATTAGAGAACAAAATCAACCCCTCTCATATACATTCCGGAGTTTTCCCGAGTTAGGGTTTATACCCCTCGGACCCCGATTAAAATGACCAAGCATGTTTAGAGTTTCAATTTCAATAACTTTTAACTTGTCATATCATCATCCTTGCTTGAGCATTGCATCGATGCCATGTGTTGATTGTTTCCTTTCTTTCCGGTATTTGGTTCTTCTCCGGTAGAATATGATATCGGAATCGAGATCGAGTCCAAGACTGAAGATCAAGATCATCGAAGGTCATCGACGAACAATGCCAACAAGATGAACCCTGGAGAGCTATATCCTTGTGGTTTTCGAACAAGTCAAGATGATGAATCCGAAGATCTGTATTGGGTATCAACAGGAAAAGGAAAGCATAGCCCCACCATGATATAATCCTATGATTTCGAAAGTATTTCAATTCTTGCCATGTTGCATACGATTCTACTGTGGTCTTTTATCGATAGATATAGTATCCTATCTGTTGCATACTCCCTTTGAGATTATATTACTTGATCCACTACTCCTAGCATAACTAGGTTCGGCTTGTGTGCACTGCTAGAGCTTATATCTGTGTCTTGCTTAGCTGTTGACTCTGGTTCATCCAGATGACGTATCAGATGCAGAGAATCTAGTTTGACAGGAGAACGTGATAAGATGAGATCAGTGATATGAGATTAAACATGCTAAGGCTTGTATGGGAGGCTACAGTGGGATGTGGTTTTTCTAGTCCCATGCTCGCCACCCTTAGGACCTTAGGTTCTTGCCTCTTGAACCAAGATGAGCGTACAACCACACGGGGTAAATGGGGACCCCATGATTGACTAACTTGCCTAGTAGATTCCATGAGTCACATAGTTCGGGCGTTCCATTCGACATATGCATAGAAAACCTTTTGAAAGATTTGCCGGGTGTAGGTGCATTCATAACAGGTAGGTAAGCGTGGACCGGGTTTCTTGGGGTAGATGGTGCCCCTGATAAACCAACCTCGCCTCACATCTTTAAATAACGGCTTCGGGATTTGACCCATTACGGCGGAACCATACTTATTGTGTGACTCATGGTCTCGGCAAAAGCAAGGTAAAGGTCGTGTCCAACCACACCCTCTGTCAGCACACCAAGGAAGTGTGTCAAGTGGCAATAAGAGTCGGTTGGTACGTGTGGGTAAAGTTGTACACCCCTGCAAGGTAATAATCTTTCGGAAAGCCGCGCCCATGGTTATGGACGACTTGGGAACGGATGGGAGATCATAGAGAACTTGAACCTAATCGTAAAACTTGGCAACTAATGTTTGTTAAGGATGCTTCCTCATGGGTACGAGGGGGTGATCCTAGTTCAGATGATGATGATTCGGTGGATATCAAAAGATGATGATCAATATTTTTTCAGAGATGTCGCTCTCTTATCCCCTTTTAAAATACTCTGATTAGACGAGATTCTTCCCCCTCTCTTGTTTTATAAAGAAAGATGGCTTTTCGCAAAACAACTCCACTAGCCAGAAGTCTTGGGGAGTATACCCTGTACTCACCCTTGCTTTGTTTATACTTTTGGCAGAGTAAGTGTTCACCTGAAGACGAGTTCCATACTACGTCGACATCGACGAGTAGCTTGGGGTTCCCGGCCGGCAGCCTGGAATCTATGGGCTGGGACGTCATCATGCTTCAGGCCTCTTAGGCCATTTGTTAAGTTTGCTATACTTAATAGCATAATTTGCCTTCCGTTGTTTGGTGTTTGTGGTCAGTGACCTCTGCTTGTAATAATTTGGTTTTCTTCTCATATATGAGCTTATTGTAATAAATTTTGTGTCGTAGGGTCACTGTTGTGTTACCGATTCTTCACTAGATATTATCGAGCTTAAGGTTAAGATTATGTCAAACTGAGGTATGGGATTTGTTAGCCCTGATCCCGGGGGTGTCACAGTTTTTGGTATCAGAGCAGTACCGACCGTAGGAAAACCTTGCTATTGGTCGATGTTGAGTCTAGTGCTTGTGAAAACTATTTTAAAAGCTGAAAAGTATTTGCGCAAACTCTAGTATGCTTCTTTTTCTCCTTATCCAGTTTTGCTCTAACTCTGGGTTATCTTATCTGGTGTTGATTTCAAAAAATGTTTGATATCTCTTCTAGTCTTTCAAAGCTTAGGTGCCTTCTTGGCATGCCGTTTCTAAGCCAGTTGACCTAGTGTTGAGTTCTTCAGAGTTGTGTGTGTTAAGAATTCTTTATTCCCTTTGCTCTGCTTCATCTGAGAGATTCCTTTCCATCATGATCTCTTTATCTTTTGGACCCACAATATTATATTGTTGGATCTTCAGTTTTCTGTTCTAGGCTTCGAGGTTTCCTTTCGCCTTGTGTGCCTCCTTTTCGTTTGTTGGGTACTTCAGAAGTCGTTTCTTCTCTTGGAAGCTACCTCGTGAATACTATCTTGCAGTGTACACTATGTCAATCAAGTAGTAGTTACTCCTTTCTTTGGGTTTTAACCCTTGGACTTGAAACTAAGATCCCTGATTGTGCTAGATTCCGGTATTGTGAATCTTGTACATGACGCTGATCTTTAAACCAAGATCCATTCCTTTCTCCCCTGTCGTTAATGCTCACACATTACCTCAGAATGGCTGGTACTACAATTCTAGCCTTCAAGCTTGTGGTTATTGTCATGACTGAATTGTGACAATTAAGGACTTCCCCTACCACATGATATGGCAGATGTAGATGTTCTTTAATGGAACAAACAGATCACGACAAGAGTACTCCTCGGGAGTCTCACATCTACACTCGTGACTCTGCCACACCTTACCCCTTCTTTGCATTGGTTTTCGGAAGATTGTTAATCTATGCATCCACATCTCGGGATTCTATCCTGAGTATGTTCTTTTTCCCTTGTTGTTTTCTGACCTTTGTCTACCATTTGGTAGCCAAGTAGTAATGTGCATCGGTGTCTTCCGATGTAAGATACTCTTGTGGTCCGTCAAGACAACCCATTTTAGGATGTCAGGAGAAACAAACTCCAGTACCTCGTCGTATCTAGGACCAGGTCAAAACGTTGTAATCTACAGATTAAGAGGCGTTGATAAGCTTCTGTCTATTCTACCTTAAAGTATCACACCCTTTTATACTAAAGAGGTTGTGCTGAGTTTCATGACCCCTTAATGAAGTGATACTTCCACACATCTTTACTCACCCTCCCTCGAGCTTTCGCGCTCGTGAGTGATGCGTGTGCGTAATAATGTGGCCATCTAAGATTCTAGCAATTCTTATTGTTTGAACTCTAAGGACATTTGAGTCATTCTTAGCGTGATTGGTTAACCCCGTCACTAAGCAAAGGATGATTGAGCTACCAAGTCAGTTATTCTGGTACACTCTTCTCGGTCAAAGAGTTAGGTTTGTGCCGAAGCTCTGAGACTATGTCTTCTTGCCTTACCAAGCAAGTTTCCTCTGGAACTAAGTGACATATCGGTGGTTCGTGATATTCTAGATGTGTACTAGAAGTATCGCCATGTTGCCACATGACCGAGTTATCAAGTTCTTGAGCAAGTAAGTTCTCTGAACTGCTCCTATCTCCAAGGATCCGTAATTGGATACCCCTAAACTAGTTGGTTGAGCTTAAACAACAACTTGGAGAGTTGTAGTACAAAAGTTATATCCGACTTTGTTCCTTCTTAAAGGGTTGCCTAGTTTTGTTCATTTTGAAGAAAGATAGCATTTCCTTTATGGATATGTTATCTTACCACACCTTTGATTTGATTTGGGTTATCGTCAAATCAAACTCAGTTCCAAGGACTATCTTGATGATGTTTCTTCTCGTGATGTTTCACTTGAGTACATCTTCATGTCCCTTGATCTGACCAATACTTTTGTCTTATTCAAGCAACATATGAGTACATCTTCTTAGAGTGTTTTTATAAGTTTGTTGTTGATCCCATCAATGACATCCTTATCTTCTCCATGCTAGACAAGATTCATATGGAACAATTGACATTAATGTTGGAAACTTTCGAGAACCATCTTCGGGTCATTTCGAAGTATATGTTCTGGATGTTAGAAGTAACCTTCTCTGGTTCACGTGCAATTGTTGAAAGATGTCGCCGTGAATTCGAGAAGAGTTATCTTCCTTTTCTTAAGGACACATGTGTGTTTTATTGTTAGTACTTTATGTGTGCACAGCTGTCTTCCGACAAGTTGCTAAATGCATAGGTCTAGCAATCTAGCTCATCTTTTGGAGCTTTACACTAAAGTCCATACCTTGAGAATCTAGTACCTTTACCTTTGTGGTAAATGTTGCGAACTTTCTATTCGGACATGCTAAGTCTGAAGTATCACACCACTTAACCTAATCTGAATCTCAAGCAGCAATGATGGTTGGTGTTCCTCAAGGTTTTGACATAGGTTTGTTTGTAATTCTGGCAAGGATGATCTAATGGTTGACACACCTAGCCAGAAAGACCTATTGTCATGTCCTCCTGAATCAGCAATATCAACCCCTCTTCATGAGGCTTCTTCTATAATTGAATATAGGAGTTATGCTTATGGTCTCCTTTGTATCCGAAGTCCGACCTTTACTTGGTGTCTGATTTCTCGAACATCAAGGAGAACATTTAAAGTAGTGTTGCTAAATGTCTCTCAGTCAATCCTCCAGACCCTTTATGTTGGCAAGTGTCTTGTTGTGCCAAGTAATTGAAGTTTGAGAATGAAGTTTCTTTCTTCTCGTGTCATCAGGAATCTTCTTAACTATTTATCCTAGTGGTGTAAAGTAATATCATGATCTTGGCAAGGATTTTGGTATACCTGGATGAATAAAGAGTTTCCTTTGTTCTCTCAACCATGTTTTAAGAGTGACTATGATTTTGGTAATCAGAAGTTCCTCTTGCTACATGTTCCTTGCGACTCTTGTGAGTCCTCCCCACCAAAACACCTTTCCGTCTTGGCCTTCTATTGAATGAAAAAAAGTGACCCTTCTGTGTCAAAAGTAGTTCAACAGCTTGGTTTTGTTGATCCCTATCTCTGCAACCTAAAATCTCTACTTAAGCTGTTTAGTAGAGGTTCTTCATCGAAGTCTGTGTTGTTTTCCTTCTGTTGTAAGCTTTCCTTTTCAGAAGCTTAAACCCTTCTGAAGCTCCATGGTCTCAACCCTTATGAGGACCATCTATCCAACAACTTGAAACCTTCTCCTTTTGTTTCCTCTATTACCTTGGCGTGTTTCATGTTCGTCATCTCAGAGTTGTTTCTAAACACTCCATCCATGAGTTGACCATGAGATACTCCGTATGCTATTTAGTGTGTTTCCCTCTTATCTTTAGACTGACCCTGTTTCTTTCTCTCTCCGTCTCTTTTCCTACCTTTGGAATCTCGGGTCGAGATTCTCGCAAGGGGGATAGATCTGTAACACCCCAGTTCTAGCTAATCTCTTATTTAGGGTTTGATTGTGCATCATAAGCATCATCTCTATTAATGCATGCAAGAAAGAATAAACAAAACCCTAAAACCCTATTTCCCCCTCTCTTTGAAATGCATTCAAATGATTTTCATATTTTGAAAACTACCAAAAAATGTTGGAGCCCAAATTGAATACTAGGGATCATAATTATTTTACATATTTTATAAAAGCCTCTTGTGTTTTAAAAGCATTAAAACAGATTTGAAAATGATTCACAAAAGGAGAAAACAGAAAAATAAATTGAAAAATGTTTTAGAAATAAAAACAAGTCAGACTAGCTAACCAGGCCGCAGCCCAGCTAGCCCACCTTCTCCTCTCTCTTCCTGATGCCCATGTGTGTAGCCTGCAGCCGGCCCATCACGGCCCAAGCCCACTTACCTGTTCGTCGTCTCCCTGGAGTCGTCGTCGACCTCTCGATCTGCCGAAGCAGCTCGCTGTCGGCACGTCGCCGACCGCCCCGCGTGGAGATCCTCGCCGCTGCTCCGGAGAAGGATAAGGACCAGCCCTGGATGCTTCCCCCTCATCGTATCCTCTTCTTTCGGTTTCCCTCGCTCCCCATCGCCAGCTCCTGAACCCTAGTGCCATGGCGACCTTGCAGCCCCGCTGTTCCGAGCCCTCCCTCTCCTCTCTGGGAATGCCTTCGTCTTCTGCTGGACATCTTTTTCCATCCAGCCAACTAAATCAAGCAGGGGAGCTCTTCATCGCTGCAATTGGAAGCTCCTTCCCGAGCTCCGACCATCGCCTTCACCATCGACTCCGGCCGCCCCCGAACTCACCAACCGCTCCCTGAGCTTCGTGGTGAGCTATTGAACATCTCAGTGCCCTCCATCCTCTCCCTCTCGCTCTGTAGCCGTCCCTCGCCGTTGATCTGGGAGCTCCCCGCCGGATGATGTCACGTCGACGTCATCGTGACATCAGCCAACACGGGTCAGTCCCCAGTCAAACCTGGTGGGTTCCATCCTGTCCACGTGGAGGCTGAGGTGGCCTGGGCCCCTCTATCAGCCACTGTGGGTAAGCTCTGCCCCAGTAAGGAATGTCCCCAGCCCTAGATGACGTCATGCTGACGCAATAAACCTCTTTTAATAATTCTAGAAATTGATATAATCTTGTAAAAAGAATAACTTATTATTTATAAGTAAAAAAAACAGAAATAATATATCAAAATGTTCAGAAAAATGAGAACTACCTAATTAAGCTATAATAATGCATTTTTAATCAACTTAAATGACAATTTCAATTAGAGAACAAAATCAACCCCTCTCATATACATTTCGGAGTTTTCCCGAGTTAGGGTTTGTACCCCTCGGACCCCGATTAAAATGACCAAGCATGTTTAGGGTTTCAATTTCAATAACTTTTAACTTGTCATATCATCATCATTTCTTGAGCATTGCATCGATGCCATGTGTTGATTGTTTCCTTTCTTTCCGGTATTTGGTTCTTCTCCGGTAGAATACGATATCAGAATCGAGATCGGGTCCAAGACTGAAGATCAAGATCAAGATCATCGAAGGTCATCGACAAACAATGCCAACAAGATGAACCCTGGAGAGCTATATCCTTGTGGTTGTCGGACAAGTCAAGATGAATCCAAAGATCTGTATTGGGTATCAACAGGAAAAGGCAAGCATAGCCCCACCATGATATAATCCTATGGTTTCGAAAGTATTTCAATTCCTGCCATGTTGCATACGATTCTACTGTGGTCTTTTATCGATAGATAGAGTATCCTATCTGTTGCATACTCCCTTTGAGATTATATTACTTGATCCACTGCTCCTAGCATAACTGGGTTCGGCTTGTGTGCACTGCTAGAGCTTATATCTGTGTCTTGCTTAGCCATGCTTAGCTATTGAGTCTGGTTCATCCAGATGACGTATCAGATGCAGAGAATCTAGTATGACAGGAGAACGTGATACGATGAGATCAGTGATATGAGATTGAACATGATAAGGCTTGTATGGGAGGCCACGGTGGGATGTGGTTTTTCTAGTCCCATGCTCGCCACCCTTAGGACCTTAGGTTGTTGCCTCTTGAACCAAGACGAGCGTACAACCACATGGGGTAAATGGGGACCCCATGATTGACTAACTTGCCTAGTAGATTCCATGAGTCACATAGTTCGGGCGTTCCATTCGACATATGCATAGAAAACCTTTTGAAAGATTTGCCAGGTGCAGGTGCATTCATAAGAGGTAGGTAAGCGTGGACCGGGTTGCTTGGGGTAGATGGCGCCCCTGATAAACCAACCTCGCCTCACATCTTTAAGTACCGGCTTCGGGATTTGACCCGTTACGGCGGAACCATACTTATTGCATGACTCATGGTCTCAGCGACAACAAGGTAAAGGTCGTGTCCAACCACACCCTCTGTCAGCACACCAAGGAAGTGTGTCAAGTGGCAATAAGAGTCCGTTGGTACGTGTAGGTAAATTTGTACACCCCTGCGGGGTAATAATCTTTCGGAAAGCCGTGCCCACAGTTTTGGACGACTTGGGAATGGATGGGAGATCATAGAGAACTTGAACCTAATCGTAAAACTTGGCAACTAATGTTTGTTAAGGATGCTTCCTCATGGGTACGAGGGGGTGATCCTAGTTCAGATGATGATGATTCGGTGGATATCAAAAGATGATGATCAATATTTTTTCGGAGATGTCGCTCTCTTATCCCCTTTTAAAATACTCTGATTAGATGAGATTCTTCTCCCTCTCTTGTTTTATAAAGAAAGATGGCTTTTCGCAAAACAACTCCACTAGCCAGAAGTCTTGGGGAGTACACCCTGTACTCACCCTTGCTTTGTTTATACTTTTGGCAGAGTAAGTGTTCACCTGAAGACGAGTTCCGTACTACGTCGACATCGACGAGTAGCTTGAGGTTCCCGGTCGGCAGCCTAGAATCTATGGGCTGGGACGTCATCGTTATGCTTTAGGCCTCTTAGGCCATTTGTTAAGTTTGCTATACTTAATAGCATAATTTGCCTTCTATTGTTTGGTGTTTGTGGTCAGTGACCTCTACTTGTAATAATTTGGTTCTCTACTCAGATATGAGCTTGCTGTAATAAATTTTGTGTCGTAGGGTCACTATTGTGTTATCGATTCTTCACTGGATATTATCGAGCTCAAGGTTAAGCTTATGTCAGACTGAGGTCTGGGATTTGTTTAGCCCTGATCCCGGGGATGTCACACTTCACAAAGAGGCGATATGGATGAAGGAGTTCATTACAGAGCTTGGTGTGGTTCCCAGTGCGCTGGATCCAATGTCTATCTACTGTGATAACATGGGCGCCATAGCCAATGCGCAAGAACCAAGGTCACACAAGAAGCTGAAGCATATCAAGCTGTGTTTTCATGCTATTCGAGAGCATGTCAAAGATGGTGACATAAAGATTTGAAACGTACACACAAATCTGAATGTGGCTGATCCGTTGACATACTCCTATAGATAAGCGTAGCATAAATATCAAGTCATTTCAATGGTTCGTTTGCTATAAGCTTTCTAATACATAGTAACCTTATTCCTTCGACCATGAGATTATGTTAATCACCATCACCAGAAGGATGCTTTGATGACATCAAACACCACACCGTAACTGGGTGGTTATAAAGATGGCATTGAGTTTTTGGAAAGTATGTGTTGAGGCACATTGATCAAGAGTGGGATTTGTCCATCCATATGACGGATAGATATACTCTGGCCCCTCTCGATGGAATGTAATCCAATTAGCTTGCAAGCATGTGACTAGCTCACAAGGGATCACATATCACAGAAACGAGAAAAGATTACTTATCAGTAATGAGGTTGAACTAGGTATGCAAAGATACCGACGATCAGACATCGGATAAGTAAACTATCGCGAGACAAAGGGAAATTGGTATCGTATGTAAGTGGTTCATTCGATCACAAAGTAATCATAGAAATATGTGGGAGCCATATGAATTTCCAGATTCCTCTATTGGTTATTGATCGGAGAAGAGTCTCGGTCATGTCTGCATAATTCACGAACCGAAGGGAGACACACTTAAGGATTCAATGTTGTTTAGTAGATATGGAATGTAAGTAGGGAGACCGAATGTTGTTCGGAGTCTCAGATGGGATCCCGGATATCACGAGGAGATCCAGAATGGTCCAGAGAATAAGATTCATATAAGGAAAGTCCAATTCCGGAGTTCGGGAATGATTCTAATGATTTCATCAGAGAGGTTCTAGAAGGGTCTAGAAGGTTCACCGGACCGGAAGGGAAAGGGTACATAAATGTGTCATGGATAAGTGGAATGATTGAATCATGTCCTAGGTCACTTGGTTGGGTGTTTGCAAGAAACAAATTAAGCTCCAAGTTGAAAGTTAAAAGGCAAGTTTGAAAAGTCAAATTGGGACAATGTGTCCTAATGGAGGAAAGAAAGAATCCTTCTTTCCCTCCACCACAAGCCAACTAGGAGAGGGAGTTGGGGAAGGATTCAAACTCCCCTCTCCCAAGCTGCCCTCCCTCTCATAAATAGAGGGGAGGGGTGCCCCAAGGACACACAACACCAGCCCCTCCCCACCTATCCGCCGCACGCCGCCTCCTAGCGCTGCCGCCACACCGCCGCATAGCACCGCTGCCGGCTCGCCATCGCTACCCTAGCCACCGCCGGCCACGCCTCCTCCTATCCGGCCCTCTAAACACTAGATCGCCAGAAACCCTAGATCCACCATAACCTGCTCCGGCTTAGGCGAAGCCCTGCAGGATCTTCCCTCTACTTCCGACACCACGCCATCATGCTGCCGGAATTGGGAGGGGAGAACTACAACCTCCGCTGCCTGCTGGAACAAGGGAGAGGAATGTCCTCATCGAGTACCGAACGTGTGACCGACTACGGAAGAGCTGACGGAACGCAGCGCGGGAAGGATCGTCTACACGATCTTGAGATCGGCAAGTGTATGACTACATCACCCACGAGAATCTGGTCCCGTTAACCGCTTTGGAATCTTCGAGGGTGATTACTCTAATCGACTCATTGCTACAATCTAGTAGATAGATCTTGGCTTGTTTGTGTGCATGCGGTAGAATTTTTTTGTTTTCCATGCTACGAACCCCTACATGATGCACCAATGTGACAGAAGATACATCACCACATCCATTTGAGTGTACGTGTGGATCATTGTGGTTTGGTAAATAACACATGAAATGACTCTAGGGACTCAATGTGTCAAACCATATCCAGAAAGCCCCTGGAATGCAACCGACACATGGAATGATGCACCAGTGTGACATACGTTGCATCCCCACATCAACTTGAGTGTGTGTGGTCATGTGGATCATTGTGGTTTGGTAAAGAACACATGATACGACTCTAGGGACACCATGTATCAAACCATGGCTAGAAATCCTCAAAAAGTCCATGGAATGCAGCTGCCACATGGAATGATGCACTAGTGTGATAGAAGTTGCATCACCACACCCACTTGAGTGTGTGTGGTCATGTGGATCATTGTGTGAAAGAACATGTTGGGCCCCCATGTGTGGTTTTGGTAATTAATGACAATCTTTATGGACTAATGTGCATATTAAGTTGCACTTATAGGATTTGTCCATTGGCATCGCTTGGAGGATGTGTTGGCTTCAAGGTCGATGAAATGAGAAGAAGATGTGTTGTGCAAGCTCAAAATGCGCCATCTATAGAAGTTCTCATGTTTGATGCTTGCCATCCTCGGTGATCATGGATCGATGATAATGAATCAAGAAAGGCGGTCCATCTTGAGAAGTTCAGGTTCGTCTACATCGAGCTCAAGTGGAATGCTCAAGGCAAAGGTATAATCTTGATAGGTTTTCCCTTTTGCCGGTCTCATGTTGTGTGTGGGAGACCGGGTTTAGGATAGATAACTGTACTATCAAGAGGGGCTCTCGAATGAGTAACTCGATCATATCATTCAGAGAGAGCTCAAACCTTTGCATACTTGCATCATCGTATTTGGTTGTTATTTGGTCTTATCCATGTGAGGATATAGAGCTTGTGGTAATCTCCATAACAAGCTCTTGTTCATCAAAATCGGATCTTCCGTTTATATCTTGTTGCGATTTTGATCTATGCGGTTTTTTGGTTTCTCACCAAGTGAGGTATCTCACATTATAATACATGATACATTATAGGGTAGCTATTGTCGTCCTATTTCCAACGCAATTGGAATCGGGTCAAAGGGAGCCACTAATCAAAAGTTATTGACGTTTGAATATTGGCTCTTATTGAATTTAAAAAGAAAAAAGAATAAGTGTTTCCTGGGCCGAGCGGTAGTACCGCTGGGTACTACCGACCTAGTCTGGTGCGCTGCGTGCCCTCTCAGAGCCTTCCGGCTGTGGCTACCGGCCCTAACGGCCTGGCCTGGTAGTACCGCCCGGTGGTCCGGTACTACCGGCCGGCCCAGGCGCCCACCCCACAACGCCCGCTCACTTCCAGCCCAACTGCTCCCGCACGCTGCAGCCCCGCCTCCCCAGCTTGCTGGACCAGCCCAACCGCCGCTGCTGCGGTCTCGCGCCTGCTGGGCTCCTGCCCGCACGTCGCCCAACGCTCGCTGGCGCAAGCTTTCGCTGCCGCTAGCTGCCTTCGCGCGCGCCTCTCCCTCGCTCCCCCGCAGCCGCGCCAAATCCCGCATGCATCGCCTCGCTGGGCCCGTGTGCCGCCGCCGCTAGCTGGACCCACCTGCTGGCGCGTGCGTCACTTGCTCGCGCATGCTGCCTGGCCCGCTCGCGCTGGCCCTGCTCACTACACGCCCAGGACCGGTAGTACCGGTTGAAAACGGTACTACCGGACCGTTCCGAAAAAGAGCCCAACGACCAACTTTTTCTGGGGCTGCTATTTAAGCCATTTGCCCGTTTTCAGTTCAAGTCGCTTCTTCCTCTTTATTAGTCTAAGCTTTGTCCACTCTTGCTCTAGATTTTGAAGCTTGATTAATCTCTTCCCCTCCGATGATTCTTGCCCATATTTGAGTGTAAGAGAGAGGAGATCTAGACCCACGTTTTGACCTAACCGATTCATCTCTTTGTGAGTGTATCTTTGGAGATCTAGACTTCGGGGGATTTTGTGTTCTCTTTGTGTTCTTCCTCTCTTGTTCCACCAATAGTTTCAGTAGCTTTGTTGGAACTTGAGAGTGAGGGATTTGAGCATCTTTGTGGTGTTCTTGCCATTTGCATTAGGTGCATTGGTTTGAGTTCTCCTCGGAGGATTTGGTTTGTGATACTCTGTCACATCCCAAGATTTTCCAAATCTTGTAATGTGAAAAATAAAATAAACAAAATAAATTTCTGTTGAAAATCAGGGAGAAAAGAAACTTTTGTTTCTAAATGGAAACTCAAAATCCCATCTTGAACAAACTTTGGTAAAGTTTGAATTCAACAAAATCCAAATCAAAAGAAAATGCATTCCTCAATGAATGTATCTGGAAATTAAAACACTTGGAAAATAAATCCAAATCCTAAAACCCTAATGGAATAAAAATCATTTCCAAGTTATCTCCAAGCCTATGGATTTGATCCATATAAAATTTTTCAACAAACATTTACAAATGATCAAGAAAGACAAAAAGAAATATTATAAAACCATATAAATTGGTTTCACTTAAATTGGAACCATAAATAAAATCTTGTGAATATAATAAGATAAGGAAATTAAATTCCCAAAGCTAATCAAGCCCTTATCTAAAATCCATACCAAATGGTGAACAAATAATCCTAAAGATATTTAAAAAGATAAATAATTATCAAATAAGATTTTACAAATTGGAATCACCAAGTTTGGATCTCTAAATAAAAAGATATGGATTTTATAAGATGAAATAAGAAATATTAAATAAAGAAAACTTAAAGACCAAATAAATCTTGGCCTAATCCAATAAACAAGTGGAATGAATTTAATCCAAATCCAGATAAAAATATTGGATAAAGAATTGCCAAAATAAAATAAAATGGCATAAACCAAATCCTATTGGAATAAAGACAAATCCAAATTTTAAATGATTAATAAATCATATTGAAAACCTTTCCAAATAATTCAAGATGAATTATTTGACACCCAAATAACCAAATAAAAACCTACTGAAAATAATTGGAATGTTTTGGAAAATCAAATAATTATTAAATCCTATTTAAATTAAAAACTAGAGCCTATTTGGGATAATTAAAAGACCTTAAAAAGAATAAATAAATTATTCTAAAATGAGTTCAGAATGTTTTATTAATCAATACTTAAACCTACAAAATTTTTGGCAATTATTTGAATTCAAATGAATGATTGAATTGCTTGTTTAAAATCAAAACAGAAAATAAAATCAGAAAAGAGAAAAAGTTTCAGAAAGAAAAAAAAATAAGAAAAGAAAACAGCCCAGCTAAACCTACCCCAGAGCCCAGCCCAGCAGGCCCAAATCCCCAGCCCACCCAGCTCCTCTCTTTTCTCTGCTCGTTCTTTTCTCACCGCAGGCCGCACCCCCTCACTCGCTGCAAGCCTGGACCCACTCTTCCTCTCTCTATCTCACTGTCAAAGAGGACCCACCGCCACGATGGCATCGTCTTCAAACCGCGCGACCAATTCTGTCCCCTCACTCCGGCCATTTCCAGCGTCGATTACTCGTGTTCAATTCGCCTAAATGACGCACTAATCCCGCCTAGTGATGATGCTCGTGAAATCGCCTCCCTCCTCTCTCCCTTTCCTTCCAGTCATCACACCACCGGAGCCCCAGGCTGTCCATAATTTTTGCTCGAAACCTCACTACCACCGACGAGTCCCCTGTCAAATTCCGGCAAGCCCCGACCCTCTCCTACCTCCTAGCTCACACCAGCTTGATCCCCATCATCTCACGCACCTTCCCGTGGTCTCCGTTCGCCCACGCATGCTCCACAGCCTCGCCTCCGTCTTCGCCTGAGCGCCACCGACGGCTAGATCAACTCCGATGAGCTCCCCTGGTAATCCCTGACCGCCCCCTCCTCTCTGGTTGACACTAGCATACTCTCCTCTCTCGTGCGTGTATAACGCACCCTCTGTTTTACATTGGCGTGCCTTGTAGCCTCGTCCCCGACAACGGCCGAGCGTGCCCGACGGAAGCAGGGACTCCGGCGAGCAATTGTCGTCACCCCCGTGCGCCCCTGACCCTGTGGAGACCACGTCGAGAATCAGCGCAGCCCCGCGAACTCGGTGAGATACCCCACTCCTCCTCTAGCTCCCTGCATCACCAGTACCACCCTCGTCCGAGCGCGCCGCCGCTCGCCGTTGACCTTGTGCCGCCAGTCTTTGGTCCAGGCAAGGCTGCCTGTTAGATCTTGATCCCATGGCCACGATAGAATCATTAAACGAAGCGTTATGGGCTAATCTGATCCGTGCGATGTAACTTGATCTAACGTCTCACAACACGTGATCCAGACGAATCGATACCAGCGTATTAGATCAAGACACGTGTCCCTGCTGATTTGTTTAAAAACAGAATAGTTCTATTAGATGTTCCATTTTGTAAAATCTATAACTTTTAATCTACACGTCCAAATTTTGCAAACTTTATATCAATGGATTCACAAAAACAAGACCTAGCCAACCATGCACTTTGTTTAGTAAAAAGCTTATGTTAAGATGTTTGTTTTTGCAGAAACTTGTGTATGCATGTTTAGGATATAAAATTTATTCCAAAATGATTTTGAGGATAAAATCTTTGGAAAAAGGTGTGTTTTGAACCTACTGACCATAGGAAACAAATTGTGGAATCAAAAATGTATTTGGTGAAGCAAAAGAATAAATCTTTGATTTAAACCATTTCTAGTCAAACAAAAGTAATGTTTATTTATTTAAAAATGCTTTTAGTAGAAAATCCTTGGGAAATGTTTTGGAATAAACTCTCTGACCCCAAACACCAAGTTTTATGATTTGAAAATGTATTTGGTGAACCCTATAAATTTTTTGCTTTGCTAAAGACATTTTCAACCACATAAAATAATGACTTGATTTAAAAACTGGTTTATGAAGTGAAAATTTTAGAAAATGATTTTGCCACTTTATAAAAGGACAATTAGGTGTTTTCAAATGTTTATGAACCTTTAGAAACCACTTTTACAAATAAAACAATCTTTAGCATGCTTGCATGCATTGTTTTGTTACTATGATTTTATCTGATGAATTGCTTGAATGGTAGATTGAGATATTGTTTGTTTGATTGAATTGTAGTGATTTGAAGTGAGTGAACATTGCAAAGATCAAGGAGTGAACTTATACTCTCTACCAAAAAGGCAAGTGATGGTTCATACTTTGTCCCATTATTTTCACTATGCATTAGTGATATTTCTAAGTAGGACTTGCATAGAATTTTTGCTAAGTATAAACCATGCTCTGGGAAATCCTAGTAGATGAAACCTTAGTGAATTTCCTAAGTTAAGATTCCTACTACTATCATGCTTAGCTTAGCTAATAGAAAACAAGGGTGGAATATATATTCATGCTATGGAAAAATTTCTAAGTCTGAGGACTTGTGTTTTGTTTAATAAAACAACTAAGTGAATGAATCACCTGGGTGGAATGGAAAGAATGGTTTGTGTTGAGTGGTTCACAAGGCCCATTTCTATGGTTTACCTTGTGTATCTCACTTGTGGATGGCCACCCAGTAACAAAGAGATTTGAGATGTCAAATGTTGAGAAGCTTCAAGGGCAGCCACTTGGCATTATGGGCTCTGCCTGGATCACATAGGTTGCAAGAACTTAGCCAAATGGACAGTTGGTGGTAGGGGAATGATAGGTTGGAACGCGTCCATTTTGGTCTAAGGGAAGGCTTCTGAAAGATCTTGTCTTGGTGAAACCAAGTCTTGTGGGGAAAGTGCACCACCTCTGCAGAGTGTAAAATCTAAGTACTTAGCCATGTCCCTGGCAAAGGAAAATTTGAGCATCAAGACATGGAAGCTATCAAGAATCTCATCATCCCAATTTCAAAGTTAAAAACTTGTGGTTAAACAAGGGTTTAAGGTACACCAATTTCTATTGGTGGTTCCTTGGGAAAGATTATTTTTGTCAAGAAAAAACTTAGTGTTTTCAAATGATAAGGAAAATCTATTTTGAGCAAAGTAAGCCTAAGCTCCACTTAGCCAAATGCATATAGATGATAGACTCCACTATACTACCATAGTATCACTTGCCAACACAATTCAAATGTATTGACCCTTGTGGCTGTAACTTGTTATGTTGCAGGTTTGTTTGATATTAGTGAAGTAGGATTACAAGTCTACAACCAACATGTCTGCCTGTGGCACTTTGAAGATGAAGGACCCCATGCTTATAGATATTCTGCTGCAATGTAATGTAATAGCCAAATGAGCTATGTAAGATGTAATAAATTATGTTATTCCTGGTTATAAAGTTGTAATATGACCTTTGTTTCTTGATATTACATCTTAACTGTGGATGCTAGCTATTGATCCAGGGACTAGCATTGTAAACACAGGGATCTCTACCTTATTAAAGGTTGGGAACCTTACATACTCGTTGGAGCTTGTCCCTCTTGGGTTCTTGGAACCCTAGACGGTTTTGTGGCCTTGGTGTTGTTTGTTGGGAGCCTCCAATTAAGTTGTGGAGAAGTGCCCCAACCTTGTGAGAGGTTCCGGTTGCCACCAACAAGTGCACCGATAGTGGAAGTGTGGATCGATCCCATTGGGGTGAGATTCACCGAAGAATAAGGGAGGCCTTTTGTGGCGTAGGTGGTTAGATACCACCCCCTCTCCAAACGAGACGTACTCCATGTTGGGAGGAACTCGGCAAAATATCGTCGTCCCCGCGTGCCTCGGTTATCTCTATACCCGAGCTCTTACTTATGCACTTTACTTTGTGATAGCCTTCGTTCTTGAAGTAGATATCTTGCTATCACATTGTTGCTTGTATTGCTTAGCATAAGTTGTTGGTGCACATAGATGAATCCTAGTTGTTCTAGGTTGTGCTTGACAAAGTAAACGTTAGTTTTATTCCGCCTTTGTTGAGCCACTCTAGGAAAAGTTTTAATCGCCTATTCACCCCCCCTCTAGGCGACATCTGTATCCTTTCACTGTGGTTTGGTAAAAACACATGCAATGAATCTGTGAACTCCATGTGTCAAATCATGGTCATAAATCCCCAGAAAGCCACTCGAATGCGGCCGCCATATGGAATGATGTACCGGTGTGACAGAAGTTGCATCACCATAACCATTGTAGTGTGTGTGGTCGTGTGGATCATTGTGGTTTGGAAAGAACATATGCAAATGACTCTGGGGAATCCATGTGTCAAACCATGGTCTAAATCTCTAGAAATCCACTGTGATGCAGCTGCCACATGGAATGATGCACTAGTGGGACATAAGTTGCATCACCACATCCACTTGAGTGTGTGTGGTCATGTGGATCATTATGGTTTGGTAAAAGTATCTGAAAAGTACAGTTGATCTTCTGTGATCCCAATGTGATGTAAAACCACAGAAGCATGCAACTAGAAGGTTTCAAATTGTAGTTTTAGTACTTGCTTCACAAATGAAAGCCCTTTTTGACTTTGAGGGTGATTTTTTTAAAATTTCAAACAAAAATGGCTAGATACAATGCTACCATCATTAGGAATGTGGTGATACCCCCTTGTTCCAATTTTGAGTCCATTTGAAGAAAGGTAGATGAAAACATGGTACACAAGTTGCTCTTTCAAGTAGTCTGACATGATCGTTGACTTAACTACCCCCACATTTCAGAGTGGACTGCTAGGGGACGTTTTTTTCCAAAGTTTTTCATTTTTTATTCAATGTATTTGCCACACAATGAACAAATTTGAAGGTTTCCAAGAGAATTTCTCAATTTATTATGAAATTTACAAGGCTTGGTCAACCCAGGGTTGACCAGAGTCTTTCAAGAGATTATGAAAGCATCTGAAAAGTACAACTGATGTTCTGTGGTCCCAATGTGATGTAAAACCACACAAGAAACTAGAAGGTTACAA
This sequence comes from Avena sativa, assembly GCA_916181665.1. Lineage (NCBI taxonomy): Eukaryota > Viridiplantae > Streptophyta > Magnoliopsida > Poales > Poaceae > Avena > Avena sativa. Next base: position 84,587,378 of record OV702296.1, read on the forward strand.
ATTTTAGTTTTGGTACTTGCTTGAAAAATGAAAACATGTTTTTGTGTTTGGGGGTGATGTTTTTCAAATTTTGAAACCATAATGTCTAGATAGAATGCTAGCATCATTAGGGACATGGTGATACACCCTTGTGCCAAATTAGAGTCCATTTGAAGAAAGGTAGATGAAAAAATGGTACACAAGTGGCTCTACCGAGTAGTCGGACATGCTCGTTGAACTAACTACCCACATTTGATAGTGGACTGCTAGGGGGCATTTTTTCCATGTTTTTCATTTTCTTGCAAAGTATTTGCCACACAATGACCAAATTTCAAGGTTTCACCAGAATTTGAGAATTTCTAATTTTATTATGAAATTTACAAGGTTTGGTCAAACCAGGGTCCAAATGTGATGTACGACCACACAAGCATGCATATAGAAGGATTCAAATTGTAGTGTTTGTACTTGCTTCACAAATTAAATCCTGTTTTTGAGTTTGAGGGTGAAATTTTTAAAATTTTCAAAACAACATGGCAAGATAGAATGCATATTATCATCATTACATACCATTGCGCAAACATAGGTATATAATTACACAATAAGTCACAATGATTCCCATACATATTAAACATGGTTCGTACACTAATTATTCCACAAGATCAACAAAAGTTCTTGACAAGCTACCAGACATATACAGAAACATAACTGTTTGCGGCTTCACTGGAGCCACTCTGTTTGCAGCATCAGCTGCAGCTTCTCTATTTGCGGCATCAGCTGCAGCCTCTCTGTTTGCAGCTTCCGGTGCAACCTCTCTCTTTACAATTTTAGCGTCACACTCAGCTATGCTGCATTTCCGACAAAAGGCTCCCTTTGCTTGTCTTCCTTCTTGCAACTAGGGCAAAACACGAGGAAAGTTTGAAAGAAATGGATATAAGCATACATCTGGTAGGCCACGTAAGCATCTATGGTTGCATACTTCAGGTTTATATCAGACAATGGTCTCTCCTCCCAAAAATCGTGCCTATCTCTAGGGAAATCTTCCTTCATTTTGGTGTACGACGGATTGATGATTATATCCACGAGACTAGCCATTCCATCCCTCTTCTAGCCCCCTTTGATCTTGACAAGATCTTGAATATCGATCCACTTGTGCTCAGGAATTTTGATTCCCACATGATAAAACTTGACAGAATAAGATGTTTTGTCGATAGTGCAGAAAACAATTCCTTTATGCACAAGGAATTGGCACAGCGCCGAACACTTCTTGTCAGTCCTGGAAGTATGTAGTTTGTCATCATAAAATGCATGACCAAAACAATGACAAGATGAGTAACTACAAATGTTGTCCATGCAAGATCATCATCTCTGAATATATTGTTAAGGTACAAAAGTTTAGTAAATGCAAAATCAAGACTCTCAAGTATGGTTTGTCATAATTTTTTTGGTCCTAAAGTAGTTGCAACATGACCAAATGGATAGATTCCATACACAATAAAATTCACTAGTTGCAAAAATGGAGTAATTGCAAGATCCCCACTATAATAAAATTTGGGACTACGTCTATTTAGACAATGCAATACCATATCCTGAAGAAAAATTGAAACTACAAAAAATTAGTAAATCCAAGGTGAACACTCTGAAATTTATATAGTCATAATTGATTTGGTACTAACAGAATTCAGTAAATGCAATATGAGCATATGGAAAGATTGCAGTACTTGCAAGAACAACATTTGAGCAAAATTTAGGACTAAGAATGTTTAGTAAAGACAAGATGAACTGATTAAAATCATACAAGTGACCATTAAAAGTAAGAAAACCCTGAAAGTAGTAAACTAAAGAGATCATATCTACAAACCAGGAGTAGTGGTAGATGAGGACGTGTTGCCTCATTGCCAGTTGAACGACGACAACATCGTTTTCGTACAAGTCCTCCTCCTTGGTGTACTCGAGGTCCAATCCGACAAACTTGTCCTCGTCTTTCTTAAGACATTCCTCGTACATCCTTAGGACTCGCACAACTGTATCCTCCTCGTTGGTGTAGACGACATGTATCTTTGTATTGCCATGGGCAATGAAGCTTGTCTCTCGAGTGTAACCTTCCATGGAGGCAAGGAGTAGACATAAAGAACAACATATGGGATGCAGAAGATAGAGGACAAGAGTAAGAAGAAGGCTTGAAGCAAAACAAGGGAAGGCTGGAACCGTCGCTGCGATTCATACGTCCTTGTGGAGAAGCGTGGCGGCGGCAAGGAGAAGACAGAAATAATAACGAATGGGAAGCAGAAGACAGAGGACAGGAGGAAGAAGAAGAGGGCTTTCTTCCAAACAGGGGATATGCTGGAACCATCGCTGCGATTCAGATGTACTTGTGGAGATGCGTGGCGACGATCGTTCCATCTTCTGAGTAAACAAATATTTAAAAGGAGCCCTAATTAAAAAGAATAATAACGAGGATATATGCGTCTTGTGCTGTCACGTCAATTCAAGATATCGGTTGTTTAGTCATGTCCATTGCGTCACCTTTAGCTTATGTGCTCTGCATCACTACTTATCACATGTCAAATCCTAGCATGAAATTTAATTGCGCATACACATGTCTCGTCTGCGTGGAAGGCAAGGAAGGGGGGCTATAATTAGTGAGGGTGGGCACGAGGACCGTCCAAAGGAAGTGAAAAATTAATCTTGAGGGGAATGCAGGGTCCCACCTGTCAGCGAGTGAAGGTCGGCATACGCAAACGTGAGTATGTTTAACTTGGATCGTGCATGGCGGACCTCTATTCCACTGCATGCAAGTGGCATAGAACCAATTTCATCCAGCGCTAGCATCGCCATGTAAGAGCATCACTAGCAATGCAACTACCACATGGAAATATAGAATCATGCACCAGTGTGATAGAAGCTACATCACCACATCTATTGGAGTGTACGTGTGGTCGTGTGGATCATTGTGGTTTGGTAAATAACACATGAAATGACTCTGGGACTCCATGTGTCAAAGCATGTCTAGAAATCCCCAGAAAGCCCCTGGAAAGGAACCGCCCCATGGAATGATGCACCGGTGAGACAGAAGTTGCATCCCCACATCAAATTGAGTGTGTGTGCTCATGTGGATCATTGTGGTTTGGTAAAGAACACATGATATGCCTATAGGGAAACGATGTATCAAACTATGGCAAGAAATCCTCAGAAAGCCACTGTAATGCAGCTGCCACACAGAATGATGCACCAGTGTGATAGAACTTACATCACCACATCCATTGTAGTGTGTGTGGTCACGTGGATCATTGTGATTTTTAAAAGAACATATGCAAATGACTCTGAGGACTCCATGTGTCAAACCATGGTCATAAATCCCCAGAAATCCCCTAGAATGCAACTGCCACATCGAGTGATGCACCAGTGTGAAGAAATTGCATCACCATTGGAGGGTGTGTGGTCGTGTGCATCAAGGTGGTTTGGAAAAGAACACATACAATGACTATATGTACTCGCATGTGTCAAACCATGGTCAGGAATTCCCAGAAAGCCCCTGCATTTCCACTCCCACATGGAGTGATGCACCGGTGTGACAGAAGTTGTATCCCCACATCAACTTAAGTGTGTGTGCTCATGTGGATCATTGTGGTTTGGTAAAGAACACATGATGCGACTCTAGGGAGACCATGTGTCAAACCATGGACAGAAATCCCCAGAAATCCACTGCAATGCAGCTGCCGCATGGAATGATGCACCGACGTGACAGAAGTTGCATCACCATATCCATTATACTGTGTGTGGTCGCGTGGATCAATGTGGTTTTGAAAAGAACATATGCAAATGACTCTGGGGACTCCATGTGTCAAACCATGGTCATAAATCCCCAGAGAGCCCCTAGAATGAAACTGCCACATCGAGTGATGCACCAGTGTGAAGAATTTGCATAACCATTGGAGGGTGTGTGGTCGTGTGCATCAAGGTGGTTTGGAAAAGAACACATACAATGACTATATGTACTCGCATGTGTCAAACCATGGTCAGGAATTCCCAAAAAGCCCCTGCTTTTCCACTGCCACATGGAGTGATGCACCGGTGTGACAGAAGTTGTATCCCCACATCAATTTAACTGTGTGTGATCATGTGTATCATTGTGGTTTGGTAAAGAACACATGATGCGACTCTAGGGACACCATGTGTGAAACCATGGCCAGAAATCCCCAGAAATCCACTTCAATGCAGCTGCCGCATGGAATGATGCACCCGCATGATAGAAGTTGCATCACCACATGTAGAGGTCCCAACCTTTAATAAGGTAGAGATCCCTGTGTTTACAATGCTAGTCCCTGGATCAATAGCTAGCATCCACAGTTAAGATGTAATATCAAGAAACAAAGGTCATAATACAACTTTATAACCAGGAATAACATAATTTTATTACATCTTACATAGCTCATTTGGCTATTACATTACATTGCAGCAGAATATCTATAAGCATGGGGTCCTTCATCTTCAAGGTGCCACAGGCAAACATGTTGGTTGTAGACTTGTAATCCTAATCAATCAACTTCACTAATATCAAACAAACCTGCAACATAACAAGTTACAGCCACAAGGGTCAATACATTTGAATTGTATTGGCAAGTTTCACTACTATGTAGAAATAAGTGGATCCTATCATTACATGCATATTTGGCTAGTAGGGTTTTAGACTCATTTGCAGAAAGCAATAATTTATCCTATCTTTTCAAAACAGTTTTGATCTTTTGTCAAAATCTTTCTGAGCTCCTTGGTACACCCCAAGTGCTTCAGGTCTTTGCTAAAATCTCTTGAGCTCCTTGGTACACCCCAAGTGCTTCAAGTTTTTGTTAAAATCTCTTGAGCTCCTTGGTATACCCCAAGTACTTCAAGTCTTTGTCAAAATCTCTTGATCTCCTTGGTACACCCCAAGTACTTCAAGTCTTTTATCGTCACTTTAAAGTTTTGCTTTTAGAAATTGGAAAGTCGAGATTTCCCATAGCTTCAGGCTTTAGTTGCTCAGTATTGTCCATACCCAGGGACACGGCTAAGTACTTAGAATTTGATCTTCTGCAGAAGTTGTACACTTTACCCACATGACACAATCTCATCTTGTTGCCACCAGTGGCCGCTGGATAAGTACTCACCAAGATGGAGTACTGGCAGATTGAGAATGTGACGAAGTCTTTCCATAGGGTCCTCCCATACACAATGCTAGCTTGTCTTCAGGCACCAATGTAGGGTTCCTAGTTCCCTCATTCCCAGTTAACCTGAAGACCAATGCATGGGTCTTCCCAATGTAGTTGACTAAGCCAGAGCCATATTAGCATGTGGCTGTACACGGAAGCCACTGTTGGAGAAACATGTTCAATCTCTAAGTCCCTGGGTGGTTTTCATCTGGTGCACAACAAAAAGAGATTGCCATATAAACATGGTTCCTCTTGTTGCCACCTTGTCCAAAACTTGAGTATCCTTGTCCACCCAGGTGGTTCATTGAGTACTTGTTTTATTATATAAAACATAAGTCTTTTCTCAACTTCATAAAATCTCACATGTATCTCTTCTCAAAATATATAGCATGGCTAAGCATTTTACAACTACATTGTTTTCACTAAGGAATGTATAAGGGTATCCTATTAGGATTTAGCATAGCATAAGTATAGAAATCCTTTTCATGCATGTTTCAAAAATCCACTAAGTATAATGAAAATAGTAGGACATGGATGATAGTGTCACTTGCCTTTTTGGTAGGTAATGTTGGTTCACTTCTTGATCTTGCTAATATCACACTCTTCTAACTTCACTACAAATCAATCAAGCAAACATAGGTTCAACTAGCATTCCAAACAATAATCAAACAAATCAATCACACATAAAAAAAATAGAAACTAAGTCGTGCTTGCAAGCATGCCAAAAAGATAGTTTTATTTGCAAAGGTGGTTTCTACTAGGCTCTAAACATTATAAGGCTCAAAGTGGTCATTTTCTAAAGTGGCAAAACCATTTGCAAAAGGGTTTTATCTAAAGACCATTTTAAATCCAATCATTATTTCATGTGATTGAAATTGTTTTTAGCAAAGCAACAATTTTATATTGTTCATCAAATAAGTTGTTAGTTCACAAAATTTGGTGTTTAGGGTCAGTAGATTTGAATAAAAACATTTTCCAAAGGTTTTTGTTCAAAAAAAATCAATTCCATAACAAAATCAATATTTTATTTGACTAGAAATGAGCTAATTCAAGTTTTTATTCCTAAACTTCACAAAATACATTTTTAAATCCATAAGTTGGTTCCTAGGGTCAGTAAGTTCAGAACAAACCATTTTGCAAAGATTTCAACCCCATATTCTTTTTGGAATAAATTTTATAACCTAAACAAGCATACAAATGTTTCTGCAAAAACAAACATTTTAACAGAAGCTTTTTGCTAAACAAATTGCACGGTTGGCTAGGGCTTGTTCCACTGATTCCATTGATATAAAGTTTGCAAATTTTGGACATGTGGATCAAAAGTTACAAGGTTTACAAAATTGCATCTAAATCAGATTCGAATTTTTGTTTTAATTCGACTAGTGCCATGCGGCGGGATGTTACTGGCTGATACCGATTCGGGTGGATCGGCCTCTGTGGGGCGTTGGATCTAAACAGATCGCGCGGCTCAGACGTGCTCGTACCCTTTCGCTCAGGTTCTAATATTAGCCATAGGATCAAGATCTAACGATGTAAATCTGATTGACCAAACTCGAGCGGCGCTGACGGCGGTGAGCGGCAGCGCGCGGTCGGACGATGTGCTAGCGGTGGTTACAGGAAGCAAGGATGACAGAGGAGGGTCTCACCGTGATCACAGTGACGTGGGGATGCTCAACCTGCTCGTGGTTGATGAAGGGGCGCACAAGGTTGCGGTTAATCGCTCGTCTGAGTTGAGTCTGACGACGGCCACGCTCTGTCGTCGTCGAGGACGGCGCTACGGGTCACGAGGAAACAAATGGGAAGCATGGTCAGACGCGCAAAGACATGGCGATGATGCGTGCGTGATTGAGAGGGCTCGGGGTGGTTGGTTCTTACCAGGAAAGCTCGTCGGAGGCGAGACAGACGGCGGCGGCGAATCGAGCTGGTCCTTGCTGACACTCTGGGGCGAGCGTGGGCGAACTAAAGGCACAGGGAGGTGCGCCTAGGTCTGGGGAGTGTGTGATCTTGGTTGAGGAGGCAAGGCGGTGGCTGGGCTCGCTGGAATTGGCTGGGGACGGTGGTCGGAGCAGTGGTCGTGCAGACCAAATCAAGGGCAGCCTGGTGACTCACGTGCAGCAGTGTTTGAGGGGAAAGGAGGAGGAGACCGAGGCAATTAATACTGCAGGGTCACGGCGAGGATTAAACGCGGCATTGAAGCGAATTCACTCGTGGCATCAACGGCAGGAAACGGCCGGCGAGTTTAACGCGAGGAAGACGACGCTGAGCTGGCGTGGGGCCGCGCTGTCTGTGAGAGAGAGGAAGAGGGAGTGGGGCCGTGTGTTCAGTGACTCCGCGGGTCAGTTTTTCGGTGGAAAACGTTTCGCCGAAAGGGGAAGGGAAACTGAGCTGCGACTGGGCTTCCTGGGCCAGGTGGGTTGGGTCAGGTCTGGTTCTATTTTTTTTTCTAATTGCTTTATCTTTTTCTATTTTGAATTTCTGTTTTGAAATTCAAACAACAAATCAAACACTCAAAACAATTCAAAACTCCTCCAAACTTTGCCTTGAGTTTTGGTTCTGTTTAACAACAATAATCCAAGTCCCAAAATAATATATTATTTTTTTATTTTTGGGTCCATTAATAATTAAATAAAATGGATCTTAGTTATTAAATCAAATAGGATTTGATTTATTTAAAACTCCATTTGAAATCTAAATATTATCAAAACCAAATTAGTAGGTTTTATTTGAAAATAAAGAACACTTGGAAAACTTATTTAAAATAAAATAACAAGTTTTAGTGTTTAATTAAAATGGGGAAAAGCCTTTACTTTAATAAAATTGGTTTATTAGTAAACTCTCATTATTTTATTTAAATAGACTTTTATTCCATTTATCAAATAGAAATACTTTATTTCAAAAGCTTGGCCAAGGTTTAATTTGGCTCTATAAAATAATCTTTATTTATATTTCTACCTTTTCATTTGAAAACCAAATTTTTTTATTAAAAGATCCAAAAATAGTATTTCCAAATATTTTTAACTTTATTGTTTATTTATGTTTTTAAATCCCTTTAGGATTTTATTTGATCAAATAGGTTTTGAAAGTTTCCAATTGGAATCAAAAGTTTCTTCTCACCCTGAAAATCAACAAAGTTTTATTTTAATCATTTATTTTTCACATTACAAGATTTGGAAAATCTTGGGATGTGACACCACATCCATTGTAGTGTGTGTGGTAGCGTGTATCAATGTGGTTTTGAAAAGAACATATGCAAATGACTCTAGGGACTCCATGTGTCAAACCATGGTCATAAATCCCAGAGAGCCCCTAGAATGCAACTACCACATCGAGTGATGCACCAGTGTGAAGAAGTTGCATCACCATTGGAGGGTGTGTGGTCGTGTGCATCAAGGTGGTTTGGAAAATAACACATACAATGACTATATGTACTCCCATGTGTCAAACCATGGTCAGGAATTCCCAGAAAGCCCCTGCATTGCCACTGCCACATGGAGTGATGCACCGGTGTGACAATAGTTGCATCCCCACATCCATTTGAGTGTGTGTGGTCATGTGAATGAATGTGGTTTGTAAAATAACACATGCAATGAATCTATGGACTCCATGTGTCAAACCATGGATAGAAAGCCCCTGCATTGCAACTGCCACATGGAGTGATGCACCGAGGTGACAGAAGTTGCATCACCACATCCACTTGAGTGTGTGTGGTCATGTGGATCAAGGTGGTTTGCAAAAGAACACATGCAATTAATCTATGGACTCCATGTGCCAAACCATGGCAAGAAATCCCTAGAAAGCCACTGCAATGTAGCTGGCACATGGAATGATGCACCAGTGTGATAGAAGTTACATCACCATATCCATTGTAGTGTGTGTGTGGTCGCGTGGATATGAAAATGACTCTAGGGACTCCGTGTGTGAAACCATGGTCAGGAATCTCTAGCAAGCCACTGGAATGCATAGTTGAACTTGTGAACCTTATGCTTGGCATAAATAGCAACACGTAAAGCCCAATACCACTTGCACACGCCATGTTTTTTGATTAGATATTGAAATATGCATTATATATACCTTTTATGGCCATTTTGTTCTAATTTTTCTTAAATTTTACAAAAAAGAACTGTTTTTGTTGCCATCGAACTGAATGAACTAGTGGTCTGATCCAGCAAACCAGTGAACCAGTCGTCTCACCGGTTCATCGTCTGGTCCGGTTTTTAAAACTATGTGCGACTGCCAAATGTAGGGTCCCACATGTCATAGAGTGAAGGTCGGAACATGACTACGTTTGACTTAGATCATGCATGGTAGACCTTGATTCCACTACATGCAAGTGGCGCAGAACCAATTTCAGACAGCACTAGCGTTGCCACATAGAACCGCCGTTTTCCTCCACTTCCACCCCAGTACGAACGATCATGCACCGTTCCACATACTAGGAAGGGCAGTTGCAATCTTACAATAAGTAGTTTCACTCTTCTCCGTCTCCTTTCCTCCTCCACGGCCTCATCGTCTTCCTCTTCCACGGCCCCATCCATTTCCACCGCCACGACATCACCCTCTTCCTCCGTGTCCTTTCCTTCTTGACTGTAGTCATGGACCGGCGGGATGTCCAAAACGATGGCACGATAGGGACTACGTACTTCGACATAGAAGTCCACAGCGGGAAGAAGCTCAGTGTCATCTACACCACCGACCCTGAGAAGGTGAAGCGCACTATTGCCCAGTACAAGAATTGGCTGCCATCAGAAGAAAGCGGGTTCAGGTTCGTGGGTCTCGACCTCGAGTACAGCCGAGATCACCATAGGATCGCCGTGCTGCAACTCTCCATGAAGGAGCACGTCCTCGTTTACCAGCCTTTTTGCGAGAAGGGGGTGATGGGAAGAGGTACATGTTGCTATCATTTTGTTTCTGAGCCGTTTGTTTGCAAAAGTTCTTGCTACATTATTTGTCTGAATTCATTTTCATGCAGGTGGGGCGAAAGAATTAGGTCGCTCTTTGGTGACTATATCGTGAAGCACCAGATAACATTTACTAGTGTTGACACCAGGTCTGACATTGGCCTGCTTACCAGCCCGACTGTCAGGATTTTCATCCCAAAGGAGTATAGAGTGGACATCCAGGATATTTACTAGATCCCAGGGACGAGTGGCACCAGGACTGGGATGGACGATCTTGCCGCCGATCTCATTGACCCGTGGTACGCTGACATGAAGGACAAATTCCCGAGATGTTGGTGGAGGCGTTTAGGGCATGATTACTGGGAGGCTAAGCCACTTTCTGAACCGAACCTGAAGTACGCTGCTATTGACGGGTATATCAGCCACGAGCTGTACTGCCATATCAAAGTGTTTCATTCTAGGAAACACACCCTTGAACCACCACCAAGGCAAGTGGTTTACCGCAGATACCAGGATGGAGAGGAATCTAACAGCTCGGGCAAGTTCCCGAAGACATCCTGGGATTGGTCGCCTTCTCCGCCCATCATTTCAACAGGATGGGATGTCCAGTTTTAGTGCACGATTGTTGTGTTTGTATGGGGCTTGTTATGTTTATGAAAACATATTATTTCACAAGTACAATGTGTGATATCTATGTGTGAGCACTTCTAAACTGTTGTGTATTACCTTTTTGAACTATAATCTGGGTGTTTTTATGACTGTAACCTTCGTTATAACAGCAATTATGTTTGTGCCACTACAGCCAAGCACGATGTGCTGAGTTTGCTAGCATCTTATATTATGAATGTGTCCTTAGATTGTGCCCATTTGTGGACAACGACATATGATCTTGTGGATCCCACCACAATCTCAGGTAGCTATATTCAGTAATACTCCCTCCATCCTAAGGCTTAAGGCCTATATTTTTTTAAAAGGTCAAGCCACGGAAAGTTTGGATAAACTTTTAGAAAAGTCAAGCCATGAAAAGTAAACCCAGGCATTGCATGGCAGTTCTGGATGCTGCTGCATGCAAAGGGCATAGACAAAATTTGCACAGGGCATGGCCACGGGGACGGGAGGCCCTTTGTTAAAAGGGGAGGGGAGGAGGGCCAAGGAGATCGCATTTACCATCACTACGGTCTTTACCTACCACGAAGCAAGTTTGACCGGTCGAGCACCATTGGTTTCAACATCACAGGGCTACAATTGCGTGGTCGTGCTAGGCAGGAAGGGTGTACGTGCGACTTGGCAATGGCGTGGGGATCGAGAGGGCGGCAGCACGAATACCGTGAGAATGCGCCACAGAATCCGTCCGTCCCGTTGCCGCTGTGCAGCGGGTGCGCAATGCTGGCGTGATGTAACTGTGACTTGACAGAATGTAGAGGTAAATTAATTTGTCATCATCAATATGCTCTGTGAAATTTATTCATGATTGTTATGCAAGTATGATCAAACAAGGATGCAACACACACACACGCACACAGACGAAGACATTGCATCCGGTCCAACACCACATATAGTCTCATGTTCTAGAAACGACCTAAACAACTTAAAATTACTAGGTGCCGTAGGAGGCAGCAAGGTCAATTCTTGGCCGGCTTGGAGCGTCGGATCCCGATCCCGAAGGATGGGGATACAAGGCCAGTCCTCACATACTCCCTTAGGAATTTGCCATACACTGACGAGGTTTAATCTCGTCAATGCCCATTGTTATGAGCTTGGGTTTTGGAGAAGATGGGGGTGCTGGAGATCGCGGAACGGTTAACAGACAAGAAACTAGGGGACAGGATATTTACCCAGGTTTAGGCCCCCGGAGGTTAAACCCTACTCCTGCTTGTCTGCTCTTGATTACGGCGGAACCGAAAGTTACAGGGATGCGCATATGTAATCTGGCGTGGAGGTTTGTATGCGGTGGTATGAGAGATATCCTCCTCGTCGTGCCCTCCTAGCCTTTATATAGAGGTAGGCAGGTCCCGAGCATAGATCGAGTCGGATACAGATTTAGGTTTGCCCCTTTGAATATTCTATCTGTTCTAGTCTTGCTCTCCAAGGATCCGAAGACGTCATGGGCTTGGGCCACCGGAAGATCTTCATGGACCGTGTATATTCTTGTGGGCCTTCCTTGGGCTAGACCAGGCATGCTAATGTCATGTACCCGTAGGGTATAACCATGTTAGTAGCCCCCGAGTGTTCAGTTCAATCGCATATTCGGCTGAGGACTCTTCAATCTTTCGGGTGCAGCTGTTTCGTGTTTATCATAGAATGATTTTAGTGTGTAGGGATTGTTGATGCGTGTGCCTGACTCTCCCGACGGACCAGAGTCAGTTAACTGTCTTAGGACAAAACAACACGATCTTCTTCAGATTCGAGTCCCTCGACTCAAACCCGTAACAGATGCTGGCATAATTCGACTCAGGACGTTGAGGTCTTAAAGGAGTCAAATCCCAGTAGTTTTTGAATGATGTACCCAACGCGTCCGTCAAGATTTTCATCGTGCCTGTTGGCACAGAATTTTACTAGCAGAGCGCAGTCGGGTGCGTTACCAGGCCATCAGATGGTATCTGTAGGTCTTATCTTTGCGTCGTAGACACAACATCCAAAATTTTAACACCGCAGAGGTGTTTCAGGTGGCCAAGGAGGATGTTTATCACTTAGCGTTGGTTGGGGCAAAGTTGCCAAAAAAGTTTTTGCATTCTGATCCAAAGGATCGCAGTCGAAGAATTCATAGGGTGCGCGACCAACGCTCCCTATGGGAGTAGCCCCCGAGTGTCTGTTCGAGTCGTAGACCCGAGCAGAGACTTTAATTCAGCCATTGTGGGCTTTAGGTCCGTAGGACACAAATTTTTCGGATGCTTGAATCAATCCTCCCTATGGGAGTAGCCCCCGAGTCCGTACTGGAGTCGTAGACTCGACGTAGGACTTGAAGAATAGATCATTTGCGTTTTATGTTATTCATGATTCGGGTGCGTGGCCAGCGCTCCTGATAGGAGTAGCCCCCGAGTAGTTGCTCGAATCATAGATTCGAGTGAGTAGTTTAGCTGTTTAGCCGAAGGTTTATAACCGTTGCCAGTATGGCTTTGATGACGTCAGTGCTGACGATCGTGACCTCAAGCGTCTGCAGCGCCAGAGGTGACGTGAATGGACGAACGTGGGTCCCACTTTCTGACTTGGAGTTGACTGGTCACGCGTGACGTGGCGAGAATTACAGCGTCTCCTTGATTCCCGTGCGTAGTGGGAGGCGTGCGAGCGACGGTTCGCTGCTGTGCTGACACATGGATGGTTGGATTTGATGCTGGTGCTAGGGCTTCCAGATGAACGGTCTCTGTTCATCATCTTCGTCCTTATAACCGTGGGGGAAAATTGTGGTTTGTTTTCACCGCAGCCACTTGCTTTCTACTCCTTCCATTTTCTTGAGCTTTTCTCGCCATGCGCTGGAAATTCTCCGATTGTTTCCCTCCTCTTTCCTGTGCTCGCACCGCCGCCATCGTCACGCTGCAATGGTGAAATCGAAGAAGACCTCCACCAGTGCTGCTGCTGGCGGCAAGAAGGGCACTGCCGCCACTCTTATCACCGATGGTGGGTGGCGGCGCACGGATACGTGTGAGGGCGACCTGCGCAAGCTTCGTGAGCGGGGTTTAATCCCGCAGGACAAGGATGCCGTCAAGATCTCGGCGGTGAGGTATTTCCCCATCCTCTTGCAGGGTTTCGGGTGATGTTCATCGCCTTCATTATTCGCGATCTTTCTTTCCCAGTCCACGAATTTCTTCGTGGGATATTGTTCTTCTATGGCATTCAACTCCACCATCTTTCCCCCCAATTCTCTTCTTCACATCACTTGCTTTGTTGCTTTTTGCAAGTGCTGGCTCGGCATTGAGCCGCACTTTGGCCTCTTCCAGAAGCTCTATTCTGTGAAGAGGCAATCCGGCTCCGACGGAGTTTATCCGATTGGCGGATGCGTCATTTCTCTTCGATCTACTACTCTTTTCTTCTCTTTATCTATGTCTGAGTCCGTCCATAACTGGCGGAGGAAGTGGTTTTATATCCGCGAATCCACAGTGGACGGGCAAAACTTTGGCTTTGCCCCTTTCGACTCCACCCAGAAAATCTAGCCGAAGAGATCCTGGAAGAACCATATCCTGGAGGGTGAGGTGGAGGAGATAGAGGAGCTCTATCATTGTGTGGAGGACCTCCAGGTGATTCCGGAGAAGGAGGTGAACGGTGTGGACATCATCCACACCTTCCTTAAACGTCGGGTGCAGCTACTCCAGGCTAGGGCGCACCCGATGTTCCTTTATTCTGGCCACCACGACCCAACGAGAGTTGCGGCTGAGGAGCTCTCCAAGGGGGACCTTGACAGAGTCCTCCGGCCACTGCTGAAGTACAAGGCTGACGAGGACCTTCCGAGAAAGTCATGGACCCCTCCGTTCAGTGCCTCTCGACTAGCTCCGCAGGTGTAGATCTAGGAAGTGCGCGTAGCGCTATTTTCGAGTGCGTTTCCTTTGAAATTATCTTTTCTGAAAGCTTGTCTTCATTGTGCAGGAGTTGAAGGTACCTGGCATGGTTCCCCTACTACCCAAACGGTTTCCCGGATGCGCCGGACAATGATATCGTGGACTCCGTGTCCGAGCTTCCCTCGACGCAGTCACTGACTGAGGAATCCCTCGAGGCGAGCAAGGGGCGGACCTGAAAGCGGGCACGGAGCTCAAGCGAATCTTCAGATGCATCGACTCCGCCAACTCCTAGGGACCCGCCGTGCCTTGTCCGTCGCAGTGGAGGTGATGGTGCCTCTTCCTCTCCCATCCCGGCCGTTTCTGTGTAGGCTGTAGCACTGCAGCCGCCGGCCAAGAGGAAGAAGGAAGAGAAGAAAGGCCAGAGGGCCCTGCTTGTTTTTAACTTGAGCGACATGGACTCGTAAGTAAATTTGGATGCCTTTTGCTATCTTTCTTTGTCTTGTTGCTTTCTTGCCTTTGTCTCTTGTTTTCCTTTGCAGCCACTCCTCCGAGGGCTCTTTTAGCGATGCCACTCAGGAGATGGTAGGGGAGTCAAAGATGACGCCTCCTCCCTCTTAGACGGTGGCCACCTCTGGGGGCGCTGCTCCGAACCCCTCTCCACAGGAGGCTCGGGTGATCGTCTCCCAGAAGACTACAACCAGACCTTCAGAGTCTCCGTCTGAGCATGTAAGTGTGTTCTCTCTTGCTGTGGGGGGAGCCCCTGAGCCGTATTTTCGTATGATCCGCTGATCATTGCTTCTTCTTTGCGTGTCTCGGGGGGAGCCCTCGAGCGTTTTTCATATGCTTGATCTTTTGCTTGTTTCTTGGGCACAGCCCCCGAGCGCTTGGCTTGGCAAGTTGTTTCTTCTTGCAGCCTTTTGTGCAAGGTGTGAACCAGCTGGTGAAGCAGCACCTGGCGTTGGAGGCTAGCCTGCGGCAGCTTCAAGGTACATCCATAACTAATCCTCTATTATTTCGTCTGCTTGCTAGATTGTTGAGCTCATGTACGTTCTTTGGCTTTTCGCATATGATAATAACACTGCCCTCGACGAGCTTGATGATCTCAAAAAGAGCCTTGGGCGAGCGGAGAAAAAGGCCGAAGATGCCGTTGGGGCGAAGGAGCGCCTTGAGCGGGAGCTTGCTGACGGAGTTGCGGACAAGGAGCGCCTGCAGCAGGAAGCTACGGACCGCGAGAAGCAGCTCGCTAGCGCCGCGGCTTCGCGCGAGAAGGAGGTTGCCGAGAAGTTGATGTCTGCTGCCAAAGATATTTTGGGTGAGTGATTTCGCCTGTATGTTCTGTTTCGGCTGCCTTGTCTCTGTGCTTTTCTTCAATTTTTACTGTGCCTTTTCCATTTATCTAGATTCCACATGCATTGAGTTCAACCGCAGTGCCCTGGAGCACGCTAGTGCTTTGGATGATGCTACTGCAACGGTCGAAGACTGCTGCAGTACTATGGTTGGCTCTCTTGCCAAAGCCAAGGAGGTCCTCGAGCACTTCTACAAGGAGCTCGTTCCCAAGGGCACTGCCCTTGAGGATGTCGACTTGTTGGCGGATACGTTGTCAGTGGATGATCCTGCGGCCTACAAGCGCAAGCAGAAAGGCATTGGCGCATCCATGGGGCTAGCAATGGCCATGGCGTCTGGAGCGAAGCTGGATCTTCATCAGGTCACCTCCCAGATGCCAACGGCCCCCGATGGTTCCGAGGTAGACTCCGCTCTCTTCTTCGCCCGCTGTAAGCGCTATGGGCCGAAACTTATTGACCTTCTGGCGGAGTATGCCGCGAAGCAGCAGGAGGAGGTCAAGGGCAGGCGCTCTGGCTCGAAGGCCACTCAGGATGCAGCTGCTTAGGCTTTGTATTTGTAGTTCTAGGATAGTTACCTTCTACCTTTGCTGTAATTCGCTTGATGAACACTTACTGTGCCACGCAGTGGCTTTTGTTGTATATAATGAGCCTTCGAGCTGTTGACCAATCTTGTGTTTTTATATATCCTTTCTGTTTTCCTTAGGGACCTTCGGGTGATGACCCCATCGATACTTCGTCTGCTCCACAGCCGCGACCATCCTTGGATGATGTGTTGCAGCTTTCTTCGTGACCATGTCCGCAATCCTGAGAAGGAGTTGCTTGGCATCCGAGGCCATGCGGACGTTTGGAAGTCGAAGGTGGATCGAGGTGCCGCGAGAGAGGAATATCTGATGGGGGAGCTGCGGCAGTTGGCCGAGCAGCTGCAGTGTAAGTTTCTTCGAGCTGCTGCTCATTTTCGGATGCGCCTGTTGGCGGGCCATCTTACTTTGTAGTTGTTGCTGGTGCTAACCTTGTTCCGAGGGAGAAGAAGGAGCGCGTTGCAGTTCGGATCAATAGCAAGATATGGAGGCTAGTGGCTTTTTCTGGATTGATCGTGACCGTGCCACGGTCCTTGCGACTGTGCAGGATAGTGCCCACCAAGTGTCACGAGTGTTGCGGCAGGTGAAGACTTCCTTGGCATCGATTTTGCACGTCATGTTTCCCCTTGAGGAAGCGCCATCGACTC
Organism: Avena sativa; assembly: GCA_916181665.1. NCBI lineage: Eukaryota > Viridiplantae > Streptophyta > Magnoliopsida > Poales > Poaceae > Avena > Avena sativa. The sequence goes on from OV702296.1 coordinate 84,604,496, forward strand.
TCTGGGTCTTGCTGGCGAAGTTTCGAGATGTGCGTCATGTCAGGGAGTTGGTGCGGCACCAGTTAGTTGCGAGGGTGAAGGCCACTCTTTCCCTTGTGCGGCTGCATCGTCCTAATGTAAATCTTGTGGCTGTGGCAGCTGGGCCGCCCCCTCGACCAGATGATGGCCTATGGGACATGCACCCGCACTATGCGGCTGTGAGGCAGTTTGCTGAGGAAGTTGTAGATCTCTTTGAGCACCGTGCGCAGGTGATCCTTCAGAATAGGTAGGACCTGTAAAAAGATAGATGTAAAATTTGTATATATTTTGACTGGGCGTGTTGTGCCCTTTGCTATAAAAGGTTGATTGTATTAGCATCTGGTGCTTGTTTGTATGCATGCCCTTTTTGTTAGCCTGACGTGACCAGCTACTCAGGTGTACATGCATTATCCTTAGTCGACGAAGTCGTGAGGTGACGGGGGAGCCCCTGAGTGTGTTGTAGCATAAAGAAATGCGAGTAAAAGGTAAATTTTCAGGCGAGACACTTAGCTTTATTCATATCGTAATGAGGAGGTACATTGTTCGGCTAAGTAGCCTTGGTTGAATAGCCTTATTGAAAGTAAAGGGGGATATCTAGGGGTAGAAGCGTCACAGTTGTGCGATGTTCCATGGGTTGGAGTATGCGACTCCAGACTCCATGTGCTTGAGGCGGTAGGCGCCACCTGGGATGACTTCGGTGACGAGGTATGGTCCTTCCCAGGGTGACTCGAGCTTTTTCGGTCACTCTTGCTTGAGTCGTAAGACGAGGTCTCCTTCTATGAAGGACCTTGGCCGCAGCTGACGGCTGTGATATTTGCGGAGGCTCTGCTAGTAGACCGCCGATCGAGCCGCAACGATGTCGCGTGCCTCGTAGAGTGTGTCAACGGCATCTTCGAGTGCGGCCTTCGATTCGGCTTTGCTGTAGGCGACGACCCGTGGGGCCTTATGGCGTACTTCTGCAGGCAACACGGCTTCGGCTCCGTGCACCATGAAGAAAGGCGTGTAGCCAGTTGAGCTGTTTGGCGTTGTGCGCAAGCTCCAGAGGACGGAGGGTAGATCTTCTGCCCATGCTCCCGCAAGCCGCTCGAGTGGGCTCAGTAGGCTCTTCTTGATGCCGCCGCCGACCAGGCCGTTGGCCTTTTCGACCTGCCCGTTGGTTTGCGGGTGCGCCATAGAGGCGTATGATATGTTGATCCCGAGGCCTTCGCAGAAGTCCTAGAATTCTTTGGAGATGAAGTTCGACCCGTTGTCGGTGATGATGCTGTGCGGCACGCCGAACCTGTAGACTATGGATTGGAAGAACTTCACGGCCGTTTTACCCTTTTGGTTGGTAACGGGCATGGCCTCGATCCACTTGGTGAACTTGTCGACTGCGACCGGGAGGTAGACGTGGCCTCCTTTCGAGGACTTAGGCAGTTTGCCTATCATGTCGAGGCCTCATTTGGCGAAGGGCCAAGCCAAGGGTATGGGCCTGAGCTCCGATCCTGGTGTGTGCGGTTTGTCTGTGAACCTCTGGCACCCATTGCATCTTCGGACGATGTCCTTACCGTCGTTCATGGCCGTTGGCCAGTAGAACCTAGCTCGTAGAGCTTTGGCGACGAGGGCGCGGCTGTCCGCGTGTTGGCCGCAGATGCCCTCGTGGATGTCTTGGAGGATCATTTTGCCATCACCGATGGTGATGCACCTTTGGAGCACACCTGAAATGCTGTGCTTGTACAGCTGGCCATTGATGATGTTGAAGGCCTTGGACCGGCGAGATATGCGCCGGGCATGTGTCGGGTCATCAGGAAGTTCCCTATTTATCAGGTACTACAGGTAAGGCCGCGTCCATGTTTCTTAGATTGCCATGACCTGCATCAGGTTGACCACTGCGACCTCTGTGTCGAGCTTTTCGGGTCCTTCCTGTCCTTCGTGTAGCGCAGCCCCCGAGTGCTCTGCCTCTTCGGGTGATCCCTTGGGGAATTTCCTTTTGATGGATGGCACACAGATCTGTTCGAGGAACACACCTGGTGGCACCCATGCTCAGGTGGAGCCGATATTGGCGAGTCTATCGGCTTCCTCATTGCTTTCTCTTCCAACATGCCAAAGCTCGCAGCCGTCAAAGTCTCCTTCGAATGAGTTATAGAGCGCGCAGTACACGATCATGTTGGCGGCGTGCGCGTCGCAATCATTCATCGTCTGCTGGACGACGAGGTTTAAGTCACTGTAGATGACCAGGCGCGTTGTGCCACAGATCTTGGCCATCCTCATACCGTGGATGAGGGCCTCGTATTCGGCTTCATTGTTGGAAGCTCGAAATTTCATCTAGAGTACGTACTTCATCTTGTCGCCCTGCGGGGATGTCAGTATGACTCCGGCTCCTGCTCCAGCCTCACGTTTGGAGCCATCGAAGTGCATCGTCCATGACTGTGTCATGTCTGGGGTGTCCGGCAGCTGCAGCTCCATCCAGTGGATGAGGAAGTCCGAGAGGACCTGAGACATGTTCGCATGGTGCTTCTCGTAGACTATGTCTAGAGGGGACAGCTCGATCCCCCACAGGGCCATGCGTCCTGTGGCCTCCGGGTTGTTCAGGATGCTGTTTAGGGGTGCCTCGTTGACGACCATCACCTGATGCTCCTGGAAGTAGTGGCTCAGCCGACGAGCTGTCATGAACACGCCGTAGGCGAGTTTCTGGTAGTGAGGGTACCACTGTTTTGTTGGCGTCAATACCTTGCTGAGGTAGTAGATAGGGCATTGGAACCCGTGAGTCTTGCCATCTTTGGGTCGTTCGACCACGAGCACGGTGCTTACCACCTGATGCGTGGATACTATGTATAGCAGTAGAGGTTCGCGTTCCTTTGGCGTGACCAGGACGGGCGAGGTGGAGAGCAGCCTCTTCAGATATTCGAATGCGTCGTCTGCTTTAGGTGTCCACTCGAATTTGTCTGCTTTGCGTAGCAGCTGGTAGAAAGGCAGAGCCTTCTCACCCATGCGGCTGATGAATCAGCTCAGCGCCGCGATGCGTCCAGCTAGCTGTTGGACACCTTTGAGGTTCTTCGGTTTCTCCATGGCCATTATGGCCCGGATTTTCTTCGGGTTCACCTCAATCCCTCGCTGGGAGATGAAGTAGCCAAGCAGTTGGACACATGGGACACCGAAAGCGCACTTTTCTAGGTTCAGCTTGATCTTGTATCAATCAAGGTTGTCGAACGTCTCGTGGATATCGTCGATCAGTGTCTTGGACTCCCTTGTCTTGATTACCATGTTGTCGACATAGACCTGTATGTTGCGTATGATATGGCTCTTCAGGCATGCCTGCATGCACCGCTGGTACGTGGCACCTGCGTTCTTCAGCCCGAAAGGCATTGTGTTGTAGCAGAACACTCCGAACGGCATGATGAGCACCATTTTCTTCTGATCTTCGACCTTCAGTCGAATCTGATTGTAGCCTGAGTAGGCATCAAGGAAGGAGAGCTTCTCGCATCCTGCAGTCGAATCGATGATCTGATCGATCCGAGGGAGAGGGAAGTGATCCTTCGGGCAGTGCTTGTTCAACGATGTGAAGTCCACGCACATCCGCAGGATGTCCGTGTCCTTTTTAGGGACCATCATGGTGTTGGCCAGCCATTCACTTTCCTTGATCTCCCTGATGAAATCAGCGTCGAGTAGTCTGTTGACTTCGACTCCGATGGCTTCGGCCCATGGCTCGGACAATCGCCGGATGGACTGTTTCATGGGCTTGGCATCTGGGAACACATTAAGTGCATGCTCGGAGAATTCCCTGGGAAATCCTGGCATATCCGCAGGACACCAGGCAAATATTTCCCAGCTCTCACGGAGGAATTCGACGAGCGCGCTTTCCTATGCAGGGATGAGGTCGTTGGTGATCAGCACCGTATTGGAGGCATCCGTCGGGTGGACCTGCACCTTCTTCGTGTTGATTGTTGAGTCGAACGACATATCAGGTGCGTTCTGCCTTGAGACTGGGGGGTGCCCCGTTGTCTGTCACCTCTCGGAGCCTTATGAGCTCCTCCTGCATGCCGAATGACTGGGAGATTCTGTTGAAGTCCCTGTCGCAGTGATCCGACCGGGTGAAGCTCCCGTGGACCGTGATGACGCCTCTAGGTCCTGGCATCTTGAGTAGCAGGTACACATAGTGCGGTACTGCCAGGAACCTTGCAAATGCTACGCGCCCGAGGATAGCGTGGTATTGTGATGGCGAATCCACCACTTTGAACTCGAGTCGCTCGCACCAAAAGTTGTCGGGCTTGCCGAAGATGAAGTCGAGCCATATCTTTCCCAGGGGGAATATGCCCTTCCCTGGGACGATGCCGTGGAATGTTGTGTCGGATTGTTCCAGGCTGCACAGCGGGATCCGCATTGCTGCTAAGGTGCTAGCGAACATCAGATTGATGCCGCTGCCGCCATCCATGAAGACGCGGCTCATCTCGAACCCTCTGATCTGCGCCTCGAGCACCATGGCAGCATGACCTGGGCGAGGGATCTGGCGGGGGTGATCCGAACGGCTGAATGTGATGCAGGACTCCGAACCACTGAGGTACTCAGGGATGGCGGGTGGAGCGGTCACAGCCAGTCTGACCTAGCGGGTGGTCTTCTTTTGCACCCTGTTTGTCGGGCCCCCCTTTTGGATCATCAATGATCCTTTTGGCATGGGGTACCCTTTTCCGCCGTTGTTCTGCACGGGTCGGGTGGTTCGAAGGTCCCACAGGTGGTGGCGGAGGAGCTCCGTGGGCGATGTCACCTGGTGCGGGTGCGTGCCCATACCCAGGGTTCGGGGCTTGCTGTCTCATCTGGGACATGCTCTCGCTGAGTTTCTGGAACTTGCGACAGCCTTTGAGCATGTGGCTAGCCTTCTTTTTGCCATCCTGCTTGTCGATGTAGAAGTGGATGGTGCATGGCCCCGACAATTTGTCGTATGATGAGGGCTCGTCGTTGTGGCCGCAGCGTTGCCACGTTTGCGTTGGGCGTCCTCCATCGCGGAAGTTGTTTCCTCGGTATCTGCCGCTGCTGCGGTTACTTTCGTTGCGTAGCCAGACACGACCATGTCGGGTCCATCGCGATCGTCGTAGACGTGCGATCTTCGCTTGCTATGGCGCTCGCGTCGACGGTCGTAGTCGTCTTCCTCATCCGAATGTGCTCGGTGGACGGAGTCCTCGCCATCTGCCCACCTGTTGGCGATGTCCATGAGGTGTTCGAGTGTCTTGGGCTTGACGCGCCCAAGTTCTTCCTTGAAGTCCTGGCGTTTGACGCCATCTTTGACGCCATCTTTGAAGGCGTTTGAAGGAGTCCTGGTTCTTGATGTTGGACCAGCACAATATGTACGAGCGAATGGATTCGCCCGTTCGTTGGGTGTAGGCCCGCAGCTCTTCGATCGAGGCTGGCCTCTTGCTGGTGCCCTTGAAGTTTTGGATGAAACTGTACGCCAGTTCCCCCCAGCTTCAGATGGATCTCGAGGATAGGTTGTTGAGCCAAATCCAGGTTGCGCCTGTCAGCTGCAGCTGAAGGCATTGTAGGGCGGTGTTTTTGTTGCCACCGTGTAGCTTGACGAACGATAGGTGGTCACTAAGCCACGCCTTAGGGTCCTGCGTGCCGTCAAACTTCAGAGTGTCCAAAGGAAGCTTGAAGTTCCTCGGCATCCGCGTCCGCCGAATAGATCAGCTGAAGCATCAAGCCCCGCAGAGTTCTCCTTCATCGTCATCCTCTTCGGATTCGGATGAGCACACGCACTTGGCACGTGCCTTGTCGATCTTGCGTTGAGTGAGTTTGCTTCGAGCGTCGTAGTCGCGGCTGCGACGTCGTGAGCTCTTGTGTCATCGAGGTAGGTCGAGTTCCTCCTCGTCGGATGAAAGTGTGTGATTGCAGTTGAATCTGACCACAGCCTTCTTTTTCGGCTCCGCAGGAGCTTCCCCGTGGAGCGCAGCTCAAACAAGTCTGAGTCCGGCTTGTGCGGAGTTGTGAATGGCCCTTTTTGTAGGGTTTCGTAGCATGGAAAACAAAAAATTTCTACCGCATACAAACAAACAAGCCAAGATCTATCTACTAGATTATAGCAACGAGTCGATGGAATAACTCACCCTCGAAGATTCCAAAGTGTTTAACGAGAGCGGATTCTCGTGGGTGATGTAGTCGTACTCTTCCCGATCTCAAGATCGCGTAGACGATCCTTCCGGCACTGCGTTCCGGCAGCGCTCCCACAGTCGGTCACACGTTCAGTACTCGACGAAGACCTTCCTCTCCCTTGTTCCAGTAGGCAGCGGAGGTTGTAGCACTCTCCTCGCGATTCCGGCAGCACAACGGCGTGGTACCGGAAGTAGAGGGGAGATCTCGCAGGGCTTCGCCTTAAGCCGGAGCGAGTATGGTGGACTATGAGAGAGCTCCTCGGCGATCTAGGGTTTAGACTCACCAAGGAGGAGGTGCTAGGGCCGGCGGATAGGGCTTGGAGGTGCCCAAGTCGGCGGCTAGGGGAGAAACCCTAGGTGGCGGCGGCTAGGGTTTAGGTTTAGAGGGGGCAATCTTGTGTGCTAGGAGGGGCAGCCCTGCCCCTCCTCTTATAGGTGGGAGGCGCCGGCCAAGGGGAGGGGAGTCCCTCCCCAACTCGGATCCCAAGTGGGCCGGCGGTGGAGGGGAGGAACTCCTCCCCAACTCGGTTTCCACCTTTCCCTCCACTTCCCAAAATAGCCGTTTGACTTTTCAAATTGGCGTTTGACTTTTCAAACTAGGATTTGATTAAACCCTTTATTTTGTTCAGCGATGAAACCTAGTACATGATGCAATCATTCCAACTTGGTGTGACACATTCATGTACCCTTCCCCTTCGGAGTGCCGGACAGTCCGGAACCTTCTAGAACATTCCCGATGAAAACACCGGAACCATTCTCCAACCCCGAAATAAGACTTTCCTTATATGAATCTTATTCTCCGGACCATTCCGGATCTCCTCGTGATATCCCGGATCCCATCCGAGACTCCGAACAACATTCAGTCTCTTACTCATCATTCCATAACTACTCAAATAACGTCGAATCCTTAAGTGTGTCTCCCTACGGTTCGTGAATTATGCGGACATGATCGAGACACTTCTCCGAACAATAACCAATAGAGGAATCTGGAAATTCATATGGCTCCCACATATTTCTACGATTACTTTGCGATCGAATGAAGCACTTACATACGATACCAATTTCCCTTTGTCTCACGATAGTTTACTTATCCGAGGTTATGATCGTCGGTATCTCTGCATACCTAGTTCAACCTCGTTACTGATAAGTACTCTTTTCTCGTTCCCGTGATATGTGATCCCTTGTGAGCCAGTCACATGCTTGCAAGCTAATTGGATGACATTCCACCGAGAGGGCCCAGAGTATATCTATCCGTCATATGGATGGACAAATCCCACTCTTGATCCATGTGTCTCAACCAATACTTTCCGAACACTCAATGCCACCTTTATAGCCACCCAGTTACGGTGTGGTGTTTGATGTCATCAAAGCATCCTTCCGGTGAAGGTGATATGCATGATCTCATGGTCGAAGGAATTAGGTTACTATGTATTAGAAAGCATATAGCAATTGAACTATTAAAATGACTTGATCTTTATGCTACGCTTATCTATAGGAGTATGTCCACCATATCATTCTTCTAACGATATGATCTTGTTGTTAATAACATCTCAATGTTCATGATAGGGAAACCACAATCATTTATTAACCAACAAGCTAGTGATGTATAGAGGCTTTACTAGGGACTTCAATTTAAGTTTACAAATCACACAAGTATTAATGTTTCCTTGTTAATACTATTATAGCATGAATGTAAACATTTATCATAAACACAAAGATATAATAATAACTACATTTATTATTGCCTCTAGGGCATATCTCCAACAGTCTCCCACTTGCACTAGAGTCATCTAATCTAGATTACATGGTAATATACCGAACACCCATGGCAGTTTGGTGCTGGTCATGTTTTGCCCTCGGGAGAGGTTTAGTCAACGGATCCGCCACATTCAGATCTGTGTGTACTTTGCAAATCTTTATGTCCCCATCTTGGACATGTTCTCGAATAGCGTGAAAACAAAGCTTGATGTGCTTCAGCTTCTTGTGTGACCTTGGTTCTTGCACATTGGCTATGGCGCCCATGTTATCACAGTAGATAGACATTGGGTCCAACGCACTAGGAACCACACCCAGTTCTGTAATGAACTCTTTCATCCATATCGCTTCTTTATTCCGATTCAGTTGAAGATCTCGCCACAACGCTTTGCTTTGCACTCCTCCAGCTAACTGCCGCACCATTCAAAGTAAATACGTATCCAGATTGTGATTTAGAATCATCCGGATCGGTGTTCCAACTAGAATCGGTGTAACCATTAACAACGAGCTGTTCATCACCTCCATAAGAAAGAACCATATCCTTAGTTCTTCTCAAGTACTTAAGGATGTTTTTGACCGTTGTCCAATGATCCACTCCTGGATCACTTTGATATCTGCTAGTTAAACTAACAGCATATGAAATGTCGGGTCTAGTACATAGCATGGCATACATTAGAGATCCTATGGCTGAGGCATAGGGAGTCTTACTCATCCTTTCTCTATCTTCTGCCATTGTCGGACTTTGAGTTTTACTCAACGTCGTATTGGGCAACATGGGCAAGAACCCTTTCTTGCTATCTTCCATTCCAAACCTCTTTAGAACTTTGTCCAAATATGTACTTTGTGACAATGATATTAGGCGTCTCGATCTATCTCTATAAATCTTTATGCCTAATATGTAAGCTGCTTCGCCAAGATCCTTCATTGAAAAACTATTATTCAAATATTCCTTGACACTATTAAGAAGGTCTACATCATTCCCAATCAACAATATGTCATCTACATATAGTATTAAGAATGCTACAGATCTCCCACTCACTTTCTTGTAAATACAAGCTTCTCCATAAGTTTGTATAAAACCAAAACTTTTGATTACCTTATCAAAACGTTGATTCCAACTTCGGGATGCTTGCTTCAATCCATAGATGGACCGTTGAAGTTTGCATACTTTGTTAGCATCTTTAGGATCGACAAAACCTTTGGGTTGCATCATATACAACTCTTCATCAATGTCTCCATTGAGGAATGCTGTTTTGACATCCATCTGCCATATCTCATAATCATAATATGCAGCGATTGCTAAGATAATCCTCACAGACTTTCGCTTCGCTACTGGTGAGAAAGTCTCATCGTAGTCAACTCCTTGAATTTGTCGAAACCCTTTTGTGACAAGTAGAGCTTTATAGACAGTAACATTACCATCAGCATCTGTTTTCTTCTTGAAAATCCATTTGTTCTCGACAGCCTTCCGGCCATCCGGTAAGTCCACCAAAGTCCATACTTGGTTTTCATACATGGATCCAATCTCAGATTTCATGGCTTCTTGCCATTTATTGGAATCTGGGCTCATCATCGCTTCCTCATATGTCGCAGGGTCATCGGTGTTGTCCACCAACATGACACTCATAACGGGATCATACCAATCTGGAGTGGTACGAGTTCTCATTTACCTGCGAGGCTCTGTAGCAACTACAACCGAAGTTTCATGATCATCATCATTAGCTTCCTCTCTTATTGGTGCAGGCACCACATGAACTTCTTCCGGTGCTGCGCTACTCGCAATTTCGAGAGAAGGTTCGACAACCTCGTCGAGTTCTACTTTCCTTCCAGTCACTTCTTTCGAGAGAAATTCCTTCTCTAGAAAGGATCCATTCTTGGCAACGAAGATTTTGCCTTCGGATCTATGATAGAAGGTATACCCTATAGTTTCCTTTGGGTATCCTATGAAGATGCATTTTTCCGCTTTGGGTTCAAGCTTGTCCGGCTGTAACTTCTTTACATAGGCTTCCCAACCCCAAACTTTAAGGAACGACAATTTAGGTTTCTTCCCAAACCATAATTCATACGGTGTCGTTTCAATGGATTTAGATGGTGCCCTATTTAAAGTGAATGCGGCTGTTTCTAATGCATAACCCCAAAATGATAGCGGTAAATCTGTAAGTAACATCATAGAACGAACCATATCTAAGAGAGTTCGATTACGACGTTCGGACACACTATTACGCTGTGGTGTTCCCGGCGGTGTCAATTGTGAAAGTATTCCGCATTTCTTCAAATGCTCGCCAAACTCATAACTTAGATATTCACCTCCACGATCAGAACGTAGAAATTTAATCTTCTTGTTACGTTGATTCTCAACCTCACTTTGAAATTCCTTAAACTTCTCGAAAGTTTCGGACTTATGTTTCACGAAATAGATATACCCATATCTACTCAAGTCATCCGTGAAGGTAAGAACATAACGATAACCACCGCGCGATGCTACACTCATTGGACCACACACATCGGTATGTATGATTTCCAATAAGTCCGTAGCTCGCTCCATCATACCAGAAAATGGAGTCTTAGTCATTTTACCCATCAGACATGCTTCGCATCTTTCAAGTGATTCAAAATCAAGTGATTCAAGAAGTCCATCAGAATGGAGTTTCTTCATACGCTTCACTCCAATGTGACCAAGACGACAGTGCCACATATAGGTTGAGTTATCGCTCGATTTCAAACGTTTAGCCTCAATGTTATTAATATGTGTATTTCCACTATCGAGATTCAATAAGAAATAGACCATCTATCAAAGGTGCATGTGCATAAAACATATTACTCATATAAATCGAACAACCATTATTCTCGGACTTGAACAAGTAACCGTCTCGCAATAATAAGATCCCGATATAATGTTCATGCTTAACGCAGGCACCAAATAACAATTATTTAAGTATAAAACTAATCCCGATGGTAGATGAAGAGGTAGCGTGCCGACCGCGATCACATCAACCTTTGATCCGTTTCCCACGCGCATCGTCACCTCGTTCTTCGCTAGCTTCCGTTTATTCTGCAACACCTGTTTCGAGTTACAAATATGAGCAACCGAACCAGTATCAAATACCCAGGCACTACTATGAGTACTAGTGAGATACACATCAATAACATGTATATCGGATATACCTTTCTTCTTGATGTTGCCGTTCTTCAAATCCGCCAAGTACTTTGGGCAATTCTGCTTCCAGTGACCTTCTCCCTTGCAGTAAAAGCACTCAGTATCAGGCTTAGGTCTAGCCTTGGTCTTCTTCGTCGGCACGGTAACTTTCTTACCAACCTTCTTGAAGTGTCCCTTTTGCTTAGACTTGCCTTTCTTGAATTTGGTGGTCTTATTGACCATCAACACTTGGTGCTCTTTCTTGATCTCCACTTCTGCAGATTTTAACATAGCAAACAGTTCTGGCAACTGCTTGTTCATGTTTTGCATATTGTAGTTCATCACAAAGTTCTTGTAACTTGGTGGTAGTGATTGGAGGACACGATAAATCCCCAAAGCATTAGGAATCACTATACCCAAACTTTGAAGTTTGTTTGCGTGCCCAGACATCTTAAGCACATGCTCACTAACGGAGCTGCCCTCTTCCATCTTGTAGTTAAAGAACTTTTCAGAAGCCTCATAGCTCTCAATTGCCGCGTGAGTCTCAAAGATCAATTTGAGATCACGGACAATATCATGTGGGTCTGAATTCTCAAACCTTTTCTGAAGCTCCGATTCTAAACCATACAAGATAGCACACTGAACTGTAGAGTACTGAGTCTTCCGAGCAAGGTAAACATTCTTTACTTCATCGGTACCAGTAGCTGCAGGTGGGTCACCCAGCGGTGCATCCAGCACATAGGTCAAATTACCAGCTGTGAGGACAATCCTCAAATTGCGGAACCAATCCGCGAAGTTGCTTCCATTGTTTTTCAACTTTTCTTTCTCTAGGAACGCATTAAAATTGATGGTAGGGGCCGCCATTGCTGTACAACATATTTGCAATAGTTTAGACTAAGTTTATGACAAATTGAGTTCTAATTAATAGTTAAATTAATCTAGGTGAACTCCCACTCAAAACAATATCCCTCACATTGTTTTAGTGATCACACGAACCAAATCCACTACATCAACACCGATCATCACGAGAGTTGATATAGTTTCAATGGCGAACAATCGACATGTTCATCATATCTACTATATGATTCATGCTTTACCTTTCGGTGATCCGTGTTCCGAGACCATGTCTGTACATACTAGGCTCGTCAAGATCAAACCTTAGCTTCCGCATGAGCAAATCTGGCTTGCTCACGTTGCATACACTTGCGGAATCTAACACACCCGATCATCACGTGGTGCTTCGAAACAACAAGCTTTAGCAACGGTGCTAACTAAGGGTGAACACTTTATGACTTGAAATTCATGTGCATGAGGGATCATCTTATAATGCTACCGTTGTTAACTAAGAAATACAAGATGCATAAAGGATTAACATCACATGCAATTCATAATATGTGATATGATATGGCCTTTCTTCTTTGTGCTTCCGATCTCCATCTTCAAGCACGAACATGATCTCCATCATCACCGCCATTGCATCAAGGTCAATGACGCTTCTCCATGGTTGTCGTCCACCGGCTTCAACTATTACAACTACTTTGAATAGACACGCGGGTCTTAACAAAAATTAAAGACAACCATATGGCTCCTGCCGGTTGCGAACTTACAATAAGGAACATTGCATACATCAAATATAATCACAATCATGGCCATATCACATCACAACACACCCCTGCAAAACAAAGTTAGACGCCTCTACTTTCTTTGCATGTTTTACGTGGTTTGGGGCTTTCAATAAGTGTCGTTCTAACTTACGAACATGAACCACAACATTGATACTAGTATTGACAATCACCCGTTGTAAATTGAATCTTAACTATGCTGGGAGAAACAAGCACCCGCAAAGCCACTTATGCAATACAAGTTGCATGTCAAGCGTGGAGCAAGTCTCATGAACAATGTCATGTAAGGTTAGCCCGGGCCGCTTCATCCCAACATCCCGCAAGATGCAAAGTACACAAGAATAAATCGACAATAAAAGCATCAACACCCACAATGACCATTGTGTTCTACTCGTGCAACAGATCTACATATAGACACGGCTCTGATACCACTGTAGGGTTTCGTAGCATGGAAAAAAAAATTCTACCACATACAAACAAACAAGCCAAGATCTATCTACTAGATTGTATCAACGAGTCGATGGAATAACTCACCCTCGAAGATTCCAAAGTGTTTAACGAGAGCGGATTCTCGTGGGTGATGTAGTCGTACTCTTCCCGATCTCAAGATCGCGTAGACGATCCTTCTGGCGCTGTGTTCCGGCAGCGCTCCCGCAATCGGTCACACGTTCGGTACTCGAAGAAGACCTTCCTCTCCCTTGTTCCAGCAGGCAGCGGAGGTTGTAGCACTCTCCTCGCGATTCCGGCAGCACAACGGCATGGTACCGGAAGTAGAGGGGAGATCTCGCAGGGCTTCGCCTTAAGCCGGAGCGAGTATGGTGGACTATGAGAGAGCTCCTCAGCGATCTAGGGTTTAGACTCACCAAGGAGGAGGTGCTAGGGCCGGTGGCTAGGGCTTGGAGGTGCCCAAGTCGGCGGCTAGGGGAGAAACCCTAGGCGGCGGCTATGGTGGGCGGCGGCTAGGGTTTAGGTTTAGAGGGGGCAATCTTGTGTGCTAGGAGGGGCAGCCCTGCCCCTCCTCTTATAGGTGGGAGGCGCCGGCCAAGGGGAGGGGAGTCCCTCCCCAACTCGGATCCCAAGTGGGCCGGCGGTGGAGGGGAGGAACTCCTCCCCAACTCGGTTTCCACCTTTCCCTCCACTTCCCAAAATAGCCGTTTGACTTTTCAAATTGGCGTTTGACTTTTCAAACTAGGATTTGATTAAACCCTTTATTTTGTTCAGCGATACACCTAGTACATGATGCAATCATTCCAACTTGGTATGACACATTCATGTACCCTTCCCCTTCAGAGTGCCGGACATTCCGGAACCTTCTAGAATATTCCCGATGAAAACACCGGAACCATTCTCCAACCCCAAAATAAGACTTTCCTTATATGAATCTTATTCTCCGGACAATTCCGGATCTCCTCGTGATATCCCGGATCCCATCCGAGACTCCGAACAACATTCAGTCTCTTACTCATCATTCCATAACTACTCAAACAACGTCGAATCCTTAAGTGTGTCTCCCTACGGTTCGTGAATTATGCGGACATGATCGAGACACTTCTCCAAACAATAACCAATAGAGGAATCTGGAAATTCATATGGCTCCCACATATTTCTATGATTACTTTGCGATCGAATGAACCACTTACATACGATACCAATTTCCCTTTGTCTCACGATAGTTTACTTATCCGAGGTTATGATCGTCGGTATCTCTGCATACCTAGTTCAACCTCGTTACTGATAAGTACTCTTTTCTCGTTCCCGTGATATGTGATCCCTTGTGAGCCAGTCACATGCTTGCAAGCTAATTGGATGACATTCCACCGAGAGGGCCCAGAGTATATCTATCCGTCATATGGATGGACAAATCCCACTCTTGATCCATGTGTCTCAACCAATAATTTCCGAACACTCAATGCCACCTTTATAGCCACCCAGTTACAGTGTGGTGTTTGATGTCATCAAAGCATCCTTCCGGTGAAGGTGATATGCATGAACTCATGGTCGAAGGAATTAGGTTACTATGTATCAGAAAGCATATAGCAATTGAACTATTAAAATGTCTTGATCTTTATGCTACGCTTATCTATAGGAGTATGTCCACCATATCATTCTCCTAACGATATGATCTTGTTGTTAATAACATCTCAATGTTCATGATAGGGAAACCACAATCATTTATTAACCAACAAGCTAGTGATGTATAGAGGCTTTACTAGGGACTTCAGTTTAAGTTTACAAATCACACAAGTATTAATGTTTCCTTGTTAATACTATTATAGCATGAATGTAAACATTTATCATAAACACAAAGATATAATAATAACTACATTTATTATTGCCTCTAGGGCATATCTCCAACACTTTTCGGGTCTCCCACCGGAGGTGGATGGGACGCAAGGTATGTGGTGGCTGCCATGATCGCAGGTTGCGGCGTATTCGGGATGACGTTGCCATTGGCGTCCATCTCCATGAAGGACGCGTTGAGGGTTCGGGTCACCTCGCGACGTGTAGCAGGGTCGATGTTCTCTACGCGAGAATGCTGCTTGTTGGCATTGTTGCCGTGCGAGCTGGAGCCGCCCATGGCGGAGAGCGCAGCTCGCCGCGCGCTGGACTCCAAGGCCGCTTGCTTGCGTTTGTCGAGTACCTCTTGCATCCTCACCTGCTTTTTGTGCTCTTCGATGAGGAGCAGGTGGTATGCCATCAGTAGGTCCCGTGAGGCACCTACAAGCAGGATCTTGTTGCCCGCCACGGCTTCGCGTGCTTGGTCCCATCCTTCCTTGCTGAGGTGGATTACCCGATTGGCATCAAGATCGTCCTTGTTGGGCGGGGGGGGGGGGGGGATTGGTTCCTCCTGTTTTCGCCATTTCTACCCTGCGGGTTGGGAGGCGGCGCGTGTGCACCCGATTCTGGTGGTTGCTCCACGTCGATTTGGATGACTGGGGCACATTGGTAGCGTCCGTAGGTTGGATCGCTGCTGCCACCGCTTTCGGATCTGGAACCATAGGTTCCTTCATCCGACGGGGGATCGCATAGATCTGAGTTGCAGCTGCTGCTGTCATATGACTCATCTGCCGATGCTGACGTGCGAAGCACGGGATTCGGAGCCCATGGGGCGGGCCTGATCGATGGCAGTGGCACCCGCTTTGGGAGGCGGAGAGTGCCGGTCTGTCCCACCTAGAATCAGAAGCTCCCGAACAGGATTTTCGAGCCCGTCACCTACGGGCTCGAAGTCCTTCATGGTGGCTGGCGAGTGGGCGGTGAAGTCGAAAGCGCCAAAGAAGATATGGCTCTCTGTCGCCGAGGAGTTGTAGATCGCTTTGGTCGGGACCGTCACGATCGCACAATCAGCGCCCCCGATTCCCACAAATGGCGCCAATTGACGAGGTTTAATCATGTCAATGCCCATTGTTATGAGCTTGGGTTTTGGAGAAGATTGGGGTGCTGGAGATCACGGAACAGTTAGTAGACAAGCAACTAGGGGACACGAGATTTACCGAGGTTCAGGCCCTCGGAGGGAAAACCCTACTCCTGCTTGTCTGCTCTTGATTACGGCGGAACCGAAAGTTACAGGGGTGCGCAGATGTAATCTGGCATGGAGGTGTGTATGCAGTGGTATGAGAGATATCCTCCTCATCGTGCCCTGCTAGCCTTTATATAGAGGTAGGCAGGTCCCGGGCATAGATCGAGTCGGTTACAGGTTTAGGGTTTGCACCTTTGAATATTCTATCTGTTCTAGTCTTGCTCTCCAAGGATCCGAAGACGTCATGGGCTTGGGCCACCCGAAGATCTTCATGGACCGTGTATATTCTTGTGGGCCTTCCTTGGGCTGGACCAGGTATGCTAATGTCGTGTACCCGTAGGGTATAACCATGTCATACACACCTTGTGTGAAGCCTTGGGGCTTTTACCGATGCAAACCGCATGCAGAATCATGCTGCCAATCCTCGGGTTGACTCTTTTGCTATAGAAGGGGCACATGAGATCCCCAATTAGAGTGCCGAAAGGGACCTTCCTGCTCTTGATACTCTTCAAGACGTGGCGGCTCTTGTCATCCCTGTACTCCTTGTCAGAGTCCACCTCACTTGAATCAACCTGTAATGTGCAAAAATTACAAAAGAAATGAGCAAAATAGATTTACTTAGTATACTTGTTCTCAAAAATCGCACAAACTAGTATTGTATTAACGGTCATGCATAGATATTAGAACAACCGTTTCAAGTTACTTTGAAAACCACAACATGCTTTTACAGGTTTATTATTGCCGTCTCCACATATCGCTCCTAAATCTAGAATGTGGAGTAATTCAGAACAGACTAAATCTCTGCATGTAGTGGGTTGTATGGTGCATCTGATCATGATCGGTAGAATAAGGAGTACTTGAACAGATTTAGTACTAGTATATCTACAACCCTACCAGCAAATATAAACAGTAAACTAGAAAGATGGAGAAATAAAAGTACCTCCGGGTACACGAGCGGAACGTGCTCGTCAAACTCCTCGCCCTCATCAGGGGCTCCAAAGTCTTCTGCACCCGCGAGCACATTGTCCTCATAAGGGTCGAACTGGACGTCCTCCTCGCCCTGGGCTGCATGCATCTCCTCCAGCTTTGCGGCGGAAGGCGCCGCATCGCCCGTGGTAGGCGCAGGCAGCCCGACGGCAACACCCGAAGACTCACCTACGAGCAGTCACTTCATGGCGTCGGAAGGGAGAATGTGGCTGTTTGACCTCGAGCTATACGGTAAGGTTTGTGGGTTTTGCTAGATCGGGGAGAATAGGTCAATGCATGGGAGAAAGACGATGCAGAGGAGTAGGTTTTAAAGACAGGGCATTTTTAAGTCTCCTCCTAGGGCCCTCCGCCTCGAGGCTCAGTTGGGTGCCCCGGTAGGGCTTCTGGTTGACGCATAGACGGTTCGTGCCATGGGCCCAGCTAGAAGTGAGATTGCAGGAGCGGTACTATGAGGCCCGTTCCTGTTTGCAGCTAGAGAAGTAGTAGGCTTTTCATAGACGTGACATGACCACCCGACGAATTCTTTAATCTATGCCTTGATCGATTGCTTCTCGTAGAAGGGTCGAAAGGAGGGATGCCTAAAAGCACTACGGTTAAAGCATGGCTAGCCAGACCCATGCGTTGACACCGTCCTTGTGCCATGGTGGACACGTTGCAACCGGTTAGACGAGCGTGCCACCGTATTTCCCCCTCGCTACACTAGAAAACACACTCATTTTTTATATTTTTTATCTACCCTCGTGTATATAAATCCAAATAGCTTATAATTTTCAGAGAATAAAAGTAAATGCACAGACACACATATACAAAAATATACGCATTTGTACACTTTCCTTCTAGATTATTGAAGTAAAGTATCAGTGGAAAACTCGTTATTTCGCGTGGATAGAGAGGTCCGTATCTAGAGAGAGAGAGAGAGAGAGAGAGAGAGAGAGAGAGAGAGGAGGGGGCTATCTTGCTCGTTAGATTATAGAGGACCAACGTTGGGTGGGCATGATCCACGTGACAACCGTCCCGACCAATCACGACGTACCAACCAAAGTGAGGACAAGTTATCATGAGAGGGGGAAAACCGAGTACTACCATTTTTATATCAACCCTAGACACAACACACACACTAGATGTCCCCTCACTGACCAGAACATAGTTCCACTGCGCGGATTAAGCCCAAACCCGATACCTAGCTCCCTCTCGGCATTCTAAGCAACTTCTCCAACTAGAGATTCCAGGGTTCCATGAAGAAATTCAGAGTTTCCATTTACCGACTCCAAAAAACCGACGATTTTGCAAAGGAGGGGCAATAATTAAGCATGCCCTAGGCCCCAAGGCAATTTACACACATGCTACGTCATGGCGGACCGCCATCCCCGGGAGGTTGGTACTCATATCGTGGTGCAAGCATATACTGTATTTTTCCCGAGTTACGCTCTCGTAATTGTGGTTTCTAAATGTAGGTACCCTAGAAATGACCCTCAATTTTCGGGAATTTTTTTTAGGGTGCCCGGGGTACCTAGGCTAGGCACGTGCCTAGGTTCAAGGTTGTAATGGACCTCGCGTGCCTGCACGCGCCGGCGGGTTTGCCAATTTTGCCCACCCCCGAACCCCGGCAATGGAAAATTCATCAAAAATCAAAAAATATGAAACCAGCTCGAGTAGCCCTTTTGTGTCACCCACTACCACATAAAATCATAAACAAAAAATAGGGACTTTTGGCACACGACGCACCCCCCCGATGGCTATCGAGTAGGAATTAACATCTCTTTCAACCCTAGACCCTCCCCTCACTGCCTAGAACGTGGATCCACGGTGCAGATTGATCCCAAACCCGGCACCTAGCTCCCTCTCGGCATTCTAAGCAACTTTTCCAACTAGAGATTCCAGGGTTCCATGAAGAAATCCAGAGTTTCCTTTTACCGACTCAGAAAAACCGGCGATTCTGCAAAGGAGGTGTGAGAATTGAGCGCTCCCTAGGCCCCAAGGTACTTTACACGCATGCTACATCATGGCGGACCGCCATCCCTGGGAGGTTGGTACTCATCTCGTGGTGCAAGCATATACTATATTTTTCCCGGGTTACGCCCTGGTAATTGTGGTTTCTAACTGTAGGTACCCTAGAAATGGCCCTCAATTTTTGGGAAAAATGTTTTTGGGTGCCCCATGGGGTAGCTAGGCTGGGAATGTGCCTAGGTTCAAGGTTTCAATGGACCTCGTGTGCCTGCATGTGCCGACGGGTTTGCCGATTTTGCCCAACCCCCAAACCCCGGCAATGGGAAATTCATCAAAAATCAAAAAATATGAAACCATCTCGAGTTGCCCTTGTGCGTCACCCACTACCAACATAAAATCATAAAAAGATAAACCGGGACTTTTGGCACATGGCGCACCCCCCGGATGGCTATCGAGTAGGAGTTAACATGGATTTCAACCGTAGACCTCCCTCTCACTGCCTAGAACATGGATCCACTACGCGGATTGACCCCAAAGCCGGCACCTAGCTCCCTCTTGGCATTCTAAGCAACTTCTCCAACTAGAGATTCCAAGTTTCCATGAATAAATCTGGAGTTTCCATTTACCGAATCCGAAAAACCGGCATTCTGCAAAGGTGGTGCGAGAATTGAGCACGCCCTAGGCCCCGAGGCAATTTACATGCATGCTACGTCATGGCAGACCGCCATCCCCGTGAGGTTGGTACTCATCTCGTGGTGCAAGCATATACTGTATTTTTCCCGAGTTACGCCCCGATAATTGCTATTTATAACTGTAGGTACCTTAGAAATGGCCCTCAATTTTTGGGAAAAAATTGTTTTGGGGTGCTCCATGGGGTACCTAGTCTGGGCACGTGCCTAGGTTCAAGGTTGCAATGGAACTCGCATGCCTGTGTGCTCCGGCGGGTTTGCCGATTTTTCCAGCCCCCGAACCCCGACAATGTGAAATTCATTAAAAATCAAAAAAATATGAAACCAGCTCGAGCCCTTGTGTGTCACCCTCTACCAAAATAAAATCATAAACAAGACAAACCAAGACTTCTGGCACACGACATACCCCCCGGATGGCTATGGAGTAGGAATTAACATGGCTTTCAACCCTAGACCTCCCACTCGCTGCCCAGAATGTGGATCCATTGTGTAGATTGAGCCCAAACCCGACACCTAGCTCCCTCTCTGTATTCTAATCATCTTCTCCAACTAGACATTCCAGGGTTCCATGAAGAAATCCAGAGTTTCCATTTACCGACTCCGAAAAAACGGCGATACTGTAAAGGAGGTGCGAGAATTGAGCGCGCCCTAGGCCCCGAGGCAATTTACACGCATGCTATATCGTGGAGGACCGCTATCCCCAGGAGGTTGGTACTTATCTCCTGGTGCAAGTATATACTATATTTTTCTCGAGTTACGCCCCAACAATTGCGGTTTCTGACTGTAGGTACCCTAGAAGGGACCCTCAATTTTTTGGGGAAAATGTTTTGGGGTGCCTCATGGGGTACCTAGGCTAGGCACATGCCCAGGTTCAAGGTTTCAATGGACCTCGCGTGCCTGCGCGCGCTGGCGGTTTGCCGATTTTGCCCACCCCCCCAACGCCGGCAATGGGAAATTTATCAAAAATCAAAAAAATATGAATCCAGATCGAGTGGACCTTGTGTGTCACCCACTAACAACATAAAATCATAAACAAGACAAACCGGGAATTTTGGGACACGACGCTCCCTCCGGATGGACATCGAGTAGGAATTAACATGGCTTTCAACCCTAGAAGTCCTCCTCACTGCCTAGAACATGGATCCACTACGCGGATTGAGCCCAAACCCGACACCTAGCTCCCTCGGCATTCTAAGCAACTTATCCAACTAGAGATTCCACGGTTCCATGAAGAAATCCAGAGGTTCCATTTACCGACTCCAAAAAACCGGCGATTCTGCAAAGGTGGTGCGAGAATTGAGCGTGCCCTAGGCCCCAAGGCAAACACATGCTACGTTGTGGCGGACCGCCATCCCCGTGAGGTTGGTACTCATCTCGTGGTGCAAGTATATACTGTATTTTTTCGAGTTATGCCCCTGTAATTGCGGTTTCTAACTTTAGGTACCCTAGAAATGGCCCTCAATTTTCGGGAAAAAATGTTTTGGGGTGCCCCATGGGGTACCTAGGCTGGGAACGTGCCGAGGTTCAAGGTTGCAATGGACCTCGCGTGCCTGCGCGCGCCGGAGGGTTTGCCAATTTTGCCCACCCCCGAACCCCGGCAATGGGAAATTCATCAAAAATCAAAAAAATATGAAACCAGCTCGAGTAGCCTTTGTGTGTCACCCACTACCAACATAAAATCATAAACAAGACAAACCGGGATTTTTGGAACACGGCGCACCCCCCGGATGGCTATCGAGTAGGAGTTAACATGGATTTCAACCCTAGACCTCCCCCTCACTGCCCAGAACATGGATCCACTACGCGGATTGAGCCCAAACGCAACACCTAGCTCCCTCTCGGCATTCTAAGCAACTTCTCCAACTAGAGATTACAGGGTTCCATGAAGAAATCCAGAGTTTCCATTTACCGAATCCAAAAAACCGGCGATTCTGCAAAGGTGGTGCGAGAATTGAGCGTGCCCTAGGCCCCGAGGCAATTTACACGGATGCTACGTCGTGGCGGACCGCCATCCTTGTGAGGTTGGTACTTAACTTGTGGTGCAAGTATATACTGTATTTTTCCCGAGTTACGCCCCGGTAATTGCGGTTTCTAACTGTAGGTACCCAATAAATGGCCCGCAATTTTCGGGAAAAAAATGTTTTAGGGTGCCCCATGGGGTACCAAGGCCGGGGACGTGCCTAGGTTCAAGGTTGCAATGGACCTCGCGTGCCTGCACGCGCCGGGGGGTTTACCCACCCCCTGAACCCCGGCAATGGGAAATTCATCAAAAATCAAAAAAATATGAAACCAGCTTGAGTATCGCTTGTGTGTCACCCACTACTAACATAAAATCATAAACAAGACAAACTGGGACTTTTGGCACAGAGTACACCTCCGGATGGCTATTGAGTAGGAATTAACATGGCTTTCAACCCTAGACCTCCCCCTCACTGCCTAAAATGTGGATCCACTATGTGGATTGAGCCCAAACCCAGCACCTAGCTCCCTCTCTACTCTAAGCAACTTCTCCAACTAGAGATTCCAGGGTTCCATGAAGAAATCCAGAGTTTCCATTTACCGACTCCAAAAAACTGGTGATTCTGCAAAGGAGGAGCGAGAATTGAGTGTGCCATAGGTCCTAAGGAAATTTACACGCATGATACGTTGTGGCAGACCGCCATCCCCGGGAGGTTAGTACTCATCTCTTGGTGCAAGCATATACTGTATTTTTTCCGAGTTACGCCCCGGTAATTGCGGTTTCTAACTGTAGGTACCCTAGAAATGGCCCTCAATTTTCGGGAAATTTTTTTTGGGTGCCCCATGGGGTACCTAGGCTGGGCACGTGCCCAGGTTCAAGGTTACACTGGACCTCGTGTGCCTGCGCGCGCCGGAGGGTTTGCCGATTTTGCCCACCCCCGAACCCTGGGAATGGGAAATTCATCGAAAATCAAAAAATATGAAATAAGCTTGAGTATCCCTTGTGTGTCACACACTACCAACATATAAACATAAACAAGACAAACCAGAACTTTTGGGACACGACGCACCCCCGGATGGCTATCGAGTAGGAATTAACATGGCTTTCAACCCTAGACCTCCCCCTCACTACCCAGAACATGGATCCACTACGCGGATTGAGCCCAAAACTGGCACCTAGCTCCCTCTCGGAATTCTAAGCAACTTCTCCAACTAGAGATTCCATGGTTCCATGAAGAAATCAAGAGTTTCCATTTACCGACTTCGAAAAGTCGGCGATTCTGCAAAGGAGGTGCGATAATTGAGCATGGCCTAGGCCCCGAGGAAATTTGCACGCATCCTATGTCGTGGCGGACCTCCATCCCCGGGAGGTTGGTACTGATCTCGTGGTGCAAGCATATACTGTATTTTTCCTGAGTTACACCTGATAATTGCGGTTTCTAACTGCAGATTCCCTAGAAATGGCCCTCAATTTTCAGGAAAAAAATGTTTTGGGGTGCCCCATGGGTTACCTAGGATAGGCACATGCCTAGGTTCAAGGTTTCAATGGACCTCGCGTCCCTGCGCGCGCTGACGGTTTGTCGATTTTGCCCACCCCCCGAACCCTAGCAATGGGAAATTCATCAAAAATTAAAAAATATGAAACCAGCTCGAGTAGCCCTTGTGTGTCACCCTCTACCAACATAAAATCATAAACAAGACAAACTGGGACTTTTGGCACACGGCGCACCCCCGGATGGCTATGGAGTAGGAATTAACATGGCTTTCAACCCTAGACCTACCCCTCACTGCCTAGAACGTGGATCCACTATGCGGATTGAGCCCAAACCTGGCACCTAGCTCCCTCTCTGCATTCTAAGAAACTTCTCCAACTAGAGATTCCAGGGTTCAATGAAGAAATCATGGGTTTCCATTTACCGACTTAGAAAAACCGGCGATTCTGCAAAGAAGGTGCGAGAATTGAGCACGCCCTAGGCCCCGAGGAAATTTACACACATAATACGTCGTGGCGGACCGGCATCCCCTGGAGGTTGGTACCTATCTCGTGGTGCAAGCATATACTGTATTTTTCCCGAGTTATGCCCCGATAATTACGGTTTTTAACTGTAGGTACCCTAGAAAGGACCCTTTTTTGGGAAAAAATGTTTTGGGGTTCCCCATAGGGTACCTATGATAGGCACATGCCTAGGTTCAATGTTTCGATGGACCTTGCGTGTCTGCGCGCGCCGACGGTTTGCCAATTTTGTCCACCCCCGAACCCCGGCAATGGGAAATTCATCAAAAATCAAAACAAATATGAAACCAGCTCGAGTAGCCCTTATGTGTCACCCACTAACAACATAAAATCATAAACAAGACAAACCGACACATTTGGGACACGGCGCACCCCCTAGATGGATATCGAGTAGGAATTAATATGGCTTTCAACCCTAGACCTCCCCCTCACTGCCCAGAACATGGATCCACTATGCGGATTGAACCCAAACCTGGCACCTAGCTCCCACGCTGCATTATAAGCAACTTCTCCGACTTGATATTCCAGGGTTAAATGAAGACATCCAGAGTTTCCATTTACCGACTCCGAAAAACTGGCGATTCTGCAACGGAGGCGCGAAAATTGAGCGCACCCTAGGCCCCAAGGAAATTTACACGCATAATACATCATGGCGGAGCACCATCCCCGGGAGGTTGGTACTGATCTCGTGGTGCAAACATATACTGTATTTTTCCCGAGTTACTTACGGGTAATTCTGGTTTTTATAGGTACCCAAGAAAGGACCCTCAATTTTTGGGAAAAAATGTTTTGGAGTGCCCCATGGGGCACCTAGGCTGGGCATGTGCCTAGGTTCAAGGTTGAAATGGACCTCGCGTGCCTGCACGCGCCAGAGGGTTTGCCGATTTTGCCCACCACCCGAACCCCGGCAATGGAAAATTCATCAAAAATGAAAAAAATATGAAACCAGCTCGAGTAGCCCTTGTATGTCACCCACTATCAACATAAAATCATAAACAAGACAAACCGGAACTTTTGGCACACGGCGCACCCCCCGGATGGCTTTCGAGTAGGAGTTAACATGGTTTTCAGCCCTAGACCTCCCCCTTACTGCCCAGAACGTGGATCCACTGCGCGGATTGAGTCCAAACCCGACATGTTGGCAGATTTTTCCCACCCCCAAAGCCCGGCAATGGGAAATTGATCAAAAATCAAAAAATATGAAATCAGCTCGAGTAGCCCTTGTGTGTCACCCACTACCAACATAAAATCATAAACACGAATAACTGGGACTTTTGGTACACGGCGAACCCCTCGGATGGCTATCGATTAGGAATTAACATGGATTTCAACCCTAGACCTCGCCCTCACTCCCTAGAACATGGATACACTATGCAGATTGAGCCCAAACCCGACACCTAGCTCCCTCTCTACATTCTCAGCAACTTCCCCAACTAGAGATTCCTGGATTTCATTAAGAAATCCAGAGTTTCCATTTACCGACTCCGAAAAATCGGCGATTCTGCAAAAGAGGTGCGAGAATTGAGCGCGCCCTATGCCCAGGGTAAATTTGCATGCATAATACATCATGGCGGACCGCCATCCCCGGAAGGTTGGTACTGATCTCGTGGTGCAAGCATATACTGTATTTTTCCCGAGTTACGCCCCGGTAATTGTGGTTTATAACTGTAGGTACCCTAGAAAGGACCCTCAAGTTTTGGGAAAAAATGTTTTGGGGTGCCCCATGGGGTACCTAGGCTGGGCACCTACCTAGGTTCAAGGTTGCAATGGACCTCACATGCGTGCGCGCGCCGGAGGGTTTGCCGATTTTGCCCACCCCCGAACCCCGGCAATGGGAAATTCATCAAGAATCAAAAAATATGAAACCAGCTCGAGTATCCCTTGCGTGTCACCCACTATGAACATAAAATCATAAACAAGACAAACCAGGACTTTTGGCACACGACGCACCCCCAGATGGCTATCGAGTAGGAGTTGACATGGATTTCAACCCTAGACCTCCCCCTCACTGCCCAGAACATGGATCCACTACGCGGATTGATTCCAAAACCGGGACTTTTGGGACACGGCGCACCCCTGGATGGCTATCAAGTAGGAATTAACATGGCTTTCAACCCTAGACCTCCCCCTCACTGCCCAGAACATGGATCCACTATAAGGATTGAGCCTAAACCCGGCACCTAGCTCCCTCTCGGCATTCTAAGCAACTTCTCCAACTAGAGATTCCAGGGTTCCATGAAGAAATCAAGAGTTTCCATTTACTGAGTCCGAAAAACCGGCGATTCTGCAAACGAGGTGCGAGAATTGAGCATGACCAAGTCCCTAAGGCAATTTACACGCATCCTACGTCGTGGCGGACCGCCATCCCCGGGAGGTTGGTACTCATCTCGTGGTGCAAGCATATGCTGTATTTTTCTCGAGTTACGCCTCGGTAATTGCAGTTTTTCTAACTGTAGGTACCCTAGAAATGACCCTCAGTTTTCGGGAAAAAATATTTTGGGGTGCCCCATGGGGTACCTAGGCTGGGTACGTGCCTAGGTTCAAGATTGCAATGGACCTCGCGTGCCTACGCGCGCCGACGTGTTGGCCGCTTTTGCCCACGCCCGAACCCCGGCAATGGGAAATTCATCAAAAATCAAAAATATGAAACCAGCTCGAGTAGCCCTTGTGTGTCACCCACTACCAACATAAAATCATAAACAAGACAAACCGAGACTTTTGGCACACGGCGCACCCACCAGATGGCTATCGAGTAGGAGTTAACACGGGTTTCAACCCTAGACGTCCCCCACTGCCCAAAACGTGTATCCACTACGCGTATTGAGCCCAAACCTGGCACCTAACTCCCTCTGACATTCTAAGCAACTTCTCCAACTAGAGATTGTAGGGTTCCATGAATAAATCCAGAGTTTCCATTTACCGACTCCGAAAAACCGGTGATTCTGCAAAGGAGGTGCGAGAATTGAGCGCGCCCTAGGCCCCGAGGAAACTTACACGCATGCTACGTCATGGTGGACCAACATCCCCGGGAGTTTGGTACTCATCTCTTGGTGGAAGCATATACTGTATTTTTCCCGAGTTACACCCAGGTAATTGAGGTTTCTAACACTAGGCCCCGAGTTACGCCCCGGTAATTGCAAGCATATACTATATTTTGGGAAAAAATGTTTTAGGGTGCACCATGCGGTACCTAGGCTGGGCACGTTGATACATCGAAAACGTATCTATAATTTTTGATGCTCCATGCTTGTTTAGTATCTACTTTGCTTTGCTTTGTCTACACTTTGAGGTATTTTAATATCTTTTCTGGAACTAACCTATTAACAAGTTGCCATAGTGCAGTTGCTTTTTTCTTCTGTCTTTGGTTCTAGAAAGGCAGAAAATCAATATTCTCGAAATTGGACGGGACAAAAGCCAAAGTCAATATTTTATTGTGGGCGACACGAAGCCAGAAGACGAGATGGAGGGGCGCCATAGGGCGGCCAGACTCTCCTAGGCGCGGCCTAGCCTGGCCCGCGCTTGGGTAGGGTGTGGCCCCCTGGCTCGCCCCTTCGCCTATAAGAAGCCCCCAATGTAGAAACTCTAGGCACCCAATCAAAACTCCAGAAACTGTCTGTAGCCGCTGCCACCATCGTCCCTAGATCGGGGGGATCTGAAGTTCTTCCCGGCACCCTGCCGGAGGGGATATCATCCCGGAGGCCTTCTTCTTCATCATGCCAGCCACCGGTATGAAGCGTGAGTAGTTCCACCTTGGACTACGGGTCCATGTAGTAGCTAGATGGTTGTATCTCCTCCTTGTGCTTTCATGTATAGATCTTGTGAGCTCCGTTCATGATCAAGATCTAATCTATTTGTAATCATGCATGTTTTGTTTGCGGGGATCCGATGGATATTGAGATTGCTATGCCAGATTGATTAATGGTTTTGTCTATTTGATTCTATCAGGTCCGTGTTGTTTGTGATCTTGCATGCTCTCTGTTGTTAGTAGCTATCTTGGCCAAGTAGTTGCTAGTGACTCCAAGAGGGTGTATTTATGCTCGATAGCGGGTTCATGCCTCTAGTTTCCAAGGGAAGTGACAAAAATCTCTTCGGTTGTAGATGTGTTGTTTCCACTAGGGAGAAAACAACGGTCTCTTGTTCATGGAACAAGTAGATTGTTTACCTTACACACTTTGCTTAAAGCAGTTGTCTATTGCTTGCAACTTAATACTGGAGGGGGTTCAAATGATAACCTAAAGGTGGAATTCTAGTCATAGATGCAATTGGATGGCGGTCTATGTATATTGTTGTATTACTTAATTGAATCTCATAGGATCTTTTTGTCTAGTATTGCATTGTTATGCCTTGCTTAGTTCCTGTCAATTGCCCTGCTGTAATTTGTTTACCCTTCATGCCATGTTGTTTATCTAAGGAGAGCACCTTTAGTGAACTATGGACCCCGGTCCAAATCTTTACCATTGATACATCTTCCACTGTTTACTTGCTGCAAACTATACAATTAATCCTTTGTTACAGCAACCGGTGAGATTGACAACCTCATTGTTCGTTGGGGCAAAGTCTTGAGTTTATGTTATGCAGGTTTCCACGTTGCTTGCATCACTTGTGTGACGTTTCCTTCCTCCTACTGGTTTGATAACATCGGTTTCTTACTGAGGGAAGACTTGCTGCTGTGCTGCATCACACCTTGCTCTTGGGGTTTCCCGACAAAGCGCACCTACATCAACTAGGCGCATCACACGTGCCTAGGTTCAAGGTTGCAATAGACCTCGTGTTCCTATCCGTACCGACAGGTTTGCCGATTTTGCCCACCCCCCGAACCCCGTCAGTGGTAAATTCATCAAAAATCAAAGAAATATGAAACCAGATCGAGTGGCCTTTGTGTGTCACCCACTACCAACATAAAATCATAAACAAGATAAACCGGGACTTCTAGCACACGGCTCACCCCCTGGATGGCTATCGAGTAGGAGTTAATATGGCTTTTAACCCTAGACCCCCTCACTGCCCAGAACATGGATCCACTACGCGGATTGATCCCAAACTCGACACCTATCTCCCTCTCAGCATTCTAAGCAACTTCTCCAACTAAAGATTCCAGGGTTCCATGAAGAAATTCAGAGTTTCCATTTACCGACTCCAAAAAACCGGCGATTCTGCAAAGGAGGTGCGAGAATTGAGCGAGCCCTAGGCCCAAGAGGAAATTTACACGCATCCTATGTCGTGGCGGACCGCGATCCCCGGGAGGTTGATACTCATCTGGTGGTGCAAGCTTATACTATATTTTTCCCGAGTTACGCCCCGGTAATTGCGGTTTCTAAATTTAGGTACCCTAGAAATGGCCCTCAATTTTCAGGAAAAAACTGTTTTGGGGTGTCCCATGGGGTACCTAGGATGGGCACGTGCCTAAGTTCAATTTTGCAATGTACCTCGCGTGCATCCAGGCGTCAGCGGGTTTGCCGATTTTGCCCACCCCCCGAACCCCGGTAATGGGAAATTCATCAAAACTCAAAAAATATGAAACTAGCTCGAGTAGCCCATGTGTGTCACCCACTACCAACATAAAATCATAAACAAGACAAACCGGGACTTTTGGCACACGGCGCACCCCCCGAATGGCTATCGAGTATGAGTTAACATGGCTTTCAACCCTAGACCTCCCCCTCACTGCCCAGAACGTGGATCCACTGCACGGATTGAGCCCAAACCCAGCACCTAGCTTCCTCTCAGCATTCTAATAAACTTCTCCAACTAGAGATTCCAGGGTTCCATGAAGAACAGAGTTTCCATTTTCCGACTCTAAAAAACCGGTGATTCTACAAAGGAGGCACGAGAATTGACCGCGCCCTAGGCCCCGAGGCAATTTACACGCCTGCTACATCGTGGTGGACCGCCATCCCCGAGAGGTTGGTACTCATCTCGTGGTGCAAGTGTATACTATATTTTCCCGAGTTATGCCCCAGTAGTTGCGGTTTCTAACTGTAGGTAACCTAGAAATGGCCCTCAATTTTTGGGAAAAAATGTTTTGGGGTGCCCCATGGGGTAACTAGGTTGGGCAGGTGCCTAGGTTCAAGCTTGCAATGGACCTCGCGTGCCTGCGTGCCCCGGCGGGTTTGCCGATTTTGCCCACCCCCGAACCCCGTCAATGGGAAATTCATCAAAAATGAAAGAAATATGAAACCAGCTCGAGTGGCCCTTGTGTGTCACCCTCTACCAACATAAAATCATAAACAAGATAAACCAGGACTTCTGGCACATGACGCACCCCCGGATGGCTATCGAGTAGGAGTTAATATGGCTTTTAACCCTAGACCTCCCCCTCACTGCCCAGAACGTGGATCCACTACGCGGATTGATCCCAAACCCGACACTTAGCTCCCTCTCGGCATTCTAAGCAACTTCTCCAACTAGAGATTCCAGGGTTCCATGAAGAAATTCAGAGTTTCCATTTACCGACTCCAAAAAACGGGCGATTCTGCAAAGGAGGTGCGAGAATTGAGCGTGCCCTAGGCCCCGAGGCAATTTACAAGCATGCTACATCGTGGTGGACTGCCATCCCTAGAAGGTTGGTACTCATCTCGTGGTGCAAGCATATACTGTATTTTTTCCCGAGTTAGGCCTCGGTAATTGCGGTTTCTAACTGTAGCTACCCTACAAATGGCCCTGAATTTTTGGGAAAAAATGTTTTGGGGTTCCCCATGGGGTACCTAGGCTGGGCGCATGCCTAAGTTCAAGGTTCCAATGGACCTCGCATGCCTGCGCACGCCGGAGGGTTTGCCGATTTTGCCCACCCCCCGAACCCCGGCAATGGGAAATTCATCACATATCAAAAAATATGAAACCAGCTCGAGTAGCCCTTGTGTGTCACCCACTACCAACATAAAATCATAAACAAGACAAACCGGGACTTTTGGCACATGAAGCACCCCCGGATGGCTATCGAGTACGGGTAACATGGCTTTCAACCCTAGATCTCCCCTCACTGCTAGAACGTGGATCCACTGTGCAGATTGAGCCCAAACGAGACACCTAGCTCCCTCTCGGCATTTGTCGGGGGGATAACCCCTGGTAGGGTCACAAGGGGGTAAAACACAACCCAACTTGGCTTGCTTCGAATAAAGAAAGAACCAGGCCGAGTAAGTACGGCCGGGAGAGAGAATCGTATGCGGCCGACATAGAACCTATGTTGGCACATATAAGACAAAGTTCTTAATCTTGCAGGAACCAACGAGACGAGTCTCCCAAGGAAGGGCCGAGTCAGATAGGATGCGTGGCACCTTTCCGGGTGAGGTTCAGCAGGGACCATGGTAAAGCTTGGTCAAAAGAGAAGGGCGACGCCGGGTGACACAAAAGGAGCCGGGTGACGCCCAAAGCAAGGGCTGACGTACAAAGTTACTGCGTGGCGCCAAAAGGAACAGAAGGCGACGTACCAGAAGACCGTTAGCTTTCTAACTTTGTGGACTGGGCCATTGGGCTTTGGGCAATCCCATGACCCGACCCGCATAGTAGGGACCAAGATCCAAACAGTAACCCTAGAACCCAAAGGGGTGTAACCTAGCTAGCACCACCTATATAAGGAGGGGCATAGCAGTAGTAGAAGGAGGCTGGACCAAGTAGGGAACTAGTATCTTGTACACTAGTTCATACAGCTCAAGGAGCACTTGTACACAAGCAACATCAATAAAATTCCTATGTTTGGAGAGTTCATCTTGTTCTTCGTGCATGGCAAGACCGTTTACTCCCTCCCCGGTGACCACAAGGACCCATTCGGCCCCCAACTTAAGCCTACCCATGGCATCTGCCGTGACACCACCATGACAGTTGGCACCCACCGTGGGGCAGAAGCAGGTGCTTGATGGAGTATTCATCCGAACGGGCAACATCATCGCCAAGACCGGCGAGCGCGTCTACTCCGGCCTCATCCAGAGGTTTGGAGCGCTCAACTTCGTCAGCAACAACGCGGGGTGTTTCGGGACCAAGCCGTTCCCTAGGGGAGGTTGCTTCATCAAGTTCGGCGAACACCAGGTCTATGTCGCCGTGCACGTGGAGCGCGCATATCCGAAGCGCGTCGTTCTGGCGCCAGATCCACCAGCGGTTCCTGTCGCTGGGAAACTTCACCAACTCGTCTCCATTGAGGTAATGATTACAGCTCCTGACCCAGCGGCTCCACCGATAGCTCCAGTAGTGAATGAGAATGCTAAGGGAGGAAATCATGAAGAAACACCAAAGGCCACGAGAACAGCAAAGGCACTGCTAGAAAAGCCGGAAAACATAGCTAGAAGTAAGAGGGCTAAAGAGCTGCAAGATGCGATAGATAAGTTAGCCGAGCCAGTTGCGCAAGAAACTGATCCGGCACGTGTGCAAGCCGAGTTAGAGGAGGCCAGGATAAAGGTTCTGGAGAAAGCCAAGGAGTTAGCATAGTTACAGCAAGATGTGGATATCACAATCCGAGAGCTCAACTCGGCGAACCGAGTCCAGGGCGCAAAGACTCGGCTTGATGCGACAAGGTTAAGAGGAAGAAACCTCAATGAGGAGCTGGAGGATGCAACATCAAAAATAACACCAGAGAACAACAACGAAACAGCTATGCAGCCAACATACAATACATCAGTAGCTAACCTGCGAGCCGCAGAGGCAACAATGGCAGAGTTACCCCATTTGACGGGAGAAGCGAAGAAAAGACAACAAGAGCGAGTCATTGAACTGGTAAGAGCAACTAGCATGCTGAATGAAGCATACTACAGAGCGAATCTGGGTATAGCAGGGAGGTCACAGCTGGTTCACTCGGTGACTCCTGTGCCGGCAAGATCAGGAGGTCACATGACGTCCTCACCCAGAGCGGCGCCAAGACTGAGAAAACAAAAGAGTGTGGATTTAGGGAGGAACAAGCAGATGATCACTTATGACCCGGCAATGGCTCAGGGAAACCCAGCGCATGCACATGGAACGAGAAGGAATAATGCCCAAGGAAATGAGAACCAGGAAAATGCAGGGCGAGAAAGGCAAGCAGGGCAATGCAACGACAATGGAGGGCAAAATTTTGCGCCTCAACCTAGGTGTGGAGCTCACTCGGAAGGAGGAGGAAATCCAGCGCCGAATAACGCACCAGCTCAACCCGAAAGAAGACAACAGAGCGCAGGAAAAGCAGCACAACGGCCTGTTGACCCGAACGCAAACAGGTACAATGATGGTTACTCGGCGATGGTAAACGACGGATATGAACTGCTGGATCACGCATATCAAGCGAGGGGAGCCAGACTCGGAGGCAGGAACCTTCAGCCGGATGATGCAAGGCTGAAGCTTGACTGAATAAAGATGGCAGAACTGATTGAGTCGCAAGGTCCACAGGGTCCACCATGCTTTGGCCCAAGGATCATGAAGGAACCTCCTGTACCAAATTTCCAGCTGGCCAGAGGAACGAAAACGTACGATGGAAGCACAGATTATGGTACTGCTGTGAAAATTGCGCAGGGGAATTTGAGATGGGCAGTACGATATGTACCGCAAATGCTAGAAGGACCAGCACAGGTATGGTTGAACAATTTGCCACCTGGAAGCATCAACATCTAGATCGATTTTCAGGACACTTTTGTGAGCAATTTCACGAGCACCTACAAGAGGCCGAATCGCCCACAACAGCTAGCAATGTGCAAGCAAAGGCTGAATGAGACAGGTATAGAATTCCTCACAAGATGGTGCACAATGCACAATTCTTGCGAAGGGGTAATCGAGTCATAGGCAATCGCTTGGTTTGCCCAAGGTTGCAGACACGGAAGTGTGTTGTGGCAAAGGCTACAGAGAGATATGCCAGCAAGCTTAGCAGAAACAATAAGGATTGATGACTCGTATGCGTTGGAAGATCCGACTCAGCCTCTGCTCATGTCGGCAGATGGGATGACTGAGACTCAGATCTATGACGCTGCCGAGTCGCAAAGGCGCCAGGAAAGATCCGAATACAGAAGCAAGAGAAGAGACGAAAGGCCAGACTACAGATATGGTTCGACTCAGGTTGCGGCCATGAGTCAGGATCATCCAGATGCTAGAAGTATCCAACGTCAAAGGACAAATGGACAACAACAGTGGGTGCCAAATAATGATGGCAAAAATCCATATGAACAAAGGAAGCAATACTAGGACCGACAGAAGTATACCTATGAGATGATGCTAGACCAGCGTGTAAATTTCACACTCATAGTCCGAGTAAGCCAGCAAATCACACAACAAGACAATGCACTTGGTTTCAGAAAGGAGATAGAGTAGATTCGCTGAGTAAGCAGCTACCACTACCTACCCCTCCACCACTCACAGGAGGAAATGCTCAGGCTGTGGGAACAGATAACAAATATGAAAACAGGCAGCCAAGGTATCATAATCAAGAGAGAAGGGAAACTATTCATCAGGTGCACAATCCAAGAGGTGACGACGCTCATGTCGGCATGGAATGAGAAATGAGTACAGGGAACATCACTAAAGCTATGTCGTCTTCGTCACAGAGCCGAATGACAAAAAGAGTCAGCAGCGACGGATGATGGAGGTGAATGCCACAATGCCGGCAATTCCCAAGTACATGCATTGGTCTGAGCAAGAAATAACTTGGAGCATAAAGGATCACCCCAAGATCATGCCAACCCTAGGAGGGTATGCTCTGGTCTTAGATCCAACGTTCATGGGCCCTGATATCAATGTGAAATTTTCCAAGGTACTGATCGATGATGGCAGTAGCATTAACATCATGTACAAGGATACCATGCTCAAGTTAGGCATTACCATGAACATGTTGGAGCCGAATAAGACAACTTTCCATGGCATTGTGCCGGGATTGTCCTGTGAGCCAATTGGCAAGATCTGGGTCGACATCTTATTCGGCAACAGAGAGAATTGTCACACTAAAGCCATAGAGTTCGAGGTAGTTGATTTGGTCAGCTCGTTCATGCCTTACTCGGCAGGCCGGCTATGGCAAAGTTTATGGCTACTCCTCACATTGCTTACTTGAAGATTAAGTTGCCAGGCCCATGTGGGGTGATTACAGTTGAGGGAGATTATAAAAGGTCCATTGCTTGTGCCTCAGCCGGATCTTCATTGGCCGAGTCACTGGTCATAGCGCAGGAAAAGCTTCAAATGTTAGAGGTGGTAGCATTGGCCAAAGAAGCACAAATTTCCATGCCGGCACTCACTAATCCGCATGACAGTGTGTCATTTAAAGCTACCGAAGAGACAAAAAAGGTACAAGTGGATGAGACTTTCCTAGAGCGTACAATTACCATTGGGGCTGGCCTCACTGACAAATAGGAAAGCGAGCTCACCAGCTTCCTCCATGAGAATCGGGATATCTTTGCATGGTCCACACAGGATTTGTAAGGAGTTCCGAGGGAGCTGGCTGAGCACTCTCTTCATGTAAGGCCAGATGCTAGGCCGGTGAAGCAACCCCTCCGCCGCATCACCGAAGATAGGAGGAAAGTAATAGCTGCCGAGATTGCTAGGCTCTTAGCTGCGGGACTCATCATGGAAGTACTGCACCCAGATTGGTTATCAAATCCAGTCTTGGTCGAGAAGAAAAAAGATGATCCGAACATGGCAGTTGTATGGCGCATGTGTATTGATCACATGAACCTCAATAAGGCGTGTCCAAAAGATCCATTTACCCTGCCACGGATTGACCAAGTCATAGATTCTACTATTGGGTGTGAGTTGTTGTCATTTGTGGACGCGTGTTCTGGATTCCATCAGATACCACTGAATCCGAATGATCAAATAAAGACAGCTTTTATCACCCCGTACGGGGCTTATTGCTATCGTACCATGCCATTCGGACTGAGAAATGCAGGTGCAACATATCAAAGATGCATGCAAAAATGCTTGCAAGATAAATTGGACAAAAATGTTCAAGTATACGTCGATGACGTGGTGATAAAAAACAAGCAAAGTCATACTCTAATTGAGGACCTAGGTCAAACATTCACAAACTTGAGAATATTCCGGATGAAACTTATCCCGGAAAAATGCACATTTGGTGTCTCGGCTGGCAAATTACTCGGATTTCTTGTATCCAACCGAGGAATTGAGGCTAACCCGACAAAGATTAGGGCCATTGAAAGAATGGAATTGCCAAAAACCCTCAACGATGTCCAGAAGTTCACAGGATGCCTGGCCTCGTTGAGCTGATTTATTAGTCGGCTAGGTGAAAAAGCCCTACCACTATATCAACTGATGAAAAAATCAGACAAATTCACATGGACATAGCAAGCTGATAGCGCTTTCCATGAATTAAAGAAAATGTTGGGAACAACACCAATATAAGCGTCACCACTATCCAAAGAGATAATGTTGCTCTATGTCGTCACAACCAATAGAGTTGTAAGTGCAGTAATAGCGGTTGAACGCGAAGAAGAGGGCAAATCAGTCCAAAGGCCAGTTTATTACTTGAGCGAAGTGCTCTCTATATCAAAGCAGAATTACCCTCATTATCAGAAAATGACATATCGGGTATATATGGCAGCAAAGAAGCTGAAACATTATTTTCAAGAACACCCAATCCGGGTAATATGTGAGGCTCCTATCTCGGATATATTAGGCAGCAAAGATGCCAGTGGCCGAGTCACAAAATGGGCCATAGAGCTAGCACCATATACTCCACAGTATGATAGGAGAGATGCAATTAAATCTCAGGCTATTGCAGATTTCTTCGTAGATTGGATGGAGATGCAGTACGAACCACCACTGCCAGACCCGAATTACTGGAAAATGCATTTTGACAGGTCCAAGACGAAAATGGGTCTGGGCGCTGGGATAGTGCTCACATCGCCAAAGAGGGATCAACTCAAGTATGTGTTACAGATCCATTTCGCTGCTTCCAATAACGTTGCCAAGTATGAAGCACTTGTCCATGACATCAAAGTGGCCAAAGAGATTGGCATCAAAAGAATCATGTGCTTTGGCAATTCGGATTTGGTGATTCAACAAGTGTCTAGGCATTGGGATGCATTGGACGCAAACATGGCATTATATTGTTTTCATGTGCAACAAATTTCAGGATACTTTGACGGGTGTGAATTCCACCACGTCCCAAGAGCAGAGAATGAAGCAGCAAATGTACTATCCAAACTAGGTTCATCTCGGCAAGCAATACCACCAGGAGTAGAATTTGAGCACCTTAGGAAACCATCGATCAAGCCGTCACAAGAATCCGAGTCGATCAGGGTCACCCCGGTGAATCAGGAGTCAGACGTTGTGCCAATGGATATTGACTCATGGGCAGTTTCGAGTCACTCGGGGACTGATCCGTTCACCTCAGGGATAGCCGAGTCACACTCAAGGACTCCTCAGGTCATGTCGGCAGAGCATATGTCGGCTGAGCCAATGGAAATTGATGGGGAAGCAGACCCGGAACCATTAATACCAACATGGGCACAACCAATATTCAACTACTTAAAGGATGGAACATTGCCGAATGACGAGATATTGGCAAGGCAAACATAAAGAAGAGCAAAAGCATACACCATAATCAACAAGGAGCTGTACAAGAGAAGCGTGACGAGTGTACTGCAGCGTTGAATTAGCTCCAAGAAAGGCCAAGCGATTTTATTGGATATTCACCAAGGAGAATGTGGGAACCATGCGTCATCAAGGGCATTGGTAGCCAAGGCATTCTGACATGGATTTTATTGGCCAAGTGCACTGGCAGGGGCACACGAGCTAGTTGGAAAATGCAATGGTTCCCAGCATTATGCATCCAAGTCACACTTACCAGCATCTGACTTAAAGACTATACCAATCACTTGGCCATTCGCCGTATGGTGCCTAGATATGGTAGGACCATTCAAACCAGCATGGGGAGGCATGACTCATATATTGGTGATGATTGATAAGTTCACCAAATGGATAGAAGTGAAGCCCATCAAAAAATTTGACGGTAAAACAACTGTCACATTCTTAAGGGACATAATCCTAAGATATGGTTACCCACACAGTGTAATCACAAATAATGGCACAAACTTTGCTGAAGGAGTTTTTTCTCGATTCTATGGAAAAAACCGAATAAGACTCGATGTAGCACCAGTCGCTAATCCAGAATCAAATGGACAAGTTGAACGAGCTAATGGCTTAGTTCTATCCGGGATAAAACCTCGCTTGATGGAACCACTCCAGAGATCACCTGGTTGTTGGATAGAGGAACTACCCTCGGTGCTATGGAGTCTAAGGACAACTCTGAATCGGTCAACAGGCTATACGCCATTTTTTCCTTGTGTATGGAGCAAAAG
Source organism: Avena sativa (assembly GCA_916181665.1). Classification (NCBI taxonomy): domain Eukaryota; kingdom Viridiplantae; phylum Streptophyta; class Magnoliopsida; order Poales; family Poaceae; genus Avena; species Avena sativa. The sequence goes on from OV702296.1 coordinate 84,642,514, forward strand.
CAGTTTTGCCTGCCGACATAGAGTATGATTCGCCAAGAGTAAGGCAATACTCGGAAGTCGAGGTAAAGGAGGCCCGAGAAGATGGAGTTGACTTACTCGAAGAAGCAAGAGAACTGAAATTATCTAGATCCGCTATATGTCAGCAAAATCTCCGACGCTACCATAGCCAGAAAGTTCAACCTCGTGTTTTTCGAGAAGGGGATATGGTGCTAAGGCTAGTGCAGCGCACAGCCGGAATGCATAAGTTATCACCCCCATGGGAAGGTCCATTCATTGTAAGCAAAGCATTGCACAATGATTCATATTATCTCATAGATGCTTGCGAAGCGCAAAAGAACAAGGCAGACAGATCAGGTGATGAGACCAAATGTCCATGGAATGTGGCACTACTTCGTCCCTTCTACACTTAGGAGAAGCAGTGCATGTATCACTCGAACTCTCATCTGTCGGACATTTGTGTCGGCTATGTGCTGATAATAAAATGGTATGACTCAAAAAAACTGACTCGGGGACTGCCCCTTATGTTTTCCCTTTCAATTATTTTATGTTGGCTGTCATGATACCCAAAACTTATCTCGGAACAAGTAGTGTTTACTCGAAAAAAATAACTCTTCGACTATGCTGTTGTCCGAAAATACGGCTTCATGGAAAGCAAGAGGAAAGGATGCATGACGAGTAAACACGAACGCCAGATAAGTACAAGGAGAAACGTGAGTCGACCCTATGTCTTTTGCCTAATCCACTGCAGGTTATATTGCATTTTGTGTTGAATGACCTTCAGCCAAGTGATCTAAGTTTCATACCCGCTAACTATATCCTTTGTACTTTGAGACTCTAATGTCAAACGCCAAAAAAGGTAGACAAGAGCCAAAGTCAAGGAAAGGTGAAACGACAAATGAGACTCGGGGACTTGCCCTTGGATGATTCACACTCAAAACATAACAAGATATTTAAAGCCTTATCAAAAGGCACACAACCAAACATAAGTGCAATGTATATTACATTTGTACCCAGCATACCGGGAATCTCATCAAAGTTCAAGTATTTGTCCTATTCAGTCTAAGAAGCACCGGGACTCGGAGGGGCAGTCTTGGAACTAGGAGCATCGCTTGGAGCTTCTGCCGAGTCAGGGGCATTAGTCGCCAAGTATTCAGGGTTGTCTGACTCGGTGGCCTCACTATCAGCACCCTCCTCGTCAACAACTTCTACAAGTGGGTTGCCAAGGTCGAGGAAGCTGGGCCCGTCGCACCAAGCGTGTACCATGGTGTACTCGATCATGGCGTAGGCTCGCTCCTGGCGTCTCTTGATCAACTCAGGATCATTCAGCCACTTCCCTTCTCCCCTTAAGCGTGCAAGCATGTCAAGATTGATGTCCTCATACTAGGAGAGCACGAAGAAAAGGGCCTTGTCCGCTGCAGCTCGGCCGGCCGACTCACACCACTGATCCAGCATGTCCTTTGTGTGAAGCACTTTTTTAGCAAGGGGCTCGATGAGTGCAGGTGCATCTTCATCCAGCCAGAGCATGCAGAACGCACGAATGGATGATTTGAGCAAGTCCATGCCGCAGGACTTGAGGGTCTGGACGCGCTCCCACAGTGCTTCGAGATGCTCATTGTTAGTCACCTCGCCATCAACTGGAGCACCAAACTCGTCTCTCACCTTCTTCATGGCCCGAATGGCGAACAAGTTGGCCTTAGGGAAATTCTCTGCAAGCTAAAGAGAATCTTAGCAAAGTAACAAACAAAGATGACAAAGTGTGAAAAAGAGTAAGAATCTTAGCAAAAGAGAATCTTAGCACAGTGTGAAAAAGAGTAAGAACTCACTACTGAGAAAAGAGTTGATGGTGCCGAGTTTGGTTTGCCAAGCCTTGGCCTTGGCTTGGAGTGTGTCCAGATCCAGGTTCGCCGACTCAACCGCCGAGTCGGCCTCATTAAGCAGATCCCTGGTTTTCTTGGCGCTGGCGGCGTGTTGGTCATCTTTCTCGGCAAGCTCTTCCTTCAGCCCCTTCACCTCGGCTAAGTGTTTCTGCTCCATGTAGGCCATCAGCTTTTTCAGCCGAGTCACCTCGTCTTGCTCCTTCTGGAGTTCGGCTTGGTGCTTCTCTTCTTATTCGAAACAAACTACTCGTCAACAGCAATAGAAATATCTTGACCCGCCAAGATAATAAGGCAAGAGAATGGCATGAACACAAAACAACGCGAGGAAGGCAAAAAACTTACTCTCCGTCTCGCTGATCTGCGAGTGGAGCGCGTCGATGGTGGACTGGGCAGAAGCTGTAGGAAAAGAGCGAGAAAAGACTAGGAAAAGGAAGCAAAGAAAGATACACCGAATAAAGATAGGGCGAGTAAGAAGATTACCTTGGCCTTGGGTGTCAATTTGCAGCTTTTCATAAGCAAGTTCGAGCTTGCGATGCTCCAGGAGGAGAGCTTGATGCACCTTGGTCGCTCATTATGCGTGAGCTGCAAAGGGAAAAGGACAGTGAATAAATGAAAAAATCAAGCTCCCAGACAGATAAAGAGTGACTCCTATCTTAGAGCTTACAACCGAATAAGCTTCTCATTCGGTAGTAACGTCGGGGACTAGGGATCGAAAGTCTAACATGCGAGCTTGGCATAAGGAAATAAAAGGCTAAGTTATTGCTTAGAGCTTACAGCCGAATAAGCTTCTCATTCGGCAATAACCTCAGGGACTAGGGATCGAAAGTATAGCATGCGAGTTTGGCATAAAGAAAAACTAAGTTATTGCTTAAGAGCTTACAGCCAAGTAAGTTCCTCACTCGGCAGTAACCTCGGAGACTGGGTGATATGTATAACGAAAATACTCATTGACACAAAAGAGTAGAAAAATCATTTACCTCGTTCACTTCATCTGCGCGAGCCATTAAGGAGATGGCTTGCTGGGTCATATCAGAGACGGCCTTCGGGCCCAGCTTTAGTTTTTTGCCAGCACGGGTGCTGATCTCCTGCTTGCCCGCTGCATTCCACGTCAAAGCATAATGCTTAGACGAACCAAGGCCATTCCTGCTGAGCGTCCAAGTAAGAACTTGCCCCATTTTCAGGGTAGTTCCCACATTGGCGCGGGTGGCAGCAGCACTAGTATGAAGGGCAACAACTTTAGAGCCATCACCTGACAAGGCAGCCGTAGACCCGCTCTGTTTAGCCGTTGACGCAAGCATTGTTGCTAATGTCGGGGGCCGGATCTGAGGAGCGGTACCCGGAGCACAAACCAATGTTGTTTGTTTGGTGGAGGTGGTCTTGCCGTATGAAGTGCGAGCCAGACCAGGAGCCGTAGGACGGGTCTGGTTATTTGATAGAAGAGGAGAGTGAGCAGGATTGTTTGGAGAAGAAAGTGGAGACGACTGACTGGGCTCAGCTATTTTGCTGGCACCAAGATCAGGAAGTTGTTCATGTGCACCATCTTGAGGGCTGATGCCAGAGGAACTGGTGGCGGAGGCTTTCTCGGCGCCAGCATCGCTGGCACCAAGATCAGGAAGTTGTTCCTGACCAGCACTAGGGGTGCTGGGCCGAGTCTCCTTCGCCAGGTGCGCCACCGGGTCTGACTGACACTGAGAAGCATGAGCCTCAACAGTGGGAGCCTCGACTCGGATGGGATTCTGCACCATAGAATCAGTCAAAGCAGGTGCTGGCCTTAGCGGCGAGGAGATGTTAGGAGCAGCCTGGCTAGCCGACAGAGGCGCACCGATGAAAACAACAAGACACACATAAGGAAACAGTAGCAACGTATAAGAGGGAAAAAACGTAATATGAGCAGAACACAAAAGCTTACCCGGTGACAACCGGATCGCGCAGAGGGCGACGCGTGACTCGGTGCCCAGCAGCTTTCCGAGTCTCGGCCAGCGTGGCAGCAGAAGGCATTGCGGGAGTGGCCTTGCTCTTCTTGGCTGGCTGAGTACTGGAGGAGGCCCTGCGTCGTTTATTCGGCTCGACGGGAATCTTGCCGACTCCGTCCACGGCGAGAGGAGGAGTATCATGTACTTGACTAGCTGCATAAGTAAATGACAGGCTTACTCAAATAAGTTAGAGGGCTAAGGTCAAAAGGCATGTACCTCCAAAATTGTACAATCATAATCCTCATCATCATCAAACCAATCTTGTAAGGGGTTTCGAGATTGACTCTTACCCGAAGTTGAAGCAGCAGCCATATGCGGAACGGGCATGAAGCACTCCAGATCATACTCGACTTCGTTGGAGTCGGAGCGATCCTCATTGTAAGCGCTAGGAGGGACAGTACTGTCATCAACCTGGTGAACAAGGTTCTGCGAGAGACAAACATAATAAGTATCAAAAACTAGACTGAGAAGAGCAAACAAGCTAAAGCTAACTCAGCGATGAAAATGACTCGGAAACTTACCCAGGGGACAGGCCTGACCCGGCTAAACGGAGGGCAGCTCCAAGCCCAGTCATCCGCCAAGTTTAGTTTGAAGATCGAGCTTACTCGGCGAGCCACGGAATCATGGTGAGCTCCTTCTTGGAGTGCCGAGTCGGGTCATGGGAGCCACTCATGAAGCACAACTTGTGGCTCCTGGCTTGGATAGAGCTTACCCGGCGAGAGATAAAGGTGCACATGAGGTCCGTGTTGGCGAGATGAAAGTTCTCATCTGGCGACAACAACCTTTACAGATCACATTGGCCTCGTTCACCACAGCGTCTTGGTCGTGCGGGTCAAGCTGCCAGAATATCTTGCTGGGAACCTCGTCTGAGAAAGGGGGAGTCGGATGTTATCAGTGGCCCCGCTGTTTTTGACATAGAAGAAAGTCCTATGCCATTTCTTGCAAGAGTCGAGGCCAGTGACCCGAGGAAAGATGGAGTCTCTCCTGGGGGTGATGCTAGCGGTGCCGCACTGAGTCAGTTTCTTCTCGACTCGGGGAGCGCCAGGCTGAGGGACAACTTGCACCCTAAAGCTAAAATATTTGGCCCACAGAAGAATTGTAGGCCAAATACCAAAATAGGCCTCGCAAGAGGAAATGAAGCAGGAAAGGGAGCCAATCGCGTTGGCCAGGAGATGATGGGTCTGGAGATGGAAAGTGGAAAGAAACGAGGAAAGGAAACTGCTCACTAGTAGAGCGAAACCTCGCTCAAAATGAGAAAGGAAAACCACCCGCTCATTGGCATCGGGTTTGGCAGAGATCTCACCGGTGGGAAGACAGCAGTCGACCTGGAGCGGGATGCGCCTGGTGGAGCAGAGCCATTCGACCTCCTCGGTGGAGACCTCTGAACCTTCCCAGCCGCCGCGGTTGCCGGCGGGAACCTCCTGTTCCTCGGCCCCATCAGCACCGTCGCGTGCATCCATGATCCTCCTGGACTCAATCTCCTCCGCCGTCGAAAGAGGTTTGGAAGAACAAGGACCTGTAGTGGAATGAGAAGAGGAAAAGGGCAATCGCAAGGCAAGAGCAAAAGGCAAGAAGAACCACAGAGGGGGAGGTTTGATCTTGGAGGCGCAAGGAAGAAGAAGAGGAAGAGGGGAAACTGAACGGGCGGGGGGAGTTGTAACCCCCTCACCCCTACTTAAGGGCAGTAAAAACCCCAATCATGGGATCTCCCTGCACCGTCGGGCCAGCGTGTGGCCTTGTACCCGGCCAAGTAAGCCAATCAATGGGCGCCACGTGGCAATAATACACGGAAAATCCCCTGCCACGTCACGAAAGGAAGGACAAGGGGCGCACACCGATGGGACTGCCACAGTGACGGGGAATAACTGTGCAACCATCACTGTGCCGCCAGAGCTTGGAACAAAATTTGAGGAAAGTTACCATGATTACCAGCTGTCAGTGACTGACGCACGCCAAAGATGACTCGGAATTGGCCAAAATGACTCGGCACGAGGCGAAAACAAGCCTGCAGGTCAAAGAATAGACTCGGAAACTGTCAGACAGACTCGGTGGAATGCGAAATCGTGCAAAATAGTGCGTCGTAAGCAGAGAATAAGGACAAAGGAAAAAGTTCCAATTACGTTAAAGGAACCTGGAGACGCCTAACAGCTTGAACTGCTAGATCTCACCAGCTTCGGGGACTAATGTCGGGGGGATAACCCCCAGTAGGGTCACAAGGGGTGAAACATAGCCCAGCTTGGCTTCCTCCGAATAAAGAAAGAACCAGGCCGAGTAAGTACGGCCGGGAGAGAGAATCGTATGCAGCCGACATAGAAACTATGTCGGCCCATATAAGACAAAGTTGTTAATCTTGCAAGAACCAACGAGCCGAGTCTCCCGAGGAAGGGCCGAGTCAGATAGGACACGTGGCACCTTTTCGAGTGAGGTTCAGCAGGGACCATGGTAAAGCGTGGTAAAAAGAGAAGGGCGACGCCGGGTCACACGAAAGGAGCCGGGTGACGCCCAAAGCAAGGGCTGACGTACAAATTTACTGTGTGATGCCAAAAGGAACAGGAGGCGACGTACCAGAAGACCGTTAGCTGTCTAACTTTGTGGACTTGGCCATTGGGCTAAGGGAAAGCCCATGACCCGGCCCGCATAGTAGGGACCAAGATCCAAACAGTGACCCTAGAACCCAAAGGGGTGTAACCTAGCTAGCACCACCTATATAAGGAGGGGCATAACCGTAGTAGAAGGAGGCTGGACCAAGGAGGGAACTAGTATCTTGTACACTAGTTCATACAGCTCAAGGAGCACTTGTACACAAGCAACATCAATAAAATTCCTAAGTGTGGAGAGTTCATCTTGTTCTTCATGCATGGCAAGACCGTGAACTCCCTCCCCGGTGACCACAAGCACCCATTCGGCCTCCAACTTAAGCCTACCCATGGCATCTGCCGTGACACCACCACGACAACATTCTAAGCAACTTATCCAACTAGAGATTCCAGGGTTCCATGAAGAAATCCTTGTCAGAATCAACAATGTTGAAGGGGACGGGGGTGGAAATGATCGAGCCCCTTCGCGCCCGGGGCTCCTGCTCGAGCTCGACGCCGCAACAGTGCGTCTGCAGATAGGAGGGGCCGAGCTCGGAGACACACATTAGCTGTTCGGCTCAAGAAACCATGGCCATTTTATACCACGACGGTAGGATCTAGGGGTGGATCCTCCGCGGTGAGCCCGACCGCGAGTGCTGGAGTGGATGGATCTGCCACCGTGAGCCATGAAGGCAGATTTTTCCTGATACAGGGTGTACGGGGAGGGTGAAAACTATGGGACTAGGAGTGTGATGGCTACTCGGCAAGGCCTCCCAGCGATATGTAGGCGAGCATGAGACCAAAATTTTTCGGTCAGTGAGTGCGAAAGGGCCTTTGAACAATGAAGGCGCGAGCTATGGAGGAGCCCCACCTGTCAGCCCAAAGTGGATGGTAGGATTCTCCTCGAGTTTCTAGGTGGGATAAATCATGCTTCACTGTTCCCTGCTCTGACATCCAAGGCTCCTCCTCCGTCCCCTCTTTCCTCTGCCCTCGCTCCCTATCCCATGGCTCGCAGCTCATGCAGTTCATCTTGGGTGGAATCAGGGTCGGCTCAACGCCGCAAGGAGGGTGCCCCCATCAGGTACCGGAACAGTCCCTACGATTACTACCCCTAGATGCTGTGTTTGTGCGGTTAGAAGATGACGAGATGGATTTCTTGGACCGATTAAAATACTACAGGAAAGTTTAGCAACTGCGGCATCAGAGCGGTAACCTCGTATGCTATGCGCAGTTGGTAACCCCGATCCGGGAAACGTTATGTAATTTTTTGTCTGTTTGCTTCGATTGTTTGCAGGAAGGGAGGGGACCGGGATGTGACAATTTTGTGTGGATCGAAAAGCCCCTTACAGGTTTTCGCAAGGAGCTTGTTCAGGATCTTCGTGATGCTGTGTGGGACAAGAAAGAGGAGATTCGTGCGCTGGGGCGAGAGATCCGGGAGCTTCGCCAGATGAAGGGAGGCAGGAGCAGGGAGGAGGCGTGCAAGCTAAGTTGCGGAAGCAAGCTGGTGAGATAGACGACCTAAAGATTAGGCCAAAAAGTGGAAACAATTTCCTCATTATCTAGGCATTACCCGTTTCCTTTGTTGTTTATGTTGCCATGGCGTTTTCTAGCAGATGAAATAAATTGCTGCTTCGTGGGATTGTAGCATCTTAGAACTTGTTTTTCAGCTCAGAACCTTTTAATAAGTGTATTGCTAAAAACAGGAATTTAATCCGACCGGCGCAACGAGTAAGCGCTTATGTAAATTATGTCTGTGCCACTATCATCCATCAAACTGGAGAAGCAACCCCCTCGGCTCCGGTACTGCGATTGTATAGATAGTAGTGACACATTCACAATTTTGGCTTCAACAAGTGTCTTCAGCCATTACCAACTCTCAATTCGCTACGAGAGCGGGATGACATAGTCAATGAACGGAGAAGTACGAGAACATGAAATAACTCATATTGTCTTAGACACCACTACACGCTTGTTTCGCCCGACAATTCCCACGAACAGAGCTCCATAATCTTGCATAATACATAGACAGGTTCGAAATCAACACATTACTGTGCTTCTTCTTAGCCAGTCTTCTTACCCTTCCTGTGTGCCACTTCTTTGCCTCGGTGTCCTCTATCTTATTCGTTGCCCACCTTCCTCTACCTGGGTGCCAGCTTTCTTACCTTCACATACTCTGCATCTCCAGGTCGAGGGAAGTCAGGCCAATCAGCATCAGAATCGTGTTCAACATCATCACTCCACTCGTTTTGATTTTCTTTCTGCAGCAAAATCATTGAGTCCGCAGTCATGTTTCTTACCTTGCGCGTCCAGTCAGAAAATAGAACACGATTAAGCACCTAATATCTATAGAGTACGACCGATTTTTTTTGTATAGGTACCATCTCATACCTTGGTTTGGGTGCATTAAGAGGACACCCCGCTGCTCTATGGCCTATATGACGGCAGGTCTTGCATCGGTTTTTGCCCTTCTTAATACTAAAAGCTGAACCCGTCTTCTTCAGAAAAATCTTAAATCTCTTCACCTGTGGTCTACCTCTGCCCCTTTTTGTTACTGGCTGGCTCAGCTCAAAAATCAGTTGGACTTGAGGCACTGAGATGGGTATGCACAGGGCTCGACGGAACTAGCGTACAAATATTGATCCAAAATGTGATAGAGTTCTTTTCTTCACCAGGAAGACCAATGCGTGGTCGCATGGTTTTCCGGTATGCTTCCACACTAAGCAGGTGCATTCCCGCCGCTGGATGTTTACAACATCCATGTGGCCATTTTTGGACATATCAACCACCTCACAGCTGCTGCTATTTGACGGGAGAACCCTAAGATGACAAAGCCCTCGGCTTCTCTTATGCAGTTACTGTACAGTATCATATGGCCTCTAAGTTTCTGACCAATCTTTCTCCTTATATTTAACAACTTCATGATCATACCCCGTATTCCATCCATCAACATATGAACAGGACAGACTTTTATGTCCTTCACCCAATTATTCAGACATTCAGCTAGGTTGTTGTTTATGTAATCAACTTTGATGTCACAATTGAACTAACTCCTCTTCCATAGCTGCGAATGATGCGCGGCCAAGTACTGGGGAAGATCTGGGGATTCCGCAAAAATCTTGCTCATGAAATATTTGAAGCGCCCAGCTCTGTAAGATCTAGCAGCAGCAAACATGTAACCAAATACGCTGCCTGCATAGTGCCTGTACAGGTTGAGCATCAGGTGGGTATGGCATTCTCTACCCTCAGCTTGCGGGAACACCTCCTTCACCGCATTCGTCAGCCCTTTTCATGCATTTGTGGATATAGCCAATGGATCCATTTGTCTTATTGATCTCCTGAGCTGCCTCATAAACCAGACCCACTTTTCCTCTGTCTCTATATCGAACAGCCCGAATGCCACTGGAAACATCCAGTTGTGACCATCCAATACTATAGAAGATGCCAAGCAGCCTTTCCATTTACCAGTTAAGACAGTACTGTCTACGCTTAGATATGGCCTACAGGGGTCAGACACCCCCCGAATGCTTTGCCCCCTCAACAAATCTTGGCCGGTAGTTTTCTGCTAATAACGGTAGTAGATAATAATCATTTGATTAGTGTTAAGGTCCTTGATCGCTGTACCTTTGCATATGTGTACCAACATACGAATCCCAACTAAAAAAATGGCCCATCTTTCAAAGTCTAGGCCATCATGGTGGCCTGAGACTTGTCTGTTCTTTTTTGCCTATACAAAGCTTGAGTCTGGCCGTGTGCCCGGTATTCTTGGTAGATCGATCAAAATTGGCATCTACTTTCTCTGTTCCAAAATATAAGATGTTTTAGCTTTGTGAAACAAATGTATTTAGATTTGTTTTAATATGTAGGTCCATTTATGTTTAAAGTGAATCTACACATTAAAATAAGTCTAAATATATTTTCTTCACGAACCTAAAACATTTTATATTTTGAAACGGAGGGAGTAAGCTTGTAGGGAGGCTGCCGGTGCTTGGGCAAAATTTGCATCAAATTTGCATCGGCACGTGCCACGCGACTTCCGTTAGCCACTTCTGCAATTCGTTGATCATGCGGTCTTGCTGGCGGCATGGGGTTGTGTGGCTGCGACTATTTTGCCATCAAGGATCCCCTCATCCCTGTAGGTATCTATATCCGATTAATTGACTAAGCGCTCGTTTAAAAGCCCGTAAAGTATACAAGTGTTACCGCTTCTAGTATTTGGTAGCTTTTTCTGATCGATCACAATGTGTTTAGACTACAACATGCTAGTCTGGTTGCTTTACCAAATGAATGTAATGATTTTTCATCTTAATTATTTTAATTCTTAAGTATGACGAGGAAATCACTACAACACCAATAGTTTTCTTTATTAATGCCTAAGGATAAATAGTAAGGCAGCAACAACCACAATATATAAACATCTTTGAAAAACAGTCGACAGTCTCTTGAAGAAATTTTTGCGGTATAGTAATTTTTTCTCGTGTGTTAATTTTTTCACTCCTATAGTAAAATCCTGGCTCCGCCCCTAATGGCCTACATCCGTCCTTGAATCTATGGATGCAAGGTTTAAGCGTCATGAAAAATCTATTAAAATAAATTTTACCATCTTCCGATTTACTGTCAATCTCCACAACATTCCCTGGAAACCTAGCCTGTACCTCAACCTTGAAGTTGTACAGCATCCTGAAGCTATTAGTCCAATCCCCATGCAAGATTTTCAGAGCTTTCACTTTACCTTCCCAAACCGTGTAATACAGTAGGACAATATTGTACTGAGCAATGAGTTTATTCTGAATATTCTTCGTGGTCTTCCTAGGGTTATGCTTTAGTATGAACATAGCTTGTAAAGCCACCCACTCCGTATCAGCCATCGAGGATTTCAGCATGCTCCATGTTGCACACATGTAGGGAGGGACCAATTTGTTCACCTGCAACACAGATTAATTTATAGCATAAGCGGAGTTGCTAGATAGATCTTGCACATCAACTTTTCTTATATTATAGAGAGAGAAATGATAAAGTTGAAATGGTTTGCTCCATTCATTGCCAGGATACCCTAATTGCCTTTGACGCGGGTATGGCTCTGGCTGCGATCCTCCACGGACAAGGTATCACCACCTGTCCATTCTTCCACTTTAACCTACAAACGGCCTCATACCTCTGGGCAGTGTTCTTCAGTCTATGAACATCGAACTTCCCCTTGATAAAAAAATGCTGGAACAACATCCTGAACTCATGCATGCTGCTGAACTCGGTGCCAACCGAAATTATAGGATCCTCATGGTCATGTATCACCTCGTCTACGTCGGGACCCAAGTCATCAGCTGTAATACCACCCCCATCCATAAGTGTCTCGTTGATCTCATCCTCACCGGATTCTTGATGCTCCACAATGCCATATTCTATATACGATTCAGAATCTTCACCATCCTCACCAATGCCTAGCACTGCAAACATCATATTGACTTCCAGGGGTGTGGCTGCACCATCATTTGCACCTACATGGACCGGAACATTGGCCCAATCTACCTCCCCGGAAACTATGTTTTCTCCCAGACGCTCTGTTGGTACTGCTGCAACCACATGGGGTGGTCTTACACTGTCATGCATCACATGTTCGTCAGCAGACAAACAATAATCAGATTCTATTTCATCTCTACTGTACAGAACCCTCTTGCTCTTCTTGTGTACATCCTCCTTCCTGATGGAATCTTTCCTGATGGTATCATTCGTGATGGTAGCCCCATTAGGGATTGACCTCCATGTTGCGTTCCTCACCGAAATAACCTTTTTGCTGCTACTCCTCAGTGTGATCTCCTTCCTGTTTCTCCTCACGGGTGTTGGATGCTGTGTGCCAGCATTATTGCCTGAACTCTGTGGCGTGTTCCCCTTTGAATTAGCCCTTTTGCTGCCACTATTGGGTGTTTTCTCCTTCTCGCCGGCATTATTGCTGGACCTCTACGACGTGTTCCCCATATAAAGGCTAAACTTGTAACCAACTCGATCTGTGCCCAAGACCTGCCTAACTCTATATAAAGGCTAGGAGGGCACAGCGAGGAAGACCAATCCTTTTTCCATCGCATACACACCTTCACGCCAGATTGCATCTGCGCACCCCTGTAACCTTCGGTTTCGCCGTAATCAAGAGCAGACAAGCATGAGTAGGGTTTTCCCTCCGGGGGCCTGAACCTGGGTAAATCTCGTGTCCCCTGGTTGCTTGTCTGTTAACTGTTCCGCGATCTCCAGCACCCCCATCTTCTCCAAAACCCAAGCTCATAACAATGGGCATTGACGAGTCGAAACCTTGTCAATTGGCGCCGTTTATGGGAATCGGAGGTGCTGATTGTGCGATCTGACGGTCCCAATCAAAGCGATCTACAACTCCTCGGCGACGGAGAGCCATCTCCTCTTCGGGGCATTCGACTTCACCGCCCACTCGCCAACCACCATGAAGGACTTCGAGCCTGTAGGCGATGGGCTCGAGATTCTGTTCGGGAGCTTCTGCTTCCAGGTGGGACAGACCGACATTCTCCGCCTCCTAGAGAGGGTGCCACTGCCATCGATCAGTCCCGCCTCATGGGCCCCGCATCCCAGCGTGCTACACACGACAGCGTCGACAGATGAGTCATACGACAACAGCAGCTACAACTCAGATCTATGCGACCCCCCCGTCGGACGAAGGGACCTACGGTTCCGGATCCGAAAGCTGCGGCAGCAACGATCCAATCCACATACACTACCTATGCGTCGTGGTCATCCAAAGCGACTTGGAGCAACAACCACCAGGTTCGGGTGCCCACGTACCGCCACCCAACCGACAGGGTAGAAACGGCGAAAACAGGAGGCAACCATCCCCCCGCCCAACGAGGACGACCCCGACACCCATCGAAAAATTCACCTCAGCGAGGAAGGATGGCACCAGGCACGCGAAGCCGTGGCGGGCAACAAGATCCTGCCTGTGGACGCTTCACGGGACCTGCTGATGGCATACCACCTGCTCCTCATTGAAGAGCACAAAAAGCAGGCGTTGATGCAAGAAGTACTCGATACGCAAGCAAGCGGCATCAGAGTGTAGTGCGTGGCGAGCTGCGCTCTCCGCCGCTAGGGGCTCCAGCTCGCACGGCAACAATGCCAACAAGCATCTCTCGCATAGAGCACATGGACCCCGCTGCGTGTCGCAAGGTGACTCAAACCCTCAACACATCCTTCATGGAGATGGACGCCAACGGCAATGTCATCCCGAAGATGCCACAAGCTGAGATCATGGCAGCCACCACATACCTCGCGTCCCATCCACCTCCGGTGAGGGACCCGAAGAGAGCTATGCATAAGTCCGCACTAGCCAGACTCGGACTCGTTGGAGCTGCGCTCCACAAGGAGGCTCCTGCGGAGCCGAAAAAGAAAGCTGCAGTCAGATTCAACCGCAGCCCCACACCCTCATCGGATGAGGACAAGCACGATCTGCCTCGACGACACAAGAGCCCAAGACGTCGTAGCCGCGACTACGACTCTCGAAGCGACCTCGCTCAGTGCAAGGTCGACAAGGCATGCGCAAAACACACGTGCTCATCCGAATCCGAAGAGGATGATGACGGTGAACTCTTTAGAGCCCGATGCTTCAGCAGATCTATTCGGCAAACACGGATGCCGAGAAATTTCAAGCTCGCTTCAGACACTCCGAAGTTCGACGACACGCAGGACCCTAAGGCGTGGCTTAGCGACCACCTGTCGTCCGTCAAGCTGCACGGCGGAAACAAAAGCACTGCCCTGTAGTGCCTTCAGCTACAGTTGACAGGCGCAACCCGGATCTGGCTCAGCAGCCTGTCCACGGGTTCTATCCAAAGCTGGGTGGAACTAGTGTACAGTTTCATCCAAAACTTTAAGGGTACCAGCAAGAGGCTATCCTCGATCGAAGAGCTGCGGCCCTGCACTCAACGAACGGGCGAATCCATCCGCTCGTACATACTATGATGGTCCAACATCAAGAACTCTGCAGCACACATCTCCGAGGAGAGAACGATCGACGCCTTCAAAGATGGCGTCAAACGCCAGGACTTTATGGAAGAACTTGGGCGAGTCAATCGCAAGACACCCGACCACCTCATGGACATCGCCAACAGGTGGGCAGATGGAGAGGATTCCGTCCACCGAGCACACTCGGATGAGGAAGATGACTATGGCCACAGACGCGAGCGCCATAGCAAGCGAAGATCACGCGTATATGACGATCGCGACGGACCCGACATGGTTGCAGCTGGCTACGCCGACCGTCGCAACGACAACAACCGCAGCAGCGGCGGATACCCTGGAAACAATTTTCGTGAGGGAGGACGCCCAACACAAGCGTGGCAGCGCTGCACCCGTGATGACGAACCCTCTGCATACAAGAAGTTGTCGCACCATCCACTTCAACATCGACAAGCAGGATGGCAAAAAGAAGGCCAGCCACATGCTCAAGGACAACCGCGAGTTCCAGAAAAGTAGCGAGGGCTTCGCCCAGATGAGACAGCAGATCCCAAACCCTGGGTTCGGACACGCACCTGCACCAGGTGACATCGCCCACGGAGCTCCTCCACCACCACCCATGGGACCTTCGAATCACGCGATCGCGCCCATGCAAAACAAAGGCGTAAACGGGTACCCCATGCCAAAAGGGTCCCTGATGATCCAAAAAGGGCACCCAACAAACTTGGTGCAAAAGAAGATCACCCGCCAAGTTAGCCTGGCTGTGACCGCTCCACCGCCATCCCTGAGTACCTTGGCGGGTCGGAGTCCTGCATCACATTCAATCGTTCGGATCACCCCCGCTAGATCCCTCGCCTAGGTCACGCTGCCCTAGTGTTTGAGGCGCAGATCAGAGGGTTTGAGATGAGCCGCGTCTTCATGGACGGCGGCAGCGGCATCAACCTGATGTTCGCTGGCACCCTAGCAGCAATGCGGATCCAGCTGTGCAGCCTGGAACAATCCGAAACAATGTTCCACGGCATAGTCCCAGGGAAGGGCATATTTCCCCTGGGAAAAATATGGCTCGATGTCATCTTCGGCAAATCCGACAACTTTCGATGCAAGCGGCTTGAGTTCGAAGTGGTGGACTGGCCATCATAATACCATGCCATCCTCGGACGCGTGGCATTTGCAAGGTTCCTGGCAGTACCGCACTATGCGTACCTGCTACTCAAGATGCCAGGACCTAGTGGTGTCATCATGGTCCAGGGCAGCTTCACCTGATCCGACCACTGCGACAGGGACTTCAACAGAATCTCCTAGTCGTTCGGCATGTAGGAGGAGCTCACAAGGCTTCGAGAGGTGACAGACAATAGGGCACCCCCAATCTCTAGGCAAAATGCACCCGACATGTCGTTCGACTCAACAGTCAACATGAAAAAGGTGCAGGTCCACCCGATGGACCCCTCCAAGATGGCGCTGATCACCAATGACCTCAGCCCCGCATAGGAAAGTGCGCTCGTCGAATTCCTTCGTTAGCGCTGGGAAATCTTCGCCTGGTGTCCTGCGGACATGCCAGGAGTTCCTAGGGAATTCGCCGAGCACGCACTCAACGTGTTTCCAGATGCCAAGACCGTCAAACAATACATTCGACAATTTTCCGAGCCACGGGCCGAAGCCGTCGGAGTCAAAGTCAATAGACTACTCGATGCTGATTTCATCAGGGAGATCAAGGAAAGCGAGTGGCTGGCAAACACTGTGCTAGTCCCCAAAAAGGACACGGACATCCTGCGGATGTGCGTGGACTTCACATCGCTCAACAAGCATTGCCTGAAGGATCACTTCCCTCTACCTTGGATCGATCAGATCATTGATTCGACTGCAGGATGCGAGAAACTCTCGTTCCTCGACGCCTACTCAGGCTAAAATCAGATTCGACTGAAGGTCGAAGATCAGGAGAAAACGACATTCATCACGCTGTTCAAAGTATTCTACTACAACACAATGCCCTTCGGGCTAAAGAATGCAGGTGCCACGTACCAGCGGTGCATGCAGGCATGCCTGAAGAGCCAGATAGGCCGCAACATACAAGTCTATGTCGACGACATAGTCGTCAAGACAAGGGAGGACAAGACGCTGATCGACGATCTCCGCGAGACGTTCGACAACCTTGATCACTATAAGATCAAGCTGAACCTAGAGAAGTGCGCCTTCGGCGTCCCATCTGGCCAACAGCTTGGCTACTTCATCTCCCAGCGAGGGATTGAGGCAAACCCGAAGAAAATACGGGCCATACTGGCCATGGAGAAGCCGAAGAACCTCAAATGTGTCCAGCAGCTAGCTGGGCGCATCGCGGCGTTGAGCAGATTCATCAGCCGCATGGGTGAAAAGGCCCTGCCCTTCTACCAGCTGCTACGCAAAGCAGAAAAATTCGAGTGGACACCCAAAGCAGACGACGCATTCGAAGATCTGAAGCGGTTGCTCTCAACCTTGCCCGTCTTGGTCACACCAAAGGAATGCGAGCCTCTACTGCTATACGTAACAGCGGCGCATCAGGTGGTCAGCACTATGCTCACGGTCAAACGACTTGAAGATGGCCAGACCCATGGGGTCCAACGCCCAATCTACTACCTTAGCGAGGTATTGAGACCAACAAAACAGAGGTACCCTCACTACCAAAAACTCGCCTACCGCGTGTTCATGACAGCTCGTCGGCTGAGCCACTACTTCCAGGAGCATCAGGTGATGGTCGTCAACGAGGAACCTCTGAACAACATCCTGAACAACCCGGAAGCTACAGGACGCATAGCCCTGTGGGGCATCGAGCTGTAACCTCTAGACATAGTCTACGAGAAGCTCCACGCGATCAAATGTCAGGTCCTCCCGGACTTCCTCGTCCATTGGATGGAGCTACAGCTGCCAGACACCCCGGATATGACGCATTCATGGACGATGCACTTTGATGGATCCAAGCACGAAGCTGGAGCAGGAGCCGGGGTCATACTGACATCCCCGCAGGGTGACAAGATGAAATACGTCATCCGGATGAAATTTCGGGCCTGCAACAATGAAGTCGAATACGAGGCCCTCATCCACGGCATGAAGATGGCCAAGATCTGCGGCGCAACGCGCCTCGTCATCTACGGTGACTCAAACCTCGTCGTCCAGCAGACGATGAATGAATGTGACGCACTCGCTGCTAACATGATCGCGTACCACGCGCTCTATAACTCACTCGAAGGAGACTTTGACGGCTGCGAGCTTCGGCACATTGGAAGAGAAAGTAACGAGGAAGCCCATAGACTCGCCAACATCGGCTCCACCTGCGCATGGGTGCCACCAGGTGTGTTTCTTGAACAAATCTGCGTGCCCTCCATCAAAAGGAAATTCCCCAAGGGATCACCCGAAGAAGCAGAGCACTCGGGGGCTGCGCTACCTGAAGGATAGGAAGGACCCGAAAAACTCGACATGGAGGTTGCCTTGGTCAACCTGATGCAGTTCATGGCAATCGAGGAAACATGGACGCAACCGTACCTTCGGTACCTGATCAATAGGGAACTGCCTGATGAATCGACAGATGCCCGACGCATATCTCGTCGGTCCAAGGCCTTCACCATCATCAATGGCGAGCTATACAAGCGCAACATTTTGGGTGTACTCCAAAGGTGCGTCACCATCGGTGACGGCCAAACATCCTCCAAGAGATCCACGAGGGAATCTGCGGCCATCACGCGGGCAGCCGCGCCCTCGTTGCCAAAGCTCTACGAGCTGGGTTCTACTGGCCAACAACCATGAACGATGCCAAGGACATCGTCCGAAGGTGCAACGGTTGCCAGAGGTTTGTAGATAAACTGCACGCACCAGGATCGGAGCTCAGGCCCATACCCCTGGCCTGGCCCTTCGCCCAATGGGGCCTCGACATGATCGGCAAACTGCCCAAATCCTCGAAAGGAGGACACGTCTACCTCCTGGTCACAGTCGACAAGTTCACCAAGTGGATCGAAGCCATGCCCGTTACCAACCAAAAGGGCAAAACAGCCGTGAAGTTATTTGAGTCTATAGTCTACACGTTTGGCGTGCCGCACAACATCATCATGGACAACGGGTCAAACTTCATCTCCAAAGAATTCCAGGACTTCTGCGAAGGCCTCTGGATCAACATATCATGTGCCTCAGTGGCGCACATGCAAACCAACGGGCAGGTCGAAAAGGCCAACGGCCTCGTAGGCGGCGGCATCAAGAAACGACTACTCAGCCCACTCGAACGTCTTGCGGGAGCCTGGGCATAAGAGCTACCCTCTGTCCTCTGGAGCTTGCACACAATGCCAAACAACTCAACTGGCTACACGCCCTTCTTCATGGTGCACGGAGCCGAAGCATGCTACTTGCAAAAGTCCACCACAAGGCCCCACGGGTCGTTGCTTACAGCAAAGTTGAGTCGACGGCCGCACTCGAAGACACCGTCAACACACTCGACGAGGCACGCGACATCATCGTAGCTCACTCGGCGATCTACCAACAGAGCCTCCGCAACTATCACAGCCGCCGGCTGCGCCCAAGGTACTTTGTCGAAGGAGACCTAGTCCTATGACTCAATCAAGAGCGGCTGAAAAATCTCGAGTCACCCTAGGAAGGACCCTACGTCGTCACCAAAGTCATCCCAGGTGGCGCCTACCGCCTCAAGCACGTGGAGTCTGGAGTTGCATACTCCAACCCATGGAATGTCGCACAATTTCGATGCTCTACCCCTATCTATCCACCTTTACTTTCAATAAGGTTACTCAGCCAAGGCTACTCAACCGAACAATGTACCTCCTCATTGCGATATGAATAAAGCTAAGTGTCTCGCCCAAAAATTTATCTTTTCCTCACATTTCTTTATGTTACAACACACTCGGGGGATCCCCCTCACCTCACGACTTCGTCGACTAAGGATAACGCATGTACACCTGAGTATCTGATCACGCCAGGCTAACGAAAAGGGCATGCTTACAACCAAGCACCACATGCTAATACAATTAACCTTTACAACAAAGGGAACAACACGCCCAATCGAAATATATACAAGTTTTACACCTATCTTTTTTATAGGACCTACCTATTCGGAAGGATCACCTGCGCCCGATGCTCAAAAAGATCTACAATCTCTTTGGCATACTGCCTAACAACCGCGTAGTACGGGCGCATGTCCCGTAGGCCACCATCTGGTCGAGGGGGCGGCCCAGCCGCCACAGCCGCAATATTAACATCAGGGCGATGCAGCCGCATGACGGAAAGGGCGGCCTTCACCCCCGCAACCAACTGGTGCCGCACCAACTCCCTGACATGACACACGTCTCGAAACTTCGCCAGCAAACCCCATAGAGTCGACGACGCTTCATCAAGGGGAAACATGATGTGCAGAATCGACGCCAGAGAAGTCTTCACCTGCCTTAGCACTCGTGACACCTAATGAGCACGATCCTGCACAGTCGCAAGGACCGTGGCTCGGTCGCGATCCATCCAGAAAAAGCCTCCGACTTCCATATCCTGCTGGGTCAAGCAGTTGATCCGAACTGCAACGCGCTCCTTCTCCTCCCTCGGAACAAGGTTGGCACCTGTAGAAAATACATAGTAAGATGGCACGCACAACAGGCGCATCCGAAAACAAGCAACAGCTCAAGGAAACTTACACTTCAGCTGCTCGGCCAACTGCTGCAGCTCCCCCATCAGATACTCCTCCCTGGTGGTAGCTCGCTCCACCTTCGACTTCCACACATCCGTATGACCTCAGATGCCAAGTATCTCCTTATCAAGACTACTGACGCGATCACGAAGAAAAACAACCTGCGACGCATCATCCAAAGATGGTCGCGGCTGCGGAGCAGACGAAGTATCGACGGGGTCCTCACCCGAAGGTCCCTAAAGGAAAAAAACACGAATATGAACAACACATGACTGAGCTACAACTCGAAGGATCATTTATATACAACAAAAGGCCACTGCATGGTACAGGGAAACTGTTCGTCAAATATTACAACAAAAGAAGAAGACAACTATCCTAAAACTACAGCGATGAAGCCTAAGGAGTCACATCCAGAGTTGCTTCGGAGCCAGAGTGCCTTCTCTTGACCTCCTCCTGCTGCTTCACTACATACTCCGCTAGAAGGTTAATGAGCTTCGGCCCATAGCGCTTACAGCGAGAAGCGTAGAGAGCGAAGGCTACCTCGGAACCGTCGGGAGCCGTGGGCATCTGAGAGGTGACATGATGAAGATCCAGCTCCCCCCGGACGCCATGGCCATAGCTAGTCCCAGGGAAACGCCGATGCCCTTTTGCTTGCGCTTGTAGGTCGCAGGAGCATCCGCTGACAGCGCATCTGCCAAAGAATCTACATCCTCAAGGGCATCGCCCTTGGGAACGAGCTCCTTGTATAAGCACCCGAAGATCTCCTTGGCCTTGGCAAGGGAGCCAGCGGCAGCACCGCAGCGGACTTCGACCGCCGCAACGGCATCGTCCAGAGCACTGCCGTGCTCCAAGGCACTGCGATCGAACTCAATGCCCGAGGCATCTGGAGCAAAGGACAAAGCAGGAATCGAATAAGGGCAGGGAGACAAAGCAGCCAAAAACTAAAAGATAGGCAAAAACACTCACCTGAAACGACCTTGGCAGCAGACATCAGCTTCTCGGCCACCTCCTTCTCGCGTGTAGCCACAGCAGTGGCGAGCTGCTCCTCGCGATCTGTAGCTTCCTGCTGCAAGCGCTCCTTGGCCACGGCTGCATCAGCTAACTCCTGCTCGAGGCGCTCCTTTGCCCCAACGGCATCCTCGGCCTACTTCTCCGCTCGCCCAAGGCTCTTTTTGAGAGCATCAAGCTCGCGAAGGGCAACGTTATTTTCATCTGCAAAATCACCAAGAACATACATGAGCTACACAAGCTAGCGAGTAGGCGAAAAAGAACAGGATCAATTCAGCATGTACCTCGAAGCTGCCGCATGCTAGCCTCCAGCGCCAGGTGCTGCTGCACAAGCATGAACCTCGAAGAAACAAAGTATCACAAAAGGGCTCGGGGGTTGCACCCAAGAAACGAGCAAAACATCAAACACATGAAAAATGCTCGGGGGATCCCCCCGAGACACGCATAAAGGAAGCAAGATCAGAAGATCATCCGAAAATAAGGCCTGGGCCCCCCCTACATCAAGAGAGAAAACAACTTACATTCTCAGACGGAGACTCCGAAGGTCCCTGTGTAGTCTTTTGGGAGACGATGACTCGATCCTCCTGTGGAGAGGGGTTCGGAGCAACGCCCCTAGAGGTGGCCACCGTCTGAGAGGGAGGGGTGCCAGTTTCGACTCCCCCACGGCCTCCTGAGTGGCCTCACTAAAAGATCCCTCGGAGGAGTGGCTACAAGGAAAGCACCAATCAAAAGCGAGAAGACAAGAAGACAAGAAAGTAGCGAAAAAGGCATTCGAAGATACTTACGAGTCCATGTCGCTCAAGTCAAAAACGGGCAGCGCCCTCTTCCCTTTTTTCTCTTCCTTCTTCCTCTTGGCCAGCGGCTGCGGCGCCGTAGCCCGCACAGGCACAGCCGGGATAGGCGAGGAAGAAGCACCATCACCTCCGCTGTGGCAGACAAGGAACGGCGGGTCCCTAGGCGTCGGCGGAGTCGAGGCATCCGAAGATTCGCTCGAGCTCCGTGCCCTCTTTCGGGTCTTCCCCTCGCTCGCCTCGAGGGCTTCCTCAGTCGACGACTGCGCCGGCAAAAGCTCGGACTCGGAGTCCACAACTTTGTTGTCCGACGCAATCAGAACCTTTCGGGTAGCGGAGGCACCATGCCAGCCACCTTGAGATCTTGCACAATGAAGACATCAACGATCAGTACAAACAATTACAAGGAAAAGCACTCTAAAATAAGGCGCTACGCGCACGTCACAAATCTACACCTGCGGAACTGGTCTCGCGGCACTGAACGGGGCCGTCATCGACTTCCCCGGAAGGTCCTCGTCGGACTTGTACTTCAGTAGTGGCCAAAGAACTCTGTCGAGGTCCCCTCTGGACCGCTCCTCAGCCGAAACTCTCATCGGGTCATGGCGGCCAGAGTAAAGGAACATCAGATGCGCCCTCACCTAGAGTGGCTACACCCGACGTTTGAGGAAGGTTCCCACACCGTTCACCTCCTTCTCCGCAACCACCTGGAGGGCCTCCACCTGACGGTAGAGCTCGCACGCCGTCCACTATGCACGGAAACCGAGGAGACGCCGTAATTCTCGCCACGTCGCGCATGACCAGTCAACTCCAAGTCAGAAAGTGGGACCCATGTTCGTCCAATCATGTCACCTCTGGCGCCACAGACGTTTGAGGTCACCGATCGTCAGCACTGACATCATCAAAACCACACTAGAAACGGTTAGAAATCTTCGGCTGACAGCTAAAAGTACTCACTTGAATCTACGATTCGAGCAACTACTCGGGGGCTACTCCTATCAAGAGCGCTGGCCACGCAACCGAGGCACGAATAAGGTACTACACCAATGATCTATTCTTCGAGTCCTACATCGAGTCTGCGACTCCACTACGGACTCGGGGGCTATCCCATAGGGAGGATTGATTCAAGCATCCGAAAACATTATGTCCTATGGACCTGAAGTTAACAACGGCTTAATTAAAGTCTCTGCTCGAGTCTACGACTCGAACAGACACTCGGGGGCTACTCCCATAGGGACCGCTGGTCGCGCACCCTATGAATTCTTCGACTGCGATCCTTCGTATCAAAATGCAAAAACTTTTTGGCAAATTTCCCCAACCAACGCTAAGTAACATACTCCTTGGCCACCCGAAACACCTCCGCGGTGATAAACTTTTGGATGTTGTGTCTGTGAAGCAAAGATAAGACCTACAGATACCATCTGATGGCCTGGTAATGCACCTGACTGCGCTCTACTAGTAAAAATCCGTGCCAACAGGCGCAATGAAAATCCCGACGGACGCGTTGGGTACATCATTCGAAATCTACCGGGATTCGACTCCTATAAGACCTCAATGGCCTGAGTCGAATTACGCCAGCATCTGTTCCAGATTCGAGTCTAGGGACTCGAGTCTGAAGAATATCGTGTTGTTTTGTCCTAAGACAGTTAACTGACCCTGATCCGTTAGGATAGTCAGGCACACGCATCAACAATCCCTACACGCTAAAATCATTCTTTTCTCTGATGAACAGAAACAGCTGCACCCGAAAGATTAAAGAGTCCCCATCCAAATCTGTGATTCGACTGAACACTCGGGGGCTACTTACATGGTTATACCCTATGGGTACATGACATTAGCATACCTGGTCCAGCCCAAGGAAGGCCCACAAGAATATACACGGTCCGTGGAGATTTTTGGGTGGCCGAAGCCCATGACATCTTCGGATCCTTGGAAAGCAAGACTAGAACAGACAAAATATTGAAAGGGGTAAACCCTAAACCTGTAACCGACTCGATCTGTGCCCGAGACCTTCCTAACTCTATATAAAGGCTAGGAGGGCATGGCGAGGAAGACCAATCCTTTTTCCACCGCATACACACCTTCACGCTAGATTGCATCTGCGCACCCCTATAACCTTCGGTTCCGCCGTAATCAAGAGCAGACAAGCAGGAGTAGGGTTTTCCCTCCGGGGGCCTGAACCTGGGTAAATCTCGTATCCCCTAGTTGCTTGTCTGTTAACCGTTCCGCGATCTCTAGCACCCCCATCTTCTCCAAAACCCAAGCTCATAACAATGGGCATTGCCGAGTTGAAACCTCGTCACCATCAAGCTAGCATTTTTGCCGCCACTATTGGGTGTGTTCTCCTTCATGCCAGCATTATTGCCGGACCTCTATAGCGTGTTCATCTTTAAGCTAGCATTTTTGCTGCTACTATTGGGTGTGGTATCCTCCGTGCGAGCCACCTTAGCCTTTTTGCTGCTACTCCTGGGTGTGTTCACCACCTTGTTCACTACCGGTCCGACCCTCTTATCTTTTTTGCTGCTACTTTTCGGTGTTGTATTATGACCGGATCTGAGGGGTGTACTCTGCGGCATGGTGCCTTTTTTGATGCAACTCTTGGGTGTACTCTCCTATGGCGTGGTCTGCTTGGTGATGCCCTTCTTCGGGGTGCTCTTTCTGTGGATGCTCTTCCTGGTCCTCTTTATGTTGCTCCCTTGTAATTCTCTCCTCTGTTCGAAGCTACTGTCACCCGAACCATGTCGAGCGAGGTCCTCCATCAGGTCAATCATGTTTTCTACAAGTTCGTCTTTATCATTGCCAACCTCAAATTCCCGTCCAATCATTAGCAGGCGCGCGAACATGTACACTTCCCATCTAGTTCGACTCATCGTACTTACCAGTACGGCTAAATCACTGTCAACTTTCACTTCTATAGCCTTTTTGATGTTGTAAGAAAAAAATGCCAAATGTGCTTCCTGGAAGGACCCCCACTCCACCTTCTCATGTAATGCTGCTATGAGTTCAGATATCTGTACCACTTTAGGATCGTATGTGCCAACGAATACATCAATGTCGTCGATGATTTTTTCTGTGCCATCATCTAATTTTGCAGTGAACTTCTCGACACCGATACGAAAGTGTACCTTGCCATCACCAGTTTCCTCAGGACCGAGACCACCGAGAGGTCCGATGACAGTATCAGAGTCCAGACCATGGGCTTGCTCCTCAACAACTTGTATTTGATTAGCCTCGATGGCAGCAGCAGCATGCTGAACTTCACCACGGGTTTGAGGAGGACCAGCACCCAAGACAGCCGTTATGGCAACAACAGTAGGGATTGGGTCAGTAGCAGGCTAAACAACAACACCAGCAGTTCTGGCAACAACGGGAGGCCTCCTGAAGCCTTAGTTTGCACAACAGCAGCATGGATTGGTTCAATAGCAGGCTGAGCAACAACACTAGAAGGTTCCACAATAGCGGGACAGCCTCCCGAAGCCTTAGTTCTGGCAACAACAACAGTGATTGGGTCAGTAGCAGGCTGAGCAACAACAATAGCAGTTCTAGCAACAGCGGGGTGGCCTCCCGAAGCCTTAGTTTGTGCAACAGTGGAAAGGATTGGTTCAGTAGCAGGCTGAGCAACAACACTAGCAGATTCCACAACAGCGGGATGGCCTCCTGAAGCCTTAGTTCTGGTAACAGCAGCATGGATTGGGTCAGTAGCAGGCTGAGCAACAACACCAGCAGTTCTGGCAATAGCGGGATAGCCTCCCAAAGCCGTAATTTGCGCAACAACAATAGGGATTGGGTCAGTAGCAGGCTGAGCAACAACACCAGCAGATTCCACAACAGCGGGGCGGCCTCCCGAAGCCTTAGTTTGCACAACAGCAGTATGGATTGGGTCAGTAGCAGGCTGAGCAACAACACCAGTAGTTCTGGCAATAGCGGGGAAGCCACCCGAGGCCTTATTTTGCACAACAGAAGCAGGGATTGGGTCAGTAGCAGGCTGAGAAACACCACCAGCAAATTTCACAACAGCAAGGTGGCCTCCCAAAGCCTTAGTTTGCGCAACAGCATAACAGTCTGAGCAAAAACACCGGTAGTTCTGGCAACGGAAGCATGACCTGCATCCACAACAGGGTCTTGCACCATGGCAAAATGGGAACTCCTTCGAGGAGGTTGCGCTGCAGAAGCATGGCATAGACGAGGAACCACATTTTGCTTAACATCAGCGGGGATTCGAGTCAGACCACCCTGAGCTTGAATAGCAGGGCCACTAGGAGTGGAAGCAGCTTCCACATCCACTATTCTACATTCCAGGAGAAACATTAGCCAGCGGACACCATTTTAGCAACCCGAACATCTGACTATCATGCTTTATAGTAACCTTTCTGCGTTGTTCATCCATGAAGCTGAACCATGCAGTCTGCATCGGCCCCATTTCAATATGTTTACGCAGAGTAGCAACCATACCAGGGATAGTGCAAATCTGTGCCGGTGCTTCTTTAATCGCAACATAAGTACCATAATTCCACTTGGCCTTCACATTTGGTATTTGTGGTTGGTATCCATTGAGGCGTACCGAAACCACGTAAGGGGCCTCTGGAGGCACTAGTTGAGAGAAATTTGGGGATAAAAAATAAGAACTTGTCTATCAGCGTTTGGCCAGCAAACAATTCTAGGTTCGAACTCTCTCTTTTAGGTCAATAGATAGATGGAAGTTATAGTTAGTGCGAAAAGCAAAGAGAAGAGTATCTCACCCACATGTATCCAACACTTCTTCCAGGGTACGATGATCTTCCATCCGCCATGCTGCTCAGCTCGTCTGGTGGTAGAGACGGGCTAGATCCTCAGAACGGTGGGCAGAGCATGCGGCATTAGAGCTCGGGATCAGCGAGAGGGTGCATCAACTTAGCGCCGGAAGGCATATGTCCCAAGGGATTGTTCTGGGTGGAGGGTGGATTTTGCCAGCGGGAGCGCTAGGGTTCATGCGAAGGAGGGAGTGAATTTGTGAATTTTGTCAATGCTCTAAGGCGTGGGGTCTAGTTCCTCTTTTTTCCTACGTGGTTTCCTACTTGGCGCTCGCGTCATGGGCAGAGTAGTGACATGGAGGTCCCGAACGTCTCCTTCATGAGGCAGTTGACGGAAAGTTTGTATTTGGCAGGGGTGGGACGAATTCGGCTCGAAATGGGCCTTCTGAGTGATTGGCATCCCAAGTTTGCGAAACCCACTGATTACACAGAACACGGACCCCGTGTTGCACTCGCACGAGAAGTCGAGCCCCGCAAGTTGAAATCCCCATTTCAAACTATAGTCAAAACGGTGGGCATGGATATAGGTGGTGATCATTGCTAGAACTTGCATTAGATCTATGAAGAAATATCAGATTGTGAGTCTAAATATGATTTTTTTCAGAAAATCATGAGCATTAGATCATGTACCTGTAGTTCAAACCGGTCCCACTTCGTGCCGGTTCGACAGATATTTGTCTTTTTAACCAGGGGTGGACGGAAAGGTTTGATATCTCCTGATTGGGACATTGTCCATGCAAGGTGGTCTAGTATTTTTGGAAAATCTGGTGGTAGCATTTTGAATGAGCATTTTGGTGGTTGCTTCACACAAAAACCCTGTTTTGGGCGTTCGAAAAATGGAAAATGGCGTTTTCGTGCGACGAAAAGGAAAACTTCCTCCTACAACATTGTTTGCCATACTAGGATGCATTTGCATGCACAATATGGGCACACTATCAAAAACAATGCCCTTATTCTATCCATAACCTTTAGTCCTGGTTTTAGACACCAACCAGGACTTTAGGGGTTGCGGCAGGCTGCGGCCGGCGCGCATGTTTAATTCCGGTTGAGGTCTCCAACTGGGACTAAATATGAACCTTTAGTATCGGTTGGAGACAGCAACCGGGACATAAGATGAGTGGCAACACTATGCCAGTGAGTGGCGACACTATGCCAGTGAGTGGCGACACTATTTCGATGGGTGGCGACACTATGACAGGGGTGAGAGTCGACATTATGTCGTGAGTGTCGACACTATGTCGTGCTGCTTAATCTATAAATAGGCATCCTTGTGAAGTTATCAACTGCAAAGAAGATGCGAGAGCAGGGACAACACTACGACCAACTTGAGTGAGATGCCGGCGGAGCCTAGTCCTCCGACATCTCCCTTAAGGTCGATATAGAGGCACTCCCTAATATGTGAAATTAGTTAGCTCCTAGACGTATTGATCTAGTTAGAGAAGTTATAAAATGCAAGATGGTGTGAGAGAGCAGGGATAACACTAAGGCCAGCTTGAGTGAGATGCTGGAGGAGCCTAGTCCTCTGGCATCTCCCTTAAGCTGAACATAGAGGCACTCCCTAATATGTGAAATTAGTTAGCTCCCCGGCACAAGAATATAACAACATCTTCATAGTTCTGGAATGTTGTAGTAGGAAACGGTCCATTAGTCCCGGTTTCCTAACTTGGACTACGGAATCGGGACTAAAGACCCCCCTTTATTCCTGGTCCAGCCACAAACCGGAACTATAACACTCAAGACATTTATTAATATTAAAAAACCAGGACTACGGAATGGGACTAAAGGCCCCCCTTTAGTCATGCTCATATATAGCCCTATAGTACACATCTTCAGGGTCGTCTTCGTCTTCGTCATCATCGTCGTTCCTAGGCGCACGCGGCTGAATCCTCAGCCCAGCCATAGCATATTAAGGGGTCCACTCCGGCCTTGTATTCACGACGCATGGGGGAGGGGGCTCCGACATGACGATGACTCTACGCCCGCGGCCTTCACCACCGCCACCCTTCTTATGGCTCTACGGCGGCTGCGGACTGCATGTGAGGATGATCTACCTGCACAATGTACCTCATCACACCAATGATAGTCCGGTTCTCCCACCACAGGCGGCGTCCGGCTTCATTGTGGTTCACCGGTGGAGGGCCGTCATCCTCATACCCGGCGAGCTCCCTTTCCCTCCGGTTAGCGAAGAAGGCATTCTAGGTGTCATAGTTGTCGGGATCCCAATGGGGATCCATCCGCTGCTCCATCATGAGCTTGAGGTAGAAGTGGTTCATGATGGCCACCTGGTGTGCGGAACCTTGAGGCACAGGAGGGACAAGAACCCCTCCAACTCTCAGCATCCAGTTGGCGGGTAGAAGATAGCCCGGTGGGCATGGCTAGCTGGAGGCGCACAGCGCCTCGGTCTCCTCGAGAGTCAGGATTGCCCAGTATTAGGTGTCCATTATCGTGAGAGGGGAAGGTGTGGATGTGTGGATGGCCATGACGGTCGACCTAGATATAGAGGGAAAGTACGAAAAAATGGCGGGTAGCGAATGGAAATGGCGGGAAATATATTTTTAGTCCTGGTTAGTGGCTCAAACCGGGACTAAAGGCCCCCGAAATATCTATAATTATATTTACTAGTTTTGTTAGTTAGACTAACTATTTTAGAAAACATAAAATGGTTTTAGATTAGTCAATCAAATTCAAACACTTGTTATTTTGAAAGTTTATCAAATTCGAAAGTATGCAAAAGATATAATTTAATTCAACAAAATATTAGTTATATAACGGAGTATGCTAATAGATTTATATTATAGATCTTTTTTTCCGCAAATTTTGATATATAATACATATTTTCATCGTTATATAATAATAGATATTGATTTTATAATATTAATCAAAATACACATCTAGTCCCAGCTCAAGCCTCCAACCGGGACTAGAGGGTTTTGGCACGCGAGAGAAACGACGTGGCCGAAAAGACCTCTAGCCCCGGTTGGAGGCTTGAGCCGGGACTAGAGGCCCCCCCTCTAGTCCCGGTTGGTGGGTGGAACCGGTCGAACAACGAACTGGGACGCCCTCACACCACAGATCGACACCGCCAGACCGCCTCCCGCTGGAGTTCTCGCCGCCACATGCGCCTCGTCACCGAGCAATCCCCGCGCTACGCCACGCTGCTGCTCGCTCCCCTTCTCCGAGCCGTCCCCGCGCCGTATCTTCCCACGTCGTGCCACCACGACCGAGTCGTTCCCGACCACGCCCGCATAGCCCCACGCTGTCCCCACATTGCCGCGCTTGCGACGTCCCCCGCATGTCGCCCCTCACCGCCCCCGTACCATAAGTGTTCGCGCGACGCCCCTTTGTTTTTTCTTCTGTTTTTTAGTTTAGTTTAATATATTTTATTAGTTAGATATATTATTGTTTAGTTTTTAGTTAGATATATTATTGTTTAGTTATTATTTTAGTTAGATATATTGTTGTTTTAGTTAGATATATTAATTATTGTTTTAGTTAGATATATTGTTTAGTTTTTATTTTAGTTCGATATATTATTTTTTTAGTTATATATATATTGTTTTAGTTATATATATATTATTTAGTTAGATATATATTGTTTTAGTTAAATATATTTTTGTTTAGTTTTTATTTTAGTTAGATATATATTGTTTAGTTTTTATTTTAATTAGATATATATTGTTACATATTTCTAATATATTATTGTTTAGTTTAGCGATATTTTTTAATTTAGGGATTTGTATTAATTTTGTTTGTATAATATTTAGGGATTTGTATATAATTTTTTAGTATATTATTTAGGGATTTGCTAGTATTAGTATATTTTGGTAGTATTTAGGGATTTAGGAATTATTACTAGTATATTATTTCTAGTATTTAGGGAATTATTACTAGTATTAAAATATAATTATTTGCTTAGCATTACATGCTACTTTAGGATATGCCTATACCGCATCCTCATAGTCGACTCGGCGACAACGATGGAATACCGCGCTCAGCTGGACATATCCGATACTGGGCTCCGTCGGGATGACACTGGGAGGTGCTGCCTTCAGGGACGCGTAGCTTGGTGAGGAATTGATGGGCTCAGATCAATGTAGAGCATAACAGCAAGTTTTTCCTCAGTTATGATACCAAGGTTTTCAAACCACTATGAGCAAGGAAACAACTCCAAGGTGTTGCTAGCAACTTGTAATCCTGCACAACACAAACTCAAGGCTTTGCCCCAACTTACAGTGAGGTTGTTAGTCTCACTGGTTTGCTGAAAACAAAGGATTAAACGTATAGTGTGGAAGGTAGTAGTTGCTGGTAGGAAGTAAATGGTAACAGTAGATGATGTAACAATGGTAAAGATTGGTATTCAATTTATTAATTTGTTCCCATAAGTGTTTTCCTTTTTGTGACAAGCAGTGTTCCTTATAATAATATCTTTGTTCTTCCGTGAACCCACCTTTCCAATAAGAACTAGTTTCAAAGAAACCAACCATTGATAGAAAGCGTGACAAAGCAAGGCAATAACAGACCAACAACTATAGTAGGAACTAATTTTTTGTGTGTTTTTGATAATAAAAAGCAAACCAAACAAAACTAATTTTTTTATTTTTGAAATAAAGAAACAAGCAAAACAAAGCAAAAGAAACTAAGCAAAACAAAAAAAGTAAAGATAATGGTTGTGAAAGACTCCCCTTGTGAAGATGTCCTTAACTCCCTGGCAACGGCGCCAGAAAAAGTCTTGATGGGCTCAGATTAATGTAGAGCTTCGTTGGGAAACCCCAAGATGAAGGTATGATGAGATTAATAACAAGTTTTACCTCAGTTATGAAACCAAGGTTATCGAACCAGTAGGATAAAGGAAACAACTCCAAGGTATTTCTAACAACCTGGAATCATGTACAACAAATACTCAACAATTTGCCCCAACTTACAGTGAGGTTGTCAATCTCATTGGTTTGCGGAAAACAAAGGATTAAACATATAGCGTGGAAGGTAGTAGTTGCTGGTAGAAAGTAAACGGTAACAGTAGATGATGTAACAATGGTAAAGATTGGTATTCAATTTCTCAATTTGTTCCCACAAGTGTTTCCCTTTTTGTGACAAGCAGTGTTCCGATCTAGGGACTATGGTGGCGGAGGCTACATACTATTTCGTGGAGATCTGATTGGGTACTTAGGGTTTTGGCATCTGGGGCTTTTATAGGCGAAGAGGCGAGGCAGGAGGGTGGCCAGGGGGCCCACACTCTGCCCTGGGGCGGCCCAAGGTGGGCCCGCGCCTGGGGGGGAGGGGTGCGGCCACCCTGTGGCGCCCCTCCGGCTGCCCTTCGGTCTCTGTGTTCTTTCTAGTAAAATATTGACCTTGGATTTTGTCCCATCCAATTCCAAGAATATTTCCTTAGTAGCTTTTCTGAAACCAAAAATAGCAGAAAATAGGCAACTGGCACTACGACATCTTATTAATAGGTTAGTCCTAGAAAATGTATAAAAATACCTCAAAGTGTAGGCAAAGCATAGCAAAGTTGATACTAAACAAGCATAGAACATTAAAAATTATAGATACGTTTACGACATATGAGGAATCTGGGTGTCGTCGTCGACCCGGATCTTTTTTGGTGGAGGTCACATGGTCCAGGAAGTGTGCAGAGGGAGCTGGCCCACGAGGACGTGCTATGGCGTCATGTCAAGGAGGAGGATGAGCACAACCATCGCTATATGGTGATGTTGGATGCCAGGGTGGTCTCCCATACCTGGCAGGTTCTTCAGGGATCTCACCCTAGCTATAATCCTGTGATGGTTCCGACTATTTGGGTGTTCACATCCCGCGGCTCAGGAACCGGGAGTCGACATTGAGTTTGAGTGATGTTATTCATCGAGATGTTGTTATTCATATGATATTAGTATGTCGTGGTGGTGGCATGGCAGATGCCATCGGTAGGCTTAAGTTGGGGGCCAATGTGTGCTAGTGGGATCCAAGGAGGGAAGATGTAGTGATTTATTCACACAGAACTTAATAACTTGTTCTATATTCAACACCAGTGAAGCTACACTTGCTCCTCAAGCTGTTTGAGCGAGAGGAATAAGAATCTACTACAAGTGATTAGTAAGAAAAATGAATCGATCCCCCTCTCAGGAAGCCCTTACCCTCCTTATAAAGGAGTTTCCTAGTTTCATCTAGGGCTGACATGGACAAGCATATTCGTGGAATATGCTTTCCCCAAAATAGTAAATCGGCGGGCTTCTTTCCGTGTCCCTCTTCTATCGATGGAAATGACTCAGAGTCCACGACATGTGAGCCTCGGGCTTGTGGACTGTCACCTTCATGACCTTCTTATGCTCCTCTATCCCTCTATCTCTTGTCCATAGGGCTTGGCACTATGCAGATTCCTGAGGGAGAGACAGTGTGCAGTGTTGACTTTAGGGTTCACCCTCTCCTTCTCGAGCAAGCTTCCCCATGACTCGGCCTTGCCCCGTATGACTCGGCCAATACCTAACCTATATGTACAAAACATAATAGTTGTAGGCCGACATAACCCACATGTCGGCCGAGTCAGGTTTTAGTTACCTAACTCGGGGTAAGTCGGGCCTTACTCGTCTGGCCTCTATATAACTCGGCCGGGTCATTCTTTGACACGGTCCATATCTTGGAGGGTTTTCCCCATTTTTCCTTAGCTTGACACTACATGGGGTCATCCCCCCGACATTTGTCCCCGGAGCTGTTGCAGTCTTGGCGATATCAGTCGACAAGGCCACATCTGGTTCAAGATATTCAGCTATCAAACTCATATTGCCGACTCATACTTTAGTTGGCCCTTCATTGTTGCATTCCTCCATTATATCTTTCGTGACCTTTTGTTTCATTCGGAGGTATGAATCATTTCCCTAAGTCATTTACCCTCATCCGAGTCACCTCCTTAGCTTCTCTTATAAGTTTCATCCTACGTGTCTCAATCATTGCACTTTTGCCTCATATTTTGTACCGCTACAGTGTTCATTAACATGGGTACAGTGGTAACTGCGTGTGGTCATATAAATGCATTGTCCCTTCGATAGCCGCAATGGTAAAGACGAACGGATCGCCTCCTGCGCCGTGTGACCTCCCTGTGTCCCCAATCCGTTGATGCCAGCACAGCATACACGTGTGTATGCGCTAACCTCTATACACCGGCGATCCCACTACCGCTTGTGGTACGTGGTTATAAATGGGTGAGTGGGGCGAAACCCTCGGTTACCTTCCCCACTTTCCACTTCCTCAATTTCCTCTGCTCGCCGCCGCCGCTAAGCATTGCCCTTATGCAACCGCGCCGCCTTTTATCGGTCCTATGCTGCCGCGTCTCGCACTTGTTATGCGCCTCTGCCTGGTCCTTCTTGTCCATCGCAAAAGTGTTCTCCACTGTTGCGATAGGGCCGTGGATTTCAGGACCTCTCCCCGCCATCACTGCTTCTTCCTCCATCGACTCCTCCGACGAGCCCATGTCGAGCTCCTAGAGTGTCGCCGTTGCTGAAGAAGAAGATGCCGCGGCCGCCCCGGGGCGCGACTCATGGCAGGGCTCCACCGTCACTCGGCAGGAGATCGAGTGGCTCATTAGTACACGCCGCATCCCCGCCGAGGTAAAATATCGTTTACCTGGCTCTAAATATGTTCTCGTCGTAGAATCCGGGGAATACGTAGTGTTTATGTCCCATTTTGCTAGACGGTTCAGTCTCCCTCTTAGCGATTTTGCTAAGGAGTTCCTAGAGTTTTTTGTCCTTCAACCACACCATCTCCCAGCCAATGCCATTGCATCTCTCTCCGCATATATCTCGGCCTGTGAAGGGTACTTTGGCCTCTGGTGTTCCATAGTTGTCTGGTTGAAGTTCTTTCAGATCCGAGCCAATGTCGTGCCGGATAAGACTCTTCCTTCTTCCAAGAAATCTCTCACTCAATGTGGTGCTGCCTCCATCACACTTCAGAAACAATCCGAGTTTCCCTAGGTCACGATCCTTGAATCTTGCAAGAAATGGCATCGATCGTTCTTCTACGTGAAGAATCGATGCAAGGAAGACAAGATTCAGTTGCCGGCTTTCTTAGTCGGCACCCCTTCTAGGAAGAACTAGAACTTTAATCCAAAGAAGACCAACGCCCTTGCTGAAGCTTTTGAGATCCGACTCATGGAGCTATGTAACATCCCAAAAATATTAAGCAAGGTTATCAATTCAAATCAGCAAAATTAGGGTTAACAAAAACTTTTGTTAATTAAAATCATATGAATGCATGTGTGTATGTGATGAATGTAGGAATGCATGAATGGACTTGTGTGATTGTTGTGAATAGAAAGGAATGATTTAAAGATGAAAACAACATCATCTAAATCAAATCCAAGCAGAAACAAATCAAGAGAAATTCAAAAACAAACAAAACAAGCAAATGGTTATTTTTGCCAGTCTTGCTCACTAGACCACTTTGAGTGTTTCTAGTCCAAGATTTCAAATAGAAAAAAATCCATTTCTTTTCACCCCTTGCTAAACCAAGTAAAAGTGAACCCAAGCCCACCTTGCAAACCCACAGAAACATTTGGCAACCTTATTCAAATGACATTTGAAAATTGAATCTTTATCATATGAGAAGATCACCATTTCTCAAAACCCAACCAAACAAGTGCACCTTGACAAACCCAAGCAACCAAAGACTACCTAGTATGTGACCATTTCACCCACCAAGTTTCATCCAAAAATTAAAATTAAAATCTCTTGCGGCCATTTCATCAAACACCTTCTAAACACAAACAAAATTAAACATCAAGCACTATAGTGAGCAGTGTTTGCCAACCTTGTCCCCTCTCTATCTCTCACTACACTCTCAATAGATCATCTAACTAGTTTAACAAGCTCTAGCTTACTGTGAACTCGACCATACCATCAATGGTGACCATGGACGAGCACACTTGCCACCGTCAATGTCGACAGCAAGCTACAAACCTAACTAGCCTCGCCGACCGTGTCTAGCCAGCAAGCCACCGTCCACCACCACCCCCTGTCCAGCTCTCAAGCCCTACTAGCCACTGGACCACACGGAACGCTCGCACCCAATGTCTTTGTGACCATGCCGAGAGCGCGCCAGAGCGCCGCACTCGACACGCTCGCATAGACCGCACCCCGCCTTCGCCGCTCGCGTACATGATCACCACCGCCCAAGGAACCGCCCAGACATGCTCGTTCGCCGCCGTGCGACCAGGAGCGCTTGTGCGCCATTAAAACTTCCGTTGGAGCCGCCCAGAGCGTCGACGTGTTCCGACCGATTCGCACCGCCCCACGCCTCTACATGAAGACGTTGAGCTTCTGCAGGAGGCAGCGCACCGTCCCCTACCTTCGGCTATGCCATTAGCTTGCTGTGCAGCCGACCCCGACGAGCTCAGCCCACACCCTTCGGTTCCCTCGTCGCACTATAAATAGAGGCCTCCTTCGTTCGAATTCAACACACCATTCCACTCCCCTCTCCCTCAGAACCACCCTACTTCTTCCCCGGAGCAAGGCGAGCAACAGGTTGCCGGAATTTCGTCGGAGCTTACCGCTGCCGGAGGAGAAGGGCGCCGTTGATTGGAGCCACCAGGACCAGGAGGATCGCCGTCGTCGACTTCATCGTTTGCCCCCATCCCCGACCATCGCCGGAGCCCCGCTGAGCCGCCACTGAACCCCACTGGCCGTGCTAGGGTTCGTGCTCGTCGCGTTCTGTTCAGACATGGACGATAACCCTCAGCCATCGATCTTGCTTCTAATCCTACGACCCTAATCACCATGTACCCCTTCGCCATTCTCTGTCTCACCGACGAGTGGGGACAACCACTTAAACCGCCCGCGCGCGCACTGTGCGCAGTGGGCCGACCTAGTTAACATTCCCTCGTGACCCAGTTCATTTGAAATTAGGTTTATCAATTTAGTTTCAAACTTAGTTCTAGTAGTAGTTTCAAAAATCATTTCTGAAAGATTCACTAAACCAAATGGCATGAAACTAATTTTGCTAGAAAGGTATTGAAATTCTTAATCCAAGACCGTTGGATCCAAATCATTTGGAATTATAGATCACCTATAGTAAAAATAACAAGGCATAAGATTTTCTGCATTCAAACATTTTTCAAAATTAAACCATAAATGCTTTTGAGTTGATTCCAACTCTCAAAAATCACATTTGATAAGACCTTTTTGAATATATAAAAATATCTAGGTTTACTTGCAGTAATAATGGACAAGTAATAAAAGAATGCCCCATAGGCAATTCTAGTCACTTTAATTAATTAAAATAAAAGGGTTAAACCTTATTAAATTGTGACACCACTTTAAATCATATTCCCAAGTACTGAAATATGTGGTGTTGACATGTGTCAACATGATCCCATGTTTTCATTGGAGAATATTAAATCTTAAGCAGTTTTTCAATGATTATAAATTACTTTTGTAAAATAAAAGAAATGAAACTAGTGCCTTAATCTTTGTGATGTTTGTGATGATGATAGATCATCTAGTGAAAACCTTGGTGTGATAAATAGACTTAGTTAAATATTGTTTGGTGATTGTGTATCCTGTATTTATTTATAGACGCTAGTACCGGCCAAGGATACTAAGAGGAAGGAAATTACTATGAGGAAGAAGCTGAGGAGAATTCAACCACTCCACTGCACAAGGCCAGCTATCTAATGCAAGCTACTAAACTAAGCAAGCTTCACAATACAAGTTAACCTTTCAAGCTAACACTTGCAAGATAACTATGCAAAATAGATGCCTTAGGCATATGTGATTATACCACCTTATTATACCAAATCCCAGTTTTACTTGGAAGCTTAGTTATTTTATTTCTTTATCAAATCTTTTTATTTGTGTTTACTTAGTGAATTATAGATTTTGTAAAGATGATTAAAGGTAGCATAAAGAGTGTAACATCCCAAAAATCATGATTTATAAAGTTTGCACATCATGCATGAATTCATAAGCATTTAGCTATTTTCAAACAAGATTTCAAAATTAGAAACCATTTGTATGTCTATTATTTTTTAAGCTAGAAAGGCAATGGTTCTATTTTACTTTCAAAGTATGAGAATACCTTGTTTTGATCAAGAGTGCTTCAAAGATGAATGCAAATCTTGCACAAAGATTTTCAAAACAAAAATCAAAACTAAAACCATTCATATGCCTATTATATATAATCATATGAGGCTTGGTTTTATTTTTATTTTCAAAGGACCTAAGTGTAATTGAGTACACAAGTGAGTTTGACACATGTTTGAATACTTGGATCACACTACAAAAATTCAGAGGTTGTTTGAATTCAAACTCATTTGAATTTCATTTGAAAATTGGATTCATAAAATCAAATTAGAAATAGAAAGGAGAAAAGAAACAGAAAAAGAACAATGCTGACATTCTGGCCCAGCCCTAGATCCAGCCTACTAAGCCCACCCAGGACAGCCCCTTCCCTCTCTCTCTCTCACCCGCACCCGCTCTGCCCCGCTGTCGTTGCCATTGGGCCCAAGCCAAATCAGCATCTTCTTCCCCACCCGCGCGCACAGACCCCGTCGCCACCGCCGTTTCTTCCGGAAACGATGCAATTGATCCTCGTTTAAATCCCATTGATTCCTTGCGTAATTGTCGCCCCTGCTCTAGCTACATAAGCACCACCACACCACGAGCATTTCCCTTCACCAAGCCCCCTCTTAGCGCCCCCAGGCTGCTCGCAATCAAGCTCGCACCGCCGCGACTTCGTATGTCTCCGGCGACTGATTCCGGTAAGCCTCAAGCGCCCCTTGTTCCCCCGTTC
This sequence comes from Avena sativa, assembly GCA_916181665.1. Lineage (NCBI taxonomy): Eukaryota > Viridiplantae > Streptophyta > Magnoliopsida > Poales > Poaceae > Avena > Avena sativa. Next base: position 84,680,904 of record OV702296.1, read on the forward strand.
ATACAATAAAGTAGCCCTGGTCCTTGCGCTTCTTCTGACACCTCTGGCTTGTCTTGTACCGCCCCAGGTCATTGACTCCGTCAAGCTTTGCTAGCACCCGAGGAAAACAACAACTCCGGCGAACCTGACCGCCCTAACCGCTCTGGTTGATACACGTGTACTCGCCACGCTCGTGTGCATCTAACGCCACCTCTGGCTTGCAATTTCCTGCCTTGTAGCATTGACAACATCCACACCCGAGCAAGCCCGACGCCGACGCCAACTCTGACGAGCAATCGATGCCGTGCCCGTACGCCCCCGCTCCATCCACGACCACGTCGAGGATCACCGCGTCTCTGCGATCGCTGTAAGCATCTACACTACCCCCAGTACCCCCTGGCCGCACCGGAGCGCCATCGCTAGACGCGTCACCGCCACTTCTCGCCATTTGCGCCACCAGTTCTTGGCAGAGCGATTAGATCCGCTGGATCTAGATCTAGCGGTCACGTTTAGATCATAGCGTGAAGCGGTATGAGTAGATCTGGTGTGTTGGATCCAACAGCATGGAGGCGTGATCCACCGCGAAGCGGTACTGGCCAATCAGGAGCCGCCGCGTGTCCGAGATTTTCTTTTAAAATCCAGATTTGAATTAAATAGAAGAATTAACTTGTAAAATTCATAACTTTTGTTCTGTTTATCCAAAAAATGCAAATAATATATTAATGGAATCACAAAAATAAATCATACACATATGTACACTTGGTTTTGTATTTTGTCTCTGTTAAAATGGAATTTTATGCAGAGACATTTGTAGGCTTATTTTGTGTATAAAAATTATTTAGAAAATGTTTTAAAAGACAAATTAGGTTTATTTAGTGTATAAATGTTTAGTTTAGTATTTAGTACAGTTTACTTGTCTTGTTTAGTTGAAGGAAAATCATCACATAGCATTTGCATGCATTCATATATTTTTGATTGATTTACTTGAATGTAAATTGGTGCTATCATTTTATGTGTAGATTTTGGTGCTAGTGGTGATTGTGATTGTGAGGATTGTTGCTACTCTCCCAACTATCAAGGCAAGTGGTGCTTCATGTCTTTGTCCCAATATTTTTACTATGCACTAGTGATATTTTGTATAGGGCTTGCATGATATTTTGCTAAGTATCTATATGTTGTGTTATGGGAAATCCTAGTAGTTATAGAATTGGTAGAAATATTCTCTAAGTTAAGATACTTGTTATATTATCATGCTTAGCCTAGATAGTAGCAAACAAGGGTGGTATATACATATACATGCCATGGAAAAAATTTCTAAGTCTTGTGACTTATGTTTTTGCTTAATAAAACAACTAAGTGAATGAAACACCTTGGTGGAATGGTAATTGCATGGATGGATTTTTGTTGAGTGGTTACCAGGGCCCCATTTTCGTGGCCTACCCTGTGTATCTCACTTGTGGAATGCCACCCAAGAACAAAGGGATTTGAGATGCCAAATGTTAAGAAGCTTCTAGTGCAGCCACATGGCAATATGGGCTCTGCCTGGATCATATAGGTTGCAATAACTTAGCCAAATGGACAGTTGGTGGTAGGGGGTGATAGGTTTGGAGCGCATCCATTTTGGTCTAAGGGAAGGCTTCTGAAAGATCTTGTCTCGATGCATGTCGAGTCTTGTGGGGAAAGTGCACCACCTCTCGAGAAGGAAGAATCTAAGTACTTAGCCGTGTCCCCAGCAATGGACAATTTGAGCATCAAGACATGGAAGCCATCAAGGGTCTCCTTATCCCAATTTCTAAGTTAATTGTTTGTGGTTCAATAAGGGTAAAGGATCACCAATCTTCATTGGTAGATGCCTTGGGTGATTTTTGTCAAACACAAACTTAGTGTTTTCAACTGATAGGTAAAACCTATTTTGAGCAAAGGAAGCCTAAGCTACACTTAGCCAAATTCATATAGAAGCTATAAACTATTATTCTACTAAGGTATTACTTGCCAATACTATTCCAATGTATTGACCCACTGTGGCTGTAACTTGTGATGTTGCAGGTTACTCTGATGAGGATTAGGGTTATGAGTCTACACTCAACATGTTTGCCTATGGCACATGAAGATGAAGACTTTACTTTATTTTGTTAAGTTGAACTCTTGTACTAGCCTATGGCTATGGAGTTGTAAAAGACTATGTTATCTCTGGAATGGCGATGTAATAATGACCTTTGTATCTGTGTACTTCATCTTAAACTATGGATGCTAGCAATTGATCCAGGGACTAGCATTGCAATCACGTGGACTTTTACCTTTATAAAGGTGGCGTCTTACAGATGGTATCAGAGCACTGTGTTTCCTGTAGGATTATGACCCTAGGTTGGATTAGACTAAGAAACCACTAAGGAAAATTTCAACACTTTGAAAATTCCACACTTGTCTTTTTCTTCTCGTAAACTTTTCTAATCTCCTTTCTCATCTCAATTTGTAGATGAACTCCATCAACGAAGCCGTCAGGAAGGGACCACTCATGACCATGACTTTGGAGTGTGAGATGGAGTTTCCCAAAGCACTCAAGAACCTTATGGTTACCATGGGGATACATGGTGCAACTGTGTACAAGGGATTCCCTGTGATGGATGAAGGAGAAGAGTATTGGTGGGTACAACTTCACTTGTACAAAAACAAGGAAGACAACCACAAAGAGTCGGGATTCTGCATGGTCACCAACTCCGAAATGCACACAACATTCTTTGACTCTGCAAGAAATGCAGCTTGGAATGCCATCAAGGAGCTTGGTGATAGGCTCAAGTGTAGAATGCTCAACACTAAAAATGACCTTAGAGAAGAAAATAAGCATACTCAAGACTTAGAGGCTACCAATCAACGACTAAGGGAAGACATCATAGACATAATATGGGAATCTTGTGAACAAGATAGATAGATTGCCATTAAGGATGCCCTGATAGCTATCTTGTCTAGTGAGTGAGAATTGTAACGTACCCGTTAGTTGGACCACCATATTTGTCGTTTTTACTCACAACATTTTGTCTAAGTTATGTTGAACCTTGGCGATTGTATTGGATTTGTGCATGCCATGACTTGTGTGTTTGATGATAAAAATATGCTTGTGTTCTTTTGTCTTGTGAATTTTTTCTACTTGTATTGATTCTAACCTTTCTCTATCTTATACAATAGATGCCTAACGTTGTTATCAGCACTGCCGAGGAGTTCAAGGGAACTCATTTCGGTTCTCTTCTCATAGAGCTCACTAGTGTGCTCAACCTTCCACTTCCTAGTATACGACACTTCAGCTCACCAAGTTTGAGAGGAAGGACCTTTGGGGCTTCAGAGTCACATAGCCGGGACGCCAGGAAGAGCCACCCACAGAGGCTATCACCTTCAAGCTGATGCATGATGACAAGGAGAGAGGCTTAGATGTAGTCATGCATGAGTTACTTGGACGCCTGGTTGGGAGGCACTCCATCGAGCTTAGAGGTCTCTACTTTCACCTGTTCGGGAGACGCGACGAGGAGGGTGAGGCTATAGAGTATGATGCTACTACTAGAGAGACGATGGAGCCAATTCGTCTCTACCTTCAGGACCTAGAGGGTCTTATTAGACACGTTGACACTGATAGGACCAACGTCATGCTTAGCAATGACGAGCTCCAGGTTTAGCTGCGGGAGAAGGACAAGCTCTTCGCGGAACAAGATGAGATCGTCAAAGAGATGAAGCCCAGATGTGAGAGCCAGGACAAGTTCAAGAGTCAGGAGAAAAGAGTCCAAGACAGAAACAAGAAGATCAGGGATATGAAGGATGAGTTAGAGGCCAAGGACTTCGAGCTTGAGCACCAGCAGGGAGTGATTGAGAGGCTTCGCTCACAAAAGAGGGCTCTTAGGGCCAAGATTGAGGCCTTAACCACTAGTGTTGAGGAGTACAAGACCGCCATGGAGAATGTAGGTCTTACCCTTGTTGACGTGGAGGTCGACATGGAGGAGTAGTGTAGACTACTCGACTATCTTTCATCTATCATACTTTGATTATTGAGTCGCAATGACCATCCAACATGTGGATGGCTTGCTATGGTGTGTTAGCATTTTCAAAACTTGTTGTTATGTCGTTCAAACTTTATGTTATTTTGAGCTTGGTTATTGTGATTGTTTCTAAGTGATGTATTGTGCATGTTAGGCATCTATGGGTATCTCATTCTTATCCTTATTGAAACCACAGATGCCTCCCCGTTGTGCCAAACCCAACCAAAACAACAACAATAACGTCACTCCCGAGATGCAGCAGTTGATGACATCACAAGCTCAACTGATGCAGATGATGAAACAGTTCATGCAGAACCAGAATCAGAACAACAACAACAACAATCCGAATAATCCCCCAGCGTTTGACAAGATCACCAGATTTCTGAGACTAAGGCCTGCAAAGTTCTCAGAAACCACTGATCTAATGGTAGCCAATGACTGGTTATGTTTGGTGAACAAGGACTTAGTCACTGTTGGCTGCACCGATGAGGAAAAGGTCAGATTTGCAGCACATCTGCTCGAAGGACCAGCAGCAACCTGGTGGGATAACTTTCAGATCACCACTCCCCTTGAGGATGTGACTTGGGCTATCTTTGAGGATGGATTCTATACAACTCACATCTTATCCGGAGTGATGAATTTGAAGAAGAAGGAGTTCCACAATCTGAAGCAGCGTCACCGCAGTGTGGCTCAGTACATTGAGGACTTCTACAATTTGGCGTGCTATGCACCGGATGAAGTTGATACTGATGCTAAGAGGAAGGAGAAATTCCTTGAAGGACTTAATGATGAGTTGAACCTGCAACTGTTTGTTGCCTATGTCCCAACCTATCAATCACTTTGTGACAAGGCTACCATCTTGGAAAACAAGATGAAACAGGTTGAGGGAAGAAAGAGGAAGTTGAGAAGCACAGCTCAGGATCGTCTCACAAGCGTTCCCATCATGATGATAGTGGAAGTTCCGCATTCCACAAACATGGGAAGTACAACAACCACCACAACCACAACCGTCATCATGACAACAAGCACCATCGCAATCATGACAATGACAAGTATAAGAGCCACAAGAGTGGACACAAGAGCCACCACACTGGGAGTGTAAGTGGAAGTGGAAGTCAGCATGCAACGAGAGATATCAGTCAGATTGAGTGTTTCAAGTGTAAGAAGATGGGGCACTATGCAAATGAGTGTCCAGAAAATAAGGTTGATGGAACCAACAAGCCCAACCCATTCCAGAAGGGACAAGTGAACCACATTAATGTGGAAGGAATATATGAAGAGTCTGATGCTGTGGCTGGTAAGTTCAAGCTCAATTCCTTTCCAGAACTTGTACTTTTTGATACTAGTGCATCGCATTCATTCATATCAAGAGCATTTGTTGATAAAAATGGACTTCCAACTAAAAATATTGGGTGTCCTATAAAAGTAAGCTCTCCCACTGGAGAGATGATAGTGAGCCTTGGCTGTCGAGGTCTAGTGATAGAATTTGGAAAGCATAAGTTTCCAGTCAGTCTAATAATCCTAGATTCTCAAGGATTGGATGTCATTCTGGGAACGGATTGGATGACTAAGTGCGAAGGAGTACTAGATTGCGCCAATCGTACCGTCACACTTACAATCCCGGATAAAGGATAAGATTCAAGTCTAACTTTGAATCAAAAGGGAGTAAGCTAAATTCTCTTAAGGGGGTTAGCATAGACAGTGTACTAATTGTGAGAGAGTATCCGGATGTGTTTTCGGAGGAATTGCCTGGAATGCCACCAGATAGAGATGTTGAGTTTCTGATAGACTTACTGCCAGGATCTAGACCAATAGCAAAGAGACCTTACAAGATGTCAGTTGATGAGTTGAAAGAACTTAAGAAACAGCTTGGAGAACAGTTACAGAAAGGAATTATTCAAACAAGTTCTTAATCTTGGGGTGCACCAGTTTTGTTTGTTGAAAAGAAAGATAGAAGTCAAAGTTATGCATAGATTACCGTTCACTCAATGAGGTAACTATCAAGAACAAGTATCCTTTACCTAGAATCAATGATCTTTTTGATCAGCTAGAAGGAGCTCGAGTGTTCTCAAAGATTGATCTCCGATCAGGCTACTTTCAACTAAAGATTAGAGAGCAAGACATACCTAAAACAGCTTTCACCACTAGGTATGGATTGTATGAGTACACCGTGATGCCATTTGGTTTGACAAATGCACCAGCCTACTTCATGAATATGATGAACAAGGTGTTCATGGAATTTCTTGACAAGTTCGTTGTCGTTTTCATCAATGACATTTTGATCTCCAAGTGCAATGAAGAACATGAAGAGCATTTGCGTTTGATACTTGAGAAGCTTAGGGAGCATAAGTTGTATGCCAAATTCAGCAAGTGTGAATTCTGGTTGAATGAAGTGGGATTTCTTGGTCATATTGTGTCAGGAGATGGTGTAGCTGTTGATCCCGCAAAAGTGTCAGCTGTAACTGAGTGGGAATCCCCTAAGTCAGTGAAAGAAGTGCGTAGTTTCCTTGGCTTGGCAGGATACTATAGAAGCTTCATTGAGAATTTCTCAAAGGTAGCTAAGCCAATGATGGAGTTACTTAAGAAAGACAAGAAATTTGATTGGACTAAAGGATGTGAACTCGGTTTCCAAGAGTTGAAAAATAGACTAGTGACAACACAAGTCTTATGTCTGCCAGATTTGGAAAAAGATTTCCATGTGTATTGTGATGCATCTCACCAAGGATTAGGTGTAGTTTTGATGCAAGAAGGGAAAGTTGTGGCTTATGCCTCGAGACAACTCAAAACTCATGAAGTGAATTATCCTACTCATGGTTTGGAGCTAGCCTCTGTTGTCCATGCACTCAAAACATGGAGACATTATCTTTTGGGAAAACGTTGCGAAGTGTTCACATATCACAAAAGTTTGAAGTATATCTTCACTCAGAAAGAAATCAACATCAGACAAATAATATGGTTAGAACTCATTGAGGACTATGACTTGAGTTTGCAATACCACCCCGGTAAAGCAAATGTTGTAGCGGATGCATTAAGCCGTAAAGTTTATGTGAATGGCCTCACTAAGGGAGAATTGCCAGATGATCTGTGTGCCCAATGCAAAGATCTCAGATTGGAGATAGTGCCTGAAGTTCATCTCATGTCATTGGATGTTCAACCCACCTTGTTGGACAAAATCAGGGAAGCCCAAAAGTTGGACAAGGAAATTGAAGAGATTAAAGGAAAAATTAGCAAATGGAAGCTAAAGGATTCATGAAGACGAATAGGGTACTTTATGGTATGGAAAATGTATCTGCATTCCTCAAGATCCGGAACTTCAGAAACTGATATTACAAGAAGCACACAACTCACCATATTCCATTCATCCGGGTAACACCAAAATGTACATGGATGTGAAGGAAATATTTTGGTGGAATAATCTCAAGAAGGACATCGCAGAACATATTGCTTTATGTGGTGTGTGTAGTAGAAAGCGGAACATCAGAAACCAGCAGGATTGTTACAACTACTACCTATTCCTGATTGGAAGTGGGACAAGATTGGCATGGATTTCATCACTGGACTGCCAAGGACTAGATCAGGATATGATTCTATTTGGGTCATGGTAGATCGCCTAACTAAAGTGGCTCATTTCATACCCGTGAAGACAACTTATACAAGTGCTAAGTTAGCCAATATTTATATGAATAGGATTGTGTGTCTACATGGAGTACCCAAGAGTATTGTATATGATAGACGAACTCAGTTCACTTCGTATTTTTGGCGACAACTGCATGAGTCATTGGGAACGAGATTGGAATTCAGCACTACTTTTCATCCCCAGACTAATGGACAGACAGAAAGGAACAACCAGTTTCTAGAGGATAAGTTGAGGGCATGTGCCCTAGACTATGGTGCTAGTGGGGATGAAAGTCCGCCTTACGCAGAATTCTCTTACAACAACAGCTATAAAGCCAGTATTGAGATGGCACCGTTTGAATTTCTCTATGGAAGGAAGTGTACTACACCATTGCTATGGAGTGGTGTGGGAGAAATAAATCTGTTTGGGCCAGAATTAATCAAGGAAGCTGAAGAGAAAGTCAAGTTGGTAAAGGACAAATTGAATATAGCACAGTCCCGACAGAAGAGCTACGCAGACCTAAAGCGTAGAGATGTCACCTATGAGGTAGGTGATAGAGCTTATCTTAGAGTCTCCCCACTTCGTGGAGTGAAGAGGTTTTGAGTCAAAGGAAAATTGGCACCAAGGTATGTTGGACCATTCAAGATGCTGAGTCGTAAAGAAGAACTGGCATATGAGATTGAATTGCCTGAATCACTATCTGCCGTTCACAATGTGTTTCACGTGAGTCAGTTGAAGAAATGCCATCCGGAACTATACCTTTGGAAGAGGTCCAGTTGGAAAGTGATCTCACCTATGAGGAGAAACCTATCAAGACTCTTGAGACTGCAGAAAGAGTTACTCGGACTAAGACTATCAAATTATGCAAAGTTCAGTGGAACCATCATTCCGAGGAGGAAGCAACTTGGGAAAGAGAAGATGACCTTCGGAAATATCACCCTCACCTATTTTCTAGCCAATCCGAATCTCGAGGGCGAGATTCATCTTAAGGGGGTTAGATTTGTAACATCCCAAAAATCATGATTTATAAAGTTTGCACATCATGCATGCATTCATAAGCATTTGGCTATTTTCAAACAAGATTTCAAAATTAGAAACCATTTGTATGCCTATTATTTTTTAAGCTAGAAAGGCAATGGTTCTATTTTACTTTCAAATTATGAGAATACCTTGTTTTGATCAAGAGTGCTTCAAAGATGAATGCAAAGCTTGCACAAAGATTTTCAAAACAAAAATCAAAACTAAAACCATTCATATGCCTATTATATATAATCATATGAGGCTTGGTTTTATTTTTATTTTCAGAGGACCTAAGTGTAATTGAGTAAACAAGTGAGTTTGACACATGTTTGAATACTTGGATCACACTACAAAAATTCAGAGGTGGTTTGAATTCAAACTCATTTGAATTTCATTTGAAAATATGATTCAGAAAATCAAATTAGAAATAGAAAAGGAGAAAAGAAATAGAAAAAGACCAACGCTGCCATTCTGGCCCAGCCCCAGATCCAGCCCACTAAGCCCACCGGGGACAACCCCTTCCCTCTCTCTCTCTCACCCGCACCCGCTCTGCCCCACTGTCGCTGCCACTGGGCCCGAGCCAACTCAGCATCTTCTTCCCCACACGCGCGCGCAGACCCCGGCGCCACCGCCGTTTCTTCTAGAAATGCCGCGATTGATTCTCGCTTAAATCCCATTGATTCCTCGCGTAATTGTCGCCCCTGCTCTGGCTACATAAACACCACTGCACCTGAGCATTTCCCCTCACAAAGCGCCCTCTTAGCGCCCCAAGATGCTCGCAATCAAGCTCGCACCACCACGACACCGTATGTCTCCGGCGACTGATTCCGGTAAGCCTCGAGCGCCCCTTGTTCCCCCGTTCATACGAGAATGTAGCCCTGGTCCTTGCGCTTCGTCTGACACCTCTGGCTCATCTTGTATCGCCCCAGGTCGTCGACTCCGTCAAGCTTTGCGAGCACCCGAGGAAAACAGGAACTCCGGCAAACCTTTCCGGTAAACCCTGACCGCCCTAACCCCTCTAGTTGATACGCGTGTACTCGCCAGGATCGTGCACGTCTAACGCCACCTCTGGCTTGCCATTTCCTGCCTTGTAGCATCGACAACATCCACACCCGAGCGAGCCCGACGCCGATGCCAACTCCGACGAGCAATCGACGTCGTGCCCGTACGCCCCCGCTCTGTCCACGACCTTGTCGAGAATCACCGCGTCTCTGTGATCGTTGTAAGCATCTGCACTACCCCCCATACCCTCTGGCCTCGCCGGAGCACCGTCGCCAGACGCGTCGCCGCCACTGCTCGCCATTTGCGCCGCCAGTTCTTGGCAGAGCGATTAGATCCGCTGGATCTAGATCCAATGGTCACGTTTAGATCATACCGCGAAGCGATACGAGTAGATCTGGTGCATTGGATCTGATAAGATCCAACAGCACGGAGGCGTTATCCACCACAAAGCGGTACTGGCCAATCAGGAGCTGCCGCGTGTCACAGATTTTCTTTTAAAATCCAGATTTGAATTAAATAGATGAATTAACTTGTAAAATTCATAACTTTTGTTCTGTTTATCCAAAAAATGCAAATAATATATCAATGGAATAACAAAAATAAATCCTACACATCTGTAGGCTTGGTTTTGTATTTTGTCTCTGTTAAAATCGAATTTTATGCAGAGACATTTGTAGGCTTATTTTGTGTATAATTTTTTTTAGAAAATGTTTTAAAAGCCAAATTAGGTTTATTTAGTGTATAAATGTTTAGTTTAGTATTTAGTACTGTTTACTTGTCTTGTTTAGTTTAAGGAAAATCATCACATAGCATTTGCATGCATTCATATATTTTTGCTTGATTTATTTGAATGTAAATTGGTGCTATCATTTTATGTGTAGATTTTCGTGCTAGTGGTGATTGTGATTGTGAGGATAGTTGATACTCTCCCAACTATCAAGGCAAGTGGTGATTCATGTCTTTGTACCAATACTTTTACTATGAATTAGTGATATTTTGTATAGGGCTTGCATGATATTTTGCTAAATATCTATATGATATGCTATTGGAAATCCTAGTAGTTATAGAATTGGTAGAAATATTCTCTAAGTTAAGATACTTGTTATATTATCATGCTTAGCTTAGCTAGTAGCAAACAAGGGTGGTATATACATATACATGCTATGGAAAATTTTACTAAGGCTTGTGACTTATGTTTTTGCTTAATAAAACAACTAAGTGAATGAAACACCTGGGTGGAATGGTAATTGCATGGATGGATTTTTGTTGAGTGGTTACCAGGGCCCCATTTTCATGGCCTACCCTGTGTATATCACTTGTGGAATGCCACCCAGGAACAAATGGATTTGAGATGCCAAATGTTAAGAAGCTTCTAGTGCAGCCACATGGCAATATGGGAACTGCCTGGATCATATTGGTTGCAATAACTTAGCCAAATGGACAGTTGGTGGTAGGGGTTGATAGGTTTGGAGCACATAAATTTTGGTCTAAGGGGAGGCTTCTGAAAGATCTTGTCTCGATGCATGTCGAGTCTTGTGGGGAAACTGCACCACCTCTCGAGAAGGAAGAATCCAAGTACTTAGCCGTGTCCCCGGCAATGGACAATTTGAGCATCAAGACATGGAAGTCATCAAGGATCTCCTCATCCCAATTTCTAAGTTAAAAGTTTGTGGTTCAGCAAGGGTAAAGGATCACCAATCTTAATTGGTAGATGCCTTGGGTGATTTTTGTCAAACAAAAACTCAGGGTTTTCAACTGATAGGTAAAACCTATTTTGAGCAAAGCAACCCTAAGCTACACTTAGCCAAATTCATACAGAAGCTAGAAACTATTATTCTACTAAGGTATCACTTGCCAATACTATTCCAATGTATTAACCCATTGTGGTTGTAACTTGTGATGTTGCAGGTTACTCTGATGAGGATTAGGGTTATGAGTCTACACTCAACATGTTTGCCTGTGGCACATCAAGATGAAGAATTTACTTTATTTTGTTAAGTTGAACTCTTGTACTAGCCTATGGCTATGGAGTTGTAAAAGGCTATGTTATCTTTGGAATGACGATGTAATAATGACCTTTGTATCTGTGTACTTCATCTTAAACTGTGGATGCTAGAAATTGATCCAAGGACTAGCATTGCAATCACAGGGACCTTTACCTTTATAAAGGTGGGGTCGTACAAAGAGCATATAATTTGGCCTAAGTTAGATAAATCTTTATGTCATCCTAAGGCAGGAGATTGAACTTAGATAAGTCACACTTGATTATCACCCTTCATTAGTGTTTACCCCCACTTGTAGATGCTAGTGCTAAGGATAAAACTTGATTACTTTAGATGGAAATACTTGGTGAAAATGATTATTAAAACCTTGCAATGATGAGTAATTCTAATGAAATGTTTTTATATGTGTTCTTGAAAACCAGATGATTTTGCTGATGAAAATGTTGAGGCATGAGCCTTAACACTTTATAAAACTGATGGTTGTCTAGATGCGATACCATTCCAATTTTACCGTACAACCACAATACCCGAAATTTGGGTAGGGCTTGACTGGAAATTTATATACCTTAGTATGGGTTCCCTTGTGGCTGAGGTTTGAGCTGAGGCTACCTCGTGAAGATTGACCACGTATGCAGTTTCCAAGATGACAGATAGTCATGGTTGGGAGGCCAAACTCATAGGAGAGGTGCCTATACTAGGGCGTGTAATTGAAAGATGAGCATTGATTATCCGCATACTGAGTATGGTGAATTTAGGATTGTTCCTCATGGATGTATCAAATATTGTGTTGAAAGTGTACCACCTCTGCAGAGTATCAAACTATTCGAATAGCCGCGTCCACGGTTATGGACAGTTGGAGTAGCCATACCGTTCCGTCGTCAGATATTTTCAAAATTACTTGTGAAATGAATCATGACTTTGACTTGACCACAACAGGGTCGTGAAAGTGAAAGATAAGTTTCCACTTAGGTGTTATAAAACCTTAAACTACTTTTCTTTGCTTCTAAACTCAGTTAGAGATAAACCTGGCTTTTTGCAAAATAACCTAGAGCTTAGTATTCCTACTCAAACCACTTTACTTGTTAGTGATAGTTTGCGAGTACTTAAAGAGTACTCATGGATTTGTCCCTGGCTATTCCCGTGGCCAGACTATGAAGAGGACTATCAGGAGGATGGATAGCAGGAAGGTTACAACAACTAGGATCATCTCACATCGTCAGCATTGCCTGTGACCATGAAGATGGAGCCTCGCCCACACCATCATTATTATATTATTTCGCTGCTTGATTGTACTAAGACTGGATCATGCGATCCTTTATTTGTTGTAAGACCTTATGTATGGTTTATAATGGATGATGTACTGTGATATCCAATTTGTTATGTCTCGCAAAAATGCTAATCCTGGGATTGCGATGTATGGCATAACAGGCATCTGGGATTAAAAATCCGGGTGTTTACAAGCTAATTCGGGCCGTACTTCATGGTGAGGATTTGATGGTTGCCTTTGTCAACAACCGAATCTGCCCTTTCCAACAATGATCTCAAAAGCTCTGTTATATGAGGGGTCCTCTTGATCCGAACCGGGTTTCCAGCATCGAGCTCTCCGATGACCAGATCCGGAAACGTGTCCGGGCCATCTGCAAGATGGAGATGCCCGAGGATTGGTAGTACAGCATGAAGCCCTTTACTCATCAGAATCCTCCTATAACATCCCAGCATTTAGGAACTAACGAAGGGTAGATTTAGGAATATGGAATGTTGCATGCATTCATTTGTGAAAAGGTGGGTAAATTTTTCGCCAAATAAAAACCTTAAGTGATCAATGTTTCTTTCATACTTTGAGACTAGGTTTAGTCTTAAAGGGTGATTGCTATAGACTTTGATATGATCTTTAAGGAATTATGTGTGTTTTAAAATGAATTTGAATTTTAAACTTGAGTGTTTGAATTATAATTCAAATAAATTAGGGATAAGTTTTGAATCTTAATTTAATTAAGAAATAAATATTATAACTTAAATTCTATCCAAAGAAAAACAATAATGAATATGAAACTTATTTCATATCATCAATATATAATCAAGTTACAAAGTTATAACTTATTGAAATCATCCACACAATTCACAAAAGAAAATATATAAATAATAAGAATATTCTTTATTAATAATAATGTAATCTTTATTACAGAAGAATAAAAAGAGAATTACAAAATAATAAAAAGAAAATTACAAAAATATGAAGAAGATTACATTGGACTATTTACTAACTATTCTATAAAAGAAAACCTAATCTAAGATCTTCATCTTTATATCTGTACCTGCAAAACAAACAGAAAATATATAGAGAAATAAAAGGTTAGAGTTAGTATTATTTTCTCTCAGACATGTCAGTGAAGTGCACTAGACAAATTCATCATTGAGAAATTTATAAAAAAGGGGCAAGTTTCACCAATATGAAAGAATCCATCTTTCATAAACTGAAAGCCAGAAGTCAAATGACAGCCAAGAGGGACAAATTCACCAGCCAGGTGAAAGTAACTAGATAATAATAAGTTTCAAAATTCTGAACATATCCACAAGTGCACAGCAAGCACACAGGCAGGACACACACCAACATGCATGTGGTGTGTTGTCAACCCCACAGAACAGCTACAAAATCACAAAACCACAAGAACTTCCGTGGAGTGGCACATTAGTGCATCTCTCCACTGCACACACCCAAGAATAGCCAGCCTAGATAGCAGCTAAACCAAGCACAACAGCCAGCAACCAAACCAAGCAGAGCCTAGATCTCATCACCAGGACGGTGACATAAGGAGGGGGAAGGATCAGGTGGACAACAAGGCCAAGTACAGGAGCTAGGAGGATCAGGCTAGCTCAAGGTCAAGCACAGGAGTTCAGCAACACCAGATCAAGATCATCACCACTTTAGTCCACCATCATCAGATTTTTTGGTGAGCCTCATAAAACCATCACATGATTTAATCATAGTATCTAAACAAAAGCATGTGTTGCTTTATGAAACAATCTCTCAATAATCACCCAAGTGAGATGAATATATCCTAGAGATTTCAAGTATAAATATAAGAAATCAAACTCAGCCAAAAGCACCAATCTCTCAGACCAGCATCACAGAGTTTAGTGTTAACATATGCAACTTAAATCATTCTTCATTTGTTCTTATCAGATCAGGGCACATCTCGTAGAGAGAGTAGCACCTCTAATCTTACAAGTTACAAACAAACTATTTACTCAACTAACTAGTACTTAAAATCCTAGAGCCTAAGACCAACATCATAGGCAGGAGAGTTAAGAAAAGCTTTCATTTTATTTTGCCAGTATTAATCACAACTATTGTCCAAGCTAAGCCTAGAAATAAAACTCAATCACTTGTTTTCCAGATCATAATGGTATCACAAGGACAAGTTCTAAATGAGATAAAACCAATCTTTACTTAGTTTCCACAAATAAAAAGGGACAAGCCAATAAATATCATCTTCCTGAAGCCAAGTGCCAGGAATCAACATCAAATTCATCTATACATCCACAGAAAATCATTAACATGTAATGATTATATTCAATATGTATATTCTCATACAAGCCTACCAATATAATTGCAATAAGCAAATACTGAGAGAACTACTGTGAGTATAAGCATTCTGACAGTGGAGTAAGTTCTCAGATCAACAACATTTCCAATCAGGGATTGCATAGAAACACTAACACTGGATCATAGTGAATTACCACTAGAATAAATCTGACAAGCCACTAGCATCATCAAAGCCCACTTCAAATAATGATCCACAGCAAACAATCATTCCTCATGCTTAAGTATGATCACCACTAGATCTAAAGCATCATGGATATGATCAATAGGGGGTTATGAACCCTAATCAGAACAAGAACCCTAATTAGGAGATGAACCCTAATTAAAACATAGTCACTAGGCACGAGAAGACACTAGATACACACAGAGAGATTCATGGTGGTAGCATGAACAAGACCCATACAGGCAACTTACCCGGGGTCCTCGCTGACGAATTGAAGAGGAAGCAGATTGGCCGACAAACCCGCGGCGGCATAGGGAGCACCCAGAGGGCGCTGCAACCTGCACCAGCCACGACGGCGGCCACAGCAGCACACCACCACAGGCGGGACCGCGGCTGCGGCAGTAGCACTTTCCCCTAACCCTAGGGTTTGGGAACGAGGTGAACCTGGCCACGGGGAAGCCCCGAAGTCAAATCGAGTTGGACCAGATGAACGAGCGTAGTCGCAAACTAGGCCCTGCACCACGGCAGTGGCCAGGGGAAGCCACAACGGCGACCATCACCAGCGGCGACGCCAGAGCCCACGGGGTTGAGGGAGAGGAAAGGTGAGAACGATGAGGCAGAGAGTGGGATGGGTGGGCCAAAACCCCTCGGGGTGATGATTTTGACCCTGCCCTATTGGGCCACACTGGCCCAATAAACCCAATTGGCCAGCCCAAGTCGTTTTAAAAAAACTGTTTTAATTAATTGGAAAAGACCAAAATGCCCCTCACCTCAATAAAATTCTAGAAAATAAAATAAAGTCCAAAAAATTATAAATAAAATATTTTTGGATTCACAAAAATCCAAACTATCGAAATAAATTAAAATAAATTTTTTTAGACATTTAAATCTTATTAGGAATTTTGTAAATTATATATTATTTATGGAATTTTACAAAATTATTGAAAGGTGATAAAATTATTTAAAATTCACTTTCATTATGTATTAATATTGTAGTATTTTTGAAAAATACTAAATAAATATTTAATAACAATTTTTAATGTTTAATTAGTAACTCCTAAAAGAATTATCAAATCAATAAAAAATCAAATAAAAGGGAAATAAAATAAATAATTCAATATACGTTATAAATATTAAAAGGTAATATTTGTAAATCCTTATTTATTAAAAATAATTTTTTTATATAATACGGTGAATGCATATCAAGTTAAAATGATGCATTACATTATTGCATAATCATTTTGATTCTTTAAATATTGTCCTTAACGGACAATAATGATGTTTTTGTAGAACTAGAAGCTCAAGGTCCAGTGCAAGCATCAGACTTCACTACCTTACCATCACAAGGCAAGTTCATCACTTGCTCATGTCCTTTGAAGAGTCTTTATCAAAGTATTTGCAAATTGTGTGTTATCATATATGCTATAAAAGAAAGAAAATATTATTTTCACAAATAAAGAAATTATAGATATCATCCTAAGTGGTGATATGATGGAGCAATAGAACTTAGAGTTCTAATTGCAATAATGATGATCAAGTAGGGACTTAATAACCCCTGACATTAGTGATTCTAGCGCCGTATATTACGCGTTAGCCATGATATTTGGAATGGGACAAAGAAGTCAGCTGTATCTTCTTCCTCTCGCATGAAGCCGGATGTGCAGGTCGTGGCTGTTATCCTCGTAGCATGCATATTAATTGGTAATTCGTAGAGGATATGCAACATATGGGTGGGAACCCTCAACGTCCCACGATAGTTCTGGCATCTAAAGGTTTGTACAAACCATTGCCGTAATTCATTATGTGGGCATGGTGTACACCAAGGAGACATGCGGGGTCGCGAAGGGGGCAGTGATTGGCTTGGACCAACTACTGGGCCCAACATCATGGAATTGTGGACGGGAATGTACGCCCGGTTGTGCAACAAGGAGTTGATCTCTCACGGGTAAAGTAATGCACCTCGGCAGAGTGTAAGAACTGTAACTTGTTACTCCCTGTTCCGGAAAGGAGCTACGAACACGGCAGGAAAGGAACTCCATGAAAGTTCTGGTCAACCTATGAAGGCTGATGGTCATAGTTTTTCATAATAAAATCAATCTTTGAAGAAAGATTTACAAAAATTGCATAGTGCCAAGGATTTATGTAACATCCCAAAAATATCAAACTTAGATCATCAAAACACTAATCATCAAGTTTAGGGTTAACAAAAACTTTTCTAAATGAATTCATGAATGCATGTATATGTGTATGCATGGATTTTGAATTTCTTTAAAAACCACCTTGTTTGTGTGAACCATTGCTTGCAAAATGTTTCTTAGGTGAAAAGAACATCATCTAAAACATTTCCCACACTTTTCCTTAAAACAAGTAAATCAAAACAAATATATTAAGTGAATGGTCATTTTGACCAATTTAACTCCCATGCCTACTTTGGCTGTCTCAAACTTTCAAAACCTAACAGAAACTTTTCTGGATCTTTGCACCCCTTGAAAGTACTCATAATAGAGTATCAAGGTCCACTTTGTGATCATCCAGAAACTTTCAAATGCATAGTTTAAATGACAATTCAAAATTGAATCTTCTTCATATGGGAAGATCCCACTTTTTCAAAACCCACTCAAACAAGCTCAACTTTCAAAACCCAAGCATCTGCAGACTCACCAGAACCAATCTAGCAAACCCACCAAAATTCATTTCAAAATTCCAAACTTGATTTCATGCGGCCATTTCATCAAACAGGTTGCAGACACAAATCAAACAAAACATTAAACACTATAGTGTGCAGTGTTTTGAGCCTAACTTGTTCCCTAGTTAGCTCACACACAACCCAGTTGATCATCTAGAAAGATTAGCCCAACACTAGCACCCCTGTGAGCTTGCCATTGTCATTAATGGTGAACAGCCGAGCACCCCCATGTCACCCCATTGTGGACAGCAGGCTAGAGGAAGAACTAGCCGTGCCAACCTTGTCTGGGAGGCAGCCCACCATCCATCGCCACTGCCTGTCCCAGCCACGAGCGTTGCCAAGCCCTGGACCACGCGCACGAGACATGCCCAGACCATGCCGAGCGTGCGCCAGAGCGCCACCCTCGACCATCACCCACAGACCACGCGCCGCCCTCACCGCGTGCATACACGATCACCACCGACCCAGAAGTCCGCCAGACACCCCCGTTTGCCGCCTCGTGCCATACAGCCACCGCCCGCCGTCGAAGACGCCGCCTCTGTCGCGCAGAGCACCGCCCGTTCCAGACCAAACCATACCGCCCCATGCCTCGCGATCATGTCGTTGAGCATCGCCAAGAGACACAGCACTGTCCCCTACCCTTGCCCATGCCTATAGACGCCTATAATGTCGCCCCCGACGAGCTCACCGTGCACCCCGACGGTCGCCTCGCTCGACTATAAATAGAGGCCACCCCCGCACGATTTCTTCACACCATCTCACTCCCCTCTCCCCACTGACCGTGCCACACCATCCTCAGAGCAAGCCAAGCACCACCTCGCCGGAATTTCACCGGAGCCCGCCGCCTCTGGAGAAGAAGGGAGCCAGCGATTGGAGCCGCCCCAGGAGAGGCCACCGGTACCAAGAGGTTCGCCGTCGTCTACTTCGTCATTCGCCCGCCTCGCCTACCCTCGCCAGTACCCCGGTGAGCCCCCAGCACCCCTCACTGGCCGCGCTAGGTTTCGTTCTCGCCGGAGCTGTCTCGCGTCGATGATGACCCTCAGCCGTTGGATTAGAACTAGATCGAACGATCCACGTTGCCCCATACTGCTTCGCCCAGCCCCGTGTCACTGACGAGTGGGGACACCCACTTAAGCAGCCCGCGGGAGCACTGCGCTTAGCAGGCCGGCCCGTTAGAATTTCCCGCGCAGCCCAGCAATTCAAATTAAACCTTTTTCTTTTTAAATTCAAACACACTTCTGTACCCAACTTCAAAAATTGAATGAAACCAATTTTGTTGGAAAGTTCTGTGAATGCTTAATCTAAGCCCGTTGGATTCCAGTCATTTGGATCTATAGATCACCCATAGTAAAAATAACAAGGCAGAAGCTTTTCTGCATTCAAACATTTTTCAAAATCAAACCATAAAAGCTTTTGAGTTGATTCCAACTCTCAAAAATCACATTTAACCATACCTTTCAGAATATATAAAAATATATAGGTTTACTTGCAGAAATAATGTTCAAGTAATAAAAGAATGCTTCATAAGCATTTGTAGCCACTTTAATTAATTAAAATAAAAGGGTAAGACCTTATTAAATTGTGACACCACTTTAAATCACATTCCCATGGACTACAATATGTGGTGATGACATGTGTCAAAATGATCCCATGTTTAGTTTGGAGAATATTAAATCTTAAGTAGTTTTTCAATGAGTAGAAATTACTTTTCTAAAAATAAGAAGTTTTAAACCAAGCTTTAACCTTGTAATGTTAGAGATGATGCTAGATCATCTATAGGACCCTTGTGTGTGATGATTGCAAGTAGTTAAGTATTGTTTGGTGATTGTGTACCTCGTATTTATTCATAGACGTTAGTACCGACCAAGGATACTACGAGGAGGAAGGAGGATACTACGAAGAGGAAGCCGAGGAGAACTTCAACCACTGCTCTGCACAAGGCAAGCTAATTACTATGCAAGCCTAATACTACTAGTGAATGTGCAAGCTAACACTTGCAAGATACCTTACTGATGCCACAAACCCATACTGGTGATATGACTATGATATGCCTTAAGCATATGTGATCATATCCACTTGCTAAACCAATCCTAGTTTTATGGCAAGCTTCTTACTTTATTTCTTTATCAAAGCTTACTTAGAGTCTACCTAAGAGTTTGGTAGATACTTGACAGTTGTGCTGAAGGTTGCTTAAAGAGCATAAAATTTGGCCTAAGCTAGAAACCTTGATATCAGCCTAAGATATAAGGTTGGACTTAGTGAAACTCCACCAGTTACCACCCCTCATTATTACTACCCCCACCTGTAGATGCTAGTGCTAAGCATAAAACCTGATCAACTTTTAGATGGGAATACTTGGTGGAAAAATGGTTATGAAAACCTTGGAATGATGGATCATTCTATTGAAATGTTTTGGACATGTGTTTCCAAACACTTGATGATTTTGGTGATGAAAATGTTGAGGCATGAGCCTTAGCCCTTTATAAAACTGATGGTTGTCTGGATGCGATACCATTCCAATTTTAGCGTACAACCACAATACCTGAATATTGGGTAGGGCTTGACTGGAAACTTATATACCTTAGTATTAGTTCCCTCACGGCCAAGGTATGAGATGAGGCTACCTTGTGAAGATTGTCCACCTGTCAGTACCCAAGATGACAGTGGTCATGGTTGGGAGGCCAAACTCACAGGAGAGGTGCTTATACTAGGGAGTGTAATTGAAAGGTTAGCATTGATTATCCGCATACTGAGTATGGTGAATTCAGGATTTGTTCCTGACGGATGTATTGAATGTTGTGGTGAAAGTGTACAATCTCTGCAGAGTGTCAAACTATTCGAATAGCCGCGTCCGCGGTTATGGACAGTTGGAGTGGCCATACTGTTCCCCCGTCAGACTTTTAAAATGACTTGTGAAATGAGTTGAGACTTTGACTTGACCACAACAGAGTTCTGACCTGAATTACAAGATCCCACTTAGGAGTTATAAAATTGTGACCAGCTTTGGAACTTAGTAAAGATAAATCTGGCTTTTGCAAAACAACCTTAGAACCTAGTGTCCTATTATCCAAAAACCCTTTTACCTGTTAGTATTAGTTTGCGAGTACTTAAAGAGTACTCATGGCTTTGTCCCTGGCTATTCCCATGGCCAGACTATGAAGAGGAGTACCTGGAGGATGGACCCCAGGAAGGTTACGACAACTAGGATCATCTCCCATCGTCAGCATTGCCTGTGACCCCGAAGATGGAGCTTCGCCTACGCTACCGTTATTATTACGTATTCCGCTGCTTAATGTTGTATTAAGAACTGGATCATGAGATCCCCATTTGTGTAAGAACTTATGTATCATTTGTAATGGGTGAAGTACTATGGTATCCAATTCTGTTATGTCTCACAAAAATGGTAATCCTGGGATTGCGATGTATGGCATAACAGGCATCTAGGATTGAAAAATCCGGGTGTTGACAAGTTGGTATCAGAGCCATCCTGACCATAGGAGACCCTAGTTAGATTGGACATTGAACCAAAAACTTAGTTTCAAAACCAAAGGAAAAAAATATTTACGAAAACTTATTCTCATTCTTACCTCTTTAATTCTTTAATAAAACTTCATGTTCCTCAAAAACTCTTGCAAAATAGATAAAATTTTGACACACTTGATCACTCTGCTAATCTACTCATCCTCTATTTTTATAGATGGACGTGAAGTACAACAAGTTTTATCAACTCGGAAATGGAGGGGACCTTATCTTTGAGAGGGACCTGGATCAGCGTTTGGAACTTCTGGAGCGTCCGCATCCCGAGTTCTTCGGAGCTCAGCTCAATGATCAAGGAGGAGAAGATCTACAGTGGCTAATTGTTGAAAGTCTCCGAGGAAAGATTGAACCTCCCACTGCGAAGGGAATTCAGTTTACCTTGAGGGAAAACAACTGGCTCGATGGACTTGCCAGAGCAATGCAGGAAGCTCTTTCCCGTCTGTGTGGGCAGAGCATCAATCAGATCAAGGGTACTCGCTTTGAGTTTTGCCCAAGGCGTGATGCAAATGGACAACCACTGGAAGCCCCATACCACCCCGAGCTGAAGACTCAATTGGACCACCTTAGCTTCATGATGTATGATCGTCAACAAGAGTTGGACAACTGCCGTGACTATTGCAACCACAAGTCTGCCATCATCAAGACGAAGGATCAGACCATCGCCATGCTAGCAAAGGATCGCAAGTCTCGGTGCCATCAGCTCGACAAGAAGGAGCGCATTATTGCCCGTCTTCGCCATCGCATATCATCTCTGGAAGAGACCATCCACGAGAGAGACATGCAGTTAGAGGAAAGGGAGAATGCCGGAGAGGATCTTCGTGGAGACCCTTACTCCTATCTCAGTGATGACGATGATTTTCTGGAGGATCAGGCCATGGACTTCTTCACCGATGAGGATGATTTCGCCTTCATCGATGATGTGGAAGATGATGAAGCCACAGACTCCGAGCAGTAGTAGCACTGAGCACTAGCGTAGTGAGTAGTAGTCGGTCCCACTGTATCGTAGATTCCAGAATGGTTCTTAAAACCATCTGTTTTCCCTTGTTGTGGTGTGTGTTGTACTGTGTGCTATGAGTGAATGAATGAAAAAGCAAGTTGCTAGAAAACTTGAGTCAAACTCCAAAAACTTTTCAAAAACCCAAAACCTTAGCAATTTCCCTCTTTTCTCATGATCTATATCGATCTTCAGATACCACGTGGAGGAAGTGGTTCAGCCCCGGACCCGATGTTGCAGATCCTGCAAATGTTGACTTCTGACCGGGAAGCTGAAACAGCCGAACGTCAAGCCAACCTAGCCACTCTGCAACAGATAGCCCAGCTAGCCCACAACAATCAAGGCCATGGAAATCAGGACAACCACGGATCTAAGCTCAAGAATTTCCAGAATACCAACCCACCCGTTTTCACCAAGTCGGAAGAACCCCTGGACGCCGATGATTGGCTGCAAACCATGGAAAACAACTTAGAAGTAGCCGGAGTGGAAGCCAACGAGAAAGTCTTGTTCGCCACCCATTATCTAGCCGGAGATGCCAGGGCATGGTGGAACAGTGTGCGTGCAATGACCGGAGGCCAGATGATGACCTGGGAGGAATTCAAGGTCAAGTTTAGCAGAACCCATGTGCCACCAGGTTTAATCAAGAGAATGAGAGACGAGTTCAGAGAGTTGAAGAAAGGAAGGATGACTGTAGTGGAATACCGTGACAAATTTTTGTCATTAGCTAGGTATGCCCCGGACGAGATAGACACCGAAGCCAAGAAGAAAGAAAGATTCCTGAATGGTCTGCATGACGAAATGCAGACGGTGTTAGTCAATATCCCCTTTGTGGATATTGAAGCCCTTGTAGACTCTGCTATCCAGATGGAAGGAGAGATCAACCAGGCCAATGAGAACCGCAAGCGTCGCATGATGCATCAACCAGGAACCCATCAGACCCCAAAGTATCGCCCCAACCCATCTCCAGGATTTGCCCCAAGAACCAATAGACCCCCTATGACCCGTCCGACCTATCCCAACCGTGGAAACCCTAGACCCGGAGGAAATCACAACAACCCCGGCAACTCTAGCAATTTCACCCGTGCCCCACCCAAATTCAACACCAACAATACTACCACCAACCCCAACACTGCCCCGAGGACTTGAAGCAATGCTGTGCCTGTCGCAGCCAAAGACAAGTCACAAGTGACCTGTTATGACTGTGGAAATAAAGGCCACTATTCCAATGAGTGCCCCAACAAGAAGAATGCTACATCCCCCAACGCCAATGTCCCAGCTCATCAGCAGCGTCGTGTCCAGCCAGGGAGAAGATTTGCCCCAGGGAATTCACTCAACCTGGCCGTCTTTTTCTCATGCATGCTGAAGAAGCTCAGGAAGCGCCAGACGTCGTGCTGGGTATGTTTTCTGTTAATTTAGTACTTGCAAGACTGTTGTTTGATTCTGGTGCATCGCATTCATTTGTCACCGAAGAATTTTCCTGCACTAGTAAAATTCAACCAACCAAATTGAAGCATGTGATGATTGTACAAATTCCCGGATCAACCACCAAGGCTAGGAAAATTTGCAAAGCCGTCCCTATCCGAATCCATGGCATAGATTTTTATGCTAATCTAATAGTACTCGGAACTAAAGGTTTGGAAGTAGTACTAGGAATGGATTGGATGTCCAAACATAAAGGATTGATTGACTGTGCCAAGAAAGCCATCACCATGACCAGTACCGCCGGAATATCAGTCGAGCATATATCTGAAACCTTACCTCGCCAATTCAAGTGTAACAAGAGTATAGCCCAACCTACCATTGACCAAGTTCGGATAGTCTGCGAATACCCCGATGTATTTCCAGATGTTTTGCCCGGTATGCCCCCAGATCGGGATATCGAGTTTATCATCGAACTAATCCCCGGAACAGGACCCATAGCCCAGAGACCCTATAGTATGAACCCGTCAGAACTAGAAGAACTGAAGAAGCAACTGGATTCCATGCTAGGAATCAGATTGATTCAACTGAGTGCGTCCCCATGGAGATCACCTGTCTTGTTTGTGGACAAGAAGGATGGAGGTAATCGTTTGTGTACGGATTATCGGAAGTTGAATGATGTCACCATCAAGAACAAGTACCCCTTGCCTAAGATAGAAGATTTGTTTGATCAGTTGACCGGTGCCCAGGTGTTTTCTAAGATTGATCTTAGAACTGGCTATCATCAACTCAAAATTCGTGCAGAGGATATTCCCAAGACTGCCTTTACCACCAGATATGGATTGTACGAGTATACGGTCATGTCTTTTGAATTAACCAACGCCCCCGCTTATTTCATGAACCTCATGAATAAGATTTTTATGGACTTCCTGGATAAGTTTGTCGTTGTTTTCATCGATGACATTCTGATTTATTCCAAATCAGAAGAAGAACATGAGCTACACCTAAGGACCATTCTTGGAACCCTTAGAGAGCATCAGTTGTATGCAAAATTTAGCAAATGTGAATTCTGGTTACAGGAAGTAGGATTCCTCGGTCACATTGTATCAGCTGGAGGAATTGCTGTTGACCCTACCAAAGTGAAAGATGTAGAAGATTGGCAAGCCCCAACCACTCAAACCCAAGTTCGTGCTTTTCTCGGATTGGCGGGATATTACCGCAAATTCGTAGAAGGATTCTTGAGTATCGCCCGACCCATGACCCAATTGCTGAAGAAGGACAAGAAGTTTGAATGGACCGACAAATGTGAAGCGAGTTTTCAAGAACTCAAGAGGAGATTGATTTCAGCCCCAATCTTGATCATGCCGAATATCACGAAGCCCTTCGATGTGTATTGTGATGCATCCAAGATTGGTCTCGGATGTGTGCTAATGCAAGAAGGCAAAGTTATATCCTATCTATCGCGACAATTGAAGCAAGATGAACAAAATTACCCAACCCATGACCTCGAACTCGCAGCCGTAGTTCTAGCCCTAAAGACATGGAGGCATTACCTGATGGGAAACCGTTGTGAGATTTATTCGGATCACAAGAGCCTAAGGTATATATTCACTCAGAAGGAGCTGAATATGAGGCAGAGAAGATGGATTGAGCTAATCAAGGATTACGACCTGGACATTCACTATCACCCTGGAAAAGCCAATGTGGTAGCCGATGCCCTTAGCAGATTGCCGTGCCGCTTGAACTCCATGATTTTGAAGGAGCAACCAAGTTTGCACAAAGAGATGGAAGATTTTCGAGTGGAGTTAGTAAGTGAAGGATTTTTGGCTAGCATAGAACTTCAGCCCACTTTGATCAGTCAAATTAAAGAGGTGCAGAAGGGAAATGCCAGTATCGACGGAATCAAGCGTCGTATCGGTACAGGCAAAGTACCCGGATTCACCGAGGACGAAGGAGTTTTGTGGTACAAAGGACGCCTTTGTGTACCAGCAGATTCGGAGTTGAAAGAAGTTATCTTGAAGGAGGCTCACGATACTCTTTATTCTATCCATCCCAGAGGAACTAAGATGTATCAAGATTTGAAAGAGCAATTTTGGTGGCATAAGATGAAGAGAGAAATCGGAAGCTATATCGCCAAGTGTGATATATGTCAGCGAGTTAAGGCAGGACATCAAAGACCCGCTGGATTGTTGCAACCTTTGCAAATTCCGGAATGGAAATGGGATTCCGTAGGAATGGACTTTATCACTGGACTACCTACTTCTAGTAGGGGAAATGACTCTATTTGGGTCATAGTGGACAGATTGTCCAAAGTCGCCCATTTCTTGCCCGTCAAAACCACCTATCAGAGTTCGAAGCTAGCGGAGTTGTACAACGCTAGGATCGTTAGTTTGCATGGAGTCCCCAAGAACATAGTATCGGATCGAGGAACTCAGTTTACCTCGAGATTCTGGAAGAAAGTCCAAGAAGGTTTAGGAACCCGCCTAGATTTCAGTATCGTGTATCACCCTCAGACCGATGGACAAACGGAGCGAGTAAACCAAATACTCGAAGATATGCTTAGAGCATGTGTGTTAGAATACGGATCCAAGTGGGAAGACTGTCTGCCGTTTGCAGAATTTTCATACAACAATAGTTACCAAGCCAGTTTGCAAATGGCCCCATTTGAATTTATGTACGGAAGAAAGTGCCGCACCCCTTTGAACTGGTCGGAAGTAGGAGAGAGTCAGATTTTCGGACCCGACATCCTACGAGAAGCGGAAGAGAAGGTTCACAAGATTCGTGAACACCTCAAGACAGCCCAATCCCTACAAAAGAGTTACACCGACAAGAGACGTCGAGACCTCGCCTTCAACATCAGAGATTTTGTTTATCTGAAAGTGTCGCCATTGAAGGGAATGCAACGTTTCCAACTCAAAGGAATGTTAGCCCCCAGATATATCGGACCTTTCAAAATTTTGAACCGTCGAGGAGAAGTATCGTATCAACTGGAACTACCTAAAGAGATGTTAGCGGTGCACAATGTGTTCCATATCTCGTTACTTCGCAAATGTCTCGAAGTCCCCGAGAATATCGATCACCGGACCATATAGATCAACGAGGACCTGACCTATCCCGAAGTACCCATCCGTATATTGGAAGAAGCCTTTCAAACTACCAGAACCCGAAGCATCAAGTTTCTCAAGATTCAGTGGAGCAACCACACAGAAGAGGAAGCTACCTAGGAACGCGAAGATCACATCAGAACGGAGTTTCCAGATCTCTTCAAATCCTAGGTAATCTTTTCGTCCTTTTTCAAATCTCGGGACGAGATTTTGTTTAAGGGGGGAAGGTTTGTAACATCCCAAAAATATCAAACTTAGATCATCAAAACACTAATCATCAAGTTTAGGGTTAACAAAAACTTTTCTAAATGAATTCATGAATGCATGTGTATGTGTATGCATGGATTTTGAATTTCTTTAAAAACCACCTTGTTTGTGTGAACTATTGCTTGCAAAATGTTTCTAAGGTGAAAAGAACATCATCTAAAACATTTCCCACACTTTTCCTTAAGACAAGTAAATCAAAACAAATATATTAAGTGAATGGTCATTTTGACCAATTTAACTCCCATGCCTACTTTGGCTGTCTCAAACTTTCAAAACCTAACAGAAACTTTTCTGGATCTTTGCACCCCTTGAATGTACTCATAACAGAGTATCAAGGCCCACTTTGTGATCATCCAGAAACTTTCAAATGCATAGTTTAAATGACAATTCAAAATTGAATCTTCTTCATATGGGAAGATCCCACTTTTTCAAAACCCACTCAAACAAGCTCAACTTTCAAAACCCAAGCATCTGCAGACTCACCAGAACCAATCTAGCAAACCCACCAAAATTCATTTCAAAATTCCAAACTTGATTTCATGCGGCCATTTCATCAAACAGGTTGCAGACACAAATCAAACAAAACATCAAACACTATAGTGTGCAGTGTTTTGAGCCTAACTTGTTCCCTAGTTAGCTCACACACAACCCAGTAGATCATCTAGAAAGATTAGCCCAACACTAGCACCCCTGTGAGCTTGCCATTGTCATTAATGGTGAACAGCCGAGCACCCCCATGTCACCCCATTGTGGACAGCAGGCTAGAGGAAGAACTAGCCGTGCCAACCTTGTCTGGGAGGCAGCCCACCATCCACCGCCACTGCCTGTCCCAGCCGCGAGCGTTGCCAAGCCCTGGACCACGCGCACGAGACACGCCCAGACCATGCCGAGCGTGCGCCAGAGCGCCACCCTCGACCATCACCCACAGACCGCGCGCCGCCCTCACCGCGTGCATACACGATCACCATCGACCCAGAAGACCGCCAGACACCCCTGTTTGCCGCCTCGTGCCTTACAGCCACCGCCCGCCGTCGAAGACGCCGCCTCTGCCGCGCAGAGCACCGCCCGTTCCAGACCAAACCATACCGCCCCATGCCTTGCGATCATGTCTTTGAGCATCGCCAGGAGACACAGCACCGTCCCCTACCCTTGCCCATGCCTATAGCCGCCTGTAACGTCGCCCCCGACGAGCTCACTGTGCGCCCCGACGGTCGCCTCGCTCGATTATAAATAGAGGCCACCCCCGCACGATTTCTTCACACCATCTCACTCCCCTCTCCCCACTGACCGTGCCACACCATCCTCAGAGCAAGCCAAGCACCACCTCGCCAGAATTTCACCGGAGCCCGCCGCCTCTGGAGAAGAAGGGAGCCAGCGATTGGAGCCGCCCCAGGAGAAGCCACCGGTACCAGGAGGTTCGCCGTCGTTGACTTCATCGTTCACCCGCCTCGCCTACCCTCGCCAGTACCCCGGTGAGCCCCCAGCACCCCTCACTGGCCGCGCTAGGTTTCGTTCTCGCCAGAGCTGTCTCGCGTCGACGATGACCCTCAGCCGTTGGATTAGAACTAGATCGAACGATCCACGTTGCCCCATACCGCTTCGCCCAGCCCCGTGTCACTGACGAGTGGGGACACCGACTTAAGCAGCCCGCGGGAGCACTGTGCTTAGCAGGCCGGCCCGTTAGAATTTCCCGCAGCCCAGCAATTCAAATTAAACCTTTTTCTTTTTAAATTCAAACACACTTCTGTACCCAACTTCAAAAATCAACCCAGATCGATTCAGTACACCAAATTGAATGAAACCAATTTTTTTTGAAAGGTCTGTGAATGCTTAATCCAAGCCCGTTGGATTCAAGTCATTTGGATCTATAGATCACCCATAGTAAAATTAACAAGGCAGAAGCTTTTCTGCATTCAAACATTTTTCAAATTCAAACCATAAAAGCTTTTGAGTTGATTCCAACTCTCAAAAATCACATTTAACCATACCTTTCAGAATATATAAAAATATATAGGTTTACTTGCAGAAATAATGTTCAAGTAATAAAAGAATGCTTCATAAGCATTTCTAGCCACTTTAATTAATTAAAATAAAAGGGTAAAACCTTATTAAATTGTGACACCACTTTAAATCACATTCCCATGGACTACAATATGTGGTGATGACATGTGTCAAAATTATCCCATGTTTAGTTTGGAGAATATTAAATCTTAAGTAGTTTTTCAATGAGTAGAAATTACTTTTCTAAAAATAAGAAGTTTTAAACCAAGCTTTAACCTTGTAATGTTAGAGATGATGCTAGATCATCTATAGGACCCTTGTGTGTGATGATTGCAAGTAGTTAAGTATTGTTTGGTGATTGTGTACCTCGTATTTATTCATAGACGTTAGTACCGACCAAGGATACTACAAGGAGGAAGGAGGATACTACGAAGAGGAAGCCGAGGAGAACTTCAACCACTGCTCTGCACAAGGCAAGCTAATTACTATGCAAGCCTAATACTACTAGTAAATGTGAAAGCTAACACTTGCAAGATACCTTACTGATGCCACAAACCCATACTGGTGATATGACTATGATATGCCTTAAGCATATGTGATCATATCCACTTGCTAAACCAATCCTAGTTTTATGGCAAGCTTCTTACTTTATTTCTTTATCAAAGCTTACTTAGAGTCTACCTAAGAGTTTGGTAGATACTTGATAGTTGTGCTGAAGGTTGCTTAAAGAGCATAAAATTTGGCCTAAGCTAGAAACCTTGATATCAGCCTAAGATATAAGGTTGGACTTAGTGAAACTCCACCAGTTACCACCCCTCATTATTACTACCCCCACCTGTAGATGCTAGTGCTAAGCATAAAACCTGATCAACTTTTAGATGGGAATACTTGGTGGAAAAATGGTTATGAAAACCTTGGAATGATGGATCATTCTATTGAAATGTTTTGGACATGTGTTTCCAAACACTTGATGATTTTGGTGATGAAAATGTTGAGGCATGAGCCTTAGCCCTTTATAAAACTGATGGTTGTCTGGATGCGATACCATTCCAATTTTAGCGTACAACCACAATACCCGAATATTGGGTAGGGCTTGACTGGAAACTTATATACCTTAGTATTAGTTCCCTCACGGCCAAGGTCTGAGCTGAGGCTACCTTGTGAAGATTGTCCACCTGTGCAGTACCCAAGATGACAGTGGTCATGGTTGGGAGGCCAAACTCACAGGAGAGGTGCTTATACTAGGGAGTGTAATTGAAAGGTTAGGATTTATTATCCGCATACTGAGTATGGTGAATTCAAGATTTGTTCCTGACGGATGTATCGAATGTTGTGGTGAAAGTGTACAATCTCTGCAGAGTGTCAAACTATTCGAATAGCCGCGTCCGCGGTTATGGAAAGTTCGAGTGGCCATACTGTTCCCCCGTCAGACTTTTAAAATGACTTGTGAAATGAGTTGAGACTTTGACTTGACCACAACAGAGTTGTGACCTGAATTACAAGATCCCACTTAGGAGTTATAAAATTGTGACCAGCTTTGGAACTTAGTAAAGATAAATCTGGCTTTTGCAAAACAACCTTAGAGCCTAGTGTCCTATTATCCAAAAACCCTTTTACCTGTTAGTATTAGTTTGCGAGTACTTAAAGAGTACTCATGGCTTTGTCCCTGGCTATTCCCATGGCCAGACTATGAAGAGGAGTACCTGGAGGATGGACCCCAGGAAGGTTACGACAACTAGGATCATCTCCCATCGTCAGCATTGCCTGTGACCCCGAGGATGGACCCCAGGAAGGTTACCTACGCTACCGTTATTATTACGTATTCCGCTGCTTGATGTTGTATTAAGAACTGGATCATGAGATCCCCATTTGTGTAAGAACTTATGTATCGTTTGTAATGGGTGAAGTACTATGGTATCCAATTCTATTATGTCTCGCAAAAATGGTAATCCTGGGATTGCGATGTATGGCATAACAGGCATCTAGGATTGAAAAATCTAGGTGTTGACAATTTATAATTCAAGGTGGTAGTTAGAGCATCAACCTTCCCACCTTGCATATAATGAACTTGTTGGGTAACGCTGTTACTCATTCTTTCCTTTGATCCCTTGCTAAGACTCTGAGGATCCCGAAGACGTGCCAATGTATGCAGCCGAATGCCAAGAAGATGTGTTCTACGAGGAACCTGATTTATCCGGAGGTGTTGAAGGAGTGAATTACGAAATCCACTATGGTGTCGATGATAACGAGTCCAAATAAGTATTTCTAGTTAATAGTAACCAACGGAGCCGAGCAGCATGAACTCTATAGAATAAGCTATTGAGCTCAACTCCTAGACAGAGTTGTTACTGTTAAATTCCACTTAAACACTTTATATTTTGGTTTGTAAGTTGAATCTTTTGGAAGTCCTGAACTTCCGGTATTGTAATAATAATAATGTGTGTACTTTTGTAATATGGACCCGCAATGTTTCTGTTGTACCACTCTGAGGGATGTGATATTTATGGAGCGGTGTTCTGTGGATGTCATGTCAATGACTATAGTGTACTACACATGCAGTGGTATGCTGGGTCACCGCACCTCCTCCCAAGGTAACCTGATACCGAGCCAGTTCATCCGAATCACCTTCCCATGTTATTCTGTTTGTTACATTATTAATTTTTACTCATTCTGGTGCAGAAATTCGAGGAGCAAGCTTCGGAAGATGCCGAGGTGCTTTCTCTACCCTGGAGTAAGGACTGCGATACCTCAGACAGTGAGGAACCAGATTCGGGGAAGGCCTTCCTCGCGCACCGACAAAGGTGACTCAGATGAGGTCCAAATTCTCGAGGTAGTTGATGCGACACCTATTTCTTACACATATCCGGCTCATGTTTTCCCAGCTAACCCGACTGGTCAGGTGCATGAGGCGGAGCCACTGGCTACTGAAGCCCCTATTCCATCTAAGAAGCGGGCCGCCTCAAAATATCCTTCAGAGGGGGTTCCGAAGAAACGAACCAAGAGGTCTTCTTAGAAGCATCCGAAGAGAAAAGTGATGCCGGGAGTTTCTGCGTGAGTTGCCCTACTCGCGTTAGATTTGTATTTATTTTTTCTCTCTTTCTGTTATTGAATTTGATCTCTTTTTTATCTCGGCAGTGCCCCACTTTCTGCCAACCCTAGTGGTCCAAGTATGATGTCTCAGGTCATTCGGCCGACCTCACCACCAGCTCAAGATGATGTCCGGGTCTCCAGCCCTGCTTGTAACGATCCTCCTCCCATGCGGACTAATAGTCCATCTCGGCGGGAGGAGGTTAAAGTCACCTCTGGTGGTGCTAACGTTGCTATGTAGGATCAAGAGACAGATTCAGTAATTTCTGCCGAGGTCTCCAAGAATCTCTCCGCCGAACCAATTCACGCCGAAGATCCTTCTACCTCGGCTCCCACTGAAGGTGCTGATGTTCCTGTTGTGGAGGTTGCCGCCCCGAGCTCGGCTCAGCCCGCCCAATCTTAATCTACGGCCGAGGCTCCCGCCAAGGCCAAGAAGGATGGTGCTGCCAAGCCCAAGCATCCCAGAAGGTTAAGCCAAGTTCCTCTCAACCGAGTATAGTCGATATGCTTCACAAGGGAGCCTCTGTCGCTAAATCTGGGTCTGCCTCCGCCGCCGGCACACAAAATGTGCTTCATAAGAGCCCGACGGCCGGTGTAGCTGCCCAACAAGCACGAGAGGCCAAAGGCAAGGTGCTAACTCATACGGATAGTGGAGGAAGCCTCAGGTCCTTTTTAGAATATGCCAACAATCGGAATGCCGCCGATCAGATCGAGGGTAATCCGAGTAACCAACCTTTCTAGATCTCTAACATTAGTAGCCGCTTGCACTTGTCCGCCAAAGTTGTTCTCGAGAGCGATAAAATGAACGAGGTAAATGCATTAGTCTATGCTTTAGTCTTTTCATAAAATGCATCGCATACCCACTAGTCCCCAAGCTTTCGGCCGAAATCTTTTGCTGGTAAGTGTTAGTTATGCGTATAAAGAATGATATGTAACCTTAGAAAACTCTAGTGAATTTGGATTTTTAGTGTTATCTTCGAATATCCAGCAATCTAGATCCGAGTCAAGTTTCACTCGGCTTGGATCTTGTAGATTTAACTTTGAATATCCAGCCACCTAGATCCAAGTCAAGTTTTAGTTGACTTTGATCTTGTAGGCTTAGCTTCGAATATCCAGCCACCTAGATCCGAGTCAAGTTTTACTTGGCTTGGATCTTGTAGGTTTAACTTTGCATATCCAGCCACCTAGATCCGAGTCAAGTTTTAGTTGACTTGGATCTTATAGGTCTAACTTCGAATATCCAGCCACCTAGATCCGAGTCAAGTTCTACTTGGCTTGGATCTTGTAGGTTTAGCTTTGGATATCCCGCCATCTAGATCCGAGTCAAGTTCTACTTGTCTTGGATCTTGTAAGTTTAGCTTCAAATATCCAGCCACCTAGATCCGAGTTAAGTTTTACTTGGCTTGGATCTTGTAGGTTTAGCTTTGAATATCTAGCCACCTAGATCCGAGTCAAGTTTTAGGTGACTTGGATCTTGTAGTTTCAAATATTTTTCTCCTATATAATGCTTTGTGATTTTAGGTTGCTCATAATCGGCGCACTGCCGAGTTCCAAAAATTGCTCTTCGCTCACAGGAAACTGCAGGTCAAATACAATAAACTAGTGCCTATTTTGAAGAAAACAGGTGAATTGTATTTTGAAATTTTTGTCCGGGTTGTCGTTTCCGAGTTAACTTATGATTCGTCTTTGTGCAGGTACTATCAAGAGTCAAAACACTTCACTTAAGAAGAAGGTTGCCGATCTGCAAGCTGAGTCGGCAATGCTCTTTGTGCTCATTTTCATCCTCTCCTGAGCCTTTGCGGAATATCTTATAGCATTTTTCACTCGGCTCAGCAGCATCGCATCGAGAGTGCATTCCTATGCCTGATCTGATGCTGCATTTTCTGGAACAAGTAGGAGCTCACTCGGTGCAGCTGAAAGAAAAAGATGATGAGATAGCTCGGCTTCGTGCCGAGGTTAACTCCTTGAAGCTGGCCTAGAAAACTGAGTTGGAGAAGATTGACCAAGAATTCTCTGAAGAGAAAAATTGGCTAACTCTCCAGCTCCAGAAGAACAAGGAACTCCTCGATGCGACCGAGTCAAAAAATAAGTCCATGACGGATGAGATTACTTGGTTTGAGAAGAAAAGAGTCGGCTGGTCTGATGATCTTCAAAAGATTTTATGATATATCCACAGTAAGTCCTCTTTTTTATCTTGTGGCCATTGACCGAGTTATTCTTGCTCATTACTTGTCTTGACTTAGGTTATGCTTTGTATTATATATCATTTTCCGAAATATGAACCTGTGAGTACCAATGCAATGATCAATGCCCAGGCCAGCCGAGGTTTCCCCAATAATCCGGGTCAAGAATATTTTATTGAGGATTTCTTAATCGTTGTTGCTGCCTCCATTGAACCGATGAAGATCATGGGCAAAGATTTGGTTAAAGCATCCACCTGATCCTTCCATGTGCTCTGGCCCAATGAACCGAAGATTACCAAGGTTGAAGTGCTTATGGCAAAACTATTGGATTCCCAAACTCAGGTGAATCTTTGGAAAGAGTCAGCAGGGCGAGCCGGGGCTGATATGGCGCTCACGGACGTTCTGTCATGGTATGAGAACATATCACTCGATATCCTGATGAATTTGCATGCCGGCTCCCCTTGGATCACTGACTCGGATCATATAGCTCGCCGCCAAGACCGTGCTTACCATTTTATTGAATATGCCGATGTACACCACTGGAACAAAGGGCCGAGTTTTCTTCAAGATGAGGCCGAAGAGAATGTTGAGGCAGTAGAGGATGATGAATCTCAAGATGATTCTGGAGATATAGAGGGCACTGATGAGGAGTCCGGAAGCTCGAATGAAACAAGAGATGATTCAGAGAAAGAGGATGAGGCCCGGCCTTCCTCCAAGGGGACCGAGGCTTCTCAAGCTCAGGCCAAGGCTTCGCGCAAAACTACCAACGTTCAAGATGCCAGGGCAGCCTCAGTTGAGGCTGAGGTGACCTCTGTGGAGGTACAAGTAGCCTCGAAGAGTTCTTCTCCTATAGTTATTTCGTCCACCGAAGTCGAGGTTCCTCCGGTGGTGACCGGAGCACCCATTCGGAGACCCCTGCTCCTGCAGTTACTGTTTCTCTATCTGCCGATGACCCGGTGGTATCCAGTGCTTGAATTCCAAAAACTCCGTACTCGTTAAGTCCCCGGTATCCCGGGCGTATGATGTGTAAAACAATTTGGTCGTTTTGGTACTATCTGTATAACTCGGTAATTTTCGTATGTTATGCTTAATCTTATGTTGTTTATTTTTCTAAGTCAACTATTCAGCATGTGTTCACCATTTGTTGTTTATACCTAGTGGGTTTGAAATGAAAAGTTCTAACTTATTTATGTGTAGCAATTATGAACAATAGTTCAAGATGGGCATGAGTATCATATGGGTTAGAAAAAAAATTAGAAAATAAGAGTCGGCTCGCGTACCATCCACTCCTTAGTCATTTTTCGTGTGTTTGACTTATGCCGGCTCTTATCTCGCTTATCATGAGGTCCTTTTATGGACAATGATAAGTTGGAGATTTGGCTTCTGTTGTCAACACATTACTAACTCGGCTTAAGGATTAGACGCATAAGGAAGCCGACTTATCAAAATAAGGATAGATAATATGAGGCAGTCCCCGAGTCACTGCTCGAGTCGCCGAAGTTTCATTCATTAATTCATTTCCGACATACAAAGCCGAAAATACGATAGTACGTCATACAATACACTTCCTCTAAGTGTAAAAAGGACGAAGTAAAGCTACATTCCACGACCTTTTTGATTCGTCTCCTGACTTGTCCGCTTTATTATTCTCTGGTGCTTGAGAATCTATGACATAGTATGCATCATTATGCAGTGCTTTGATCACAATGAATGGTCCCTCCCATGGGGGTGACAATTTATGCATGCCTGCTGTGTGTTGCTCGAGCCAAAGTACTAGATCTCCCTCTCTAAAGACTCGGGGATTCACTTTCTTGCTATGATAGCGTCTGAGATCTTGTTGATATATGGCTAATCTGGATAACACCAATTCTCTTGCTTCTTCTAATAAATCAATGTCATCTTGCCAGGATATTTCATTCATTTCGGCGCTCGTGTATTGGGTGAATCTAGACAAGTCATGCACTATGTCGGCTGGTAAGACAGCTTCTGCCCCATATACAAGAAAGAATGGTGTGTAACCTGTTGATCTATTCGAAGTTGTTCTCATGCTCCATAATACGGACGGGAGTTCCTCAATCCAACACCTGCTGATCTTTGCAGCGGCTCTATGAGCCGGGGTTTTATCCCGGACAATACTAGTCCATTTGATTTTTCCACTTTCCCATTTGATGCGACATGTGCTATCGATGAAATGTCAAGCCTTATGTGCTTATCCCGGCAGAAGCGAGCAAAAGCCCCCTCGGCGAAATTTGTGCCGTTATCAGTAATTACACTATGTGGGTATCCATACCTCAAGATGACATCCTTAAGCAATTTCACAGCCGTGATCCCATCACATTTTCTTATAGTCTTTACCTCTATCCATTTTGTAAATTTGTCCACCATGACCAAGATGTGTGTCATGCCGCGTCTAGCCGTCTTAAACGGACCGACCATATCCAGGAACCATACAGAAAATGGCCAAGTGACAGGTATTGTCCTTAATTCGGATGAAGGCATGTGAACTTTACTAGCATATCTCTGGCAACATTTTTTCACCAATTCTACTGCCTCTTGTAGAGCACTGGGCCAGTAAAACCCATGCCAGAATGCTTTGGCTACTAGGGCTCTGGATGAAGCATGATGTACGCATTCTCCTTGATGTATATCTAGAAGGATTTCTTTCCCTTCTGCCAAGGTAACACATTTTTGCAGCTCATTTGTTACACTTCTCTTATAGAGTTCATTGTTTATTATTGTATATGCTTTTGCCTTCTTACAATCTGCCTAGCGAGGACTTTGTCACTCGGTAAGATCTCATGTTTGAGGAATAAGAATATTGGGTGTGCCCATTCTGGTACCTCATGCGCTGGGGTAACTGTTTCATCAATTTCCATTGCTTCTCCCGACATAATTTCTGCTGAAATACCTCGACCAATCCCCGGGTTCACCAAGTCAGTCCCCGGGTTCGCCGAGTTAGTCCCCGGGTTCGCCGAGTCAGTCCCCGGGTTACTCGGTCTATTCCTCTTATCTATCTCCATGGGGACTGCCTCGGATCCTTGATCTGCCGTGATATGGATTGACTTGGATTCTGGGGATGGTATGATTGATTGTTTTCTTAAGTTCTCTAAGGCAATACCAGGTGGAATCGACTGCCTGGTTGATCCGAGCTTAGATAGGGTATCTGCAGCATCATATTCTGCCCGTGGTATATGATGAAATTCACATCCATCAAAATAACCACTAATTTTTTGCACAGGAAATCTATATAAGGCCATGTTTGCATCAAGTTCATCCCAATTGCCTGATACTTGTTGGACCACATGGAACAAATCACTGAAGCACAAAATCCGACGTATACCAATTTCTTTTGCCATTTTTAGGCCGTGGACAAGTGCCTCATATTCGGCTACATTGTTTGATGCAACAAAGTGTATTTGTAGCACATATCTCAATTGGTGTTTCTTGGGGGAGGTTAGCACTAACCCGGCTCCTAACCGATTTCTCAGTTTGGATCCATCAAAATGCATCGTCCAATAATTCGGATCAGGTAGTGGAGGTTCATATTGCATTTCGGCCCAGTCGACAAAAAAGTCGGCCAATGCCTAAGACTTGATTGCATCTCGTCTATCAAATTATGGTGCATAAGGGGATATCTCAATTTTTCACTTTGCTATTCATCCGCTTGCATCTTTGTTGCTCATTATCTCGGCTATTGGTGCCTCACAGATCACCTTGATAGGGTGTTCTTCAAAATAATATTTCAACTTTGTAGCCGACATGTATACACCATATGCAATTTTTTGATAGTGTGGGTAATTTTGCTTGGATGCTGATAGCACCTCACTTAAGTAGTACACCGGCCTCTGCATAGACTTTCCTTCCTCATCACGCTCAACCACTATTACTACACTTACGAATCGGTTAGTCGCTGTGATATAGAGCAACATCGAGTCTTTTGATAGTGGTGAGGCTAAGACTGGCGCTGTGGCTAGCATCTTTTTTAATTCATGAAAGGCATTATCGGCCTGAGGTGTCTAGTTAAATTTATCGGATTTTTTCATCAACTGATATAAGGGTTATGCTTTTCCCCCAGCCGACTCACAAACCGACTTAGGGGATGCCAGGCATCCGGTAAATTTTTGTATTTCATTAAGACATTTCAGCAACTCCATTCTTTCCACTGCCCGAATCTTAGTCGGATTAACTTCTATGCCTCGGCTTGATACGAGGAAACCGAGTAACTTGCCGGCTGGTACGCCAAAGGTACATTTTTCCAGATTAAGCTTCATTCGGAACCTCCTCAGGTTCGCGAATGTTTGCCGAATATCATCTAGGAGCGTATGGCTCTCCTTGGTTTTTATCACCACATCATCCATATATACCTGGACATTTTTGCCAATCTGATCATGCAAGCATTTTTGCATACACCTTTGATACGTAGCCCCTGCATTGCGTAGGCCGAATGGCATGGTACGATAGCAATAAGCCCCTTACGGGGTGATAAACACAGTCTTTATTTGATCAGCCAGGTTTAACGGTATCTGGTAGAAACCAGAGTACGCATCTACAAATGATAACAGTTCACATCCTGCGGTCGAATCAATGACCTAGTCTATCCTAGGCAAAGGAAAAGGATCTTTGGGACACGCCTTGTTCAGGTTCATGTAATCAATGCACATTCGCCAAAATATAGCTACATTCGGATCATCTTTCTTCTTCTCAACCAACACCGGATTAGATAGCCAACCCGGATGAAGTACTTCCATAATAAACCCGGCTGCAAGGAACCGAGCTATTTCATCACCAATTATTTTTCTCCTGTCTTCGGCGAAGCGGCGGAGAGATTGCTTCACCGGCCTTGCTCCTGGCCTTACATGCAAAGAGTGCTCAGCCAAGTCCCTTGGTACCCCTTGCAGGTCTTGAGTAGACCATGCAAAGATATCCCGATTCTCATAGAGGAAGTTGGTGAGCTCGCTTTCCTATTTATCATTTAGGCCGGCACCAATGGTGATGGTGTTCTCTGGGAACCGATCATCAATCTAGATTTTCTTCGTATCCTTAGTAGGATGGAAGGAAAGACTTCCATGTGGGTTAGCAAGTGCCGGCATATTAATCTGTGACGACTGAGCTAGGGCTGCAACCTCCTGAATTCTCCTTTTCTCCCTCGCAATTACCAAAGACTCTGCCAGATTTGATCTGGCAGAGGAACATTCCATTGATCTCCTATAGTCCCCTGCAACTGTGGTCACACCCTGTGGTCTAGGAATCTTCATCTTCAAGTAGCTAATGTGACAACTAGTCATGAATTTCGACAAAGCTGGTCATCCGAGTAATGCGTGGTAACAACTTTCTAGGTCCACCACCTCAAACTCCAAATCTTCTGCCCTGCAATTCTCCCTCATGCCGAATAACACATCTACTCGGACCTTTCCGATTGGCTCACAAGACAAACCTGACACGATGCCATGGAAAGTGTTCTTGGTCGACTGAAGCATATTCTGAGAAATGCCAAGCTTATGCATCGTGTCCTTATACATGATGTTGATGCTGCTTCCATTATCTATCAGTACCTTTGAGAATTTTACGTTAATGCTTGGCCTGACAAACGTCGGATCAAGAACCAAAGCATATGACCTGTATTCGGCATGATCTTAGGATGATCCCTGATGCTCCAAGTTATTTCTTGATCCCACCAGTCCATATATCTCAGAACTGCCGGCATAACCACATTCACTTCCATATGTCGGTGATGGACACTCTGTCTATCTTACTACTCCGTGGTGAACACACAGTATGAATGATGGTGCTCTCTATACTCATTGCGGCCATTATTGCTGAGGTTTGCTTTGTTGTCTTGATTTTGATTAGACACATGGTGAACCGCATCCCTTCTATCATGCTTCTCATATATCAGAGGCGGGGGGAGGGGGTAACATCAATAGCTACGCATTTCCCCCTGTTAGCTGTGATTGCTGTGGATGGTGTGACTGCTGATGTGGTCCTTGTGGCATCGCCGAGTTTCCCATCACATTCTTCATCCATGCACACTGACGATTTTTATGGTTAGCCGGTTTCGCCTGGTTTGGCGTGTGAAACTTGCACGGCTGATCTAGCATTGACTCGAACATGTACTTCGGCCTCTCTCACCACTGCTTCTATTGCTTCGGAGTCCACTGCTTTTTACCTTCATTCTTCGGTGTCCAGTGCTGAGAACTGTTTTTCTGGCATTGGTTGCTCCCTGCACCCGGCTGATCTTGTGTCACCGCTGCTACCTGATTTGAGTTGTACCTGTAAGCCGTCCTTTCCTCTCTTCTTCTACCCCGGAATTCATTCCTCCTGGATGATCCAGCACCATCACGAGCGTAATGCTCATGTTGCTCATGTTGTTCTACCGACATAAGCTCAGGTAGGGTCGGATCGCCCAGAGCATATGAGTCGGCTATCCTGATTGTCTCGGCCAACATAGTTGGCATGTCACTTTGCAGTCTTTGCCATAACACACTCGCACATCTGCAGCCCTGCGCAAGCCAGGCTATTGCCTGCGATTCTATTACTCATTCGCAGGAGTTTTTGAGGTTACACCACCAGGTCAGGAATTCTCTATCGGTCTCATTCGGCCTTTGCTTGCACATTGAAAGATGTTGAGGTCTATTCGGCCTCTTATATGTGCTAGTGAAGTTACTGACAAACATATTTTAAAGTCCAACCAGTAGTTGATACTGCCTGCTGGTAAGTTATTCAGCCATACCCTGGCCGGTCCTTCCAACATCTAGGGGACATATCTCACAGCCCATCTCAGGTTCCCCTCAACAATTTTCACTGTTGTGGCATAATAGATCAACCAGTCTTGTGGCTTGGTACTTCCGTTATATGTTTTTGTGCCTCTGGGAAACTGTAAGTTTGGGACAGGTGGTTCCCTCATGATTCAGGGCCCAAAACACGCCGGACCAGGAGGACCTTGCTCATCTAGTAATTTAGATCTGTACAACCTGTCAATCTTTATCCTCACATCATTCGGCAGCAGGTCTCTATATGCAGCTCTTTCTTCCACCACATGGGGATTGTGCCTAGCAAATCCGGCATTCTCCATCTCCGAATAACCATCATTGTATCTATTTTGCATCGGGTTATGCGAAACGTGTCCTACATCCCTTGCTTCTCGAGGTTCATGCCTCGGCTGATGATCTTGCGTGGGTAATGCCTCCCTCCCACTGGGTTATTATCTTTGGGATATCCTCTTCCGAGATTTCCCAGTCCTTTGTTACCACGATCGAGATTTCTCTCCCCACTGTTACCTTGGATACCATTGCCTCGGTTCTCATTTGCTTTACCGGCCACAACCGGATCATATAGAACCATCTGTTTATTCCTTTTCCCCGAGGTTACTGCCTTATCTTTTTGTGATCCATTTTTGGGTGA
This sequence comes from Avena sativa, assembly GCA_916181665.1. NCBI lineage: Eukaryota > Viridiplantae > Streptophyta > Magnoliopsida > Poales > Poaceae > Avena > Avena sativa. Next base: position 84,722,992 of record OV702296.1, read on the forward strand.
AGATACCGCGGCCACTAATAATGCTGGGGCAGCTCCAGCCGAATGAACCAAACACGAAGCTCCAGGCTTTGCCGGATTAGCCCTGAGTATCTCCTCATTTTTTCTGGTTTGTAATGCGCACCAGCATTCACTCTTTCCTGCTGCTTTTGTCGGGCCTTGCCGGTCAGACCCTCCAATTCCGAGGCTGCAGCATTTGCTTCCCTAAGGTTTTTTGCCGGGGTACTATACCTCGGCAGCCCCGGGTGAGCCGAATATCCTTGCTGAGGTTCATGCTCCTTGTTAATGTCACTACAGAGGTTTTGCCCTTCATTCTTACACCATCCAGCCAAGTTGGACTGGTGTCTAACTTGTTTGCCCTAGCATATTCACGCAAGGTTCGGTTAAAAGACTCCTGCAATGCAGACACCTTCTTAGCCTCTTCTAACATTTTTAACCAAGTCTCCTCTAACTCGGCCTGTGCATTTGTCGGGTTTATGATAGGTGCTACTAGTGTTGTTAGGTTATCTATAGCTGCCTGCAAGATATTCTTCAGCCTTTCCAGAGGAGGCCACCTAACCCTAGCTGCCTTGGGGGTTACCTCATGCACCTCGGGTGCGTCTGCAGCTGGCGGATCTGTTGTGGCCTGCTTTGCTGCTGCCGGCTTAGCCATTGCCGGATCTGCTGTCGCCGGGTTCTTGCTTGGTCCGGCTCTTGTTCCTGCTGCTGGCGCTAGTGCAGTCATCATTACCTCGATGTTTCTTGTAGGGAGGGTGGTACGCGGACCGCTAGCAGCACTCGGTGTGGGTAGACACGGGACATGTCGACGCTGACGTAGATCTTGTGGGCGCCAAGGCTGATGAAGATGCCGTTGCATGGGGGCGGTCGCGCTCCAAAGCTATCTGCATTGTCGCTGACATAGTCCCATAGGTCGAATCTCTAGACTAAGCTGGAGACGATGCACTCGCCAATGTTGATGAAGTTTCCCGTCTGGATCTTGACTCCAGCTAGCACCGCTACTGGCCCCATGGTGGGCGCCAACTATCATGGTGGTGGCACGGTAGATGCCATGGGTAGGCTTAAGTTGGGGGCCAATGTGTGCTAGTGGGATCCAAGGAGGGAAGATATAGTGATTTCTACACACAGAACTCAATAACTTGATCTATATTCAACACTAGTGAAGCTACACTTGATCCTCGAGCTGTTTGAGCAAGAGGAAGAAGCTACTACAAGTGCTTAGTAAGAAAAATGAATCGATCCCCCTCTCAGGAAACCCTGCCCCTCCCTATAAAGGAATTGCCTGGTTCCATCTAGGGCTACCATGGACAAGCATATTCATGGAATATGCTTGTCCCAAAATAGTAACTCGGCGGGCTTCTTTCCGTGTCCCCCTTCTATCGATGGCAATGACTCAGAGTCCACGACATGTGAGCCTCGGACTTGTGGACTGTCACCTCCGTGACCTTCTTCTGCTCCTCTGTCCCTCTATCTCTTGTCCGTAGCGCTTGGCACTACGCAGATTCCTGAGGGAGAGATAATGTGTAGTGTTGACTTCAGGGTTCGCCCTCTCCTTCTAGAGCAAGCTTCCCCATGACTCGGCCTTGCCCCGTATGACCCGGCCAAGCCCTAACCTGTATGTACAAAACGTAATAGTTGTAGGCTGACATAATCCACATGTCGGTCGAGTCAGGTTTTAGTTATCTGACTCGGGTTAAGTCAGGCCTTACTCGGCCGACCTCTACATAACTCGGCCGGGTCATTCTCTGACCCGGTCCAGATCTTGGAGGGTTTTCCCCTTTTTCCTTAGCTTGACCCTACCTGGGGTCATCCTCCCAACATAGTCCTTTGTTGTTATGCGAGATGTATTAGAGATGTATTAGTACTTTGTTGTCATTTGAGAAGTTATATGATATTAGTAATTTGTTGTGATTCCAGATGTATTAGTACTTTCTTGTTGTGATATATGATATATTAATAATTTTATTACTCATATGCACATTATGTCATAGTAGTTATTCTATGTACTTCAGCGATAGAGAAGGTGAAGAGCCTCTATTCGACATGATACGAGGTGATGAAGCACTCACCTATCAGGGTGAACGGCTCCCCGATCATGGTGGAGCTCTTGTCGATCAGGGTGGAGCAGAAGACTATGGAGCATAACATTGCTCACATTTTCTAAATGTGTCCGGTGACGGAATGGAGATAGAACCTCTAGTCGACACGTAGACTAGTTTTAATTGCGATGACAACTTGGAAAATGATGGACCAGCCTTAACAAATTCTGGCGAGGTATATTACTAAGCCTTTTGATCACTAGATAGATGCTTTGTGTGTATATATATTAACGAATGTGTCGGGGGGAACACCCCCGGGTAGGCTAACCGGACAAGATTCAGGGGCAATGTAACTGCCAGCCGGTTGATCCCAGCCTGATGTAAAATCTCAAAAGCAGGCCAAAGATAAGGATATACCAAGGACGAGCCTGTAGAACCATCAGCCGAATAAGAAGGCGCATGCAGGGCACCTAGCCGGATGGACCTTGTAACGGGCCCGCCCAGAGCGCCGCGATGTTCCGATCGTTCAGCACCGCCCCATGCCGCAAGACCACGCCGTTGAGCTTTGCTAGGGAGCATAGCACCGCCCCCTATCATCGCCCATTCCAGTAGAACTCTGTGCTGTCGACACCGATGAGCTCCACCTACGCCATTCGGTCCCCTTCAACCACTATAAAAGGAGGCCACCCCTGCTCGTTTTCTTCACACCAGTTCACTCCCCACCTCTCACTGATCACACCCACTCGCTCCCGGAGCAAGGCGAGCACCAGGTGGCCAAAATTTCACCGGAGTTTGCCACTGCAGAGGAGGAGAGGCGTCGTCGATTGGAGCCGCCCTAGGAGAAGCTGTCGGTAGCAGGAGGATCACCGTCATCGACTTCGTCGTTCGCCACCGTCGCCGACCATCGCCGGAGCCCCGGTGAGAATCCCACGACCCCCACTGGCCGCGCGACGGTTTGTTTCGCCGGCGTTGCCCAACGTGGACGATGAACCAGAGGCGTTTGATTAGAGTTAGATCCTACGATCCTAATCGCCCCATACCGCTTCGCCCCTTGTTGTCTCACTGACGAGTGGGGTCGCTCACTTAACCAGCCTGCGCACGTGCTGTGCGTAGTGGGCCAGCCCAGTTAAACGTCCCGCGCGAACCACTAATTCAAATGTAGATTTATTCATTTAATTTCAAACCCAGTTCAGTACCTAGATTCAAAAATCAACCTAGCTCGATTCACTAAACCCAAATGCATGAAACCAATTTTGTTAGAAAGGTACTGGAATGCTTCATCCAAGCCTGTTGGATTCAAACCATTTAGATTTGTAGATGATCCATGGTAAAAATAACAAACATAAGCTTTTCTGCATTCAAACATTTTTCAAAATTCAACCATAAGAGATTTTGAGTTGATTCCAACTCTCAAAAATCATATTTAACCATAGCTTTCAGAATATATAAAAATATATAGGTTTACTTGAAGAAATAATGATCAAGTAATAAAAGAATGCCACATAGGCATTTCTAGTCACTTTAATTAATTAAAATAAAGAGGTTAATCCTTATTAAATTGTGACACCACTTTAAATCACATTCCCATGTACTGAAATATGTGGTCATGACATGTGTCAAAATGATCCCATGTTTGAGTTGGAGAATATTAAATATTAAGTAGTTTTTCAATGAGTAGAAATTACTTTTCTAAAATAAAATAAATGAGACAAGTGCTTTAATCTAGTAATGTTAGTGATGATGCTAGATCATCTAGTGTGAACATTTGTGTGATGATTATAAATAGTAAGTATTGTTTGGTGATTGTGTACCTTGTATTTATTTATAGACGCTAGTACCAACCAAGGGGATACGAGAAGGAAGGAGGATACTACGTTGAAGAAGCCGAGGGGAACTTCAACCACTGCTCTGCACAAGGCAAGCTTATACTGATATTTTAGCAAGCCTAATACTACTAGTTGAATTTGCAAGCTACTGACTAAGCAAGCTTATACTTGCAATTATGCAAGCTAGCACTTGCAACTATGAAAGAGTAGATAACCTATGCAATGCGTTAAGCATGCTTGGTTAGACACATTTGATGATACCAAATCCCGGTTTTACTTGCAAGCTTAATTCCTTTATTTCTTTATCAAAGATTTTATTTGAGTGTACTTAGTGACTTGTAGATTTCAGAAAGATATTTAAAGGTAGCATAAAGAGCATAAAACTTGGGCTAAGTTAGATAAATCTTGATGTCATCTTGAGGCATGAGATTGAACTTAGATAGGATCCAATTGCTTACCACCCCTCACTAGTATTTACCCCCACCTATAGATGCTAGTGCTAAGCTTAAAACTTGATCAACTTTAGATGGGAATACTTGGTGAAAATGGTTATGAAAACCTTAGAATGATGAGTCATTATACTAAAATGTTTTGACATGTGTTCTCGAACACCCGATGATTTTTGATGATGAAAATGTTAAGGCATCAGCCTTACCCCTTTATAAAACTGATGGTTGTCTGGATGCGATACCATTCCAATTTTACCGTACAACCACAATACCCGAAATTTGGGTAGGGCTTGACTGGAAATTTATATACCTTAGTATGGGTTCCCTTGCGGCCAAGGTCTGAGCTGAGGCTACCTTGTGAAGATTGTCCACCTGTGTAGTATCCAAGATAACAATTGGTCATGGTTGGGAGGCCAAACTCATAGGAAAGGTGCCTATACTAGGGCGTGTAATTGAAAGGTTAGGACTGATTATCAACATACTGAGTATGGTGAATTCAGGATTGTTCCTGACGGATGTATCGAATGTTGTGGTGAAAGTGTACAATCTCTACAGAGTGTCAAACTATTCGAATATCCGCGTCCGCGGTTATGGACAGTTGGAGTGGCCATACTGTTCCGTCGTCAGATGTTTCCAAAATGACTTATCAAATGATTTATGACTTTGATTTGACCACGAAAGAGTTGTGATATGAACTTCAAGTTCCCACTTAGGTGTTATAAAACTTTCAACTAGCTTTCTTTGCTTTTGAACTTAGTAGAGGTAAATCTGGCTTTTTGCAAAACAACCCTAGAGCTTAGTATCCAACTCAAAACCCCTTCACTTGTTATTATTAGTTTGCGAGTACTTAAAGGGTACTCATGGCTTTGTCTCTGGCTATTCTCGTGGCCAGACTATGAAGAGGAGTATCAGGAAGAACGATAGTAGGAAGGTTACGACAACTAGGATCATCTCCCATCGTCAGCATTGCCCGTGACCCTGAAGATGGAGCTTCGCCCATGCTATCGTTATTATTACGTTATTTCCGCTTCATTATTTGTATTAAGAACTGGATCATGAGATCCTTATTTGTGTAAGACCTTATGTATGGTTTGTAATGGATGATATACTGTGATATCCAATCTGTTATGTCTCGCAAAAATGGTAATCCTGGGATTGCGATGTATGGCATAACAGGCATCTGTGATTAAAAATCCAGGTGTTGACAGACCTCTCCAGCCGAACAAGGTAGCCGGTAGGATCGTACCAGCCGACAAGGTTTACCAGGGAGGCAAGGGTGCTAAGGTGACGGGTGCATAGTAACCCGCCTCCCTAGAAGACAGCGACAAGACAGGAAGACAGAGTCCGCGACACGGACGCCGAAGAAGACGGCCGTACCCGTGCCGGGCGGGAACAGGAGCCCCCGCCCGTGTCGGCCGGGGCGGCCTCCACTGTTCCCATTCCGTCTGGGGGGCGTGGCATTGTACAAGATGCCAGGGATGTAGGATACTGTACAGGAATAGTAGGCCAGGCCCGCTTGTGGGACCCGCTAGTCGGCAGTGTTGTTGCCCATGCCGCCTCGGCCCTATATAAGGGGAGGCAGGGGCAACATAGCAAGGATTGGACTCTCACCTTCTAGCTAGACACATCGATGCAACTCAAGGAACCTTTGTAGTTCTTAGTGTTCATCGAGATAGTCAGGTCGGCAGGAGTAGGGGTGTTACCTCACCACGAGTGCCCCAAACCTGGGTACTTCTTGTGTCCCCGATGCATGCTTGTGCCCAATCCTGCCTACAAACGCCTTCGCTCGCTTCCCTGCTCGCTCCCACACCTCTATCTAGCTTGATTAGGCACTGCGGTTTCCATACCGACGACAGTTGGCACCCACCGTGGGGCTATGATGGCGGCTACCGGAGTTACGTTCCGCACGGGATCCCGCACTTCATCCAGCGAGCACGTGGCCTCTGGCCTCATGCTCACCCTATGCAAGTTCGATTGCATAATCGACAACGCCCGCTGCTTCCCCGGCTCCAACTTTCCGGCAGGCAGCTCCATTCTGCTGTTCGGCGACCTGCCAGTCTACGTCGCCACCATGCTAGAGGATTTCCCTCAGGAGATCGTCTCCTTCGCCGAGTCGCTGCCCTCAGCCGGCAGCTCGCTCGTCGCCTCTTGCAACGTGGAAGTGATGGTGGCTGGCTCCAACCACAACCGTCGACCAGCCCATGAGAACACCAGCAACATAGCTGACACGTCCACTCTCTTACATGGAAAGGGAGTGGTGGAGGAAGTTATCGAGGAACTCCTTGCTCCGGTTGATCTAGGAGAGCATTTGGAGGAGCTTGCCGCAAAGATCGAGGCGGAGCGAGAGTGTTTGCTTCTCCAGGCCCAGGGCCTGGCCTCCACCAAGTATCAGATAGAGAGAAACATGCGCGAGTACCACCGCACCCATGGTCTCACCCCAGCTAATCAAGATTCTAGCCAGCTGGGATCTGTGCTTCGTCGCGGGGGAGAACTGGGAGCCCGTTTCGAGCAAGATGTTGAGCTAGGGACTCACATGTACTTCCCCCACCGGTGTATGACACCGTGGTCAAGAACGTCCGGGCGGAGCGAGCCGTCACGGAGGAGCTACCCCACCTGGAGGTGGAGGAAAGGATCCGACAGTTTTAGCGGGTGCAACACCTGCTGCGAGTGGCTGACGAGCAGGCTGAGACCGCTCGGATCGCATACGAGGCAGGATCCGGTTCCAGAGGGAACCATCCGGCTGGATGCAGTCGGGGCGACCCTCGCCAGACCGAGTACTCCGCGTCTCCGTGCCAGCCCTGCGCGCACACGCTCTCCAACCGTCACCAATCCGGCAACAGCCAACCCTGCGGCGATCAAGGCGCTATGAGTCACCCACCGACTGTGGCTCCACCACCGCATCCGACTGATCAGGGCCACCCTGCACCCCCTCCCCCATCGTGTCTCATTGGCCGGGTGGGAGCACCCAATCCGGTTGAGTCGAATGCGTGCGACAGAATCGACCTCCTGGCGCAAGCCCGCATCACGGAGGAGGAAGACGCAACCGGACCAGTATGCTTCGGGCCACACATCCGGAAGGAACCATTCCCGAACAAGTTCTCCCTGCCACGAGACACCCCCAAGTATGGCAGCAACATGAAGCCGGAAGATTGGCTGACCGATTATGCCATGACAGTCGGAATCGCCCATGGCAACAAGCGCGTGGCGGTACGCTATGTGACTCTCATGTTGACCGGTTCAGTGAGAACCTGGCTCAATAGCCTCGCGCCCAACATCATCAACGCTTGGCCCGACTTCGAGAAGGTCTTCATTCGGAACTTAAACGACACCTAAAAGCATCCAAGTAGACCTCACGATCTCTCTCTATGTGTACAAGGAGACCGCGAGTCGGATCACGAGTACCTCGCCCGCTGGACAAAGTTGCGCAACTGCTATAAAGGGGTGGTGGAGAACCAATCAATTGCTTTCTTATCGAAGGGTGTCGAGAGGGCACGATGCTACGCCAGCAGCTACTATGCGACGAGCCCAAGACCATGGAGGAGCTGATGAATGTTGCCGACCAGTCCGCCACCGCGGACGCGACAATGAAGAAGCCCCTCCGAGTGAATGTGGAAGGCCAACCGATTCCCACCGAGCCGGATCGAGAGAAGAAGGGCAGATAAGGTGGAGACTCCGGAGCGTCCGGGTGAGCAGCATAATCCTTGGTACCACCTGAGGAAAGTCAGCGCGGTGCAAGGCGCACCGGCTGGAAATGATAAGAGGCAGAGGAACACCTTCACCTTCGAGCAGATGTTTGATGGGACATGCAAGTACCACAGTGGCGCCTTCAAGATGGCTATGCACACCACTTGACAGTGAAGCCGCCCCCTCCCCCACCCCCTCGTAGCGGACCCCCACCACCGGCTAGGGCAGTCGAGAACAACAACAACAACTGCAACAGGGCCTACCCGCAGCAAAATGAGAACTACCACATCTTCGAGGACGAGCCGACTGACAGTCATAGCCAGAAGTAGTGCACTACGGAGGTGAACGCTGTTGTTCCTCCGGTCCCCTGCACCTCAGCTAGTCCGAGACTCCCATCACCTGGAGTCAGGAGGACTAGTTGGATCTCCTCCCGAATCCTAGGGGCTACGCGATGGTGCTAGACCCTCTTCTCATCTCCGACATACGCACCTGCCGATTCTCGCACATACTGGTAGATGGTGGGAGGAGCCTCAACCTGTTCTACCGTTCCTCCATTGAGAAGCTGGGCATCCGGGAGCGCAACCTGCAGACCTCGAGCACTGTGTTCCACGGTGTTGAGGCTGGGCCACCATGTGTGCCGTTTTAAAATCCAGCTGGATGTCATGTTCGGGTCGGAGGAGAACTTCCGGCGTGAGCCGATCTGGTTTGAGGTGGTGAACCTCGCCAGCACCTACCATGCTATTCTTGGGCTTCCCGCCCTCGCAAAGTTCATGGAGGTCCCCCATTATGCATACCTCAAAATGAAGTTGCCGGGGCAAAATGGTGTGATCACTATGGCCGGCTGCTATAGACAGTCCATGGCATGCGTGGCGGAAGGCGCGAAGATAGCCGAGTCGCTGCTCATCGGTGAAGAGAAGCGCGATATGATGCGCAATGTTGCAATGCTGCAGTAGGAGGTGCCGACTGGCTTGAAGCCGGCTAGGGACATGGCATTCCATCCATCCAAGGACACTAGATAGATCCTGCTCAACCCGGCTGACCCCTCCAAGTGCGTCACCATTGGTGCCAGCTTGGACATCAAATAGGAAAGCACGCTCGTCGACTTCCTCCGTGATAATCGGTACATCTTCGCATGGTACCCCAAGGACATGTCGGGTGTGCCGAGGGAGTTTGCCGAGCGCTTGCTTCATGTGCGGCCGGATGCCAAGCCGGTCAAGCAGACCCTCCGTTACTTTGCGGAGGACAAGAGGAAGGTCATCGACGACGAGATCGCCTGGCTACTTGCTTTTGACTTCATCATCGAAGTATATCACCCGGAATGGCTGGCCAACCTAGTCTTGGTGTTGAAGAAGAACAAGACCTGGCGCATGTGTATCGACTACACCAGCCTGAACAAGGCCTGCCCGAAAGACCCTTTTGTTTTGCCCCGCATTGATCAAGTTATTGACTCTACGACTGATTGTTATTTGCTCTCCTTCCTGATTGTTATTCCGGTTACAATCATATCCGGCTAAATCCGGCTAATCAGTTGAAAACATCATTCATCACCCCGTATGGAGCTTATTGCTATGTAACCATGCCATTCGGCCAAAAGAATGCAGGTGCCACCTATCAGCGCTGCATGCAAAAATGCTTGCACTTGCAACTCGGCCGGAATATGCACGCTTACGTGGACGATGTCATCATCAAGACAAAGAAGAAGCAGACCCTGCAGGCAGACCTGGGCGAGACGTTCGCGAAATTTCGCCGGTACAAGATGAAGTTTAATTCGGAGAAGTGTGTGTTTGGTGTGCCAGCCGGACAGCTCCTCGGTTTCCTCGTGTCACACCGAGGGATCGAGGCCAATCTGGAGAAGATCGCGGACCTCGAGAGGATGCAACTGCCTAAGAGCCTGCTTGGCGTCCAGAAGTTCACCGGATGCCTGGCCTCCCTCAGCCGATTCGTCAGCCGACTTGGGGAGAAAGGACTACTGTTGAACCAACAGATGAAGAAGACGGACAAGTTTACCTAGACTGCGCATGCGGATGCCACATTCCACGACCTTAAGCGCATGCTATCCACAGCGTTGGTTCTTGCCACGCCGGCAGAGGAGATGATGTTTCTCCATATAGCCACCACCAACCGGGTCGTCAGCATCATCCTGTCGGTGGAGCGTAACGAGGAGGTCAAGGCCCAGCCGGTTCAGCAACTCATCTATTACCATAGCGAGGTGGTTTCCCTCTCCAAGAAGAACTACCCCCACTACTAGAAGATGTTCTATGGTGTCTACCTGGCCTGCAAGAAGCTCAAGCACTAATTCTAGGAGCATCCTCTCACAGTGGTGTCCTCCGCACCATTGGGGAGATCTTCGGTAAGAGGACGCCACGGGCCGGGTAGCCAAGTGGGGCTTCGAGCTGGCCGCCTATTGCATCCGGTATGAGCCAAGGATCACCATCAAGTCTCAGGCGGTGGCGGATTTCTTTGTTGACTGGGCGGAGAACTAGTACTTTCTGCCGATTCCTGATTCCGACTACTGGAAGCTATAGTTCGACGGCTCGAACATGCGCGGGGGCATGGGAGCCAGCATCATGCTCACCAATCCCAAGGGAGACCGGCTGGAGTACGTGTTGCAGATCCACTTCGCCGCCTCGAACAACATCGATGAATATGAAGCACTCGCGCACAGGCTCCGGCTCGCGAAAGACATAGGCATTCGCCGAATCCTCTGCTTCGGGGATTCATATCTAGTGGTGCAGCAAGTATCCGGCAAGTGGGACGCTCGGGATGCCAACATGATCCTGTACCGGTTCCACATCCAGCCGCTCAGTGTCGGCTTCGAGGGATGTGAGTTCCACCATGTCCCCCACGCCAGCAGCGAGGCAGCCAACGCGCTCGCGCGAGTCGGATCCACCAGATCAGCCATCCCTCCCGGAGTTTCTTGGAGCACATCCGCAAGCCTAGCATCACCCCCTCTTCGTAATCCAAGTCCATCATCTGGGTAGCAGACCCGAGGGCTGCTGGCTCGAAAGAGCCGGGCCCTACGCTTGTGACACCTGGATCGACAGGCTCGGGGGCTGCCTCGTCGTCAAGCAAGACATCGCCGGGCAAGACAAAAGGCTCGGGGGCTGCCGACTCAGGGGGGGGGGGGGGGGAGATGCTACTTTGCGGCCAGAAAGTTCACAGGCAAAGGCAACGCGGGGTCCGAGTTACGTGTAATCACCACGATTCGAAAAGTTCGACGGGGTAATTACCAAGAGGGGCATTTCGGGTGAATGGTGGCCAAACCAAATATTTTCAAATCTTAGTCGTTATGTCAGGATATTCCGTTACATTAGTACCTGCCATGCCCCTTCTATGCCCCTTCTAAGTCACTGTCTACATGCCGCACGGGCAAATTCATTTATGTACTTTCCTAACCCCCGCCACTAAATCCAGCGGCGGCAGTCCTTTTCACCCTCCCCCTACACTGAATCCGATTCGGTGGCGGCGACGGTCGTTTTTCTCCCCGCCCCTCCCCCTCCCCACCCACCCACCCATACAGACACACTGAATCCGGAGGCGGCATGTCAAGCGAGGCCAAGGTGGTAGCTATGTCAGCGACTGATTCGGCTCCATCAGAGCCAGCGTCTCGGGCACAACTCGAGACGCGTGAAGAAGTGGCGGGGTCTGCAGCCCAGGTTAGCGAGGAGGTTAGCCAGAAGTCTGCTAACAGGGTACCTACAAGCAGTGGGTTGATGAGAAAAGCTAGGCTGGTGGCGGAGTGTTTAGCTACAGTGCGGGGTCATGCAACCTAGATCTCGAAGAAAACCACCCGGAAGAACAGCGAGAGGTGAATTTTTCTTATATGTGCCTTGTCTTGCAAGTAGATTAGTAACTGCAAAGTAGTGTCGAATGAACTGAAAGGTCCCCTTTTTAATCAAATTAGGAACAACTTCAATGCAGCGGACCTATATGAGTTCACGGTTCATGTCCACCAGTACACTGCAAAACTAGATTTTGGTTGCGAGAGGGTTGTGTTCGGGCAGTATATGCGTCTGCTTATCAACTACAAAGAGGTTGTGTCTATTTCGCAGCTGATAGATATGCTTCATTATAGAATTCCTTCGAGATCCAGACAGAGGGCAAAATTGGTGTCGCGTAACATGAGTGATACCTATGTGCAAATTGAGCACTCCCATGAGCTTTAGATGCTTTGGGAGTGTTGTGCAGCTGATCGTTAGGTGAAAGTTGAAGCGATGATTGATGATATGTATGAAGATACTGGATATCTTGCTGCCAGAGCTTCTGCTGCTCAAGTTTATGGACCACCAGATGCTGATCAAGCTAAGTTCAATACACACCTAGAGGTGGATTCATGCACAACAAAACTTGATGGCGGAGTTAGTATGCCAATTTCGTCATGTACTCTAGAGATAGCCGTCGATTCAAAAAACATAACTCTTGTTGAGCTGAGAGAGATGATTGGTAAGGTAATCATTATTGGCCCTAAGTAGATGGCACGACTCCGGTGGTGGCATCATAAGAAGCGGAGTTCATAGAGGTTTTGGATATCGATGATCTGATGCAGATTATGCAATGAAATAAGAAAACTAGGAAGGTATTCTTCCTGGATGCCATTTCTGATGTTGTTAGACAGGTTGTAGTGGATGCAGAGGCCCTGCTGAACAAAATGAGGCGATAGATGTTGATCAGATCTAATGAGAGATTCTACACAGGGCTTGTCAGATAGACCACATGGCTCCCCTGCCTGTATTTGTAACAAAGATTGTTGTTGCTTTGAAACTTTGTTGATGTGGTCGTGTTTGTTCAGAGATTGCAATCCGATGTTCTGTGAGCTTTTGAGATTTTCGGACATATCACTCGATGAAAGCATCGTTGTTGTAATAAGACACAAGTACATAATAGTTGACATGATTGTGTTTACTGAGATGATGTGATAAAGTTGTTTCTAAGATTATGATTGTTGAGAGATTGTAATATAATGTGCTGTGTGCTATTGGGATTTTGGGACATATCATTCATTGAAACCATCAGTGAACAAGGTGATATATAAGTACCTTGTATTTGACATGATTATTATGTAATCTAATGCTCCGTGGGGTCAGTAATTTGACTAATCACTAGATAACTATCTATTACTTAGAAGGAAGTACTATCATGGATGAACGAGCATAGGGTTTAGGAAAAAAACTTACTAAGTAGGATACAATGATCTATTGGACGCACAGGTCTAGGATTTAGGAATAATAGTTAAGGGGTTAGTACAATAAAGAGTTCATTAGACCCTAAACCATAAACCATAATCCTATATTGTTCGGTACATAAGATTTTGTATGTTGCTATAAGTCAAACAAATTGGGAAGGAGGAAGTACATGATTAATATTATAAATTAAAATGAAGGATGAGAAAAACTATTAGATATGAGATAGTAATCCAGCCACGAGACATTGTATCAATTAAACCATTGTAGGATGCCAATTTAGTCAATGTTGCAACGTTGACGCACTTCACTTTCCTCACTACCCTCCTCTCTCTCTCCTCACCGTCGCCGCGATAGCATTTTCCATGCCGCCCTGGAACAACGAGGATGACCAGTCGAGAAGCGACAACTTTCTCTCTGACATCCAGTCTTCCCTCCCCGATGTGAGTTCCTCTATTTTCTCGGCAATGGTTAGGCGTTGGTAATTAACTCGACCCAATACTTGAAATGTGCATGTTATTGTGTTTATTTCTAGCTTTTCGTTCCCTTATAGGTACCACTCACGATCTACGACCCCGATTGGGAGGGCCTAGATCTCGATTAGGAAGTACCATGTGACCATGGGCTAAAACTGAGGAATTATGTTGTGTTTGAAGGCAATAACACTGGAAGAAGGTTTTTGGGCTGTACAAATCAGGTTTGCTTTCGTTAGGTACAATGGAGACATGAAGAAAATTGTGTAGTGTTATGTTGATAATTAGGTACCATGTTTTTTTAGGTTGACCCGGTGTGTAAAGAAGTAGAGTGGGTGGATCTTGAGTGGCCAGATGTACTTAAGAAATATGTGGCCCAGTTGTGGGATATGTATGAGCTCGAATGGTCAGGGAGATTTATAGATGCCCGTGATGCAGATGCAGAAAATTACAAGCTCTTGGTAGGAAATAAGGAGCCGGAACATGAAATTAAATATTTGCGGTCAGAACTAAATGACACAATCAATGGGAGCTTGGTCGTAGGAACTGCATGGAAGATTCAGAAGGCAGAAAAGGAGAGGGATCATCTCTTGGAAGAGAATAAGAAGCTAGAGTACTGCATTGTGGAGCTGTTGAAGGATCTGAAGAAGGAGCACAAGGTGAACAAGGACAAACTACAGATGATCAAGGAAATTTTAGATGAATAATTTTGCCATGGCAATATCTGAAACTAGTTAACTGTAAGACTTGCAGTTGTGATATCTTGACTAATCCAAACTCAATCCTTGAGCAAAATAACCTTTCAGAAGAAAGCATAGTTTGCATAGAGAGGGGTCCACGTTTACAAATCACTACTACATGGATAAAACACGATTTGGTCTGTCAAAATACATAGTTTGCAAACTAACTTCAGAGGAACTTATAATGTCGGTGGCTTCGATGATGCATTCTCTACATGTCTTCAAAGGAACTTATAGAACACGATTTGGTCCCTGTCATTGTAGGTTTCGATGATGCATTCTCTACATGTCTCGGTGGCTTCGTCCAGCAGGAGGACACATCTATTCTCGAGATTCTTCTTGTCACACAAGAGCTTCGTAATTAAGTTGATGGCCAGGTCTTGTTTGGACAAGCTGTACGCGATCAACTTCTACAGCTCGTCGATCACCCTCTGCAGCTCGTCGCGCTCTTCTTCGAGCGTCTTGCTGTTAAGTGAAAAATCAAGCATGATCTCCTTCTGCAGAGACAAATGCCTTCAACAGCGATCATTAGCCTGGGTTAGGGAGCGTGGACCCTACAGTTGGTTGTCTATCCTGGCATTGATCGCGTCCACCTTGTCACGGAAATCGGCCTTCACTTGCTGCATCGTTCATGTTATTTAAAATATGTACTCTATAATTGTACTGCATGTTCCAGGGAAGCACAATATTCAAGTCACAAAAACCCCAAATGTGTCTACGAAGATTGAGTGTGGTCCCTACTTGGAGGATACTTGCGGGCAGACACGATAATATTTCGACATTTAGAATCTCAAAAATAAAACCAAATGCATGTCAGGATTTCCTACCTCGCTGAGCCGGGGAATAGGGCTGAATGGGTCCTGTGACGCCGCCGCCATCATGCTGGTTTTAGGATCCACGACCGCCCTAGAACATGTAGTAGAGTAAGAAGAAGAAGAAGTAGACATAGTAGCAGAAGAAGAAGACTATACCGGGAGGAGCCCTGGCCTGCTAGAACACTCAGGGCCACCACCTCCATCATGCTGCTTTCAGGGTCCACGGCCGCCCTGGAATATGTAGTAGAGTAACAGGAAGAATAATAAGAAGTAGACATGGAAGAAGAAGAAGAAAGAGAAGAAGAAGAAGAAGAGGAAGACTGTACCGGGAGGAGCCCTGGCCTGCTGCAACATTCAGCGCCGCCGCCATCGTGCTGCTTTCAGGGTCCACGGCTGCCTTGGAATATTTAACATAGTAATAAGAAGAATAAGAAGTAGACATAGAAGAAGAAGACTATACTGGGAGGAGCCCTGCCTGTTGCAACATTCAGCACCGCCGCCATCGTGCTGCTTTCAGGGTCCACGGCCACCCTGGAATATGTAACATGGTAATAAGAATAATAAGAAGTAGACATAGAAGTAGAAGAAGACTGTGCCAGGAGGAGCCCTGGCCTGCTGCAACATTCAGCACCGCCGCCGCCATCGTGCTGCTTTTAGGGTCCACGGCCGCCCTGGAATATGTAGCATAGTAATAATAATAAGAAGAAGTATACATAGAAGAATAAGAAAATAGAGAATAATAATAAGAAGAATCTGTATTTGGTGATATCCGGAATATGTGTCGAGGAAACATAGTAATTCCGACCCTGCCGTTGAGTCGATAACTTGATCGATTCTTGGCAAAGGAAACGGATCTTTTGGGCATGCCTTGTTCAAAGCGGTATAATCAACACACATCCTTAAATCAATGGTGTCCTTTTTAGGGACGAGTACAGGATTTTCCATCCAATTTGTATGGATGACCTCTGTTATGAAATCCGCTAACTCTAGGCGGGCTAATTACTTGGCTATTGCTTTGCGCTTTTCATCACCAAACAGTCGGAAGGACTGTTTGATGGGTTTAGCATTTGGGTACACATTAAGAGAGTGCTCGGCAAGTTCCCTAGGTACTCCGGTCATGTCAGATGGCTGCCATGCAAATATATCACTATTAGCTTTGAGGAACTCGACGAGCGCGCTTTCCTATGCATGGCCTAAGACTACCCCTATATTCGTTGTCTTGGAGGGATCATCTTCCTTCAGGGATGTCTTCTTCGTCTCTTCCGACGCCTTGAACTGCAAACTTGGCTTCAGCACCTCATTCTTCATAGCGGGCATCTCAGACGGATTGATGGTCTTCTTGATCTCCTGGTACTCCTGGGTGTGTAGCACGGCTTCGGCGAAGGCAGCAGATCCTTTGTTGCACTCTCGCGCCTTTCTCGGATTTCCTTATAAGGTGATTACGCCCTTTGGACCTAGAAGTTTAATCATGTTGTAGATGTAACAGGGATGGGCCATGAATGCCCAGTAAGCCGGACGTCCGAAGGTGGCGTGGTAAGCACTTTTGAACGGTACCACCTTGAATGAGAGTGGCTCGGTCCAGTAATTATCTCGGTTTCCGAATGTCACGTCCAGAGTAATCTCACCCAGAGAATCCGCCTGTCTTCCTGGTACAATGCCATGGAAAGTTACACTGCTATAACTCAACTGGTCCTCATGTAGCTTCATGAAGTGGAGCGTCTCGATGTAGAGGATGTTAATACTGCTCCCATCGTCCATAAGTGTTTTAGAGAACTCATAGCCATCAATAAGAGGATTGACGACCAGCCGATACTTTCCCCGACGGTGTTTTTTCCCCGGGTGATCTGAACTATCAAAGGTGATGGTCACCTCTGACCAGTCCAGGAATTGGGAGACAGCCGGAACTGTGGCATTGAGCTCACGAAGAACCGCTTTTTTGTCCTTATCTAGTTGGGATCCAAGGAAGCAGACGTATGCGTCTTTCTTAGTCGGAAAAGTTTTCTTTCCATCTAGCTTGGGTTTTGGGGCGGCTTCCGCATCTTCCATGTCGGAATCTTCCTTGGGCTCCTTTCCTTTCTCGGAATTTTTCTTTCCTTTTCTTCGCTTGGCTCTATAGCCAGCGGATTCGTCTTTCTTGATGTCGTGGTTGAAACAACACTCGGCATTTGTATGGGTAGATCCTCCGTTACTATCCAAGTGGTAGACACATGGATTATTGGCAATGTCAGCCCATGTATAGGTTCTTCCAGGTTGTTGGTCTCCTCTGCCCTGGATTCGGAAAATTCCTCGGCCTCTACCACGGTCGCCTCCGCGCCCTCCTCGTCCTCCAGATCCGAACGTTGCGTTGACAGCTACGTTGTCTGGTGCCGGCTTTTCTTCCGAGGTGTTCTTGCGCTTCTGAGTTTGCTTTGGCTATTTGGCCGCATTGGGATTGGCCAGAATATTTAGCAGCCCTCCTGAATCATCATCGGCGTCAGCGTATTTGCTTGTCGTCTCTATCATTTCTCCCAAATCTGTGACATGGTCACGCTTCAGCCGGTGACGTAAAAGTCCGACTGGAAGTCCTGCAATAAAATCTTCTATCGCAGTTTGCTTGTTTACCCCGTCGCAGGAGTTCTTCGTGTCGATCCAGCATCTGAGGTAATCCCGGAAAGTTTCTCCGGGTCTTTGGGTGCAATGCTGCAAGTCTCCGACTATGCATGGCCTCCTGTATGTTCCCTCGAAGTTTGAAAAGAACGCACTTTGAATATCATACCAGCTATGAATTGAGTTTTCTGGCAGTTCATTGAGCCATGATCGAGCCGTCTTCCTCAGCATCAGTGGGAGATATCGAACTGCAACCAGACTGTTTCCTCCTTTGGCGATGCAGCAAGCCTAGAAAAAATCCTGGAGCCAAGTATTTGGCTAAGCTGTGCCGTCATTGGGCTAAATGTGTTTGGCTATGCCAAAGTCAACCGGAAATTTTGTCTGATGTATACGCGGTCCAAAGCATTTGGGTCCTACGTACACATCTTCTTCCTCGTACCGCCGCGCTTATATGTTTGATTCGATGTGATGGCAAGTGTTGTTTGGTGAGAGAGATCTGCGCCTTGGAGGCTCGCGGCTTCTGCGCGGTGGAGTCAGATTTATGGTTCGTCTCTCACCATTGCCACCTCCGGCCCTGCGGCTTCCGTGGCTATGACGTGATCCTTCATGGTCGCTTCTGGGAGGCGATGGTGGCCCTGGTGGATTATTTCCGGCTGGGTTTCTTGGTGGTGGTGGTGGAGCCTCATTATGTTGGCTCCAATACCTATTTCTTCGGGCATCATCCCTACTAGATTCAGGATGATCCGGATCATCTCTTCGTCCGGCGTTGCCAGCCGGATGGATCGGTGGTGGCATCCTTAGACGATCTTGCTCCTCTCGCTAGCGGCGTGTTTTCGGATCTTCTCTATAGCGATTGTTTTGCCGATGATGGTCTTGATGGGGAACCATTGCCCTAATGGCGTCTTCGGCTGCACCCGGAATAACTCTTGCCTAGTCACGTGCCGGCCGGCGGGAGTGGCTATTTGAGCCAGTTCTTGAATTCTCTTC
This sequence comes from Avena sativa, assembly GCA_916181665.1. Classification (NCBI taxonomy): domain Eukaryota; kingdom Viridiplantae; phylum Streptophyta; class Magnoliopsida; order Poales; family Poaceae; genus Avena; species Avena sativa. The sequence continues at coordinate 84,741,765 of OV702296.1, forward strand.
TTCTTCTCCATGGGGACGATAGCGTTGAGTCGTATCCCTACGGAGTCTTACATCAACGCTTTGGTCAGCGCCAGTGTGGCAAAACTCGGATTTTGAGGCCAGCTTGCCACTAAATGACGCGGCCGTCTTCTGCTGCTTTAAGTCTAGCAACGCAACGCATTGCTGGACCTGTTGCAGAGACGGATTGTTGGCGAGGATGGCTCGAGCTGCAGCAGCGTTTTTGACCGGCGTGTTGTAGACTCGGATCTTCTCTCCATATTTTCTGTCGAATAGATCTTTGTGGATATCTGGATTCTTGTTTGCAAGAAATGGACCTCCCCTTCTTTTGTTTGGATGTCGCTTGAAATCTGACTGATATCTGGCAGGATCACTGTCTAACCGATGTCTCATCTTGACGAGGCGCGCGGCCTCTTAAAATAGAAACAAGCGGTGGTTTTCCAGGTCCTCAGCCCTTTTCTCTAGTGCCTCCGGCGTATGATCCGAAGCTGTTGGGATTGGAATTGTGAGAGCATCTCCGTAAATTTCACGTGCACCCTTGGTGACAACGTGTCCATCTACAGGAGGATCGATCGGGGTGGGATTAATCTGATCTCCGTCCTGATTCTCCATCTCGATCTCTTCATCAACTTTTTCTTCAATGGTTTCCTCGAAATCTGGCTCCGTCGGAGTCGGATTGTTCTTCTTCTTCTTCTTCTTTGACCGCCCAGTATCCTTAACATGCATAATAGTGGCAAAGACGGATTTTGGTCCGGTACCGGGGGATAAACTTCTATCGGTACTTTCCATCATGGTAGGTTTGTGGACCTAGGAGGAATCTCCGATATCCATGTAATCCTGCGAGGTGTAGCTTTCATCCATGCTATCTTAGGGACTAGGGGGAGTTTCCGGCTCACCTGGCGTTTGTCTGGAGACGTGCTCTTGCTCATACTCCTCTATCTCTTTGTCAAAGTCTCGAAGCTCCTGCGACGTGATTGACTCTGCTGGGGAGCCTGGTAAGTCGGCGTTTTCTTTGATTGCGTCTAGGACCAAGTCGCTACCAGCTCCATCATTGACAAAGTCGGATCCAGTGCTTATGTGGTATATGAAATAGTGCCTCTTCTTGTTCATGTTCTTGAGGTACTTGTATAACTTGGTTTCCGCTTCGATGTCAACAAAGCTGGATCCGTAGCGGATGTATTCCTCGTTTGTGTATCCGAGCTCGCTGGAGAGGTCGGATCTAGCTTCTTCTTCCACCTCTTCTTCCACTACAGGAGTGGGTTGGGTGGGTTTGATTTTCTCCGGGACCCTGAACTCTTCCGCCTCTGCGGACAAAGTAGATCCGTATTTTTCTTCCGCCATGGTCATCACCTCTACGGTGGGTTGGGTGGGTTCAGCAAAACCGAGATAAATATTGATCTCGCCGATTGACATGATCGTGTAAGTTGTCACATGTTTTGAACCCGGAATCCAAGTCTCATCGAGGAGGATGAGAGGGACATCAGTAGCGTAGACCACGTGACCCATGGCGATTGTTTTGCCGATTCCTGCACGCGCAGATTCTGCCTGGAATGATGCTCCAAAGGTCACCTGCCCCACAATGGGTGCCAACTGTTGTCGGATTGTCGACAAGTACGCCATAGGGGGTCCTAGTGGCATTGGAAGGATGGGGTGTGAAACGTCGGATGTTCCAGGAGCGGTGAGCACAAGTTTACCCAGGTTTAGATCCGACTACGGTGATCGGATCCTACTCCTTCTAGCAACCTAGTAATATATCGGCGTAAGCCGGATGTTACAATGGATTACAAGAGAGGTTCGCATGTGCGAGTTGATTGTTGTGGTTGTTGTGTTATTGCCCTAAAGGCTCCCATAGGGCCGGTTTATATAGTCACCGGGGCCTAGGGTTATAGGAGAGACATATCCGTCTACGTTACAGAGTCGGTAACTATGTACATCTTGGTCTACAAGTAACACTACATGCCTAAGTCGGTAACTCTTCTGGGTCTTGTCGTAGCCGGAACTGGCTCCTCCTCTTTCTCTGACTGGGCCGCCCGTGAAGCAATGCTCTAACCCATTGGTGGGCCACCCTGGTCAGCGAGTCTTGTGGGTATACCCAGAAAGTATATCCCCAACAGCTACGCCGGGGTGCCCGTGGCGCCGCTCCTGTGCGGCATCGCGCTATCGAGGCAGATCGAGGAGCATCGCTGCCAACTGCCAGAGCGGAAGAGGGAAATGGACCGATACGCACGCACCAGTGCGTACTGGCCAAGGTGTTTCAAGAAGGAGATGGAGGCATTGCTTTGGCTTTGCAGAGCTCATCGTCCGGAGATCCACCCGGATCTCTGCAACCCTAAAGGGAGGCAGCGCTTCTAGGCGGTGCCTGGGCGTACGCCCTCCACCGTTATCGATATTGCACGCCATGCATCACTTGTGAAGAGGAACGATGTCGGGATCGTCCTCATTGATTCAGACTCGGAAGAGGCGGACAGCGACGCGGAGGACGTCGTGCAGACAAAGACAGCGGGAGCGTCATAGTCGATTAGGGTCACTTGAGCCTAAGTTTAATCTATGTACGGTAGCATTAATGACCTCTTTGGATAGAATGGACAAGTTGTAAGAGCGTGTACATCGTTGTTTTAGTCTAGCAAAAATCTTAGACACGAGTCTAACAGAGGGAAATATGCTACAGCGTTTAGACACACTGATTGACCCCACTGTTAGAATAAAATACGTATTTAAAAGGGCTCTTTTCCTATTCTTTTCTTCTTGTCAAAGATTTTTTCTTGTATAACATGGGTTAAGTATAAAGAAAATCTTAGACACGAGTCTAGCAAAACCAAGTATGCTCCAGCGTTTAGACACACCGGTAGGCCCCTCTACTGGAATAAAAAACCTATTTATGAAGACTCTTTTCTTATCTTTTTTTCTTGCCAAAGCTTTTTTCCTCTTAGAGCATCAATGCCCGTGATGTAGCCGATGCGATGTTACTAACAAATATGAGGCGAGGCTAATGGGACGGTACGCTGTCTCTGCTCCCAGCACTTGATGGCACGGTCATAATTTTGGAGTGTGTCAGCGGAGGAGGAGACACGCGTATCCGCAAAAAATCGCAAGGCACTAACTTGTTACCCTAGGCCCAATTGTGGTACTAATAAATGTAATTTACTCGAGAAATATGGGTTCACATCCTTTCCTGAAATATAATAAAACTTATTTATAATATTATTTATAGCTAGTCCATGTGATGAGACAATACAATAGTAAGCCAGGACGTGCCCGCTTGCTAGTCCAGTCAGCGTCCTCGATACATCTACGCACTGCAGAAGACTAACGAGGTAACATGCAAACACCCGTTGATCAAAGAGCCTCCCATCTTCTCCATCTAGTGCGCAATTCGTTCTCGCTTGCGGAATTGATTCTTGCAGGCCACCATCACTCTTCTCCAAGAAACCCCAACAATAATATTTGAATCCGCCCTCGCCCCTAGTTCATCCGAACTCAATGGCGGATTCGATGCACAAGATTCGGTACGATGGCTGCAGCAAGTTTGGGGACGACGCCTTCGGAGAAATCGCTATGCGTATGGACCCTACCAGCGCCATTAGGCTAGAGACATGCTCCAAGGAGTTGCGCTGCCAAGTCGCTGGCGGAAAAGGTAGCAGATGCCCCAAGGATGGCTACGGGACATTGGTCGCCTTCCACGACTTCCTCAACCACAAGATTGCATGCCCGCACAGCGCGTGCTACTGCCCTGAGCCTGACTGCGAGTTCACCGCCCCGCCAACAGCGCTCCTCTCCTACCTCGAAAAATCCCACTCTATGGAAGTGCACAGTTTCCACTACGGTGTGGAACACAGGTACATCTCTTAGCCTTTGCTAGAACCTGGACCATGGAGAGTAGAGACCGTCATATACGGGGATGATGGTACAGTGTTTGCCATGCGATTTGACATGCTCCACTCTGGCCTCGCCATATCCATCTAGTGCGTCAGGTCGGCGGCATGCAAGTTTCCTCGGTACATGGTGGAGTTGCACTTATATAAACCTTCAATGATGGGAGGGGACCTGGAGGAGTTCGCCGAATATAGCCTGTTTTTCGAGTCGAAGAGCAGGGCGTCGCCAGCTGCCGTCAGGATGACTAAAGATTTATGGAATTTTCTGATTAATAAACATGATAGGTCCATCCTGGATTACTCATTCTGCATCCACAAGGTGGTAGATGAAAAATATGACCGTCTTAATTCTGATGATCTGCCATTGAAATTTGGGATTAGGTATTGATGTTGATTCTAGTCGAACAAGGTTTTAACACCTGAAACAAGAACTGGTTCTCTCTGTACTGCTATTGTGTTTCAGTGTCTGTATTGATGAATCGCTCATTTTGAAATCCATCATACACACATTTCTTCTAATGAGAGGATGACATGTGGGTCCAGTAAGAGCCTCACCAACTCCATGGCACGACCATAATTTTGGGCATTGAACTGTTACAAATCCATGATTATTATTTATGGATAATCAGTTTAAAAATTAATGTACTATCTAACGACCTCGAATCAGGTTGACACCACACATCACATACACGTTACAAGTACCAGATATAAATAAATTTCAATGAAAATTCAAGAAAAGACGTTACTGTGACACCTTATCTCTGCTCCTCTTATTACTGTTCAATCCCGCGCTGCACTAAAGAACAGTTGATGAGGACTAAAACAAAAAGATCAAAATGCCAAGTAAAACTAGTTTCAAGCTTGCCTTTCGTCCAGAGAATCATACAGAGACGAAATTGACAGGGATTTATTATTTCTCCTGCAGTTAGCCGAAAGATCCTCAAGAACATCCTCAATCACCCAGCAACTTCATATTCAAACTCAACTCCATTATTATTGTTTCCCTTCCACTCCCTCTTACCTTTTTGTTTCTTTTCGCCCCTATCCCCGCCGGCATGTCCACGTACTCAACCAATTGCTTCTTACCAATGTTTCCCTCCACATGCGCATCACTGTTTTCCTTCACATGCAACACTTCCTCCACGTCATCTCGTTGCGCTTCCTCCAGTTCTGCCTGAGAAGCCTCATCTTGTGCCTCCATGATGTGAACTGGGACAAGGTCAGCATCTCCGAATCACGTGGAACTGGGTTTTTGCATAGCCTCTTGATATGGACCAACCCTCCACACCATTTGCACTTCCGCTTCTTTGCTCCTAGTCTCGAAACTTTTGCGGTGAAGGCTTCGGTCCTTTACTTTCTAGACCTCCCAGGTGGCCTCCTAAGAACTGGTGGTTCGAGTTTGAACCCTGGATTGACTATCTCCCAATCATTTTCATCAGCAATAGGTGGTACGTTTTCTGCATAAGTTGCAGCAAACTTGTCCACGGAGAAATAGTTATGAACATAGTTCTCTATTTCAGCACCTCTACCTCTCAGCTTTAAGATGAAGTGCAGTGCATGGTGGCACGGAAGACCAGTAACCTGCCACTTCTTGCATGAAAAAGTCTTGTTACCAATGTCTACAGTAAACCTCCATTCAGTTCCGTGCTTGTCTTGTGCATGAACCTCAGCCAATGTATTGGAACTTCTGACCATCCTCGTCTTTATCGTTCTCATTTCCATGGTTCTTGCATTCAGTAATAAAACCACCTTTGGAATTATTTTATGGCCTACAAATTTTCTCGCAAAAATTATCTGCCTAAAATCTATGTTCACCATTATACATTGTCTTATTGCATCTAACAAAATAACAATTGCAAGTGGCTTCATGCTCCTAATCTTAGCATTGAACCTTTCTGTCAGATTATTGCAAACAAAATCCACTTTTCTTAACTCAACAGACTTGCTTCTGGCCCATAACTTGTTATGATGTTCTTCGAGGTATTTCTTTCAGCTTCGACACGGTATACAAGTTCTGCATGTAAGTAGCATGTGTTCTTGGGGTGTACGTGTATGCTGATCTCCACAAGTTGTCTTTAAAGGTCTTTCCTTTGAACTTATTCGTAAAGCTAGTATCAAGGTGCCGCATGCATTCCTGATTCATCCATTTTGCATCACTATTCTATATCTTAATTTACAGTTATTCATTGATATATTTCATATTAAGAGGTGATACTTATGTTATTTCATTTATTTTTGCATGTTGGATGACTTTTGGAGGATGAACTGCTGGATTCAAGATTCTGATGGAAAAAGCAGTGTCCAGATACAATATTTGTGAAGATCAGAAAATTCAAGAAAATACAGGGTACGAAGGAAGCCAGAAGGGGAGACAGAGATGGGCCACAGGGGGGCCACACGCCCCAAGTGCGGGCCCACCCTAGGCCACGCCACTAGGGGGTGTGGCCACCCTGGCCCACCTCCTACTTCACCCTTTCGCCTGTATCTTCTCCTCGAAACACTAATACAAGGAGGGCGACCATAGAAAGATTCCGCCACCTCTAAGGGGCGGATACCATAGAGAGAGAAAGAGCTCTCCGGTAGGCAGATTTCTGCCAGGGAAATTCCTTCCCAGAGAGGGGAGATCATCACCATCAACACCGTCATCAAGGTAGACTTCATCGAGATCATCATCCTCACCACCATATCCAACAGCACCATCACCATCACTCCATCCCGCTGTAACAATTGGGTTGAATCTTGCATAGTTCTTAGGGGAAACTTTCCCGACATTGATTACTTTTGTAGTTGATGCTATTGAGTGGAACCATTGAATTATTGTCTATGTTTAGATTATTATTCATCATTATATCATCTTTGATCTTGATCCATATGATGTTGATACACCCAATTTGCATCACCATTCTATATCATAATTTACCTCTATTTATTGATATTTGTCTTATTATGAGGTATTACTTATGGCTTTTCATCTGTTTATGCATGTTGGATGATTCTTGGAGGATGGACTGCCGGAGTCTAGATTCTAATGGAAAAGAAGGCGTTTCAGTGAAATTTCACGAAGATCAGAAAAATATGGAAACATATTATTTTACTAGAAGACGAAGGATGCCAGAAGGAGGGACGAAGTGGGGCCTTAGGGGGCTCACACCCCCCTGGGCGTGGGCCCACCTGACCCCGCGCCTAAGGCAGGTGTGGCCCACCTGCCCGGCCTCCGACTTCGCCCCTTCGCCTATATGTTCCCTTTGAAACCCTAAGGCTCGGGGAGCAACCACAGATAGATTTCCGCCACCTCTGGGGGCGGAAAACATCGAGAGAGAAATATCAAAAAAATCTCTCCGGTAGACAGATTTTTGCCAGGGGAATTCCTTCCCGGAGAGGAGAGACCATCGCCATCAACACCGTCATCAAGCTAGGCTTCATCGGGATCATCATCATCATCCATACCATCATCTCCACCAGCACCATCATCACCACTCTGTCCGATTGTAACAATTGTGTTGGATATTGCTTTAGTTCTTAGGGGAAACTTTCCCGGTGTTGATTACTATTGTAGTTGATGCTTGTGAGTGGAACCATTTGATTATTGTTTATGTTTAGATTGTTATCCATTACCATATCACCTTTGATCTTGATCCATATGATTTCTTATGAGTAGTATGTTTAGTTCTTGAGGACATGGGATAAGTCATGTTGTTAGTAGTGAATCTGTGATGAGTTATTATTCAATGGTTTAGTATTTAAGTTGTGGTGCTATTCTTGTAGTGGTGTCATCTGAACGTCGACTACATGATACTTCACCATTTATGGACCTAGGGGAATGCATTGTGTATTTGGCTACTTATCGCGGGGTTGCTGGAGTGACAGAAACCTGAACCCCCGTTAGGACAACTTTGCACAAGGGAGCGTAGGATCTCAGAGTTTACGGCTATGGTTATATTTATATCTTAATTACTTTCCTGTAGTTACGGATGTTTGCAGGGGGTTTAATCACAAGTATGTATTAGTCCTAGGAAGGGCGGTATGTTAGCATAGGTTCACCCACACAACACTTACAAACACCAGAGAAGAGTACTCTGCTATTTGAAGCGAAAGCACTTGACAGAATTCCCATGTGTCCTCGAGACCGTTTGGTCCTTATAAGTATTTCCACCGGCTTGTACTTTGCTAAGAAAGGATTGGGCCACTTGCTCCGTTTGTTCGTTACTTATATTACTTGCTCCTTGTTTTGTTGCCTTGTCAGAAAACCACTAAAAATCCGTTTTTAAGTGTTCACAGGGATTTCCTGCTCCATACCACTGTTCAGCACCTTCTGCTCCTCATTGGGATCGACACTCCTATTTATCGAAAGTGCTACGATACACCCCCTATACTTGTGGGTCATCAAGACTATTTTCTGGCGCCGTTGCCGGGGAGTGAAGCGCTATAGAAGAGTGGAACTCGTAAGGGAAACTTTCACTATGAGTATTGCTCTTGTTACTTTGTTTCCAATATGGATAACGCACTTGGTTTTCTGTTTGGGAAAACTACTACCACAACTAGGGTAGTATATGAACCACCTGCTGTTGAGATAGATCCTTTTAAGATACCTACAAGTATTGTTAATCGTGTTATGGATAATTATTATTTTGGGGATGGAACTGTCCATCCCGGTGATCACTTGCTTTTTATCCATGAATTATGCGGGTTGTTTAAATGTACAGGTATCACAACTGAACAGGTGAAGAACAAGTTACTCTCCATATCCTTGAAAGGGAGAGCTGAAGAATGGTATAAGCTGTTGAAGAATGGACAATCCATGGAATGGGAGGAGATGTCATCCCTCTTTTACTCTAAATTTTATCCTCCCAGTGAGATCCATAAGGATAGAAATCTTATATATAACTTTTGGCCTCTTGATGGAGAGAGTACATGTAAGGTTCCCAACCTTTAATAAGGTAGAGATCCCTGTGTTTACAATGCTAGTCCCAGGATCAATAGCTAGCATCCACAGTTAAGATGTAATATCAAGAAACAAAGGTCATAATACAACTTTATAACCAGGAATAAAATAATTTATTACATCTTACATAGCTCATTTGGCTATCTCATTACAATGCAGCAGAATATAATAATAGCATGGGGTCCTTCATCTTCAAAGTGCCACAGGCAGACATGTTGGTTGTAGACTTGTAATCCTAATCAATAAACTTCTCTAACATCAAACAAACCTGCAACATAATAAGTTACAGCCACAAGGGTCAATACATTTGAATTGTATTGGCAAGTGATACTATGGTAATATAGTGGAGTCTATCATCTATATGCATTTGGCTAAGTGGAGCTTAGGCTTGCTTTGCTCAAAATAGATTTTCCTTATCATTTGAAAACACTAAGTTTTTTGCTTGACAAAATCTTTCCCAAGGCATCTCCCAATAGAAATTGGTGATCCTTTCAATCCCTTGTTCAACCACAAGATTTTAACTTAGAAATTGGGATGAGGAGATTCTTGATAGCTTCCATGTCTTGATTCTCAAATTGTCCTTTACCAGGGACATGGCTAAGTACTTAGATTTTACACTCTACAGAGGTGGTGCACTTTCCCCACAAGACTTGGTTTCACCAAGACAAGATCTTTCAGAAGCCTTCCCTTAGACCAGAATGGACGCGTTCCAACCTATCATCCCCTACCACCAACTGTCCATTTGGCTAAGTTATTGCAACCTATTTGATCCAGGCAGAGCCCATAATGCCAAGTGGCTGCACTTGAAGCTTCTCAACATTTGACATCTCAAATCTCTTTGTTCCTAGGTGGCCATCCACAAGTGAGATACACAAGGTAAACCATAGAAATGGGCCTTGTGAACCACTCAACACAAACCATTCCTTCCATTCCACCCAGGTGATTCATTCACTTAGTTGTTTTATTAAACAAGACACAAGTCCTTGACTTAGAAATATTCCATAGTATGAATATATATTCCACCCTTGTTTTCTACTAGCTAAGCTAAGAATGATAGTAGTAGAAATCTTAACTTAGAATAATTCTACTAAGGTTTCATCTACTAGGATTTCCCATGGCATAGTTTATACTTAGCAAAAATTCCATGCAAGTCCTACTTAGAAATATCACTAATGCATAGTGAAAATAATGGGACAAAAGTATGAAGCATCACTTGCCTTTTTGGTAGAGAATATAAGTTCACTCCTTGATCTTGCAATATTCACACTCTTCAAATCACTACAATTCAATCAAGCAAGCAATATTTCAATCTACCATTCAAGCAACATATCACATATAATAATAGAAACAAAACAATGCATACAAGCATGTCAAACTTTGTTTTATTTACAAAAATGGTTTATAATAGGTTATAAACATTCTAAAACACTTATTGGTCATTTTATAAAGTGGCAAAACTATTTGCAAGAGATTTTACCTATAAACCATTTTCAAACCAAATCATTATTTTATGTGGTTGAAAATGCCTTTATCAAAGTAGCAACCTTTATAGGGTTTACCAAATACATTTTTAAATCATAAAACTTGGTGCTTGGGGTCAGAGAGTTTATTCCAAAACATTTCCCAAAGGTTTCCTTCAAAAAGCATTTTTAACAAATAAATAATATTATTTTTATTTGACTAGAAATGGTTTAAATCAAATGTTTATTCTTTTGCTTCACCAAATATATTTTTGAAATCACAAATTGATTTCTATGGTCAGTAGGTTCAAAACAATCCATTTGCCAAAGGATTTATCTCAAAAATCATTTTAGAACAATTTTTATATTCTAAACATGCATACACAAGTTTCTGCAAAAACAATCAATTTAACAGAAGCATTTTACTAAACAAAGTGCATGGTCAGAAAGTACTTGTCTTGCTGATTCCATTGATATAAAATTTACAAAATTTGGACGTGTGGTTTGAAAGTTATGAATTATTCAAATTGGAACATCAAATAAATAAGTTTCTGGTTTTTAAAACAATCTCAGGCCACGCGTCGTGTTGCTATTGGCCGGTACCACTTCGTGCGGATCGACAGATGCGAGCCGTTGGATCTAAGTGACATCGCATGTCTCATAGGCACTACTTACCCCTTCGGGTTAGTTCTAATCTTAATCGTCAGATCAAGATCGTATGGATCTCACTGCTTTGACCATGAAGCAGCGGCGCTGGCGGCGATGTGTGGCGGCACGCGGTCAGACGGTGGCGGTGTCGACATTACAGGAAGCGAGAGAGCGAAGGGAGATTCTCACCGGGTTCGCCGTGATGTGGGGAAGCTCAAGGTGGTGGTAGCTCGTCGAGGGGCGCATGGTGGTGACAGTGATTGCTCGCCGGAGAGATGCCTGGCGACGGGTTCGTACTGTCGTTGTCGGGGACGTCGCTACAGAGCACGGGAGAGGGAACAGAGGGTGTTGTTATACGCGTAGAAGAGTAGGGAGTACGGGAGCATCAAAGAGAGGGAGCGGAGCGGTCAGAGACTACCTGTAGAGCTCGTCAGAGTTGTAGCACACGGTGGCGCGGTCAGTCGAGGTGGTTGCCGATGATGGGGGGCATGCGCGAGCGGGCTGAGGCCACTGGGAGATGCGTATGGAAGAGGAGAGCAGGCTCGCGTGGTCGAGGAGGCAAGGGGCGGCGAGGTGTGGCCGGAATCGTCGCCGGAAGACGTCGGAGACAGCGGCAATGCAAAGTAAATTAGGGGCAGCCTGGTGGCTCTCTGGCAGCAGAGTTTGAGGGGAAAGGAAGAGGAGAGGGAGGGGATTTATCGGGCGTGATCGCGAGGATTAATCGTCGAGCCATTGCAGCGAATTTACTTTGAGGAGTTAACGGCAGAAAAACGGCCGGGAGGCGTGGTCAGCGCGCGCGGGTGAGGACGATGACGACGTGGCAGTGGGGTCGCTTGGCAGCGAGAGAGAGAAGGAGGAGGTGGGGTCCAACTATCATTCGCTGTGCGGGTGAGCTTCTGAGTAAGAAGAAAACGGTTCGGGGGTGAGAGGCAGTGGGCTGCTAGGCCTTAGTGGGCTGCCAGATGGGTTGGGTTTGTTTTCCATTTTTTTATACTAAACCTTTTTCTTTTCTGTTTTGAATATTCTGATTTGATTTTCATTCAAACAATTCAAGCAACAAATCAATTCAGACCTCAACCAAAATTTGTGTAGATTCATATACTGATTAATAACACATTCCAAAGTCAAATTTAGAATAATTTATTTATTCTTTTTAAGGTCTTTTAATTATTTAAAATAGGCTCTAGTATTAATTAAATAAGAGTTAGTAATATTATTCAATCTCCATTTGAATTTAAATCTCCACCAAACTTTGGGTGAAATTTAATTCTGTTTATTAACATATTTCAAAGTTCAAAATGGAAAAAAGCTTTTATTCTTTTAGGATCTATTAATAATTAAATAAATAATCCATAGTCTTTAATTCAAATAGGTTTTTAATTTATTTTAACAAAATAATATCAAAATCTTTTTAGTAGGTTTCATTTGAAAACTAAAACACTTGGAAATCTTATTTAAAAATCTTTAAGAAATTTTAATGTTTATATTTGAAAGGAAAAAGCCTTTACTTAAATAAAATTGGATATTAATAAATCCTTATTATTTTATTTAAATAAACCTTTATTCTTTTTAACAAATAGAAATAATTTATTTCATTTGTTTGGCCAAGATTTAATTTGGCTCTTTAAAATAATCCGTATTTATATTCCTACCTTTGCTTTATAAAAACCATATCTTTTTATTTAAAGATCCAAAAATAGTGATTCCAATTATTAAAACTTTCTTTATTAATTGTTTATATATATATATATTTTAAATCCCTTTAGGATTTTATTGGATCAAAATAGGTTTTGATGTTTCCAATTGAAATCAAAAAAGTTTCTTCTCACCCTAAAATTCAACAATTGTTTATTTGTTTATTTATTTTTCACATTTAAAAATTTGGAAAATTTTGGGATGTGACAGTACAACTCAAGCTTGGGGGAGATTGAAGTTAGTAATGCTCAAATGTCCTATTCATGAACTCCCTAACAATATTATTCTCAATAACTTTTATGCTAGGCCTTCTCTTCATGATAAAGATTTACTAGGTGCTTCTTGTGCTGGATCATTCACACGTATGAAGTAAGAAGCTAAATGGGAGCTCTTAGACCGTATTCAAGAGAACACTGAAGCTTGGGAGAATGACAAAGGAAGAAAGTCAGGTATAAACTATGATTATGAATGCATCAAATCTTTTATGGGAACTGATAGCTTCCGTGATATTAGTAATGAGTTTGGTCTTGATTCCCAAAGTATTGCCAACTGTTTTAAGGCCTTTGCCTCTTACATTTAAATTCCCAAGAAGAAGTGGAATAAGTACCATGCTCCTTATAAAGATGTTGTTAGTCATGTTCCAGTTAGAAGTACTCAAGTTTGTACTACTAATCATATTGTGCCCGAACCCCATGTTGAGAAAATGCCTTTCCCAGCTAACGTAAAGGAGTATTCTATGATTATTAGTGCAAATAGCAAAGGTACAATGAAAACTGTGGAGCCTGGTAAGCATTTGAGTGATAAACCTGTGGTAGCTATTGTGAAAGACACTATCACTAGAAATATAGAGGATGAGCACATTGTCTTCTGTGAAGACGCTTCTAATATTATCGCTCATCCTAGTAAGGCTAGAAAAGCTAGTGTTCATGTGCTTTCTGTTAAAATTGGTGATCATTGCTACTATAGTTTATGTGATGCTGGTGCTAGTTCTAGTGCTATTCCTTATGAGCTTTACAAGGAAATTATGCATGATCTTGGTCCTTGTGAGCTTAAGAACATTGATGTGGTTATTCACCTTGCTAACAAGGAGACCATTTGCCCCATTGGTATTGTAAGAGACCTGTGGTATCATGCTGATTTTCTAGTGCTTAATTCAGCAGCTAGCAAAATTTGTCCTATCATTTTTGGTAGACCTTTCTTGAACACTTGTGGAGCTATTATTGATTGTAAGAAGGAAAAAGTTTTAACTAAGTTTGATGGAGATTCTTATGAGTTTAAATTTTCCAAATTTGCTAAAGCTCCTTGTGAAAATAGCTTGCCTAATAAAGATTCCAGGATGGAACAACTTGCTTTTATTGATCCAGTCTATGACCTTGGACCTCTTTTTGATGACTGTAAGTATGCTTATTCTGATGATAAAGTTGTTTCCAGTGACAGTTATATTGTCAACTTTATTCAAAGTGCTACTGAAAGTTATTTTGAGAGAGGGAAACATGGTTTTATGCATCTCAATGATGTTAAGTTTCCCCGTTTTATGTTGAAAACTTTAAAGTTGCATCTGTTTTGTCTTCCTATGCTTGTGGCCTTTTGCTTCAACAATTCGTTTTCTCATGATACCCCCAAGCATAGGAAGTGGGTTAGACTCAAGTGTGTTGGTTATTTGCTTCTTGAAGCTCTCTTTCATTTCAGATACATATATCCTATGTGAGCATCTTTGGAAGTTTCAAGCCTAACTTAAAGGCATTAAAGAAAAGTACTTGTTGGGAGATAACCCAAGAGTTTTGTAGAGTCTTTGAAGTTATTACCCCGCTCCTTATCCTTTTTGTTTTGGTTTTTGTGTCAAGTTCAACTACTTTTTTGAAGTAGAGGACTTGTGAAAAGTGGCTATCCTGGGATAGATTTTTGTTCTGCATTGTAAACATTTGTGAGGCCACAAGTATGCTTATTCTGATGATAAAGTTGTTTCCAGTGACAGTTATATTGTCAACTTTATTCAAAGTGCTACTGAAAGTTATTTTGAGAGAGGGAAACATGGTTTTATGCATCTCAATGATGTTAAGTTTCCCCGTTTTATGTTGAAAACTTTAAAGTTGCATCTGTTTTGTCTTCCTATGCTTGTGGCCTTTTGCTTCAACAATTCGTTTTCTCATGATACCCCCAAGCATAGGAAGTGGGTTAGACTCAAGTGTGTTGGTTATTTGCTTCTCGAAGCTCTCTTTCATTTCAGATACATATATCCTATGTGAGCATCTTTGGAAGTTTCAAGTCTAACTTAAAGGCATTAAAGAAAAGCACTTGTTGGGAGATAACCCAAGAGTTTTGTAGAGTCTTTGAAGTTATTACCCCGCTCCTTATCCTTTTTGTTTTGGTTTTTGTGTCAAGTTCAACTACTTTTTTGAAGTAGAGGACTTGTGAAAAGTGGCTATCCTGGGATAGATTTTTGTTCTGCATTGTAAACATTTGTGAGGAAGCTCAGTCCTTTGGATGGAGCTGCATTTTTTTAGCTTGTTCTCCAAGTTGTTACCCAACTTTCATCAGTTCTGCACTTTTTGATTTGAGCAACAGAAGGTCTTCGGAAAAATCAATCTTTACCTGCTGGTCTGTTTTGACAGATTTCTGCCATCATTTGCATTTGCCTCTTACAAAAGCTTTTGTTTTGATGGGTTTTCAGTTGAAGTGTGTACCAAAGGTTTATTGTTTTTGCTTACATAGCTCATTTGGCTATCTCATTACAATGCAGCAGAATATAATAATAGCATGTGGTCCTTCATCTCCAAAGTGCCACAAGCAATCATGTTGGTTGTAGACTTGTAATCCTATTCAACACACTTCACTAACATCAAACAAACCTGCAACATAATAAGTTGCAGCCACAAGGGTCAATACATTTGAATTGTATTGGCAAGTTTCACTTCTATGTAGAAATAAGTGGATCCTATCATTACATGCATATTTGGCTAAGTAGGGTTTAGGCTCTTTTGCAGAAAGCAATATAGTTTTATTTTATATTTTCAAAATAGTTTTGATCTTTTGTCAAATCTTTCTGAACTCCTTGGAAAACTCCAAGTGCTTCTAATCCCTTTTTGTCACCCTCAAGTTTTACTTTGAGAAATTGGAATGTCGAGATCTTCCATAGCTTCAGGCCTTAGTTGCTCAGAGTTGTCCGTAACCGGGGACATGGCTAAGTACTTAGAATTTGATCTTCTGCAGAAGTTGTACACTTCACCCACATGACACAATCTCGTCTTGACGCCACCAGTGGCCGCTGGATAAGTACACACCAAATGGAGTACCGGCAGATGGAGAATGTGACAAAGTCTTTCCATAGAAGTCCTCCCAATACACAATGCTAGCTTGTCTACCAGGCACCAATGTAAGGATATATTTCCAATACACAATTCTAGTTAACCTGAAGATGCCAATGCAAGGGTCTTCCACTATGTAGTTGACTAAGCCAGAGCCCATTTAGCATGTGGATGTACACGGAAGCCACTGTACGAGAAACATGTTCAATCTCTATGTCCCTGGGTGGTTTTCTTCTAGTGCACATACAAAAAGATAGCCATATAAACATGGTTCCCTTTGTTGCCACCTTGTCCAAAATTGAGTATCCTCTTTCCACCCAGGTGGTTCATTGAGTACTTGTTTTATTATATAAAACATATATTTTTCCAACACTTTATATAATCATATCATGTATCCCATCCCAAGTATATAGCAGGGCTAAGCATACTACAACTACAATGTTTTCACTAAGGAAGATATAAGGATATCCTAATAGGATATAGCATATCATAGAAATATAGTAGTCCTATCATGCATGCTACAAAAATCCACTAAGTGTAATGAAAATAATAGGACATGGATGATAGTGTCACTTGCCTTAGTAGTTGGTGGTGTTGGTACACTCTTCACAATAACACACTTGACAATCAACACAATCTATCAAGCAAAACAACCAAGACAAAACATACACAAGATCAACACTTATGGCAACACAAAAATCATGCAAAGTATGCAAACATGCAAGATGACAATTTTTATTGTACAAACTTTTATAACAAGGTTCTGAACATTACTAAGTGATTTATTAACATTTTATATTTTCAAGATTACAAATGCAACCATTTGTGCAATTGTAGCAATTAGCAACATTTTCTAACAGTTGGAAAGGCCATTCTCACTAAATAATTGCCACGGTCTTATTTATACTAGAATAAAATTATATTTCGGTTTTACTGTACAGAGGGTTCAATTTACTACCATTTGCAAAAGGATTCACTTAAAAATAATTTACACAACAATTTTTATACTCAAAATACTCCACAAATGGTTCTGTATAAAACGTGATTTGGTGCACCCCTGCAGGGTCTGGGAAACGTCATGACTTAGGCCCCGCCGACATACCGATGGGTGTATGTTAATTGATCTGGCAAAAAGGGTCGAAGTGCGTGTGGATATCTCATGCTAATCGCGTGTGGATACTTTGGTGCACCCCTGCAGGGTTAAATCTTTTCGAGAAGCCGTGTCCACGGTTATGGACGACTTGGAGCACAGTGCTTGATCATAGACAACTATAACTAAAGTTTATTGTTATAAATTGACTTGTATCCGATATGACTAGTAATCAGCTTCACTATAACAGAATGGCTACATAAAAGTACCAACCACTGCTGGGTTTTGGGGTTATCTCATGTTAATTATATCTGAGTAGTAAGTGTTGCAACTACAATGGAATGGTTAACTAAAACTGCCCACTGCTTATTTTATCAAAATGATTATCTACATCTGACTAGTAATTGCTGCAACGATAACTGAATAAATAAAACTGCCAACTGTGTGAGTTCCTCGGTTGACTTCCTCGTTTGGTATCGAGGGGGAAACACCAGGATGGGTTTGTTTGATGGTAGCATCAGGTTGGATCCGAATAGGTTTTTCTTACCCCTCTCTGATAGCCGCCAGTTGTACCGAGTCTCTATAGGTTGTTAAGTGCATGCTGCCGCTGCCGCTTCAGTCCACCATACCTATGTAGGCGAGGACCGCCGAATTCTAGCCTCGCCGTGTACTGGCCTCAGTACTGACGCTCCTCTTTTTCCTTTGCCCTTTGTCGGCACCCCTTTTGTTTAAGCAGGTTTTGAGATCGACGTCGTTAGCAGGGTTACCCTTCCGGCTTGGCCTGGGCAGGGTTATGTACGCCATTGGTTATTCTTCAGGGCTCTTAGCCCCATTTGCTTCTTGTCCGTAGTCGGACGCCCTATCATTTTCAAGGTGATTTGGATCTTTGTACCGTATATCTGTATTCTTGACTCATTGAGTCGCTGTTGTATATATACCTGTTCTGTGGGTCCCATCGAGGACTGTTGTGTAATGTTATTACTTCGTTTTCCACCCGCACGAAAGTGCCTGGTGGGCACCTTTGAATCGTTTCTATGCGGGTTTTGGCGGGAATCGCTAAAACTTGCATAGGGCCGATTCTGAGGGTGTTACATACCACCCTTAAAAGTTTCCAACTAGATTACATCTTGGCTTACTTGGGATCTTGATGTATCTTCTCTGGGCACTCGTTTGCATAATGGCCTAGTTCTTTGCATTTGAAACACATCACTTGGCTGATATCTTTCTTTTCCTTTGGTATCATTGCCTCTTGTTTGTTTCCTTGGTTCTTCTTTTCTGGGCATTCATTGGCATAGTGTCCCATCTCTTTGCAAGTGTAACATTGCTCTTGGGTAATATCTTTCTTGCTAGGGTTGGGGCATTTCTTCTTCTTCTTGGGTCTCTCCAAAGCTAGGAGTTCTTCTAGTTCATGCTCTTCATATTTCACCACAAAGTTGGGAAATCTTTCTCTCTTCTTGGGGCAATTACTAGAGATATGACCTTCTTCTTCACAAGAGTAGCAACACTTTGTGGTCACTTTGGATTTGGCCTTATGATGCATGGTTTTGACTTTGCCTTCATCCTTCTTGGCAGAAGTTGTTCCTTCATGAGGTTTTACAAACTGTTGATGCACTCTATCTTGTTTCCTTTGTTGAACTATCGAATAGATGGGGCATTGGATAGGGACATGATTGTTTCCTTCTCATAGGAAACAAGTAGCTTGAGATGTGGGGCATTGATTATTTGGATGTTTCTCTTCACAATTGGGGCATTGATCTTCATGCTCTTTGGAAGTGTGATCCTTGTCTCCACAAATATTTCAAGCTTGAGTTCCTTATAGAATATCATCCTTGGCATCCTTGTTGTCACAAACTCCTTGGGAAAGGTTGTCTCCCATGTTGATCATTTGGTTTGTCATCCTTTGCAACAATTGGGTTTGGGATTCCAAAAACTTTTGCATGGTTGGGTCTAACTTATTGTAGTTGGCTAAAATCTGAGTTGTCACTTGGTTCAACTGGGTTTGGGTTGTTATGAGTTCTCTAATGTGCATCTCTTGGTTGTTATTGTTGTTACCATCCTTGATGTTGGTGTCTCTTGGAGTAGTCATCTGTTTGGGTTGGATTGGGACTATAATAGGCAAAAGATTTCTAGGGAAGAAGTCTACTCACACACAACAATTCACACAAGCAATCACAATCAACATTCCACTCAAACAACAAGATTCTAGCATATTTTTAGGCAATAAAATATTTTTGCTACACCACATAAGTTGGTGGGTTTGATCTAAACTAAATATGGTGGTCCAACTATATGGTTCACTTGAGATTATTCCATCCTTCTTTCTTGTTTCTTCTTGAATGAGATCATGGTTTCCTTGGGAAAAATTCTTGTGTCTTGGCTACAAACTCCAAAGATGATGATAATTCTTCTAAGTTGTGTTTCCTTAGTCTTCAAGTCTTGAGTAATGTCTCTTGGCTCACTTGTAATCCTTAGTGATATCCAAGTTGAAGTCCTTGGTGAAAATAAAGTTGAAATCTTTGATGATGTTGAAGTTGAAGTCATTTGAGTTGGTGAAGTCCTTTGCTCAAGTTGAAGTTTTTGCTCATGGTTGAGGCTTTGTCCATCAAGTTTTGAAAAGGAAGAGATGTAGAATCAAAACCAAAAAGGTTGAGGAAAGAGTTTACAAGATTGTTTGTAAATAAGTTTTGGAACAAATATAACTCTTATTTTTCTAAGGGGTTTTGTCCAATCCTAGGGTTACAAACCTACAGGCAACACAGTGCTATGATACCATTTGTAAGGTTCCCAACCTTTAATAAGGTAGATATCCCTATGTTTACAATGCTAGTCCCTGGATCAATAGCTAGCATCCACAGTTAAGATGTAATATCAAGAAACAGAGGTCATAATACAATTTTATAACCTGGAATAAAATAATTCATTACATCTTACATAGCTCATTTGGCTATCTCATTACAATGCAGCAGAATATAATAATAGCATGTGGTCCTTCATCTCCAAAGTGCCACAAGCAATCATGTTGGTTGTAGACTTGTAATCCTATTCAACACACTTCACTAACATCAAACAAACCTGCAACATAATAAGTTGCAGCCACAAGGGTCAATACATTTGAATTGTATTGGCAAGTTTCACTTCTATGTAGAAATAAGTGGATCCTATCATTACATGCATATTTGGCTAAGTAGGGTTTAAGCTCTTTTGCAGAAAGCAATATAGTTTTATTTTATATTTTCAAAATAGTTTTGATCTTTTGTCAAATCTTTCTGAACTCCTTGGAAAACTCCAAGTGCTTCTAATCCCTTTTTGTCACCCTCAAGTTTTACTTTGAGAAATTGGAATGTCGAGATCTTCCATAGCTTCAGGCCTTAGTTGCTCGGAGTTGTCCGTAACCGGGGACATGGCTAAGTACTTAGAATTTGATCTTCTGCAGAAGTTGTACACTTTACCCACATGACACAATCTCGTCTTGACGCCACCAGTGGCCGCTGGATAAGTACACACCAAATGGAGTACCGGCAGATCGAGAATGTGACAAAGTCTTTCCATAGAAGTCCTCCCAATACACAATGCTAGCTTGTCTACCAGGCACCAATGTAAGGATATATTTCCAATACACAATTCTAGTTAACCTGAAGATGCCAATGCAAGGGTCTTCCACTATGTAGTTGACTAAGCCAGAGCCTATTTAGCATGTGGATGTACACGGAAGCCACTGTACGAGAAACATGTTCAATCTCTATGTCCCTAGGTGGTTTTCTTCTAGTGCACATACAAAAAGATAGCCATATAAACATGGTTCCCTTTGTTGCCACCTTGTCCAAAATTGAGTATCCTCTTTCCACCCAGGTGGTTCATTGAGTACTTGTTTTATTATATAAAACATATATTTTTCCAACACTTTATATAATCATATCATGTATCCCATCCCAAGTATATAGCAGGGCTAAGCATACTACAACTACAATGTTTTCACTAAGGAAGATATAAGGATATCCTAATAGGATATAGCATATCATAGAAATATAGTAGTCCTATCATGCATGCTACAAAAATCCACTAAGTGTAATGAAAATAATAGGACATGGATGATAGTGTCACTTGCCTTAGTAGTTGGTGGTGTTGGTACACTCTTCACAATAACACACTTGACAATCAACACAATCTATCAAGCAAAACAACCAAGACAAAACATACACAAGATCAACACTTATGGCAACACAAAAATCATGCAAAGTATGCAAACATGCAAGATGACAATTTTTATTGTACAAACTTTTATAACAAGGTTCTGAACATTACTAAGTGATTTATTAACATTTTATATTTTCAAGATTACAAATGCAACCATTTGTGCAATTGTAGCAATTAGCAACATTTTCTAACAGTTGGAAAGGCCATTCTCACTAAATAATTGCCACGGTCTTATTTATACTAGAATAAAATTATATTTCGGTTTTACTGTACAGAGGGTTCAATTTACTACCATTTGCAAAAGGATTCACTTAAAAATAATTTACACAACAATTTTTATACTCAAAATACTCCACAAATGGTTCTGTATAAAACGTGATTTTAACAGACTCAAAAATACCTAATTATGGTTCCACTGTGTTTTACTCCTTTTTGTGAATCCATAGACATATTATTTGCTAAATTTGGATATACAGAACTAAAGATATAATTTTTATGGTGAAAATGACCAATTAAACCATTTAATTTATAAATCAAATTTTTGTACAGAAATTAAGTAATATTATTGCATAAATGGATTCTACAGAATCTCAGCTTTTCAGGGATACCAAATTTATAATTTTTGGACTTCTAAAACTTTTTCTATGAATTATACGAGTTTGTACTAAAATCTGGAAAAGTCAAACTCGAGAATTGACTGAAATTGACTTTGACCGATCTGACTGAGTTGACTGTTGACTACGCTGATGTCATGATGATGTCAGATTTGACTACAGAAAAAGTTGCTCGGATGGAAAAACTTTCTACATGAAAGTTGTAGATAACAACTAGATTTATCTACTGTTTAAAGGAAATTGTGTTTGGAGCAACGAGGTGGGCGTAAAATGGATTATACCTTCTAAGATCTGAATCTTTGACCGTGTTTTTCTCTCTGCTCGATGAACGAAACAAGGTGAAACCAGCGGGAATGGAACCTTCTTGACGAGGGGAACAACTTCCGTCTTCAAGCCGCCACGATCCGAGGTCGTCTTGAAGGTCTATTTTGGTGGAGAAGATTGGGAAGAATTTTGGACGAAAATGGAGGTATGATGAGTTGAAAACTTTGAACTTTGCTGTAGTGGGGTTTATATAGGAGGGGGGTGGGGGCTGGATTAAAGGAGATTAAAGAGTGAGAGGAATTAGGGGACATTTAGTGCAATTTAGGAGGGCAATTGAGAGTCATTTAGGATCATTAGATTCAAAGAAAATAAAGACCAAGTATTCCCTCATTCATGTACGTGCCTGGTAGTGGTGCCTTCATGACCGATCGGCCTGGTTGGGCCGGCCCATTTTGGCTGGCCTGGCCGGCTTTTTTTTTGTTTTATATTTTTTTCTATTTCTTAATTCTTTCATAACTTTTGATTTAGAGCTCTGAATTTACCGATTCAAATTTCTGCGGGATTGTAAATTCATGGGTAATATTTTAGGACATAAATTTTATATATTTGGAAATATTTATTTTTCTCAATTATTAATTAGTCAATTATTGTACGATTGCGTGTGTGCGATATTGGCCTAGTTGCAGGGCAATATATTTGGAATGACTTGGATTCTTTTCTTATTTGAACTTGATTCTATTTAGTTCCACTTTACATGGATAACCATGAATTAAAGTTTGAAAATATGAGAGGAAAATTTTATAAAATCTTAAAATAGCTCACATAAGCTATGGTGCTTATTTTAAAACGAGACTCTTTGCTTTTATTTTTGGTTCAAAACAAAACAAAGGTTGTTTGAAAAATGTAAATGAAGTAGTTGAGATGTATAGATGGTTTTTGGTTGAGAACATTCTTCAAGATTAAAAATAGATTTTCAAATACAAGAAGTTTGTGAAAAAAGATTTTGAAGGGGAACCTTGCAAATTAAAATTTTGAAGTAGAGGAGATATATGGATAATCTTGATGCTTGATCTTAGGGTTTTTGTTAAATGCTATTTTTATTTTAAGGAGTACCTTTATTTGGGGGAAAACTTTTGTAATAGTTTAAAAGGTTTTAATGTTTCCAATTAGAAGAAAAAAGTTTCTTTTCCCTATAAATTTCAACAATTGTTTCTTTTGTTTATTTATTTTTCACATTTCAAAATTTGGAAAATTTTGGGATGTGACAGGCTACCACCTTTAAAAGAAATCTTGTCCCGAGATTTAGGAAGGCTAGAGGTTACAAGTTGGCTTCAAGACAACTAGGGTACTACCATGTGGCATCCCGCAAAACCACTACTAGAAAATCGCGTTGTTCTTGTGCATTGCATCATCATGACCGCACGCTCATGTCATCATGCCGCATTGTATTTGAGCATCGTCATCATCTTGCATTTGCTTGCACAAAACTATTTGCGGAAAAACCTGTTCTTGTTTTCTAAACGCCCCGTCTTTGTTCAAACGCAAACCCCGGGTCACCGGATTATTTTGTTTTGTTTGCTATCGGTTTGCAAAAGTCTGTTTGGAATAAATAAAACATTTAATTATTTTTAGTGGGGCAGTCGAACGGGCCGATTCGACCCAGTCGACCACCCCCGTACAAAACAGATCGGTCCACCCTAAACTCCTTTTGCACCCAACCTAGTCTACCCACCCAACCAGCCACCTCACCCCCACCAATCTCCTGCTGCCACCTCATCCTCTCTCTTCCCCCCCAACCACTCTCCCGCCACCGTGCCGGCCCCGCGACCCCTATCGGTCCTCCGTCGCCGTCCTTTTGTCTGTCTGAGAGTGGGCCCTGGCGCCGTGTGCTCCTACGGTTGGACCTGCTTGCAGTGCTGCTGCGAGTATGTGGTGGTGTTATTCTAGTGTGGTTTGAGTTGTCCAAAGAACTGTGCCGAGCATAAGGCCACCCTAAGACCGGACAGTACCAGAGATGCCCGAAGAATTCCCGACGCGGCCGTCTGGATGTCAAGATCTTCATCATGGAACATCAAGCACTACCTCATGGAACCCGGAAGACCCCGGTGTCGAACCCGAAGAATCGCCGACAAGGACCGTCCCTACACCAAGATCTGCATCGTTACGGGCTTCGTCGACCAATGCGCGAGGTGGAACCCGATGACGCCGGTATCCCAAGATCTACCACACGGACGCTCCACGGACGCGGAGAAACCCGGAACGCCAAGATCTACTCCCGGAGTCCGAGATCGAGCCCGTCGAACCCTGAACCCTGAGACCGAACCCCGGACCCTGTCGAACCCCGACCCCTCGGACCCCCAAGATCGTCGAACCCTAATGTGTGAACCTTTTCCCGAGCCCCTATTTTATAAATGCTAAATATAAATTGTTGCATATTAAATTGTCATACTTGCATGCATATCTGTGTGTGGTTTGGGGGCCTTATGCCGATTCACCTCATAATTAAATATGGGGCCCATATGCGGGCAAATCTAGCCTTATATTGGCCTCATTTAAATTTGTGTAACGAACCGGTAACTTATTTTGCCTTCCTCAAACAACATTTAATTTGCGGGGTAGTTAAACAACTTGGACCTAATAATTAATTGTCGGGACCCCCGGTTCCGCTTAATATTGCCTAATTGCATCGCCCCTTGCCATGCCATACATCATACATGCATCATGCTCGATCTTTTGCCGTAGTATTAAATAGTGCATCCGGTGTTTCTTCTAGTGTTTTGCTTCTTCGCGGATAAGGCCGTTGAGTTGATGTGAGCTTCGCCCCGATCTTCGGATGAACCTTCAGCAATGTTTTCAGGCGAGCATCTTCCCCTTTCTACCTATCTTACTTTTATAGTATTTATTCCCTCCTGTTGATCTATTGCTGTCTGTGTTGCGATGCTCTAGTTTTCGTACCCGTGATATCCCTTGCAGCCTTATATTGCCTTGGACACATCCTATTACCTGTTGTTTGGTAGATAGTTGGACTTGCGTGTCGTAGTCGCTTGCTCAAGTGCTGTTGCGTGTCGTCAAGTACCACAGTTGTTGGAAGGCTGCCATAAGCTTTATGTTGGAGATGGTTATAACTTTAATTATTGTTTAATAACTAAAATGGAAGTAGGTAATGCAGAGGCACCGGTGGGTGATAGATAATATTTGGTTTCCGACCGCTCACTGGTGTCCCGTAGGACCCCGAGTTCTTGACACCTGTTCCGAGATCGAGCGCGCTAACCACATGTGGGATGTGTGGGCACCCCATCGATTTAGTACCTGATTCCAAGTATTGTACTGGGGGCCACAACTAGTTTGAGGTTTTATTACTATTCTGTACTTATGCCATGTTTTACTGCTTTATTTAAATTGTGCGATGGATAGCACACTGTACTGTTTAGGATCGTGACCCGTTTTCGCTGTATCGATAAGCCCGAGAGTTTCGGGTTCCCAGTCGTTTACAGCCGGCTCCACAAACCCTAAGTCCGTCTCGGAGACCGGCCGACTTCGTTGCGGGTTCGACTTAGTGGGGTGGCCCCCATGTACTTACTTTGGGTCTGGGAAACGTCATGACTTAGGCCCCGCCGACATACCGATGGGTGTATGTTAATTGATCTGGCAAAAAGGGTCGAAGTGCGTGTGGATATCTCATGCTAATCGCGTGTGGATACTTTGGTGCACCCCTGCAGGGTTAAATCTTTTCGAGAAGCCGTGTCCGCGGTTATGGACGACTTGGAGCACAGTGCTTGATCATAGACAACTATAACTAAAGTTTATTGTTATAAATTGACTTGTATCCGATATGACTAGTAATCAGCTTCACTATAACAGAATGGCTACATAAAAGTACCAACCACTGCTGGGTTTTGGGGTTATCTCATGTTAATTATATCTGAGTAGTAAGTGTTGCAACTACAATGGAATGGTTAACTAAAACTGCCCACTGCTTATTTTATTAAAATGATTATCTACATCTGACTAGTAATTGCTGCAACGATAACTGAATAAATAAAACTGCCAACTGTGTGAGTTCCTCGGTTGACTTCCTCGTTTGGTATCGAGGGGGAAACACCAGGATGGGTTTGTTTGATGGTAGCATCAGGTTGGATCCGAATAGGTTTTTCTTACCCCTCTCTGATAGCCGCCAGTTGTACCGAGTCTCTATAGGTTGTTAAGTGCATGCTGCCGCTGCCGCTTCAGTCCACCATACCTATGTAGGCGAGGACCGCCGAATTCTAGCCTCGCCGTGTACTGGCCTCAGTACTGACGCTCCTCTTTTTCCTTTGCCCTTTGTCGGCACCCCTTTTGTTTAAGCAGGTTTTGAGATCGACGTCGTTAGCAGGGTTACCCTTCCGGCTTGGCCTGGGCAGGGTTATGTACGCCATTGGTTATTCTTCAGGGCTCTTAGCCCCATTTGCTTCTTGTCCGTAGTCGGACGCCCTATCATTTTCAAGGTGATTTGGATCTTTGTACCATATATCTGTATTCTTGACCCATTGAGTCGCTGTTGTATATATACCTGTTCTGTGGGTCCCATCGAGGACTGTTGTGTAATGTTATTACTTCGTTTTCCACCCGCACGAAAGTGCCTGGTGGGCACCTTTGAATCGTTTCTATGCGGGTTTTGGCGGGAATCGCTAAAACTTGCATAGGGCCGATTCTGAGGGTGTTACAGAGTGGTATCAGAGCTCAGCAGTTGCGATACCCCACAAGTCCAGCCTGTAGGATAACCTAGCTAACGGCCGAAGTAGAGTGTCAAAACTATTTTTGCAAAATCGGTTGGATAGTTCTGATTAGGTCTGATTTTACTCCTTACCCCTCTGCTATTCTCCTCTTATCTCGACGTGTTTTGAATCCGCTCTCTTCTCTCTCTTCGAGTCCAGGATTTCTCGTGGTTGGGTTCCGTCGTACCTTCAGGGTTTCGCTTCCTCCTTTGATAACGGTGTTCTACCATCCGGTGTTCATGCTGCCTGAGTGATCCTTTATCTGTGGTACCATTCTTTGTTCTTGTTTGGGCCTCTCAGTGTTTTCCGACGCGACGACATCATCTACGCCAAATCCGATGCAGAGTCTGCATCACTCCCTTGTTTCCGAACCTCGCTTGTCGAGATCTTCAGTCTGAATCCTGAGGGTTGGTTGCATAATCTATCTGTTCATGTACAGAGTAATGCTTCGAGTGCGGGATGGAGTCGCGACCATACCACTACTCTTATCATTTGCTTTGTATATTGAATGGTGGATCGATGCAATTTTACTCCGTCCACGGAAGCTAGAGGTGGCTTTATTTGTGGATACCTCTACCTTCGCCCTTTGTTCCCGGAGTGTTCTCTGACGATCACGGACAACGACCTCTTGTTAGTGGTGTCGCGAGGATCTACACGAAGCGAGAAGACGCAGATCGCCGACCTTCCTTTCCGGTACCATGAGGCGGATCTCGAGGGCGAGATCCATTGTTAGTGGTGTCGAATTGTGGCATCCCGCAAAACCACTACTAGAAAATCGCGTTGTTCTTGTGCATTGCATCATCATGACCGCACGCTCATGTCATCATGCCGCATTGCATTTGAGCATCGTCATCATCTTGCATTTGCTTGCACAAAACTATTTGCGGAAAAACCTGTTCTTGTTTTCTAAACGCCCCGTCTTTGTTCAAACGCAAACCCCGGGTCACCGGATTATTTTGTTTTGTTTGCTATCGGTTTGCAAAAGTCTGTTTGGAATAAATAAAACATTTAATTATTTTTAGTGGGGCAGTCGAACGGGCCGATTCGACCCAGTCGACCACCCCCGTACAAAACAGATCGGTCCACCCTAAACTCCTTTTGCACCCAACCTAGTCTACCCACCCAACCAGCCACCTCACCCCCACCAATCTCCTGCTGCCACCTCATCCTCTCTCTTCCCCCCCAACCACTCTCCCGCCACCGTGCCGGCCCCGCGACCCCTATCGGTCCTCCGTCGCCGTCCTTTTGTCTGTCTGAGAGTGGGCCCTGGCGCCGTGTGCTCCTACGGTTGGACCTGCTTGCAGTGCTGCTGCGAGTATGTGGTGGTGTTATTCTAATGTGGTTTGAGTTGTCCAAAGAACTGTGCCGGGCATAAGGCCACCCTAAGACCGGACAGTACCAGAGATGCCCGAAGAATTCCCGACGCGGCCGTCTGGATGTCAAGATCTTCATCATGGAACATCAAGCACTACCTCATGGAACCCGGAAGACCCCGGTGTCGAACCCGAAGAATCGCCGACAAGGACCGTCCCTACACCAAGATCTGCATCGTTACGGGCTTCGTCGACCAATGCGCGAGGTGGAACCCGATGACGCCGGTATCCCAAGATCTACCACACGGACGCTCCACGGACGCGGAGAAACCCGGAACGCCAAGATCTACTCCCGGAGTCCGAGATCGAGCCCGTCGAACCCTGAACCCTGAGACCGAACCCCGGACCCTGTCGAACCCCGACCCCTCGGACCCCCAAGATCGTCGAACCCTAATGTGTGAACCTTTTCCCGAGCCCCTATTTTATAAATGCTAAATATAAATTGTTGCATATTAAATTGTCATACTTGCATGCATATCTGTGTGTGGTTTGGGGGCCTTATGCCGATTCACCTCATAATTAAATATGGGGCCCATATGCGGGCAAATCTAGCCTTATATTGGCCTCATTTAAATTTGTGTAACGAACCGGTAACTTATTTTGCCTTGCTCAAACAACATTTAATTTGCGGGGTAGTTAAACAACTTGGACCTAATAATTAATTGTCGGGACCCCCGGTTCCGCTTAATATTGCCTAATTGCATCGCCCCTTGCCATGCCATACATCATACATGCATCATGCTCGATCTTTTGCCGTAGTATTAAATAGTGCATCCGGTGTTTCTTCTAGTGTTTTGCTTCTTCGCGGATAAGGCCGTTGAGTTGATGTGAGCTTCGCCCCGATCTTCGGATGAACCTTCAGCAATGTTTTCAGGCGAGCATCTTCCCCTTTCTACCTATCTTACTTTTATAGTATTTATTCCCTCCTGTTGATCTATTGCTGTCTGTGTTGCGATGCTCTAGTTTTCGTACCCGTGATATCCCTTGCAGCCTTATATTGCCTTGGACACATCCTATTACCTGTTGTTTGGTAGATAGTTGGACTTGCGTGTCGTAGTCGCTTGCTCAAGTGCTGTTGCGTGTCGTCAAGTACCACAGTTGTTGGAAGGCTGCCATAAGCTTTATGTTGGAGATGGTTATAACTTTAATTATTGTTTAATAACTAAAATGGAAGTAGGTAATGCAGAGGCACCGGTGGGTGATAGATAATATTTGGTTTCCGACCGCTCACTGGTGTCCCGTAGGACCCCGAGTTCTTGACACCTGTTCCGAGATCGAGCGCGCTAACCACATGTGGGATGTGTGGGCACCCCATCGATTTAGTACCTGATTCCAAGTATTGTACTGGGGGCCACAACTAGTTTGAGGTTTTATTACTATTCTGTACTTATGCCATGTTTTACTGCTTTATTTAAATTGTGCGATGGATAGCACACTGTACTGTTTAGGATCGTGACCCGTTTTCGCTGTATCGATAAGCCCGAGAGTTTCGGGTTCCCAGTCGTTTACAGCCGGCTCCACAAACCCTAAGTCCGTCTCGGAGACCGGCCGACTTCGTTGCGGGTTCGACTTAGTGGGGTGGCCCCCATGTACTTACTTTGGGTCTGGGAAACGTCATGACTTAGGCCCCGCCGACATACCGATGGGTGTATGTTAATTGATCTGGCAAAAAGGGTCGAAGTGCGTGTGGATATCTCATGCTAATCGCGTGTGGATACTTTGGTGCACCCCTGCAGGGTTAAATCTTTTCGAGAAGCCGTGTCCGCGGTTATGGACGACTTGGAGCACAGTGCTTGATCATAGACAACTATAACTAAAGTTTATTGTTATAAATTGACTTGTATCCGATATGACTAGTAATCAGCTTCACTATAACAGAATGGCTACATAAAAGTACCAACCACTGCTGGGTTTTGGGGTTATCTCATGTTAATTATATCTGAGTAGTAAGTGTTGCAACTACAATGGAATGGTTAACTAAAACTGCCCACTGCTTATTTTATCAAAATGATTATCTACATCTGACTAGTAATTGCTGCAACGATAACTGAATAAATAAAACTGCCAACTGTGTGAGTTCCTCGGTTGACTTCCTCGTTTGGTATCGAGGGGGAAACACCAGGATGGGTTTGTTTGATGGTAGCATCAGGTTGGATCCGAATAGGTTTTTCTTACCCCTCTCTGATAGCCGCCAGTTGTACCGAGTCTCTATAGGTTGTTAAGTGCATGCTGCCGCTGCCGCTTCAGTCCACCATACCTATGTAGGCGAGGACCGCCGAATTCTAGCCTCGCCGTGTACTGGCCTCAGTACTGACGCTCCTCTTTTTCCTTTGCCCTTTGTCGGCACCCCTTTTGTTTAAGCAGGTTTTGAGATCGACGTCGTTAGCAGGGTTACCCTTCCGGCTTGGCCTGGGCAGGGTTATGTACGCCATTGGTTATTCTTCAGGGCTCTTAGCCCCATTTGCTTCTTGTCCGTAGTCGGACGCCCTATCATTTTCAAGGTGATTTGGATCTTTGTACCGTATATCTGTATTCTTGACTCATTGAGTCGCTGTTGTATATATACCTGTTCTGTGGGTCCCATCGAGGACTGTTGTGTAATGTTATTACTTCGTTTTCCACCCGCACGAAAGTGCCTGGTGGGCACCTTTGAATCGTTTCTATGCGGGTTTTGGCGGGAATCGCTAAAACTTGCATAGGGCCGATTCTGAGGGTGTTACATACCACCCTTAAAAGTTTCCAACTAGATTACATCTTGGCTTACTTGGGATCTTGATGTATCTTCTCTGGGCACTCGTTTGCATAATGGCCTAGTTCTTTGCATTTGAAACACATCACTTGGCTGATATCTTTCTTTTCCTTTGGTATCATTGCCTCTTGTTTGTTTCCTTGGTTCTTCTTTTCTGGGCATTCATTGGCATAGTGTCCCATCTCTTTGCAAGTGTAACATTGCTCTTGGGTAATATCTTTCTTGCTAGGGTTGGGGCATTTCTTCTTCTTCTTGGGTCTCTCCAAAGCTAGGAGTTCTTCTAGTTCATGCTCTTCATATTTCACCACAAAGTTGGGAAATCTTTCTCTCTTCTTGGGGCAATTACTAGAGATATGACCTTCTTCTTCACAAGAGTAGCAACACTTTGTGGTCACTTTGGATTTGGCCTTATGATGCATGGTTTTGACTTTGCCTTCATCCTTCTTGGCAGAAGTTGTTCCTTCATGAGGTTTTACAAACTGTTGATGCACTCTATCTTGTTTCCTTTGTTGAACTATCGAATAGATGGGGCATTGGATAGGGACATGATTGTTTCCTTCTCATAGGAAACAAGTAGCTTGAGATGTGGGGCATTGATTATTTGGATGTTTCTCTTCACAATTGGGGCATTGATCTTCATGCTCTTTGGAAGTGTGATCCTTGTCTCCACAAATATTTCAAGCTTGAGTTCCTTATAGAATATCATCCTTGGCATCCTTGTTGTCACAAACTCCTTGGGAAAGGTTGTCTCCCATGTTGATCATTTGGTTTGTCATCCTTTGCAACAATTGGGTTTGGGATTCCAAAAACTTTTGCATGGTTGGGTCTAACTTATTGTAGTTGGCTAAAATCTGAGTTGTCACTTGGTTCAACTGGGTTTGGGTTGTTATGAGTTCTCTAATGTGCATCTCTTGGTTGTTATTGTTGTTACCATCCTTGATGTTGGTGTCTCTTGGAGTAGTCATCTGTTTGGGTTGGATTGGGACTATAATAGGCAAAAGATTTCTAGGGAAGAAGTCTACTCACACACAACAATTCACACAAGCAATCACAATCAACATTCCACTCAAACAACAAGATTCTAGCATATTTTTAGGCAATAAAATATTTTTGCTACACCACATAAGTTGGTGGGTTTGATCTAAACTAAATATGGTGGTCCAACTATATGGTTCACTTGAGATTATTCCATCCTTCTTTCTTGTTTCTTCTTGAATGAGATCATGGTTTCCTTGGGAAAAATTCTTGTGTCTTGGCTACAAACTCCAAAGATGATGATAATTCTTCTAAGTTGTGTTTCCTTAGTCTTCAAGTCTTGAGTAATGTCTCTTGGCTCACTTGTAATCCTTAGTGATATCCAAGTTGAAGTCCTTGGTGAAAATAAAGTTGAAATCTTTGATGATGTTGAAGTTGAAGTCATTTGAGTTGGTGAAGTCCTTTGCTCAAGTTGAAGTTTTTGCTCATGGTTGAGGCTTTGTCCATCAAGTTTTGAAAAGGAAGAGATGTAGAATCAAAACCAAAAAGGTTGAGGAAAGAGTTTACAAGATTGTTTGTAAATAAGTTTTGGAACAAATATAACTCTTATTTTTCTAAGGGGTTTTGTCCAATCCTAGGGTTACAAACCTACAGGCAACACAGTGCTCTGATACCATTTGTAAGGTTCCCAACCTTTAATAAGGTAGATATCCCTATGTTTACAATGCTAGTCCCTGGATCAATAGCTAGCATCCACAGTTAAGATGTAATATCAAGAAACAGAGGTCATAATACAATTTTATAACCTGGAATAAAATAATTCATTACATCTTACATAGCTCATTTGGCTATCTCATTACAATGCAGCAGAATATAATAATAGCATGTGGTCCTTCATCTCCAAAGTGCCACAAGCAATCATGTTGGTTGTAGACTTGTAATCCTATTCAACACACTTCACTAACATCAAACAAACCTGCAACATAATAAGTTGCAGCCACAAGGGTCAATACATTTGAATTGTATTGGCAAGTTTCACTTCTATGTAGAAATAAGTGGATCCTATCATTACATGCATATTTGGCTAAGTAGGGTTTAAGCTCTTTTGCAGAAAGCAATATAGTTTTATTTTATATTTTCAAAATAGTTTTGATCTTTTGTCAAATCTTTCTGAACTCCTTGGAAAACTCCAAGTGCTTCTAATCCCTTTTTGTCACCCTCAAGTTTTACTTTGAGAAATTGGAATGTCGAGATCTTCCATAGCTTCAGGCCTTAGTTGCTCGGAGTTGTCCGTAACCGGGGACATGGCTAAGTACTTAGAATTTGATCTTCTGCAGAAGTTGTACACTTTACCCACATGACACAATCTCGTCTTGACGCCACCAGTGGCCGCTGGATAAGTACACACCAAATGGAGTACCGGCAGATCGAGAATGTGACAAAGTCTTTCCATATAAGTCCTCCCAATACACAATGCTAGCTTGTCTACCAGGCACCAATGTAAGGATATATTTCCAATACACAATTCTAGTTAACCTGAAGATGCCAATGCAAGGGTCTTCCACTATGTAGTTGACTAAGCCAGAGCCTATTTAGCATGTGGATGTACACGGAAGCCACTGTACGAGAAACATGTTCAATCTCTATGTCCCTAGGTGGTTTTCTTCTAGTGCACATACAAAAAGATAGCCATATAAACATGGTTCCCTTTGTTGCCACCTTGTCCAAAATTGAGTATCCTCTTTCCACCCAGGTGGTTCATTGAGTACTTGTTTTATTATATAAAACATATATTTTTCCAACACTTTATATAATCATATCATGTATCCCATCCCAAGTATATAGCAGGGCTAAGCATACTACAACTACAATGTTTTCACTAAGGAAGATATAAGGATATCCTAATAGGATATAGCATATCATAGAAATATAGTAGTCCTATCATGCATGCTACAAAAATCCACTAAGTGTAATGAAAATAATAGGACATGGATGATAGTGTCACTTGCCTTAGTAGTTGGTGGTGTTGGTACACTCTTCACAATAACACACTTGACAATCAACACAATCTATCAAGCAAAACAACCAAGACAAAACATACACAAGATCAACACTTATGGCAACACAAAAATCATGCAAAGTATGCAAACATGCAAGATGACAATTTTTATTGTACAAACTTTTATAACAAGGTTCTGAACATTACTAAGTGATTTATTAACATTTTATATTTTCAAGATTACAAATGCAACCATTTGTGCAATTGTAGCAATTAGCAACATTTTCTAACAGTTGGAAAGGCCATTCTCACTAAATAATTGCCACGGTCTTATTTATACTAGAATAAAATTATATTTCGGTTTTACTGTACAGAGGGTTCAATTTACTACCATTTGCAAAAGGATTCACTTAAAAATAATTTACACAACAATTTTTATACTCAAAATACTCCACAAATGGTTCTGTATAAAACGTGATTTTAACAGACTCAAAAATACCTAATTATGGTTCCACTGTGTTTTACTCCTTTTTGTGAATCCATAGACATATTATTTGCTAAATTTGGATATACAGAACTAAAGATATAATTTTTATGGTGAAAATGACCAATTAAACCATTTAATTTATAAATCAAATTTTTGTACAGAAATTAAGTAATATTATTGCATAAATGGATTCTACAGAATCTCAGCTTTTCAGGGATACCAAATTTATAATTTTTGGACTTTTAAAACTTTTTCTATGAATTATACGAGTTTGTACTAAAATCTGGAAAAGTCAAACTCGAGAATTGACTGAAATTGACTTTGACCGATCTGACTGAGTTGACTGTTGACTACGCTGATGTCATGATGATGTCAGATTTGACTACAGAAAAAGTTGCTCGGATGGAAAAACTTTCTACATGAAAGTTGTAGATAACAACTAGATTTATCTACTGTTTAAAGGAAATTGTGTTTGGAGCAACGAGGTGGGCGTAAAATGGATTATACCTTCTAAGATCTGAATCTTTGACCGTGTTTTTCTCTCTGCTCGATGAACGAAACAAGGTGAAACCAGCGGGAATGGAACCTTCTTGACGAGGGGAACAACTTCCGTCTTCAAGCCGCCACGATCCGAGGTCGTCTTGAAGGTCTATTTTGGTGGAGAAGATTGGGAAGAATTTTGGACGAAAATGGAGGTATGATGAGTTGAAAACTTTGAACTTTGCTGTAGTGGGGTTTATATAGGAGGGGGGTGGGGGCTGGATTAAAGGAGATTAAAGAGTGAGAGGAATTAGGGGACATTTAGTGCAATTTAGGAGGGCAATTGAGAGTCATTTAGGATCATTAGATTCAAAGAAAATAAAGACCAAGTATTCTCTCATTCATGTACGTGCCTGGTAGTGGTGCCTTCATGACCGATCGGCCTGGTTGGGCCGGTCCATTTTGGCTGGCCTGGCCGGCTTTTTTTTTGTTTTATATTTTTTTTCTATTTCTTAATTCTTTCATAACTTTTGATTTAGAGCTCTGAATTTACCGATTCAAATTTCTGCGGGTTTGTAAATTCATGGGTAATATTTTAGGACATAAATTTTATATATTTGGAAATATTTATTTTTCTCAATTATTAATTAGTCAATTATTGTACAATTGCGTGTGTGCGATATTGGCCTAGTTGCAGGGCAATATATTTGGAATGACTTGGATTCTTTTCTTATTTGAACTTGATTCGATTTAGTTCCACTTTACATGGATAACCATGAATTAAAGTTTGAAAATATGAGAGGAAAATTTTATAAAATCTTAAAATAGCTCACATAAGCTATGGTGCTTATTTTAAAACGATACTCTTTGCTTTTATTTTTAGTTCAAAACAAAAGAAAGGTTGTTTGAAAAATGTAAATGAAGTAGTTGAGATGTATAGATGGTTTTTTTGGTTGAGAACATTCTTCAAGATTAAAAATAGATTTTCAAATACAAGAAGTTTGTGAAAAAGATTTTGAAGGGGAACCTTGCAAATTAAAATTTTGAAGTAGAGGAGATATATGGATAATCTTGATGCTTGATCTTAGGGTTTTTGTTAAATGCTATTTTTATTTTAAGGAGTACCTTTATTTGGGGGAAAACTTTTGTAATAGTTTAAAAGGTTTTAATGTTTCCAATTAGAAGCAAAAAGTTTCTTTTCCCTAAAAATTTCAACAATTGTTTCTTTTGTTTATTTATTTTTCACATTTCAAAATTTGGAAAATTTTGGGATGTGACATTAGGGGAGTTGATACGCCCAATTTGCATCACCATTCTATATCATAATTTACCTCTATTCATTGATATTTGTCTTATTATGAGGTATTACTTATGGCTTTTCATATGTTTATGCATGTTGGATGATTCTTGGAGGATGGACTGCCGGATTCTGCATTCTGATGGAAAAGAAGGCGTTTCGGTGCAATTTCACGAAGATCAGAAAAATACCAGAAATATATGGAAACATATTATTTTACCAGAAGACGAAGGATTCCAGAAGGAGGGACGATGTGGGGCCTTAGGGGGCCCACACCCCCTAGGCGCGGGCCCACCTGACCCCGCGCCTAGGGCAGATGTGGCCCACCTGCGCGGCCTCCGACTCCGCCCCTTCGCTTATATCTTCCCTTCGAAACCCTAAGGCTCGGGGAGCGACCACAGATAGATTTCCGCCGCCCCTGGGGGAGGAAAACACCGAGAGAGATAGATCTCTCCGGCAGACAGATTTCTAACAGGGGAATTCCTTCCCGGAGAGGGTTGACCGTCGCCATCAACACTGTTATCAAGCTAGGATTCATCGGGATCATCATCATCATCCACACCATCATCTCCACTAGCACCATCATCACCACTTCGTCCCGCTGTAACAATTGTGTTAGATATTGCTTTAGTTCTTAGGGGAAACTTTCCCGGTGTTGATTACTATTGTAGTTGATGGTTGTGAGTGGAACCATTGTATTATTGTTTATGTTCAGATTGTTATCCATTACCATATCACCTTTGATCTTGATCCATATGATGTCTTGTGAGTAGTCCGTTTAGTTCTTGAGGACATGGGATAAGACATGTTGTTAGTAGTGAATCTGTGATGAGTTATGATTCAATGGTTTAGTATTTAAGTTGTGGTGCC
Source organism: Avena sativa (assembly GCA_916181665.1). Lineage (NCBI taxonomy): Eukaryota > Viridiplantae > Streptophyta > Magnoliopsida > Poales > Poaceae > Avena > Avena sativa. The sequence continues at coordinate 84,778,830 of OV702296.1, forward strand.
ATTCTTCTAGTGGTGTCATGTGAATGTCGACTACATGACTACTAATCGCAGGGTTGCCAGAGTGACAGAATCCTGAACCCCCATTAGGACACCTTTGCACAAGGGAGCGTAGGATCTCAGAGTTTAAGGCTATGATTAGATTTATATCTTAATTACTTTCCTGTAGTTATAGATGTTTGCAGGGGGTTTAATCACAAGTATGTATTAGTCCTAGGAAGGGCGCTATGTTAGCACAGGTTCACCCACACAACACTTACAAACACTAGAGAAGAGTACTCAGATGTTTGAAGCGAAAGCACTTGACAGAATTCCCATGTGTCCTCGAGAACGTTTGGTCCTTATAAGTATTTCCACTAGCTTGTCCTATGCTAAGAAAGGATTGGGCCACTTACTCCGTTTGTTTGTTACTTATGTTACTTGCTCCTTGTTTTGTTGCCTTGTTAGAAAACCACTAAAAATCCATTTGCTAAGTGTTCACAGGGATTTCCTGCTCCATACCACTATTCAACACCTTCTGCTCCTCGTTGGGATGGACACTCCTATTTATCGAAAGTACTAAGATACACCCCCTATACTTGTGGGTCATCAGATGTCTCATGATTAGTTTGTTTAGTTTGAGGACATGGGAGAAGTCATGTTGTTAGTAGTGGAATTGTGTTGAGTAATATTCAATGGTTTGATATTTAAGTTGTGGTGCTATTCTTCTAGTGGTGTCATGTGAACGTCGAATACATGATACTTCACCATTTATGGGCCTAGGGGAATGCATTGTGTATTTGTCTACTAATTGTGGGGATACCGGAGTGACAGAAACCTGAACCCCCGTTAGGAAACCTTTGCACAAGGGAGTGTAGGATATCAGAGTTTAATGCTGTGGTTAGGTTTTTATCTTAATTACTTTCTTCTAGTTTCATATGCTTGCAAGGGGTTTAATCACAAGTATGTATTAGTCCAAGTAAGGTTAGTACATTAGCATAGGTTCACCAACACAACACTTATCCAACCAAAGAAGATTAATCAACTATATGAAGTGAAATCACTTGACATTATTCCCATGTGTCCTCGAGAACGTTTGGTCCTCATAAGTAATACAACCGGCTTGTCCTTTGCTGAAGAAAGGATTGGGCCACTCTCTGCAATTATTATTATTGTATTTATTTCTTTCACTTTATTTCTTTGCATTATAAAAAAACCCTAAAAATCCATTTGCTAAGTATTTATAGCGAATTCCTGATCCAAACCACTAGTCAACACCTTCTGCTCCTCATTGGGATCGACATTCCTATTTATCGAAAGTACTACGATACACCCCCTATACTTGTGGGTCATCAAGACTATTTTCTGGCGTCGTTGTCGGGGTGTGAAGCGCTATTGAAGAGTGGAACTGGTAAAGGAAACCTCTACTGTGAGTGTTGCTTTTATTTCTGTTTCTTACTTTGTTTCCAATATGGATAACCCACTTGGTTTCCTATTTGGGAAATCTACTACCACTGCTAGGGTAATATATGAACCACCACCTCCTGAGATAGATCCTTTTAACATATCTACAAGAATTGTTGATCGTGTTATGGATAATTATTATTTTTGGAGATGGAACTGTCCATCCTGGTGATCACTTGCTTTTGTCTATGAATTATGCGGGTTGTTTAAGTTTGTAGGTATCACAACGGAACAAGTTAAGAAAAAGTTACGCTCTATATCATTGAAAGGAAGAGCTAAAGAATGGTATAAGCTATTGAAGAATCATCAAGCTATGGAATGGGAGGAAATTGAACCTCTCTTTTATTCTAAGTTCTATCCTCCTAGTGATATTCATAAAGACCGGAATAAAATATATAACTTTTGGCCTCGTGATGGAGAATACAGCCCAAGCTTGGGGGAGAATGAAGTTACTAATGCTCAAATGTCGTATTCATGAGCTCCCTAATAATATTATTATAAATAACTTTTATGCAAGGCTTTCTCTTCATGATAAAGAGTTATTAGATACTTCTTTTGTTGGATCATTCATACGTATGAAGGAAGAAGCTAAATGGGATCTTCTAGACCGTATTCAAGAAAATATTGAAGCATGGGAGAATGACAAAGGAAGAAAGTCAGGTATAAATTATGATTATGAATTTATTAAACCTTTTATGGGAACTAATGACTTTCATGATATATTTTTTGAGAAACACAGTACAAATGCAGATGCTCACAATCGTACATACACTCACCCCCTATGAACACACACATGCACACCCTACCCCTATGAGAACCTTCGAGAGACTGAGCCGGTGCTGGCGGGTCTTGAGATTGACGAAGTCACCGCAGGCGCCTCTCTATCGACGGGAACGTCGCCTCCCACTGAAAGAATATTCCGCATATATGAGACACCAAAGCGTCAAACCTGGTATTTGAACTCTGGTGGGCTAGGGGTACCACTGCCCTCCTAACCATCCAACCACGGGTTGGTTCTCAATGACTTTCATAATATTAGTACTGAGTATGGTCTTGATTCTCAAGTTCAAGAAAATTGTTTTAAGGCCTTTGCCTCTTATATTGAAATTCCCAAAAAGGAGTGGTACAAGTACCATGCACCTTATAAATATATTATTAATCATGTTCCTGCTAGAAACACTAAAGTTTGTATTGTTGATCATATTTTGCCTGAACCTAGTATTAAGAAAATACCATTTCCTTCTAAGGTAAAGGAACATTCTATTATAGATAATGTGGTTAGCAAAAGTACGAAGAAAGATGTAGAACCTGATTAACAGATAAATATTAAACCAGTAGTAGACATTGTGAAAGACCTTGTCACTAAGAATGTAGAAGATGGGCACATTATCTTTTGTGAAGATGCTTATAATATTGTCTCACATCCTAGTAATACTAGGAAAGGTAGTGTCCCTGTGCTTTCTGTTAGGATTGGTGATCATTGCTATTATGGGTTATGTGATATTGGTGCAAGTTCTCGTGCTATTCCTTATGAGCTTTACAGAGAAATTTGAAGGGTTTCGTAGGATAGTAAATCAAAAAAATTCTACGGATGCGAACGGGGAAGCCAAGATCTAATCTAGGAGATGCAAACAACGAAGGGGGATAGATGAGATCTTCATACCCTTGAAGAAATCGCACAGCAGAACGTTCAACGGAACGTGGTTGATGTAGTCGTACTAGCCTTCTCCTCCTCGCGATCCGATCCGATCCAACGCCGCAAGTGGCGACGCCTCCGAGAGATGCACACGTACAGCACCTCGACGTCTCCTCCTTCCTCGGTCCAGCAAGTGGGGTGGAGAGATAGATTGGATCTACAACACGACGGCATGGTGCAAAGGTGGAGAGTTTCTGCGGCAGGGCTTCGCCTACGCGCAGTCGGGAGAGAGAGAGAGGAGGGCAGCAACTAGGCGGCTAGGGTTTGAGGAGGTGTGGGGCGAGGGTGCGCCCCTTCCCTCTTTATATAGAGGGCTGGCCGGCTGCCCTTGCCCCTCCTCCAAACCCTAGGGCCGGCGGCCACATGGGGTGGAGTGGGGGGGCAAGTTTCCCCCCCCCCCCTTCTAGAAGCTCTCCCTAGGGTTTCCCCTAGGGCTTGGCCGGCTGGGCCTATGGGGCCTTGTGGCCCTGGCCCAATGCGGCCAGGGCACTCCCTCGTAGGCCCACGCCCCCTCCCGACAAGTGGGCCACGTTGGTCCCACTCCGGAAGCTTCTAGAACCTTCCGGTACAATACCGAACATTCCAAAACAATTCCAAAATCCAAAAACTACTTTCCCTTATATGAATTTTATTATCCGGACCATTCCAGAACCTCTCATGATGTCCTGGATCTCATCCGAGACTCCGAACAAAAACTCATAAACCAATTATCCATTCTATCCTAGCATCGAGACACGTTAAGTGTGTGACCCTACGCGTTCGAGAATATGCAGACATGATCTTCTATCAATAATCAACGGCGGGGTCTGGAAACCCATATTGACTCCCACATATTCATCGATGATCATATCGGATGAACTACGATGCCAGGATTCAATTAATCCCATATATATTCCCTTCGTCGCGCGATATTTTACATGCCCGAGATTCGATCGTCGGTATCGGCATACCTAGTTCAATCTCACAGCAAGTACTTTACTCGTTCCGTAATCCGATATCACTTTTTGATTAACTCCTTAACCACTTGCTTGCAAGCGGTGTTGATATCGATTACCGAGTGGGCCCGAAGTATATCTCTCTGACTTGGGAGGGACAAATCCCATCTCGATACATACAACCCAACAAGTACTTTCCGATCACCTGAGAGACACCTTTATGATCACCCTCTCATAGGATGACGTTTGATGGCCTCAAATCTTTCTTCCGATACCAGGGAGTTGCATTATCTCATGGTCTAAGGAATACAATATTTGACATAAGAAAAAGCTTCGCAAAGATGAACACAATGACACGATCTAATTGCTCTGCTTGATTTGGGTCTGTCCACTATATCATTCTCCCAATGACATGATCTCATTATTAATTGACAACTCATGTCTATGGTTAGGAAACCTTAACCATCATTAATCAATGAGCTAATCGATAGAGGCATACTAGGGACACGGTGTTGTTCATAAACCACACAAGTATCAAAGTTTCCGCTTAATACAATTCTAGCATGGAATATAAACTTTATCATGAACAAGAATTATAATAATAACATCTTTATTATTGCCTCTAGGGCATAATTCCAACAGTCTCCCACTTGCACTAGAGTCAATAATCTAGTTTACATCTGGCACCAATCTAACACCCATGGCACTAAGGTGCTGATCATGTTTTACTCGTGGAAGAGGTTTAGTCAACGGATCTGCGACATTCAGATCCGTATGTACTTTGCTAATCTTCAGATCTCCATCTGTTCTATAATCTCGAATTATATGAAACTTGCGGTTGATGTGCTTGGTATTTGGACGATATCTTGGTTCCTTAGCCAGTGCTATGGTGCCAGTGTTGTCACACAATATCTCCAGTGGGTCCAAGGCACTTGGAACCACACCAAGCTCAGTGATGAAGTTCCTGATCCAAACTCCTTCACTTGACGCTTCTGCAGCAGCCATGTATTCCGCTTCTACTGCAGATCCCGCGATCACGCGTTTCTTGCAGCTTCTCCAGCTCACAGCTCCTCCATTCAAAATATAAATGTATGCTGTCTGAGATTTAGAATCATCCTTGTTGGTGTCGAAACTAGCGTCGATGTAACCTTTTACGACGAGCCGTTCATCACCTCCATAGACTAAGAACATTTCTTTAGTCCTATATAAATACTTTAGGATGTTCTTCACGGCTGTCCAGTGTTCCACTCCTGGATCACTTTGGTATCTGCTCGTCAAACTAAGAGCATTGGACACATCCAGTCTAGTACACAGCATGGCATACATGATAGAATCTATGGCCGAGGCATAAGGCACTTTTCTCATAGCTTCTCTATCGTTTACCATAGTTGGACACTGAACCTTGCTCAATATCTTACCTGACAACATAGGCACTGAACCTTTCTTTGCCTTATCCATTCTGAACCTTTTCAGAACTTTGTCTAGGTATGTACTTTGGCTTAAAGCTATCAGGCGTCTTTGTCTATCTCTATAGATTTTGATGCCCAATATATAAGCAGCTTCCCCTAGGTCTTTCATTGAAAAACATTTGTTCAAATAACTCTTCACATCATTAAGCATGTCAATGTCATTTCCAATAATCAATATGTCATCCACATATAGTACCAAAAATGTCACGAGCTCCCACTCACTTTCTTGTAGATACAAGCTTCGTAGCAATTTGGAAAAAAAATCCAAAGCTCTTGATCAAAACGAAGGTTCCAACTCCGAGATGCTTGCTTTAGTCCATAAATGGAATACTGAAGTTTGCACACCTTATCAGCATCCTTAGGATCGACAAAACCTTTGGGTTGCATCATATACAACTCTTCATCAATGTTGCCATTAAGGAACGAAGTCTTGATATCCATCTGACATATTTCATAATCATGAAACGCAGCAATTGCTAATAAAACCCGAATGGACTTAAACATCGCTACGGGAGAGAAAGTCTCATCGTAGTCAACACCTTGAACTTGTCGAAAACCTTTCGCGACAAGCCGTGCTTTATAGATAGTAACATTACTATCCGCGTCCATTTTCTTCTTGAAAATCCATTTGTACTCAACGGCCTTTCGGTCGCTAGGAGGGTCCACCAAAGTCCATACTTGGTTTTCGCTCATGGATCCTAATTCGGATTTCATGGCCTCTAGCCATTTCTCAGAGTCTAGGCTCATCATTGCTTCCTCATAGTTCGCAGGTTCACTGTTGTCTCCTAACAAGACAGTTAAGACAGGGTTGCCGTACCACTCAGGAGGGGCACGTGACCTTGTCGACCTGCGACGTTCAGTAGTAGCATCGTCCGAAGCTTCATGATCCTTGTCATTAGCTTCCTCTATTGTTGGTACAGACGGCACTGGAACAATTTCAGGTGCTGCGCTACTCTCCAACTCAAGAGAAGGTTCAATAACCTCGTCTAGCTCTACTTTCCTCCCACTCACTTCTTTCGAGAGAAACTCCTTCTCAAGAAAGAATCCGTTCTTTGCGACAAACACTTTGCCTTCGGATCTGTGGTAGAAGGTATACCCAATTGTTTCCTTAGGGTATCCTATGAAGACGCATTTCTCCGCTTTGGGTTCGAGCTTGTCCGGCATCAACTTCTTGACGTAAGCTTCGCATCCCCAAACTTTAAGAAACAACAACTTAGGTTTAGCACCAAACCACAGTTCATACGGTGCCGTCTCAACGGATTTAGATGGTGCCCTATTTAAAGTCAGTGGTTTCTAATGCATAACCCCAAAATGATAACGGCAAATCTGTAAGAGACATCATTGATCGCACCATATCTAATAGAGTTCGATTCCGGCGTTTAGACACACCATTGCGCTGTGGTGTTCCGGGTGGCGTGAGTTGCGAAACGATTCCGCTTGCTTTAAGATGCATGAGAAAATCATAACTCAAATATTCACCTCCACGATCAGATCATAGAAATTTAATTTTCCTGTTATGATGGTTTTCAACTTCGTTTTGAAATTCTTTGAACTTTTCAAATGTTTCAGATTTATGTTTCATTAAATAGATATACCCATATCTACTTAAGTCATCAGTAAAAGTGAGAAAATAGCGATAACCACCACGCGTCGAAACACTCATTGGTCCGCATACATCGGTATGTATGATTTCCAACAAGTCCGTTGCTCGCTCCATTATTCCGGAGAACGGGGTTTTGATCATCTTGCCCATGAGTCATGGCTCGCACGTGTCAAATGATTCAAAATCAAGAGACTCCAAAGACCATCAGAATGGAGTTTCTTCATGCGTTTTACAGCAATATGACCTAGACGGCAGTGCCACAAATAAGTCGTATTATCACTATCTACCTTGCATCTCTTAGCCTCAATGTTATGGATGTGTGTTTCATTGCTTTCGAGATTCAGAAGAAATAAACCATTCATAGCGGGTGCATGACCATAAAAGATGTTACTCATATAAATAGAACAACCATTATTCTCCGATTTAAATGAATAACCGTCTTGCAATAAACATGATCCAGATATGATGTTCATGCTGAACGCAGGCACATAATAACATTTATTAAGGTTTAAAACTAATCCTGAAGGTAAAACTAAGGAGAGCGTGCCGACGGCCATCACATCAACTCTTGATCCGTTGCCAACACGCATCGTCACCTCATCTCTCGCTAGCCCCCGTCTATTCCGTAGCTCCTGTTTTGAGTTACAAATATTAGCAACTGAACCAGTATCAAATACCCAGGCACTATAACATGCGCTAATAAGGTAAACATCAATAACATGTATATCAAATATACCTTTGATGGTGCCAGCCTTCTTGTCCGCTAAGTACTTCGGATAGTTGCGCTTCTAGTGACCCTTGTCCTTGCAATAGAAGCACTCAGTGTCCGGCTTAGGTCCAGACTTGAGCTTCTTCTCAGCAGGGGCAACGCGCTTGCCGCTTCCTTTCTTGAAGGACTTCTTTGCACCCTTACCTTTCTTAAAGCTGGGGGGGCTTGTTGACCATCAACACATGATTATCTTTCTTGATGTCCACCTCCGCAGCTTTCAGCTTAGCGAAGATCTCAGTGATCGTATCAGTGGAACCAATCTGATTATGAGTAACTACAAAACCTTTGTAGCTAGGAGGGAGTGATTGCAGAACTCTGTCAATCTTGAGCTCCTCTGGAATCTTGCAGTCCAGTTGCTCAAGGCGTTGAGTGTAGCCCGACATCTTAATGGCGTGCTCACTAACAGAACTCCCTTCCTCCATATTGCAGTTAAAGAATTTCTCAGAGATCTCATATCTCTCAGAATGGGCCTGAGTCTGAAACATGGTTTTCAGTTCCTCAAGAATCTCAAAGGGCCCGACGAACTCCTCAAAACGATTTTGAAGGTCCGATTCCATAGCAAACAACATGGTGCTCTTAATCACACCATAATCATCTTTGCGCGATTGATAAACAGCTTTTTCATCAGTCGGAGCTTCTACAGCAGGGGCGTCACCTAGCGCTTTCGCAAGGACATAGTCCATTTTTCAGCCAACGAGAATGATTCTCAGATTGCGGAACCAGTTGGTGAAGTTAGACCCATTGTTCTTAAGCTTTTCTTTCTCAGCAAAAACATTGAAGTTGAAGTTGGACTTAGCCATTTGATCTACAAAATTTGCAAGTACAATTTAGACTATGTTCATGATAACTAGTTCAACTTAATCAAATTACTAGATGAACTCCCACCAAATTCAACATCCCTCAAGTTGTTTAGTGAACATGATCCAAATTCACCACACCTAATCTGATCTTCACGAGAAGAGATGTGGTTTCAATGGTGGACAACAAAGTGTCGATCATATCATTCATATGACTCATGCTTAACCTTTCGGTTCGTGTGTTCCGAGGCCATGTTTGTACATGCTAGGCTCGTCAAGTCAAACCCAAGTATTTCCGCGTGTGCAAAACTGGCTTGCACCCGTTGTATGTGAACGTAGAGTTTATAGCACCCGATCATCATATGGTGCTTGAACACGACGAACTTTCGCAACGGTGCATACATGGGGAGAACACAGTTTTATCTTGATATTTAAGTGAGGAATCATCTTATAATGCTACCATCGCGATCTAAGCATAAAAAGATACATAAAAGGATAAACATCACATGGATATAATTTTATGTGACATGGTATAGCCAATCTCCGCGCAATGATCTCCATCTTGTGCGTGCCATCATGATCTCCATCACTCCACCATGATTGCCTCCGCCACGAATAGCAACTACAACTATTGCTAACTACTTAGCGATAAAGTAAAGCTATTACATGGCGTATAAGAAGTTGACACACCGGTCATACACAATTATAAAGACAACCATATGGCTCTTGCTGGTTGTGTACTCATCGACATGCAAGTCGTGAAATATTACAAAACATGATCATTGCATACAACATACACATCACATCTTGGGCCATACCATATCACAGAAACACTCCCTGCAAAAACAAGTTAGACGCCTCTACTTTGTTGTTGCATGTTTTACGTGGCTTATGGGAGTAACAAGCTAAGAACGATTCTTACCTACGGAAAGCCACAATGGTGATATTATGGTTGCCAACATCCGGTGTAAATCCCATGACAAATATAGTGAGAGAAACTGGCATCCACCAGCCGCATGTGTGGAACAAGCCACACGTCAAGTGCGGAGCCGGTCTCGCGAACGAGGTCACGTAAAGTTGGCCTGGACTGCTTCGATCTCACTATCCCGCGTCATAAGAAGTACACAACAAGAGGCTTGCAACATAAAACATCAACGGACGCAACAAGCATGTTGCGTTCTACTCGTGAAACACATCTACGCATAGATCTAGCTTTGATATCACTGAAGGGTTTCGCAGCATAGTAAATCAAAAAAATTCTATGGATGCGAAGGGGGAAGCCAAGATCTAATCTAGGAGATGCAAACAACAAAGGGGGATAGATGAGATCTTCATACCCTTGAAGAAATCGCATAGCGGAATGTTCAACGGAACCTGGTTGATGTAGTCGTACTAGCCTTCTCCTCCTCGCGATCCGATCCGATCCAACGCCGCAAGTGGCGACGCCTCCGAGAGATGCACATGTACAGCACCTCGACATCTCCTCCTTCCTCGGTCCAGCAAGTGGGGTGGAGAGATAGATTGGATCTACAACACGACGGCGTGGTGCAAAGGTGGAGAGTTTCTGCGGCAGGGCTTCGCCTACGCGCCGTCGGGAGAGAGAGAGAGAGAGAGAGAGAGAGAGAGAGAGAGAGAGAGAGAGAGAGAGGAGGGCAGCAACTAGGCGGCTAGGGTTTGAGGAGGTGTGGGGGGAGGGTGCACCCCTGCCCTCTTTATATAGAGGGCTGGCCGGCTGCCCTTGCCCCTCCTCCAAACCCTAGGGCTGGTGGCCACATGGGGTGGAGTGGGGGCAAGTTCCCCCCCTTCTAGAAGCTCTCCCTAGGGTTTCCCCTAGGGCTTGGCCGTCTGGGCCTATGGGGCCTTGTGCCCCTGGCCCAATGCGGCCAGGGCACTCTCGTCGGCCCACGCCCCCTCCCAACAAGTGGGGCCACATTGGTCCCACTCCGGAAGCTTCTAGAACCTTCCGGTATAATACCGAACATTCCGAAACAATTCCGAAATCCAAAAACTGCTTTCCCTTATATGAATATTATTCTCCAGACCATTCTGGAACCTCTCGTGATGTCCTTGATCTCATCCGAGACTCCGAACAAAAACTCATAAACCAATTATCCATTCTATCCTAGTGTCGAGACACGTTAAGTGTGTGACCCTACGGGTTCGAGAATATGCAGACATGATCTTCTATCAATAATCAACAGCGGGGTCTGGAAACCCATATTGACTCCCACATATTCATCGATGATCATATCGGATGAACCACGATGCCAGGATTCAATTAATCCCATATATATATTCCCTTCGTCGCGCGATATTTTACTTGCCCGAGATTCGATCGTCGGTATCGGCATACCTAGTTCAATCTCGTTCACTACAAGTACTTTACTCGTTCCGTAATCCGATATCACTTTGTGATTAACTCCTTAACCACTTTCTTGCAAGCGGTGTTGATATCGATTACCGAATGGGCCTGAAGTATATCTCTCCAACTTGGGAGGGACAAATCCCATCTCGATACATACAACCCAACAAGTACTTTCCGATCACCTGAGAGACACCTTTATGATCACCCTCTCATAGGATGACATTTGATGGCCTCAAATCTTTCTTCCGATACCAGGGAGTTGCATTATCTCATGGTCTAAGGAATACAATATTTGACATAAGAAAGAGCTTCGCAAAGATGAACACAATGACACGATCTAATTGCTCTGCTTGATTTGGGTCTGTCCATCATATCATTCTCCCAATGACATGATCTCATTATTAATTGACAACTCATGTCTATGGTTAGGAAACCTTAACCATCATTAATCAATGAGCTAGTCCATAGAGGCATACTAGGGACACGGTGTTGTTCATAAACCACACAAGTATCAAAGTTTCCGCTTAATACAATTCTAGCATGGAATATAAACTTTATCATGAACAAGAATTATAATAATAACATCTTTATTATTGCCTCTAGGGCATAATTCCAACAAAATTATGCATGAAATTGGTCCTTGTGAACTTGAGGACATTAATGTGGTTATTCACCTTGCTAATAGAGAGACAGTTTGTCCAATTGGCATTGTAAGAGATGTGGAAGTTCTTTGTGGTAAGATTAAATATCATGCTGAGTTTCTAGTGCTTGGTAAGGAAGCTAGTAAAACTTGTCCTATCATTTTTGTTAGACCTTTCTTGAACACTTGTGAAGCTATTATAGATTGTAAGAAGGAGAAAATTTTAACTAAATTTGATGGAGAATCTTATGAGTTTAACTTTTCCGCATTTTCTAAAACTCCTTATGAAAATGAATTGCCTAATGAGGATTTCAGGGTTGAATAACTTTCTTCTATTTCTCTTGCTCCTAATATTTTCCTTCGTCAACCTGAGATGCTTAAGCATAACCTACCTGTGGAAGATTTCGGTACCACGTTACCACCTAAAGGGGATCCTCTCTTCGATTTAAAACCTCTACCTGATGATCTTAAATATGCTTATCTAGATGATAAGAACATATATATCCTATTATTATTAGTTCTAAACTTTCAGGAAAGGAAGAGGAAAGATTATTGGAAGTATTGAAGAAACACCGAGGAGCTATGGGTTATACTCTTGATGATTTAAAATGGATTTATCATACTATATGTCAGCATGCTATAAATATAGAATCTGATGCAAAGCCAGTTGTTAGTTGTTGAACATTAACGCCGTTTAAATCCTAAGATGAAGGAAGTGGTAAGAAATGAAGTATTGAAACTTCTTGATGTTGGTTTTATCTTTCCTATTGCTGATAGTAATTGGGCCAGTCCTGTTCATTGTGTCCCTAAGAAAGGAGGAATTACAGTAGTGACATATGAAAATAATGAGCTTATACCTTAAAGAGTAGTAGTTGGTTATAGGATGTGCATTGATTTTAGAAAGGTGAATAAAGTCACTAAGAAAGATCATTATCCTCTACCTTTTATTGACCAAATGCTAGAAAGGTTGTCCAAGAAGACTCACTTTTGTATTCCTGATGGTTATTCTGGGTTTTCTCAAATTGCTGTGAAAGAACAAGACCAAGGGAAAACCACTTTTATGTGTCCCTATGGAACTTATGCTTATAGGCGTATGCCTTTTGGTTTATGTAATGCTCCTGCTACTTTTCAGAGATGTATGTGTTCTATTTTTCATGGTTTTTGTGAAGAAATTGTGGAAGTATTCATGGACAATTTCTCCCTTTATTGAACTTCCTTTGATAATTATTTGCACAACCTTGATAAAGTTTTGCAGAGATGTGAAGAAACTAATCTTGTTCTTAATTGGGAGAAATTCCACATCATGGTTAATGAAGGGATTGTTCTTGGACACAAAATTTCTAAAAAAGAGGCATTGAAGTTGACAGCGCCAAAGTTGAAGCAATTGAGAAAATGCCTTGTCCTAGGGATGTTAAAGGTATTCATATTATCCTGTTGGGCCACATAGAGATAAAACAAAACTTTTTTCTCTAACATGGTGATCCCAAGATCTAGCCGAGGTAGAAGGCCACGAGGTTTACCACTAGACGCACAGTTGCGGATTACTGATGAAGCTCGTCAATTGATGTAGTGCAGTCCTTTGCGATCCGATCTTCCTGGTGCTGATCGTACAACACCTCTGTTGGTATCCACACATACAAGGAGGAGCACTGGCGGCGAACTGCTAGGTTCGATACGACGGCAGGACTGCTATGGAGCTAGGGTTTCCAACGCATGGAATGACCTAACCGAACAACAATTAACCTTTCTGGGTTATGGTGATCCACTATATATAGGGAGTGGACGTGGGCTCTGCTCGCGCGGCCCATCCACTAAAGCCCATATAATATTAGTCCCCGTGAGTCCGACTCACTGACTCGGTCCAAATCAGGCTTGGGTCCAACCTAACCAGATTTCTAGTTCAGATCCAATCCGAACTTGCTCCCGCTCTTAAGTGTGTGACCCCACAGGCTCATGGCTACTTGGACACGATTGGAGTCCGACTCTCATTCGATCAGTCGGTAGCGGCTCCTAGCAGAACGTGCCAACTCTGAAGTACCGAAGAGTCATGACGACTTGCCTTTCCAATGTGACTTGCGTCCGAGTCCCTTTTGCCTCACGATATACCTTGTCAGACTATAGGCGAATAGTTGTCATCCCTTAAATAGTCTGACTCTCTTCTCGATACGAGATAAGTGATTCACCCGACTAACTCTTAGTCGATCGCCTCGGTTAACACTTAACCGAGTCGTGCATGGCCATGCCTTCCGAATCATATCATCCGAGAGGGCCTAGAGAATATCTCTCCAAGTGGAGGGGCAAAATCCCATCTTGGTTATTCACATCACGCAGCTTGATTCTTAGTCGACCCGAACTCTTCCTTTATAACTACCCAGTTATAGATCAGTGTTTGACAGAACCTAAGTCGCCGATCCTCGACTCGGATTATGCAATACCTCAGGTCTGAGGATTACATTGATTGAGATATACAAATGACAACTTGTTCGTTGTACCTCAATATGGGTTAATCCGACTCGCTAAACTCTTTAGCCAAATCTGTGTAAGTCGGAATAGCATCTCCATGCCCATGACAAGTGGAACCGAGTCATCAAGCTAACTTACACACTGGTCTAAGTTGTGTGTCCAACACAACCTCAATGATCAAGGATATTTAGTACAAACAACATGAATGTATAGTTCCACAACCGAATCACATATTCAATGATACACATCAGATGTTTATACAAGGACAACTTTATATCTTTATGAATACAATGGGAAATCTCATCATACATGATTGCCTCTAGGGCATACTCCCAACATATCCTTGGTCATGTTGGTTTCTATAGAAGGTTTATTAAAGATTTCTCCAAAATTTCAAAACCCCTTACTAATCTTCTCCAAAAAGATGTACCTTTTGTGTTTGATGATGATTGTAAGGAAGCTTTTGAAACTTTAAAGAAAGCTTTAACTACTGCTCCTATTGTCCAACTACCTGATTGGAATTTACCCTTTGAAATTATGTGTGATGCTAGTGATTTTGTTGTAGGTGATGTCCTTGGGCAACGAATAGATAAAAAATTGAATGTTATCCATTATGCTAGTAAGACTCTTGATGCTGCTCAAAAGAATTATGCCACTACTGAAAAGGAGTTATTGGATGTAATCTTTTCTTGTGATAAGTTTAGACCTTATATTGTTGATTCAAAAGTTACCATTCATACTGATCATGATGCTATTAAGTACCTTATGACAAGGAAAGATGCTAAGCCTAGGCTTATTAGATGGGTGTTGCTTTTACAAGAGTTCGATCTACATATTGTAGATAGAAAAGGTGCTAAAAATCATGTTGCTGATAATTTATCTCATTTGGAAAACATTTCTTTTGATCCTAT
Organism: Avena sativa; assembly: GCA_916181665.1. NCBI lineage: Eukaryota > Viridiplantae > Streptophyta > Magnoliopsida > Poales > Poaceae > Avena > Avena sativa. The sequence continues at coordinate 84,793,918 of OV702296.1, forward strand.
GACTGTTAATGATAGTTTCCCAAATGAACAGTTGGCTGCAATAAAGTTAAGCCCGTGAGAGAGTCCCTGGTATGCTGATTATGCTAACTTTATTGTTTCCAAGTATTTGCCTCTAACCTTTACAGCACAACAAAGAAGGAAATTCTTTTATGATCTGAGGCATTAGTTTTGGGATGACCCACATTTATATAAAGGAGTGGATGGTATTATGCGAAGATGTGTTGCAGAATATGAACAATAAGAGATATTGAGAAAATGTCATGGTAGTGCTTATGGAGGACATCATGCTGGAGATAGAACCGCACAAAAGGTTTTACAATTAGGTTTTTATTGGCCTACTCTTTTTAAAGATCAAAGAAAGTTTATTTTATCATTTGATGAATGTCAAAGAGTTGGTCACATTTGTAGACGCAATGAAATGCCTATGAATTATTTGGTTGTTATTAAGCCATGATTGTTGGGGATTCGACTTTATGGGTCCTTTTCCTCCTTCAAAAGGGTATACTTATATTCTTTTTGTTGTTGATTATGTTACAAAGTGGGTAGAAGCCATACCTACGAATAGTGATGATGGTAAGACCTCTTTAAAAATGCTTAAATATATTATCTTTCCAAGGTTTGGTGTGCCTAGATATCTCATGACTGATGGAGGTTCTCATTTTATTCATGGTGGTTTTGGGAAGACTCTTGCTAAATATGATTTTAATCATAGAATTTCTTCAGCTTATCACCCTCAAACTAGTGGGCAAGTAGAACTTTCGAATAGAGAAATTAAATCTATCTTGCAAAAGACTGTTAATAGATCTAGAAAAAATTAGGCTAAAAAGTTGAATGATGCTTTATGGTCTTATAGAACTTCTTATAAATATCCTATGGGAAAATCTCCTTACAAAATGTTTTATGGTAAAGCTTATCACTTGCCTTTAGAATTAGAACACAAAGCTTATTGGGCAGTGAAAGAACTAAATAGACATTTTAAACTTGCTGGTGAGAAAAGATTGCTTGACTTAAGTTCCTTAGATGATTGGACAAGTGAAGCTTATGAAAATTCTAGACTCTTTAAAGAAAAAGTAAAAAGATGGCATGATAGGAGAATTCTCAAGCGGGAGTTCCATGTTGGTGAGAAATTTATATTATATAGGTCTCGTCTTAGATTTTTTGCAGGAAAACTACTCTCAAAATGGGAAGGACATTTTGTTATTGAGGAGGTGTATCTTTCAGGTGCTATTAAAATTTCTTCTTTGAGAGACAACACTACACAAGTGGTGAATGGTCAAATGCTCAAACATTATATTTTTGGAGATTCTTATAGTGAAGATGTTGATATTATTCAAATGGTGACTCCGGAAGAATTTATCAGAGACCAAAATCAGGAACCTACAGAGTCCGCTTTAGAACAGGTAAAAGTGCTAAAAATAAAAGGTTCGCGAAAAACTTTTATTTTCATATTTTTGCAGTTTTTATTCCATATGGAAGGTGACAAGATGAAAAAGGGAGGGAAACGAAGCCCGGGTGGCCCACACCACCCAGTAGCGTGGCCCCCACCTGGCCGCGCACCAGGGGGTGTGACCACCCCGGAGCCCGTCTCCGTCCTGTTTTCACCCAGTACCTTCCTTATGTCGTAAAACTTCATAATATATAATCCCCCAGACCACCCCTCGAGTTCCGTATATCGTGTTCTCCTAGTGTTTTCATTTCGATCTATTATGTTCAAATGTCGTTCGAGAGTTCGCCCTCGAAAGACAATGAGGTGCGACACCGGCGCGAGCTCCACCGCGATCTTGAGCAATGGACTTCCATTGGATGGGTGGAAGAAGAAAGGATCACAGCTAGGCATGAAGACATGGATCGGAGTGTCAAGGAGGAAGTAAAGAACATGTCAACAGGCATGAAGGGACAAGCTGCCATAGGATCAAGGGCAAGAAAACCTACTTTTGTGGGGGCAATTAACACTATACGTGCTTTTTCTCATAATATGCAATGATGACCTCCGTTCCTGCCCGAAGGAAGTGGAAGCCCTTTGAGCCACTAATGAGTTTTGTGATAAGTACCGTGTCCTAAGGAGAGAGGTGGATATACTTCAAGAGGAGAATAACAGGCTTCGTAAGATGCTAGAGGGTTTCCTCGCCATGAGAACACCACCACCACCACCAAAGGAGTAATTCTTCATCAGGTTTTGGCATCCCCTTGGTTTGTTCCAAGCTTGGGGGAGTGCCACCGTATCACATCATTATCTTTCATATTTTTTACCTTTTTAGTAGAGTCATATCTTGAATAGAGAACTTACCATATAGGATGGTTTGCATTGTGGAAGTATCTCTCCTCTAGTTGGTTATCTATGTATCCCTTGGTGTGAGTGCCTTTATGGAATATTAATGAGAAGTTACATCTTTTAATTTTTGCACATCTTATCTTAGTTTGCAATCTCTATTATATGATTTATCTTGTTGATTAGTATTGGTATCACTATGGGAGCATAAAGTAAATCTAAATTGGTTTTGGCAAACCTAGCTCTGGTCAGTAGAAACACTTTTTGAGGTTTGAAAGGAAAATATAAAAGAACTTACATGTATTTTATATTATTTTCCTTCAACTCTTATGTTTGTTTCTAAGGAAGATTGCATGTTTGTTTCTATCACTTGTATGTTTGCTTGTTTCCTTCAACTCTTATATTTGCTACCCAGCCTTGCTAGACAAAAACCTGTACTGAGAGGGAATGCTTCTCGTGCATCCAAACCTTGAACTTAAAACCCTTGACATTTGTGTCCACCATATCTTCCTATTAGAATTATTGCTATTCCGAGCAAATTCTCGAGTTTCATCTATCTTTCAAATTAAAAATTGTTTTGTTATGTGAAAACTAGTTGATAAAGCTCTCACGAACTTGATGGCACACCTTATTTTCCAGACCTTAATAAACTTGAACCATTGTGTCATCTATGTTGTATCTGCTTGCTCTTGTAAGATGGGAATTAGTAGAATTGTGCCTAAGCCATGCCTAATCATGGTGGCAACTCATAGCATCACCATAGTGATCAACCTATGAAGCATCCTCAGAAAAAATATACAGAAAAAGAGAGGAGAGAAAAAATGCACCATTCTTATGGTAAATAAAAGGATTGCTGAGATGCTCACTATCTGTTGCCTTATCATTTTGATTAGGGAAAGCTCCTATATCATGGGGCAAGGGGTACCCCGTTGGCGGTTCTCTATGATACACATACACTTACAATGACAAGAACTGACCGGTAACTAAAGTTGAGTAGCATGAGGAACGACCCTCGTACTCAAGGGACATGAGATTGCCAACTTATGATTTCTCAATCATATACTCCATCTTTTTTCACTTTAACATTAATCACCTCAAGATGCTTATGATAGAGGCAATGGGAGCTCAAAGCTAGTAAGTACCATAATCTTTTGGAAGCTCTTCATGAAACTTGAAATCCCTGCTTTCCTCTGCGAAGGGCCTTTCTTTCACTTCTTAGTTGAGTCAGTAAACCTATTCCTTTCTAACTCCAGCAAGCATTTGAGTTTTTGTGTTTCAATCATTCATATGATGATTTATTCAATCATGTTCCTTATCTTCAATGTTTTGCAAATTGCTCTTATCTGAATGAATATTACTTTAAAAGCTATCATTGTGAAAAGCCTTTTATGTTTGAGCAAAAGGACTCCTGATATAAACTTCTTTACAAAAGCTTTGCTTAAAAACTAAGTATGATTTGTCAACTATTCTCTGACAAAGAACAAAGTTTGCCATTACCAATTATGATTTGTCTTTATGCATCTCTATTATGACTCTACTTGTTGCAAGTTAAGTTATATAATGGTGTGTTGCTTTCTATTATGAGTTGTGTATTGGTAAATGTGATAATTTAAGTCTGTATTATTTTTATCGACACTTCACTCCATTAACCTGTGGTCATGTTTACTGTGATCAGTTTTCGCTTGGGGACAAGCGAGGTCTAAGCTTGGGGGGAGTTGATACGTCCATTTTGCATCACTATTCTATACCTTAATTTATTGTTATTCATTGATTTATTTCATATTAAGAGGTGATAATTATGTTATTTCATCTATTTTTGCATGTTGGATGACTTTTGGAGGATGAACTGCCAGAGTCAGGATTCTGATGGAAAAAAGCGGTGTCCAGATGCAATATCCATGAAGATCATAAAATTCCATAAAATACACGGAAAATCCTATTTTTCCAGAAGACGAAGGAAGCCACAAGGGAAGGAAGAGATTGGCCATAGGGGGCCCACCCCCCCTAGGCACGGGCCCACCCTGGGCCGTGCCACCAGGGGGTGTGGCCACCCTAGCCCACCTCCTGCTTCGCCCTTTCACCTATATATTCTCCTCAAAACACAAATACGGGGAGGGCGACAACAGAAAGATTTTGCCGCCTCTTCGAGGCAGAAACCACAGAGAGAAAGAGATCTCCGGTGGGCAGATTTCTGCTGGGGAAATTCCTTCCCTGAGAGGGGAGATCTTCGCCATCAACACTGTTATCAAGCTAGACTTCATCGGGATCATCATCATCATCCTCACCACCATCTCCACCAGCACCATCAGCACCACACCATCCCGATGTAACAATTGGGTTCAATCTTATATAGTTCTTAGGGGAAACTTTCCCGGTGTTGATTACTTTTGTAGTTGATGTTATTGAGTGGAACCATTGAATTATTGTCTATTTTCAGATTGTTATTCATCATTATATCATCTCTGATCTTCATCAATATGATGTCTCGTGAGTAGTTCGTTTAGTTCTTGAGGACATGAGAGAAGTCATGTTGTTAGTAGTGGAATTGTGTTGAGTAATATTCAATGGTTTGATATTTAAGTGTTGGTGCTATTATTCTAGTGGTGTCATGCGAATGTCGACTACATGATACTTCACCATTTATGGACCTAGGGGAATGCATTGTGTATTTGGCTACTAATTGTGGGGTTGCTGGAATGACAGAAACCTAAACCCCTGTTAGGAAACCTTTGCACAAGGGAGTGTAGGATCTCAGAGTTTAATCCTGTGGTTAGGTTTTTATCTTAATTATTTTCTTGTAGTTGCGGATGCTTGCAAGGGGTTTAATCACAATTATGTATTAGTCCAAGTAAGATCGGTACATTAGCATAGGTTTCACCCACACAACACTTATCCAACCAAAGAAGATTAATCAACTATATGAAGCGAATGCACTTGACAATATTCCCATGTGTCCTCGAGAACGTTTGGTCCTCATAAATAATACAACCGGCTTGTCCTTTGCTGAACAAAGGATTGGGACACTCGCTGCAATTATTATTATTGTATTTATTTACTTGAACTTTATTTCTTTGCATTACCAAAAACCCCTGAAAATCTGTTTGCTAAGTATTTACAGAGAATTCCTAATCCAAACCACTAGTCAACACCTTATGATCCTCGTTGGGATCGACACTCCTATTTATCGAAATTACTACGACACACCCCCAATACTTGTGGGTCATCAATTCCCTATGCTCAACCCCAGGAAACACAACATCAACAGCATTCTAAAGCCCCTTGCATGGACCAGTGTGTATCACCAAGCCTTCAGGGTGACCAATTACTGCACATAGTGTCTACATGAACCATGTCCAACTTTCAGTCAATTTACTCTCAAGAACAGCATAGGCTACGGGAAAAATCCAATTATGCGCGTCCATGGCACAAGCTGTAGCAAGCTGTCCCCTAAACATCCTTGTTAGAGAAGTTGCATCTATTGCCAAGTATGGCCTGCAGCCGTCTAGGAACCCCTTCCAGCATGCCTTCTGGCAGACAAAACATCTCATGAAGCATTTCTTATCTGCCTGCTTATGCTTGAACCCCCTTGAGACGTTTTCTCTTCCTTTCACAACCTCGTAATCAATGTCAACAACACTACCAGGTGATGTATTCTCTACCTCATCTTTGAAACAATAAAACATGTGAAAAATGTCATTCCACTTGCTCTGAATGAAGTATAGAGCCATCTCCTTCCCATCAAAGACTCTATGGTAACGAATCAGAACGTTAAACTTTTCGCTAAACTTAGTTCTGAGTTCAGAAGGTCTAATGCTACGATCCTGCCTCACCTACTCAAGTACCTTAGCAGCAATCCACTTGGTTGTCGCCGGTCTAACTTTATCACTTAAATAAGTATTAGGGCAGTTGTGTTTCTTCGTGTTTACATTGATCTGCATTCAATGGGAATAAAAATAAATCAGAGGACTCATCAGCAGAACACATATGAGAAAGACCGAAACTAAATGTAGTTATTGCAACTTGAAATGGGTGTCCACCCCGCATTGGAGATGCATGCAATCTCCATTTACACAACTTACATTCCCTACAATTCTCCCTAAATCTCTTTTTGTTGCTCTTTTCAATGATAAATTCAAACCCAACTCTTATTGCATAGGTAGCAACGGCATATCTTCATTCCTCCACAATATCAAAGAAATTCCCCTCATCAATTGTAGGGTTGTCCCTGTCAAAGTGTATCACTGACATGTTCTCGTCTTCGTCATTGTATCTGTATCCATATTTCCCCATCCTCACATTCCTCTTTCTCATCAGTCCCATAGTCAGGCTCATAGTTCGAATCAACCAAATATCCCCTACTCTCCATCCTATTAGGGTCAGCAGCCACATATGGATATGCTTTCTCATCATCATCATCATCATCATCTTCTTCTTATTCTTCTTCTTCTTCGAGCACAAAATCACCCTGACCGCCACACATTTCGATGTCTTCATGCTCAACAAAAGGCTGGTCGGTCGCGCTCGGTATCGAAAACAGAGCCTACTCTATTCACGTTCCACACGACCCGGTATCATTCAGGACAGTCTCTTTCCTAGTATCTTTGTTAATGATGTGCACAAACATCAACACAGTCGCTGTGCCGAGGTGTTTACTCCACATCATGGCCAGAGCCTCCTCAGTTCTAACGTCGCAGAAAGTCTACGAATTTGTGTCGTAGTACCTAATTACGAATTCATCATGCCGGCCAATGGGAAACTTTCCAAATTGCATGTGCAAGTCACTTAGAGTTATGTCCTTCACGTCTACTATCAGCCAATAATCAAATCCAATGGTAATTGTGATTCTACCGTCGGACAAGGTTTCAGTCCGACACCCATGCTGAATCTTCAAAAGAAATATGGATGAAGAAGATGTCCTACGGTCACCAACATAGATCATCTCCATCAACATGGGACTAGAAAAGCTAATTGGGAGATGCAGAGATGGAATTGCAATTCTTACCCTTCAAGGAGGATGTATGGCATGTTCAATGGGCTCCAGAGCACCAAATCTTTGCACCCGCGTCCTCTTCCCCTGTTTCGTGCTCCTCCACGTTCTCCGGCCTTGAAGGGTCCATCTCCCCGCTCTCCGTCCGGGAAGGACCCATCTCCGTGTTCTCCGGCCACACATGATACATTTTCGTACGGGATCCAGATCAAAGCCACCATCGTTGTGCAAGAACCTAGCGCCCACCAAATGATTTTCGTCCCCAGACGCGCCTGGGCAGCGACGGAGGCAAGGAGACAGGGCAAGGGGCAAGGCAGGGCGGGTAGGGATGGTAGGGGATGATGGGAGGACGATAGTCTAGGGGGAAGACGAGAGTTTTGCCCGAAGGGACGGAGTGGCGGTGTTCAAGACCAGAGCGGTGGAGTGGAGCAGAGCTGTGAGTGAGCGGCGGAATATGGAAAATCACAGAATAATGGGGAGCACTAATCCTCGAACCTAGGATGCACGCCGTCGACGGTCGAGGTTGCGGGGCCCACCAGTCAGTAAAATACCACGTCCTCTTTCTCTATTTCTGATGGTGTTGCTACAATTCTATGATCGTAGTGGCACAGGAAAAATTTCTGGACACAACTAAGGACACACTCGTACTTATAATTATAATGGAACCCTGACCTGGTACATTTCTCGATCCGGTTGCTAGTCACGACCTGTATTTTTAATATCTTAGTACTCTTATGCTGAGAAGGGAAATAAAGATTTAGCAGTTAGTCGAACTAGTTTCGAATAAATAAGATACACTCTTAAGAAGCTTAGCTATGGCCCTGCCTAAGCAGAAGCCGCCGCCCCGGCGGCCGCAGCCGCCACCGAAGCTTGTCTATTTGGACCCTCTGAGGCAGGCCATGCGGCTGTACTACAAGGCCGGTCTTCCGTTGCCATCCGAGACGGTTGATTTCGCAGAATGTGCTGCATCTACGGTGGTGGCGGTGGCAACGGCGAAGGCCCCTGCAGCATCGAGAAGGGACAACCGAGCATCATGGAGAATGCGCGCGGCGGCATTTTTGTGTGCTCTGCGCACGAGAAAGAAGGTACGTTCCAAAGCGTTCTGCGAGTTTGCCGCCAAAGAAACAAACCCCCAAACAGGGCGACGCCAAGGTCAACAAACTCACGCCTCCATGTGTCGGCGCGGGTGACCTTACCGTGGGGCAATCTGGGCCTTCAGCGGCAAAGACGGTCCATCCTACGCGACGTTGGCGGCCACACCACGGTGGTGTGCATTCATCAACACTCAACTTGTTGGAGTGTTCGACAGCTTGAGCTGACGATGGGCAATAGCTCAGCACCGAAATGCACAGGGACATATGATCCCTGCCACGAGAAGCCGTAGTTCACCTTCGAAGAAATCGTTGCGGTGACGCGGCTGTTCGTACTGAACCGAGACTGGTTCAAGCGCGTCAACTAGTTCATGAACATTGCAGATCTCTTGAAGTTTGGCGGGAAGGAAAAAGATCAGTTGTGGTTGAACGATCGCTGAACTTACATCCTCTCTAGGCAATTGGCTAGCCAACTTTAATGGTGGAGATCTGCAGTTTCTTTCGTGTAGAACAGTTAAGTTCAGAGACTAACTCTGTAGAATGCCTTTTGTAGAGGCAATAGCCCCCTTTTGCGCAACTATCTCATACCGTAGTATGGAACTAGTTTGGAAGTAACCAAATACTGTCAAGATGTATCTATTTATTCAATTAATACCGATGGTTAAATTCAGTTTACTGTCATACTTATACAAGGCAGACAAGATTCAGACATCATTTTATGAACTGATCTTGGGTGGTTTATTCATGCAAGTTCCATACAAAATCACGCACCAGCTTGAACAAATATATGTAAAAATTGTTCGAGGCATACAAACCAGTAGCATTTCGTGCCTTTCGGATCGCTCACCAGCAGCATTTTCCTAGAAATGGTGACATTGATCATTGCTAGCCCACCCTCTTTTTAGGAGGCTAACCTTGGTTATCCACACAAATTCATTAGCCACACATACTACAAATTCATTATTCACACAAACTAAAATCATTATCCACACGTACTATGAAATCATTAGCCACACAAACTACAAATCATTAGCCACACATACTACGAATTAAGTAGCCACACATTACAAATTCAGTAGCCACACATACTACAGCAGTTCAAACTATTACATAAGGACTACTACATGCTCGACACTCAAGTCAGCAATCTTTCAGATTCACTAAACCTCTGTCTTCACTCGAGGGAAATCAGAACCAAAAGCATGTCCACACCCGGTCCCCCCGCCGAAACCGTGCGCTCCGTAGCGGAACAGTGGTGGTCCTATACCATCGATCCTTCCAGGAAAACACTTCAGGCGATGAGGACACTTTCTGGCCACCTCGTCGGGGTTCTGAATGACATGTACCGGATCCAGAACCTCCTGTAGGTGGATCATCACCGGGTGCTTCCAGCAAAGTTGTCCTCTTGCCCTGCTTCGAATCTCCACATTGTACATCTTAGGAACGGTGTCTGGATCTTTCAGCCATGACTTTACCTCGATGATCCATCTGTCGCTCGGTGGCACAATCTCCACCAGCTCGCCGCCTAGGCCACTGATGCCCTGCTTGAGGGCCTCCGGTTCCCAAGCATGCAAAGGGTGGCCGTCAAAGACGAGTTTAGAGAAGAAACGAAGCTGCCCCAAGGGATCGTTCCACCCCCAGGCGCGATGCCAACGCAGGAAGCTCATTTTCTCCCCACATCACTCGAAAGAATGGGAAGAATGCAGAATGCGCTCGTTGTCTGACCTGTGGGCGAACTAGACGAAGAAATTGAATGGCGGTGCGCAAACCTCAATATTGACCACTTTTTGTCTGATCCTAAAACGGGACCTAAAAGCAGATAGCAAGTCTGCCGGTGACACGACAGGACGCTTGTCCAGCACGGTGGCCATGAGAGCATTGTCGTTGAACTCCTCTGCTAGGGCTACCATGCCTGGGGTGCGCGACAGCACGCAACCTCCCAAGGCCGGTTGCCGGTCCGGATTGCCCCGCCGGACGCGCTCCGCTAGGCGAGAAGCTCTAGGCAGCGGCGAGAGGCTAGGCTGGAGACACGAAGCTCCGATATGCCAACTAGGAAAAACGAGGCGAGGGCGACGGCAGCGAGCTTCGATTTAGGGCGTGGGAGGTTAATCGGCCATGGCGGGGACGCAGGGAGAGAAATGGCGAGCTCTGGTCTGGAACTAAGTAAGGTAATGGAGAGGGGAATAATAGGGGAGAAGAGCAGAGCAGAGAAGAAGATTTAGTCCTCGTTGGGGGTAAACCAGTCCACGACCGCAAAGGATAACGGGAAATACTGAGAAGTCAATGCAATAAGAGTTGACCTAACGGAGGGATTTGAGTTTAACCGTTTTTTGACTGGTTCAAATGATCGTTTGGCTGTTAGATTTGTATTTACCCCCATTTGGCCCCTCTCGACAATTGGTGAAGCTACTATAGCCCTTCCGCAATATTACACGCAACATGGACCCCGCGTTGCCATGGCGTCTGAACATCCGGGCCTCATATTACTCCGACTCGGGCATCCCACCCGGCTGGCCCCTGGATGAGCTCTAGATCGTGCCGGCTAGCGTCTTCACCATCCGGGAAGTTCCATCCTGGGCCCACCTCTTCATGAACTACCTACTCAACGATGATCTTCCGACTGATGAGGTGGAGGCAAGGGAAATCCGGCACCGCGCGCACACATACACCATCATCAACAAGGAGTTGTACAAGCGTAGCGCCGCGGGCGTCTTTCAGTGGTGTGTCGATGCAAATACTGGCTACCGACTACTGAAGGAAATCCACCAGGGGAATGCGGCCACCACGCCTCTTCTTATGCCTTGGTGGCGAAGGCAATGCGCCATGGTTTCTACTGGCCCACTGTCTCGGAAGATGCTGACCAGTTGGTTCGCGCGTGCAACGGGTGCGAGCGGTTCGGAAGGCTGAGGCACATGCCGACTTCAGCGCGCAAGACCATACCGATCATGTGGCCCTTTGCTGTTTGGGGGCTGGACATGGTCGGCCCCTTCAAGCGAGCCCGAGACGGCATGACCCACCTGCGGGTGGTGGTGGACAAGTTCACCAAGTGGATCGAGGCAAAGCCGATCCGGAATCTGGACGGTGCCACGATCGTCACCTTCTTCCGGGACATCATCATCCGGTTTGGGTATCCCCACAGCATCATCACCGATAACGGCACGAACTTCACCAAGGGAACCTTCGCCAGGTTCTACCACAACAAGGGGATCCGACTGGACCTCGCATCCGTCGCACACCTGCGGTCCAACGGGCAGGTGGAGAGGGCAAACGGCTTAGTGCGAGCCGGAATCAAGCCCCGGCTAATCGAGCCACTGGAGCGTTCACCCGGTTGCTAGATCGAGGAAATCCCGGATGTGCTATGGAGCCTATACACCACCTCGAATTGATCAACCGGCTTCACCCCGTTGTTCTTCACCTATGGCTCGGAAGAGGTCCTTACGGCGGACATCGAGTTCGACTCACCCTGCAAGCTCCTCTATACGGAGAAGGAGAACCAGGAGGCGATGAAGGACAGCGTCGATCTCATCGAGGAGGCCCGCGAGATGGCTTTGTCCAGGTCGGCCATATAAAAGCAAGGGCTGTGCCGGTACCACTCCAGCCGGATCCGACCTATCACATTCCGCGAGGCGATCTGGTGCTCCGGCTGGTGCAAGACCCAAAGGGCATGCACAAGTTGTCTCCTCCGTGGGAGGGCCCCTTCATCATTAGGAAGGCTCTGCACAACAACTCCTGCTACCTCATCGGTGCACAGCAGCCGCACGAGAACAAGATAGACAAGTCGGACGAGGAGACGGAGCGACCGTGGAATGCAGACCTGCTCTGCCCATTTTACACTTAGTCGAAAACCAGTGTATGTATCCGGAAACCTCAATGAATGAAAGATTTGGAACCCTGGCTGATGCTCGGGGTCTCCTTGGCAGATATTTGATTGTTTTCCATTTCCGATTAATCCTACAATGTTTTTCCGGCTTCCGTCATCGACCCCTAACCACGGGGGCTCGACAGTTGGCCCGACCTGCTAACTCTATAAACCGACCGAGTAGTGTTCGTAGATGTTGGAGGCCCACTCTTCGTCTCAGCTACAGACCGCAACCCGGCTGTCCGGCTAGCAAGAGCAAAAGCCCGAGGCATCCCACATGAAAATAGGTGACAGAAGAGAAGATCGGGCATTCCGGCCATTCGCAAAGTTGGTATTTTCCGGGTACTAAGCCTCTAGTACCGTGCGCAATGTATTATCATCTCCCTTCGGTTCCGTCTCCAGACCTCAACCTGGCTGTCCGGCAAGGACACAGTGTAAACAGCATAGCGCACGGGAAAGTGACTAAGTGTTCAGAAAAGCACGAGCACGTTTTCGAAAAAATGAAAATTCTAGTCGAACAACGACAGATGTACCACATAATAGTGTACTGATAAGAAACCATTTTCGTGTGTTTTCTTTTGCACAACTTCATCGCGTCGGATCTGAAAGGTAGAGAAGATTTGAAGCACCTATCTGCAGTAGCTACTCCGAATCTCGGGGGCTACACCCAATGGGTGCGCTAGCGCGCCCCCACTAGAAGTATATAGCTCCCGGATAGAAGATGTTCCAGCCAGTCGGGGAAGGCAGAGCCAGTCACAAAAGCAAGATATCAAGTGTACCCAGGCGGGGATGTAGTTTATCCCGTCTGGCTAAGTCCATCAGTCGGACATGCAAGGCACCGAAAAAACGTAAGAATTTTTTGAAGATTCGGAGCACCTATCTACGGTAGCTACTCCGAATCTCGGGGGCTACACCCAGTGGGTGTGTTTGCGCTCCCCCACTAGAAGAACAAAGCTCCCGGCTAAGAAATGTCCTAGTCGGTCAAGGCAAGACAAGAGATATGCAGAGGGAAGATTTCAAGGAAAGAAAGATGGAAGTGGTAAGGAAAGTAATAGAGAAAAAGGCCCAAAGCACAGCCGGATAGAGTAGCCGGGCCGGGATGCAATTTATCCTGTCCGGCTGGGCAAGTCGGATTCTAAAGGTTAAGGTAGAAAGCAAGAATTTTTTGAAGATTCGAAGCACCTGGCTACTCCAACTACTTCGAATCTCGGGGCTACACCAAGTGAGTGCGCCGGCGCACCCCCACCAGAAGTATGTAGTTCCCTCCTAGAATATGTCCTAGCCGGCCAGAGCAAGGCGGCAAGTTCCTACAAAGTCAGAAGCACAAGGTCGCAGAAAGAAGGAAAAAAGGCCCACAGGCGAGTAAGTCAGAAACAGCTAGCTATCCAAGTAAAGCAAGGTAAAATCAACTGGAAAGGACCAGTCGGGATAAAATAGTCGGATAGACACAATAGAGCACATACACTTCAAGGAAAAAGGCAGCCAGATAGTCATTAAATGGCGGGGGACGAAGCCCCCGTAGATCCAAAGGTTCTAAAGCACAAGTATGCAAGACCGAAATCATATACAAATACACCCGGCATCCCGGGGATTCCTTCTTCTTCAAACCGCTGGCCCCTTGCCATGGGGAGCATCTGAACCGGCCCCGCCCGATTGGAAGGACACCTCCGACCAACCTTCCGGCCCAGCGCTCGCCTCCGTATCCGTCAGCACCTCGTCGATGTTGGCATAGCCGACAATCTTGGTGGCAGCAGCACGTAGTCCCGGATGGGCTTGGCCCACGATTTGGAGGTCGGCACCGGCTTAGAAGCCCTCCGACAGCTTCTCGAGGCGCGTCCTTGTACCATCTCAGCATCAGTGCCAGAGCCATCTCGGACCCAGCACGAGCAGCAAGGTCACAGAGCCGGTCAATGGTGTTCGGCGTGCCGCCAAGCTTGATTTCTAAGGTGCCCATGGTCTCCGGCCAGATGAGATCATGGAAGGCGGCGCCAGCCTTGTGCAAATTAGCGGAGTCTTCCCCGAGCTGCGCCACCAGATCCCGGGCACATGCCTTCTCGCCCAACGCAACCCGCTGCACTCAGTTGTAGGCCAAGGAATCAACTTCTGGATAGAAGCCTTTTGATTAGAAGCGGAAGTCAAAAAGCAAATCCGACAAGGCCAGTCGGACGAATGCAAGAAAGAGGTGTAGCCGGACTCACCTTTGGAGACATGCCCGATATTCATCATCTTGCCCTCGAGGAAGGCAGTGTGGTCCATCAGCCACGTGACCTCCTTGTCCAGGAGATCGAAGGCGGTAGCCCGGCTGGCAAGGACCTCCTCGTGCTCCTTCGCCGAGGCCTCCAGCTGGTCGACATTCATGTGCCACTCCTTGTTCTACACGTGCAGCGCTGAGTTGTCCCAGCTGAGGCGTGTATTAGAGCGCGTCAGTCGGTCAATTTCGCGTTGCGCGCAGACAAGGATGGCTATGGCACAAGACAAAGAGAGAAAGAAGGATGAGAAAACAGCTGGATACACAAAAAGGTAAAAGCAAGATGAAAGACTCGCTTCGCGTAGTCCCCCTTGCTGTGGCCAGTTGCACCTCCGCGTCCTGGTTGGAACTTGCCATCATCGCTTGCAGCTGTCGGCACTCCTTCAGTCCGGCTTCGAGGTTTCCCTTGAGGCTTTGCACCAAAGGGCCCGACTCCAGGGGCAGCGGCGCAAGAGGGCTGGATAGAGCAGCCAGGGTGTCGCGGGTTGCATTCAGCCACTGCATCATCGCCTCCTCGTCAGAGTCGACCTCCTACACCACCACCGTCTCCTTTCGGGCTCGAGATCCCCCCGCGCCGGGTGAAGAAAATCCGTTGAGGCTGGAGGCCGCATCCGGCCGACCCGACGCGCTCACGGGTGTGGAGGGAGCCGGCTAGACCACGGTCTCCAGCTCCAGCGGAGGAGTAACTTCATGTGGAGGTGGGGGGTATTCATCGAATGGGCATCTAGCTGGATGGGGGGTCGCGAGGCGGCAAGGCGGAGACGTTGTGAGCCGGGCTCGCTGCGCCAAAGGAAAGGAGGGAACTGCGAGGGCAGGAACAAAGTCAAGACAAGAACAAGGAAAAGGGAAAAGGAAGAGTCGCAAGAGGGAAAGAAGAACAAAACCAAAAGCACATAACCCTACACCACCGGCGCGCCGGTCCTCTTTCGGGCACCCCTGCCCCGTCCGGGGCGCGGAGAGATTCCTACCCGGCTGCGCTTGGTAGCCGGATCCTCGGGGGCGGTAGCTTGGCTCGAGCTACCCTCACCGGCTTCTTCCTGGCTGGCTCAGGCGGCGCGGCATCGTCGCTCTCAGCCGGCATGGGGCCGTGCGGGTCCTCCACCGCCTCGTAGGTACGGCTAGGGAAGAACCCTCCTCGCCGTCCGAACAGTCGCTCGATCGACGCGCACGCGGATCGAAGAGGTCGGTGGTGAAGGACTGGAGGGGCACCTCGTCCTCCTCCCGAATGATGCATGGGAAGGTCTGCAAGGAAAGAAAGAAGGCCGAGCCGGATCAAGAAACAGTTCCGGAAGAGAAAAAGGCAAGAAAAAGCAATAAGGCAAACTTCCCCAGGGAGCGCGGTTCTCTCGGTTGTAGGGGCAAGACCGAAGGACTAGTCAGCCTTGATCTTCTCCTTCGTGATCATCCAAACCCACTCATAGAGGTTGGCAAAGGGGGCATCGCGGCGGGAGAGCCGGGTCAGGTCCAACCGGCCGGAATAGTAGCACATCTTGTGTGCTCACTGCTGTAGGGGCATCATCAGCCGGGAGACCCAACTGAGCATGATGTCGACATCGGTCAAGCGGCTGTGACCAGCGACCTCATCCGGCGCAGCAGCTCCTCTGACTCTGTATTGGAGCCGGAGTGCTTCTGCTCCCAGTTCTCCCGGGTGGACTCGACGTCTTGGAAAGCCGGTAGGTTCATCCGGTCGTAGGAGGACATGTTATGTACGTAAAAGTACGTTTGCTGCCACAGCTTCACCGTGTCGTGTAGCCAGCTCTTCGGATATCTGGTCTGCGAGCAGGAATAAACAGAGGCGCCGTCACAAGGCACAAGCGGGCCTTTGGTGTATTGGACATGGGGCCAGATGAGAAAGAGCCGGCAGAAGAGCCCGAGATCCGGCTAGATCCCGAGGTAGCACTCGCAAAAGTCTACAAAGTGTGCAAGAATGCCTATGGCATTGGGGCCGAGATGGTGGAGGCGGAGAACAAAGTAGACAAGGATGGAGAGGAAGAAGGCGCTGGCCGGGAAGGCCAGGACACACGCCAAATGTGCAAGGAAAACCACGCACTCGTCGGCTGGCGTGAGGCGCACCCCGACCTCTCCTGCGGTCGGCAGCACATGGGTGCGGCGGTATTTTTTGATCTTCTCATCCATCACAGAGGAGCCGCACCAGGCCCTGTGGCTCTCTGCCATTTCAGCAACGGCGGTGAGCGGTGGAGGAGAAAGGGGAGTGGCGAAGGAAAGACGGCGGCCTATCGCTCCGGTGAGCAAGAAGGGGGAGGCGCTGGCGAGACGGAGGCGTGCGAGCTCGTCCGCAGCAACGAAAGCGCGGGCGTGGAAGGAGTAGAAGGGTGGCGTAGTGGCTCTAGCGCTGAAAAGGGGGCAAAATGGCGAGGTGGGGGGCGCCGGTGCGGCATGGACGCTATATATGGCCCAGGCAGGGCAACCGCCAGCTAGCCACATGGTGGCACCACACGCTCCTAGTAGTTCCTGGATCATTTACGCATGAGGAGAATGCACAGAGGATCCCTGGAGCTGTACGCGAGGCGCCAGCGACAGTTCCCGAGGCAACGCTTGACATGACACGTCGCTGCACGTCGTATTAAAGCCATCATGACCTCACGCGCGTGGCTCACGCCCGTGATGACGTCGCCGGGTACCCCAACCGCCAGAACTCAACCGGACAAAAATTTGAACTAGCTTTGGAGAACGCGCACATTTAGCCTAAGGGTGGAATATACGTGTGCTCGGGGGATAGTGTCGGGACTAACACCCCTGGGTAGGCTAACCAGACAATATTAAGGTGCAATGTAACTGCCATCCCGCTGATCCCAGTCGGATGTTAAAACTCAAAAGCAGGCGAAAGAGAAGGATATACCAAGGATGAGCCGGCAGAACCATCAGCCGGATAAGAAGGCGCAGGCAGGGCACCTTGCCGGATGGATCTATCCAGCCGAACAAGATAGCCAACAGGATTGTACCAGCTGGACAAGGATTACCAGGAAGGCAAGGGTGCTAAGGTGACGGGTACGCCGTAACCCGCCGCCCTAGCAAACAACGACAAGACATGAAGAAAGAGTCAGCGACACGGACGCCGGAGAAGACGACCTGTACCCGTGTTGGGCGGGAACAGGAGCCACCGCCCGTGTCAGCCAGGGTGGCCTCCACTGTTTCCGTGCCAGCCGAGGGGCACAGCACTGTACAAGACATCAGGGAGGCAGGATACTGTACAGGAATAATCGGCAGGGCCTGCCTGTGGGACCCGCTAGTCGGCAGTGTCGTTGCCCATGCCGCCTCGGCCCTATATAATGGGCGGCAGGGCAACATAGCAAGGATTGGACTCTCACCTTCTAGCTAGACACATCGATACAGCTCAAGGAGACTTTGTAGTTCTTAGTGTTCATCGAGATAGTCAGATCGGCAGGAGTAGGGGTGTTACCTCACCACGAGGGCCCCGAACTTGGGTACTTCTTATGTCCCCGACGCATGCTTGTTCCCAATCCCGCCCGCGTACGCCATCGCTCGCCTCCTTGCTCGCTCCCACACATCTATCTAGACTGCTCAGGAACTACCGTTTCCATATCGATGATAGAATATTTCTTATTTTAGACCTCCACATCGACCAAGTCTGGTAAAAGTAGTAAACGAGGATCGGCTAAAGGGATGGCCGCTGATGCGCATCTCACAATTGATGAGGTCTCTATAGAGGGCAAACCTTTGCTTCCCATAAGTAACGCAAACACATTTATTAATTAATGTGGATTTATTGTTAGGGACAACGTCTCGATCAGCATTATCAACTCGAACAAGCCAGCAAAGGGATATGAAAATCATAACAGTTTTGTCGAGGACAGATACAAATACATACTTTGGGAGAAGCTCATTTCACATTTCACCCTACCGGTCTTGGAGTCTGAGAAGGCTACAGATGCTATGAGGTGCAAAGTCAAGCATTTCGCTCTTAAGAAGATAGCCGAACAGTTCAACAACTATAAGAAAAGATTATACAATGAATATCTTGAGGAAAAAAAGTTCCAGAATTCACTCGCATACTAGAGAAGCAGCGGGCTCACTAGGAAAGATTTTTGGACTACAAGTAATCATAATTAGCAAAAAAAGGTCCGAAAAGAATAAATAAAATGATTCAAAAAATAAATATCACCATAAGTGGGGACAGGTGGCTACAGAACTTCCGTGCCTAAGTGGGACGAAGCCTAGAAAGCCTTGCGTGCCCAAGGGCTCACTCCATCTATAGAGGATTGTCCCATCAAGGTAAGGAATTGGTTACTTGCGCATGGGGCGAAGTATGACATGGAAACAGGGGAGTTAATATTTGATGAAAAATACAATGTTGCTACACCCCATGAAGAAATTGTTAAAACAATCGAGGAGGTTAAAAAGGGTAACTTCAAACCCGACAGAGAGAACGACGAGATGACAAAGGCCCTCAGGAATCCTGAAAAACCAGGACAAACACGAGGCTTTGGACCTTCTATGCCGTGGAAAACTGGGTTTCTCGAGGACAATAAATCTTATAAAAGCCGAGCGAGATCAAAGAAGCGGAAGGAGCAGGAGGAGGTAGATCGATTGCATAGCGTAGAAATAAAGAACGAAGAAATATATGCCATGCTAAAGGAGCAACAAAAGAAACTAGAATAAATACGCCAGCAAGGGCCAACTCATCAGCCGCTACAAGAAAGTGCTGGCGGACCATCCTAGCGGAAAAGTAGTGTGGCTTCCACGACGGCCGATCCGATAGATCGCTACCCCGTGGATAATATCACTAAGAAGACAAGTTGTGAGCTACATGTGGGAGTGATGAACTTATTCTTCAAGGCGAGTCTCGGCTATGCTTTCTCCTGTGAACCTAGGGCACGCTGTCATTGCAATGAGATTCCAGATGGCTATGCTCGTGTCAGGGTGGATGAAGTTCTACAGCAATATGAATCACTAGAACTTGACATCCCTGGAACTGAAGGTGAGAAGACACTATGAGAAGTCAGGGGTGCTATCATTTTATGGTGCAAGAAATACATCTTGTTTCTAGGCTCGACTCCCAAGCCACCACCTTCTCCTCCGAGTCAGCTGATTCTGCCGCCTCCAGCAAGTCCACATGATGAGGAGTGGGACGACCACCATAGCGCGAGTCCGTCGCCGCATTAGCCGAAGGCGCCCGCTTGGTCGACTAGCAGTACTACTACTCAGAGGAAGCGTAGTAGGGTGAAGAAAACCCCGGTGCCTCCTCCCAAGTTATCTTACGAGATGACTGATGAGGAAACCAACATGATCAGTGATGCCCAAGTCAAAGGATTTTTTGCACCCAAAGAGCCTGAGCCAAAGCAAATATTTGAGCCGAAAGCCAAACAATGGGCTAAGATTTTATTGAGCAACCATCGCAATATGAGATAAATAAGACTGATGACTACAAGCATTGTCTGGTCAAAATTGGTAGAAATAAGACAAAAAGCAGAGGGAAAAGAGAGGTTGCCTAACTCGGAGAGTAGGCAAAACAATCGATCTTCCCGCTCAAGGTGTTACCCAATTTAAACCATGATTAGGTGTCGTGGTATTGCACGGCAGATGCTACTGGGGGTAGCTTACATAGAGGGAGCAAGACGATGAAGGAGAATCCGGGAGCGAGATTAGCACACAATGTACCCAGGTTCACGTCCCCTCAGTGGAGGATCGCTACGTCCTGCTATCAATCCAGTATATGATCATAGATTGGTTTACAAGGGAGCCACCGTAGGCGGAGGGAGATTAGATCTAATGAGAGATGGCCCCGTGGGGGTTCCCCTGGTGGCTTTATATATGCAGCCAGCTAGGGTTTACAAGTGCACTAATGGGCTTTGTATTGGAGTCGCTACATTGAGCCTCCAGTCGTCGCCACTCGTCTAGGTCCAGTATGCGTCAGACGCCGTATTGGGCGAGTCGACCCGCTCAGGGCTAGGTTTCAGTCGGCTCGATCCAGCTGGCGACTCCGCTTCGTGGGTATACCCCGTTTGGTATTCCCCCATCAGTAGTCCCCGAGCGCTTTGTCGATTTGACGCGGGCTTGAGGCAGGGCACGGAGAGTCTTGACTATGGGTCATGGCGAATCGGCGACGAGCTCCTGAATAGAGAAAAGATCCATGAAGTGGGAGGCGGTCGGCGTGAGCCAGTCAGTGATGGCCAGTTGGAGAAAGACGCAGGGTGTCGGTGAAGCCGCCAGTTGCAGCGAGTCCCCGAACATGGAGCATGCCAAGTCCCCGAGCGCGCCGAGTGGCGAGGTTGGGCGACCGGCGAGTGGCGCTGTCTGTAGAGCGACGAGTCCCCGAGCGCGTTGAGTATGCGAGGGCGAGTCCGCGGTGGCGAGTCCCCGAGCGCGTTGAGTACGCGAGGGCGAGTCCGCGGTGGCGAGTCCCCGAGCGTGTCGAGAACGCGAGGGCGATTCCGCGGTGGAGAGTCCCCGAGCGTGTCGAGAACGCGAGGGCGAGTCCGTGGTGGAGTGTCCCCGAGCGTGTCGAG
Source organism: Avena sativa (assembly GCA_916181665.1). Classification (NCBI taxonomy): domain Eukaryota; kingdom Viridiplantae; phylum Streptophyta; class Magnoliopsida; order Poales; family Poaceae; genus Avena; species Avena sativa. The sequence goes on from OV702296.1 coordinate 84,814,860, forward strand.
TACGTGAGGGCGAGTCCGCGGTGGCGAGTCCCCGAGCGTGTCGAGAACGTGAGGGAGAGTCTGCGGTGGAGAGTCCCCGAGCATGTCGAGAACGCAAGGGCGAGTCCGCGGTGGAGTGTCCCCGAGCGTGTCGAGAACGCGAGGGCGAGTCCGCGGTGGAGAGTCCCCGAGCATGTCGAGAACGCGAGGGCGAGTCCGTGGTGGCGAGTCCCCGAGCGTGGAGAGCCACGGTCATGGAACCACGCGTACACGCAGTATGCCTAGGAGTAGTCCCCGAGGCTTGAGTTGGCTTGTAGAGGCGACTTGAGGCTCTTTAGAGATGCATATTCTGAAAATAGTAGTGGTTGCTTTCGAGCATGGCGAGTGGCGAGGTCGAGCGACCGGCGAGCGCCGAGCCCCGAGCGCGGCGAATGGAGAGGTCGAGTGACCGGCGAGCGCCGAGCCTCCGAGCGCGGCGAGTGACGAGGTCGAGCGACCGGCGAGCGCCGAGCCTCCGAGTGCGGCGAGTGGCGAGGTCGAGCGACCGGCGAGCGCCGAGTCCCCGAGTGCAGCGAGCGGCGAGGTCAAGCGACCGACAAGCGTCGAGTCCCCGAGCGCGGAGAGCGGCAAGGTCGAGCGACCGACAAGCGCCGAGTCCCCGAGCGCGGCGAGCGGCGAGAAATACACCGTTTTACTGAGAAGGAGGAAAAATTACGACTGCAATAAGGTGTATTTCTGAAATATATTGAACATTTGTAAGACGTGCAAATTATAGACATTGAAATAAAATGCACTTTTGTTATGTGGATCGATGGGCAGTATGTAAGGTTTATGCGTGTCTTTTCATGAGTAGGCAGACCTCCAGCATCAAACGCTTTCCGGGTAAAAGGGACGTGATGACAGACTGTTGAACCCGGAGACAAGGTCGGCCTTTTGTTACCCAGCTTCACTACTTCGACGGACGTGAATAAACAATAGACAAACTGAAACTAATCCCAAGTATGATTTTGGTCCCTAAAAGGGTCATATGCGACTGCATGGTCGGATTTGAAGAATGAACGAAGATGCATATAAGTTTTGGACTCATAGCAATGGACGAGTGTAAAGAAACTCGTTAGGATGATGAGTCTGCATTGAGCGAGTCTGCGACAGGCGAGTCCCAAAGCCTAAGGAGTCTGCGTTTAAGCATGTCCGCGTTTAGTCGAGTTTCGGAGCATAGCGAGTCTGTGATTATGGCGAGTCATGGCTAAGGCGGAGTAGTCCGCAAGTAGACTGGCCATGGCGGATGTGCGCAGCAGACTCACTGATCCATGCTGGTGATCAGAAGAGGCGTTCCCATCTTGTTTCTGTGGACACGGATATCCCTGATCCAGGCGGTGCGGTACTCGTATGCAAAATAACACGTAAACAGATTAGATCTAAGTAAATAGGTAGCTGATTTTTCCGAAAGTCGATGCATGAGAGATTGAATAAAAATAATGCATCAAGACAAGGTCACGTGGGTGTGAATCGATGTTATTTGATTTTAATAACATGGCTGCTTGATCCTTTAGTCGCTTGCAGGGACTATCAGATAATTTCCCTTGGTATACGACGCTTCTTGGTAAATCGCCTGCAACAAGAAATCGATCTACAGATTTGATCCGACTATTTCCGCCAAGAGCTTGATCCCTTCGGCAGTTCACGTACTGGCCATCCTTGGTGGATTCATGCCCAGCAGCGAGTCGACACCAAGCTCGCGGTCAAGACACACCATGTCGCGACGGATTTGGTGATGACGAAGCCGAGCGCACCGACGTAGGTGAATCGACCGGAAGCGATCAGGACGCCATTGATGATGAGGGATCCCGCCCGGATTATCTCCCTCCAAGCACCGCATGCCCCACGATGGGCGCCAACTGTCGTGGTATTGCACGCCAGATGCTACTGGGGGCAGCTCACGTAGAGGGAGCAAGACGACGTAGGAGAATTCGGGAGCGAGATTGGCACACGATGTACCCAGGTTCACGTCCCCTTGGTGGAGGATCGCTACGTCCTGCTATCAATCTAGTATATGATCATAGATTGGTTTACAAGGGAGCCGCCGTAGGCGGAGGGAGATTAGATCTAATGAGAGATGGCCCCGTGGGGGTTCCCCTGGTGGCTTTATATATGCAGCCAGCTAGGGTTTACAAGTGCACTAGTGGGCTTTGTATTGGAGTCGCTACATTGGGCCTCCAGTCGTCGCCACTCGTCTAGGTCCAATATGCGTGAGTCGCCGTTGAAAGGATACATATGTCGCCTAGAGGGGGGTGAATAGGCGATTAAAACTTTTCCGAGAGTGGCTCGACAAAGGCGGAATTAAACTAGTGTTTACTTTGTCAAGCACAAAACCTAGAACAATCTAGGGTTCACCTATGTGCACCAACAACTTATGCTAAGCAAGACAAACAACTATGTGATAGCAAGATATATACTTCAAGCACGAAGGCTATCACAAAGTAAAGTGCATAAGTAAGAGCTCGGGTATAGAGATAACAGAGGCACGCGGGGACGACGATATTTTACCAAGTTCCTCCCAACATGGAGTACGTCTTGTTTGGAGAGGGGGTGGTATCTAACCACCTACGCCACAAAAGGCCTCCCTTATTCTCCGGTGAATCTCACCCCAACGGGATCGATCCACGCTTCCACTATCGGTGCACTTGTCGGTGGCAACCGGAACCTCTCACAAGGTTAGGGCACTTCTCCACAACTTAATTGGAGGCTCCCAACAAACGCCACAAAGTCCACAAGGTGGGGACACTTCTCCATAACTTAATTAGAGGCTCCCAACAAACGCCACCAAGGTCTCAACCTGCAACACAACAAACCGTCTAGGGTTCCAATAACCCAAGAGTAAAAAGCTTCTCAACTTTCACTTACCAAATCCTCCGGGGAGAACTCAAACCGATGCACCGAATGCAAATAGTAAGAACACCACAAAGGTGATCGAATCCCTCACTCTCAAGTTCCAATAAAGCTACTAAAGCTATTGGGGGAACAAGAGAGGAGAAATCAAAGAGGAACACAAAATCCCCCAAAATCTCGATCCCAAGGATACACTCACAAAGAGATGTTTTGGTTTGGTCAAAATGTGGATCTAGATCTCCTCTCTCTTCCACTCAAATATGGGCAAGAATCATTGGAGGGATTGAGAGATAGCAAGCTTTGGAAGGTCAACAATGGAGGACAAAACTTGCAAGAATAGTTGGGGAGCCATTGGGGAAGAAGGCCCCTTAAATAGGTCCCCCCAAAATCCAACCGTTGAAGCCCAAAAACGCGAATCCTGGTACTACCGGACTTTTTCCTGGTACTACCGTACATTCCCGGTACTACCGGACATTCCCTGGGGATCCCAGGACGCCAAACACACCTTATTCAGTACCAACCGGTACTAAGGGCGGTACTACCGGACCTCCGGTACTACCGGTCACCCCTAAACGAAAACGGCCATAACTTTTGCATCCGGACTCCGATTTTGATGATCTTGGGCTCGTTTCGAAGAGGACAATAAGCTCTACAAGATCATGCAAAGAAACATAATAGTCCAGCAAGGGAGGATATATCCAAATGACGAAAGGTTTAACCTCTCTCAAAAAGACGAACCGATAAAACCTCCAACATCAAAAACGTAATAGAAAATGCATATGAAATCCGTTTTCGATGAACTAGACCTTGTCATGGAGATTAAAACAAGCTATAAATCCTCAGATGAGTAAAAACTAAATAATGTTAGGTTTTACCTATCTCTAAAATACAAACCGATAAAACCTCCAAGATCAAAATGCAATAAGATATAAAAGGGAAATCTGATTTTGATGAACAAGAGCTTGTTATGAACATTACTACAAGCTCTATATCCTCACATGGACAAGACCAAACTACAACCAAATACGATGATGCAAGTATGCAAAGGTTTGAGCTCTCTCCGAACGATGTGACCGAGTTACTCATTCGAGAGCCCCTCTTGATAGTACGGTTATCTATCCTAAACCCGGTCTCCCACACACAACATGAGACCGGCAAAAGGGAAAACCTATGAAGATTATACCTTTGCCTTGAGCATTCCACTTGTGCTCGATGTAGACGAACTTGACCTTCTCAAGATGGAACGCCTTTCTTGATTCCTCATCATCGATCCATGATCACCGAGGATGGCAAGCATCAAACATGAGATCTTCTAGAGATGGCGCATTTTGAGCTTGCACAACACATCTTCTCCTCATTTCATCGACCTTGAATCCAACACATGCTCCAAGCGAGGCCAATGGACAAATCCTACAAGTGCAACTTAATACACACATTAGTCCATAAAGATTGTCATTAATTACCAAAACCACACATGGGGGCCCACATGTTCTTTCAATCTCCCCCATTTTGGTAATTGATGACAATCCCTTTAAGAGGGTTTATATAAGGAATATTAATAAATAAAATGGTAGCACCAATATCAAATACTACATAAGTATGTGATATTGGTACCACCACCATATATAGAACAAACTCCCCCACAATCTATGCATGTGTGATGAACTTGAATTTCATTGCATATATTGCCAATCGTTATCATTGGTGGAGTTTCCTCTATATATACCACATGCTAGGCAACATAAAGATGCAAGAGCATGAAAGGCAAATGCTTAAGAACAAACTCAATGTATAAACCAACTTCCCTTAAACCCTCTAAAACTTCTCCCCCATTGGCATCGATTGCCGAAATGGGTGACAAGTTCTAGAAGGAAAATATAGTAATAATTCCTCCAAAGGTGTGCCTTCGCACATATCCAATGATGAATACTTGGGAGGGAGTAGAACTATATCGAGGACCCAAAGATTGCCAAAATAAAGTCAAATGATGCAAGCAATTACAAGGTCCTACAAACGAATTGGAAACAACAAATGAGTCCAAATGGAAACACAACAAATGAAAGATCAAATAAATGCTTAAATAAAATAGAGAAGTTCCCCAAGATTTGTGCACACTTTACAATCATTGTATTTCAATACAGAAATGCACAAATATGGCATCCTAGGCACAATAAATGAGAAAGAAGACAAATGATCATTATTAAATGAATTAGATGAGCTCCCCAAAGATAATGCACTAGTTATGATAATTGTATTTGGGAACAAGGTGCATAATCATGGAATCCTCACTCATCCAAGTTCATTTAACAATGCAAGGAATGAGAGAACAAATATGAGTGCCCAAAGATGCAAACAAGAGGAACTAACACTCATAGGAAATTAAATTTGGAAGCCACCGAAGAATCAAAAAGAATAGAAAGGTGGTATCCAAGGATTAAAAATCAACTAAAATTATCTTCTCATATGTGTATATGTCTATAAGTGGAAAACATCACAGAGACATATGCCAACAAAGAAATATGCACACATAAAGAAGATATACAAGAAGGCATATGAAAAGCAAAAATGAAGTCATAATATATACCAGTAAGATTTTTGCTTCAAAGCATGGCCAAAGGCTCAAATCTATCTTATTGTACATTAATGAACTTCAAACACCAACACACTACATATATTATAACTATCACCAAGGGAAAAAGGAGAAAGTTGGAATATATGGAGAAAGGCAACAAGTATCACTAAAACTAGAAAAATCTCACTATTGAACATGAGAGAAGTTGAGGAAAGGATGGGCAATAAAATTGATAGATTGACCTATTTGGGATTGGTGGATCATATGCATGATTTTGTATAGTCCCAAGTAAATGCACTCATCTCAACTTATACACATTTACAATAGAGAGTTCTCTTAAAATCAAGGCTAGAACCACACAAATACAACTACAACAATTCATGCCAAGATGCAACCTATAAAAGGTTGGAAGAAAGATAAATATGCATGAGAAAGAGATACTTGTTACCGAGATATAATTGGTAGGATGTAGAGGATATGAATTCATTGATCATCCTATAGCTTGCCTCCAATTTTCATTAATGCACCAATTCTTCAAGATTTTAGAGAGAAGCATCCAATATATCTCCAATGTACCTAAAACACATTTAAGTACAAAATGGTCCCCAACCTTATTGGGTCCAAAGTAGTTAGTGCAACCACAATACATAGGAGAGACTCCACATAAATATGTGCATATTGATATGAAATTGAATTTCATACACAACTTAGCCGATGGCAATTGGTGGAGTTTCCCTTATATATTGGATTAAAGAAAGCAAGCATTCCATAATATAAACATATAGTAAATATGCATGCATAAAGCTTTCAAGAACCAAAAAGGAGATACAATTTGAACAAAAACACCAAGTAAACCGAGATGGCACACACAAGAGTGTTACAAGACAAGCGGTGTCCAAATTGTATCAAAGAACCAACTCAACACATGAAAGATCATAAGTTCAAAAAAATGAACTAGGCAAAAGCCAAAGAGAAAAAGATAGATAAAAATACAAATGCTCAAGGATTTATCTCATTCTAAAATGGTCAAAATGTGAAACAAGAAATGAGACAAAACCAACTCCTAAAAAGAGTAAGGTTCCAACAAGTAAACCAAATTCTCCAAACTTTTCATGATGTCACAAAATACCAAAACAAAAAGATCAAACTTCCAAGCACATAAAACCCTATATGGATCAAACAAGGAAGCATAAAAGGATTGTTCTAGACAATATAGGAGAGCTCAACCATAAGTAGTACATTATATAGAATTTTCTTTTGAATGCAAAATGCACACAAATGGGATCATCACTACTACCTCCATTAAATAAAACACAAGAGGATACCAATAAGATAAGAAGATCCAAAAGTAGCAAGGAATACATGGGAGCACACAAAACATTTACTTGGCCAAAGATAGGACAATATTAAGCAAGGGCCAAAATGAATATGATCAATAAATTCTACCATAAGTTGGGTACTCATTGTCCAAGGACAAGAAATATTGGGAATAATTTTCCCAAGGTAGCTTGCATGGATAACCAAGATCATAGTCACAACAAGAAGCATATAACTAAGTATAAGAATTGAGCATGATACTTCTAACAAGATTCTTGGTAGCTTCCAATAGTCACACAATCACTAGTGATTAGAGTAACTTGAAGCAAATGGTTTCCATGCGGATATATATATATATATATATCTAAATATGAGGAAACACATACCAAGAAGCACTCTCACAGACAAGATCCAAAATATGAGCAATAAAATCATTCAAGCAAATTGGAACTTGTATGAGCAAATGTGTCATATAGGATCTAGATAATTATCAATATCAATTCTAAGTGACACAACCTCGAATGATCACATTTTCTAGGATTGTACTATGCACTAAGCATATGACTCCCCCATAATGCGATACTACCATAAAACCAACACGAGGCAAAATGAGACAAATAGAGATAATTAATGGTCATTATAAAACTTAAATTTCTCATAAGAATTATACCACATAGAGACTAGACAATAATCCAATATAAATACTAGGTGGTAAACCTCATGTACACACATTTTTAGGATTGTAGAATGCCCAAGCATAACACTCCCCCAAAACGGGATAATCCATTAATCTCTCACAAGAGACAAATAAGATACCAAATATAACCAAGTAAGTCTCAAACACAAGAAACACACATACATGGCGTGCCACCTAATCATACACAAATATGCTTGATACCTCAAGATAATTAAGTGGAAATCACAACATGTACAAAAGCATGGAAGATACAAAACCAACACATGCACAATGGGGCGAGTAACTTTCAATGAAATGAGTTAAGCATATGTTACCGCGAGGAGGAACATTGGATAAATAATAGAGTCACTATAATCATGACTTGACTTGAAAAATACGCTAGATGAAGATCCCTCAATTCTTCATAATGTAGCCAAGGTCTCCAATGCCCTCCAACAAACACCTATTGATCAAGTTTTGGCTTGTTGGTCCCCAACCAAGTTGGGTCCTAAGAAGTTAGTCACAATAGGCTTGGCAACCCAAATGGTTCTTTTCTTGACACCACATTGGGCACCAACAAACTTGGCAAACATATTTCCAACCTCATCCTTATGAAGTGAATAAGCATCATCAATCAAGATAGGATGGGATTAGGAGATACCAATAGTGCATGAGGAAGAAATATGCCCCTTCTCACGACATATGTAGCAAGTTCTCCTCTTGCCATCTTTCTTCTTAGGTGAAGCCACAACTCGAGGAAGAGCTCGAGTAGCCCTCTTAGGAAGAGGCCCATTAATGACTTGAGGTGTAGCTTGAGGCCGCTTCCCTTGTTGCTTCACACTAGGATACTTCTTCTTCAATGGGCAAGATCTAACATGATGCTCTTCTTCCTTGCACTTGAAGCAAAAAATGTTGGCCGGATTCTTGACTTGATCTTGGCCATTCTTCTTGTTTTCCTTGTGCTTCAACTTGATAGTGGACTTGTTCTTGACATTGGAGTTGAATCCAAGCCCACTCTTGTCATTGGGAGATTTTTGCACACTCAAGATTTTGTTGAGTGCGACCTTCCCTTGATGACCCTTTTTCAAGTCATTCTTCAAATAAGTGACTTGAGCCTTGAGCTCTTTGATTTCCTCTACATGGTTAGTTTCAACAAAAGTACTAGAGGAAGTAGATGCTATATTGTTAGAGCAACAAGGCACGAAATGTAATTCATCGCAAGATGTAGAAATGTCATGAGTGGATGAATTACAAGGACTAGCACATGAAAATATAACATTTGGATTAGATATAGTGCTAATGTCCATATGAGGCCCACTAGATGTTACCTTTAACATGATGGCCTCATGAGCTAACTTTAGCCTACCATGGGAGACTATAAGATCCTCATGCGAGCTTGAGAGCTTAACATGACTTTCTTCTAACTTCCGATAGTTGCTAGTTAGCAACGCAAGTTGAGCCTTTAGCTCAACATTCTCCTTCAAAATAGATGCTTCACAAGAAATAGAGTTAGTAGCACAAGCATCATCACTATTAGCAAGAGGTGAGGGCAACTTAGCAAGCTCTTTTGAATATGAAGCTTTAAGTTGCTCATGTGACTCGGTGAGTTTGATGAGCTCACCCTTGCTGACCCTAGAGCCATTTTTGAGGTGCTCAAAATCCTCAAGGAGTTTAGAATAAGCAACTTCAAGTTCATCATTTTTACTTTTGAGTTCACTTGCCACCTCAAGATCTCTATCATGATATTCCTTTACTCTAGACAACTCTAAAGCAAAGGCCTCCTCAAGCGATTCCTTAGTGGTTTGTTCCTCTTCAAGAGATTTATTTAGGTTTGCAATTACATTAGCATACTCACGCTCAAGACTACCCATTTTATCAAAGTTGTTATCATGCAACTCAATTTGTGTTTCTAACTTATCAATATGCTCTTTGCTCTTAATAGCAAAGTCCAAGATTTCAACAAAGTTAGAGCAAGAAATATCCTTTTTAACAAGGGAACAATAAACAATCTCACCCTTTTCATATAAATCATCAATATCAAGCTCTTCTTCCACATTATCCACATCCTCCTCATCACAAGAGGTAATGGGTTCCAAAGTAGGAGTTACCTTTGAATCCCTAGCCATAAGGCATAGGTGGGTACCGGAAGAAGGTGAAGATGAGATTGCATTTGTGGCTTCATTCAAAACCATGTATTGGCCCATAGAATCTTCGGTTTCTTCTACATGGTTATCAACACAAGCACTAGAGGAAATAGAGGCATTTTTATCATGGCAACAAGACAACACAAGCATATCATCATGAGATTTATTCAAGTCATTTCTACATGATATGCAAGGACTATTAACACAAGAATGTAAGAAGTTTGTACTGCTAGAAGTGTTAAAGTCCAAAGATAGATCATTGCAACTAGAGAGAGATGAGGGATTATAAATAGTAAGCACACTATCCAAATTGCAATTTCTATCACCACTCACCATATCATTACCTTGTGAAAAGTCACATGTTGGTGAAGTAGTAGAGGATGAGAACTCATATCGACCGGAAGTGGAAGAAACACAATCATCCTCAATAATGTTGGACACAACATATTTATCTTGAAGTTTTGTCCATAACTCATGAGCGCTCCAAAAAGGAATGATTGAAGAGGTAACTACATAGCTCAAAGCATTAACAAGCACATTAGAAGCTTGAGCATCGAGATATAAGTTTTTATCATCCTCACAAGATAGATTTTTGAAATCCATAGGAGGAGAAAAACCTGTATCTACAATACGCTCCAAATTTGGGTCCATGTCCCGAAAATGAATGAGCATGCGATTTTTCCATATATCATAATTTGTGCCATCGAATGTGAACATGTCATTGTGCACTAATCCCCTAGCCGACATCTTTACTCTCGAGGCGGTGAAGCCTAAAATGAGAGACCGGGCTCTGATACCAATTGAAAGGATACAGATGTCGCCTAGAGGGGGGTGAATAGGCGATTAAAACTTTTCCGAGAGTGGCTCGACAAAGGCGGAATTAAACTAGCGTTTACTTTGTCAAGCACAAAACCTAGAACAATCTAGGGTTCACCTATGTGCACCAACAACTTATGCTAAGCAAGACAAACAACTATGTGATAGCAAGATATATACTTCAAGCACGAAGGCTATCACAAAGTAAAGTGCATAAGTAAGAGCTCGAGTATAGAGATAACCGAGACACGTGGGGACGACGATATTTTACCAAGTTCCTCCCGACATGGAGTACGTCTCGTTTGGAGAGGTGGTGGTATCTAACCACCTACGCCACAAAAGGCCTCTCTTATTCTCCGGTGAATCTCACCCCAACGGGATCGATCCACGCTTCCACTATCGGTGCACTTGTCGGTGGCAACCGGAACCTCTCACAAGGTTGGGGCACTTCTCCACAACTTAATTGGAGGCTCCCAACAAACGCCACAAAGTCCACAAGGTTGGGACACTTCTCCACAACTTAATTAGAGGCTTCCAACAAACTCCACCAAGGCCTCAACCTGCAACACAACAAACTGTCTAGGGTTCCAATAACCCAAGAGTAAAAAGCTTCTCAACTTTCACTCACCAAATCCTCCAGGGAGAACTCAAACCGATGCACCGAATGCAAATAGTAAGAACACCACAAAGGTGCTCGAATCCCTCACTCTCAAGTTCCAATAAAGCTACTAAAGCTATTGGGGGAACAAGAGAGGATAAATCAAAGAGGAACAAAAAATCCCCCAAAATCTCGATCCCAAGGACACACTCACAAAGAGATGTTTTTGGTTTGGTCAAAATGTGGATCTAGATCTCCTCTCTCTTCCACTCAAATATGGGCAAGAATCATTGGAGAGATTTAGAGATAGCAAGCTTTGGAAGGTCAACAATGGAGGAGAAAACTTGCAAGAATAGTTGGGGAACCATTGGGGAAGAAGGCCCCTTAAATAGGTCCCCCCAAAATCCAACCGTTGAAGCCCAAAAACGCGAATCCTGGTACTACCGGACTTTTTCCTGGTACTACCAGACATTCCCGGTACAACCGGACATTCCCTGGGGATCCCAGGACGCCAAACGCACCTTATTCAGTACCAACCGGTACTAAGGGGCGGTACTACCGGACCTCCGGTACTACCGGTCACCCCTAAACGAAAACGGCCATAACTTTTGCATCCGGACTCCGATTTTGATGATCTTGGACTCGTTTCGAAGAGGACAACAAGCTCTACAAGATCATGCAAAGAAACATCATAGTCCGGCAAGGGAGGATAGATCCAAGTGACGAAAGGTTTAACCTCTCTCAAAAAGATGAACCGATAAAACCTCCAACATCAAAAACGTAATAGAAAATGCATATGAAATCCGTTTTCGATGAACTAGAGCTTGTCATGGAGATTAACACAAGATCTAAATCCTCACATGAGTAAGAACCAAATAATTTTAGGTTTTAACTATCTCTAAAATACAAACCGGTAAAACCTCCAGATCAAAATGCAATAAGATATAAAAGGGAAATCTGATTTTGATGAACAAGAGCTCGTGATGAACATTACTACAAGCTCTATATCCTCACATGGACAAGACCAAATAACAACCAAATACGATGATGCAAGTATGAAAAGGTTTGAGCTCTCTCCGAACGATGTGACCGAGTTACTCATTTAAGAGCCCCTCTCGATAGTACGGTTATCTATCCTAAACCCGGTCTCCCACACACAACATGAGACCGGCAAAAGGGAAAACCTATCAAGATTATACCTTTGCCTTGAGCATTCCACTTGTGCTCGAAGTAGACGAACTTGACCTTCTCAAGATGGAACGCCTTTCTTGATTCCTCATCATCGATCCATGATCACCGAGGATGGCAAGCATCAAACATGAGATCTTCTAGAGATGGCGCATTTTGAGCTTGCACAACACATCTTCTCCTCATTTCATCGACCTTGAAGCCAACACATGATCCAAGAGAGGCCAATGGACAAATCCTACAAGTGCAACTTAATACACACATTAGTCCATAAAGATTGTCATTAATTACCAAAACCACACATGGGGGCCCACATGTTCTTTCAGCCGTATTGGGCGAGTCAACCCGCTCAGGGCTAGGTTTCAATCGGCTCGATCCAGCTGGCGACTCCGCTTTGTGGGTATACCTCGTTTGGTATTCCCCCATCATTAGGGTTTCCTCATCGACCAAGTGGCGGCGTTTGCTAAAGGTGCTGGAATTAATGTTGATCAAGCGCTTGGCGGACATGTCCCCATCCAGACCGAAATAGCATGGAAATATGAATACGGGAAGGCTCTGGTCAGACCTAATGAGGTTGAGCTTCTACAACACAAATGCGAAGACTGAATGAGTGGTGCGAGAAAGTCTCTACATGCAAGGAAGAAGATCGATTACCAGCGCTGCTTGTGAGAGTTACAAATGAGCATTTCACTGGTGAAGACCATATTCAAATTTATTTCAAGAAATTCTATATGTTATTCAAATAAGAAGCCCTTGACTTGAGTCTCATCAGTTCCTATTGTCTATAAGTGGTACATTTATTTCTATGATAAAGTCTCTAACTTAGCTCGTTCATCGCCTATAATTATCCTCACTATGCTATTATGCAGAATGAAGAGAGAGGAATATGACCGAAAGCAAATCTTTGACACTAGGTTCATTGACCCATGTCGAGTTAATGAATGATTGCTAAAGGAATACTCTAAGGAGACGGAGTGTACCTTTCTAAGGTTCATAAAGAGGCAACATTACAAACAGAGAATATTGTGTCCCTACAACTATGGGTGAGAGTGTTATACTTACACATTCACTTTTGTAATTGATGAGTTACTGACATATATATAAATGTGCGCAGCTTCCACTGGATTCTGCTAACCATTGAAGTTGATGTTGCAAGAGTTGAAATCAAAGACTCACTAAGGAAAGATGAATCGGAGTACAGAATCATTAAATATGCGCTCTAGAGGTAATTTCCTCCATTAGCGCACTATATCGGTCTCTTTCGTTCATATATATTGATGAGTGCGTGAACACGTTGTTGGGAGACCCCAAGAGGAAGGTATGATGAGCACAGTAGCAAGTTTTCCCTCAGTAAGAAACCGAGGTTATCGAACCAGTAGGAGGAAGGAAACGACTCAAAGGTGTTGCTAGCAACTTGGAGACCTGCACAACACAAACTCAAGACTTTTCCCCAACAAACAGTGAGGTTGTCAATCTCACTAGTTTGCTGTAACAAAGTATTAACTGTATGGTGTGGAAGGTAATGGTGGTTTGCAACAAGTAAACAGTAAACAGTAGAAGATGTATCAATGGTAAAGATTGGACCGGGCTCCATAGTTCACTAGAGGTGTTCTCCTTAGATAAACAAACCTGACATGCTGGGTAAACAAATTACAGCAGGGCAATTGACAGGACTGAGCAAGGCATAACAATGCAATATTAGACATCGTGATCCTATGAGATTCAATTGGGCAATACAACAAGATACATAGACCGCCATCCAACTACATCTATGACTAGAATTCCACCTTTGGGTTATCATACGAACCCCCTCAAGTATTAAGTTGCAAGCAACAGACAACTGCTTTAAGCAAAGTGTGTAAGGTAAACAATCCACTTGTTCCATGAACAAGAGACCGTTGTTTTCTCCCTAGTGGCAACGACACATCTAGAACCTTAGAGATTTCTGTCACTTCCCTTAGATTAAATAGAGGCATGAACCCACTACAGATCATAAATACCCCCTCTTGGAGTCACTAGCAACTACTTGGCCAAGATAGCTACTAACAACAGAGAGCATGCAAGATGACAAACAACATAGACATGATAGAATCAATAAGACAAAACCATTAATCAATCTGGCATAGTAATCTCAATATCCATAAGATTCCCACAAATACAACATGCATGATTACAAATAGATGAGATCTTGATCATGAGAGGAGCTCACAAGATCTAGACATGAAAGCACAAAGGAGGAGATACAACCATCTAGCTACTACATGGACCCGTAGTCATAGGTGGAACTACTCACGCTTCATACCGGAGGCTGGCATGATGAAGAAGAAGGCCTTCGGGATGATCTCGCTTATGGCAGGGTGCCGGGAAGAGCTTTAGATCCCCCCGATCTAGGGATGATGGTGGCGGAGGCTATAGACGGTTTCGTGGAATATTGATCGGATACTTAGGGTTTAGGCATCAGGGGCTTCTTATAGGTGATGAGGCGAGGCAGGGGGGCCGCTAGGGTGGCTGCACCCCCGCCCCCCGGGCATGGGGTGGGCCCACCCGCACGGCCAGGGGGTGTGGCCCCCTCGAGGCCCTCCTCCATCTTGTCTTCTGGCTCCGTGTTCCCCACGGTAAAATATTGACTTTGGCTTTTGTCCCGTCCAATTCCAAGAATATTGATTGTCTGCCTTTCTGGAACAAAAAATAGAAGAAAACAGGCAACTGGCACTATGGCATCTTGTTAATAGGATAGTACCAGAAAACATATAAAAACACCTCAAAGTGTAGACAAAGCAAAGCAAAGTCGATACTAAACAAGCATGGAACATAAAAAATTATAGATACGTTTCCGATGTATCAAGCATCCCCAAGCTAAACTCCTGCTCGTCCTCGAGTAGGTAAGTGATAAAAAAGAATAATTTTTGAGGTGACATGCACCATCAAAATCAAGATCAAACCATTTGAAAGCATTGAAAGATGGGATCAAAAAACTCTAAACATGTGCATGAAAGATGAAGTTATAACAATAGGACATAGTAACTATGCATGCAACATGAAAGTCTACCAACAAAGATCATGAATAACATGCATTGAAAAACTTTTGTTTGTTTCACATACAGAAAACATGGCATAGTGGCATTCAGCTTGTCCCTCATAGAGTAGCAAATAGATGCATAGGACACCTTCAAAGTTCATAAGAGTGACTAGATACAAATAGCACAAGAGCAAGCAATATAAACAATATGCATCAATCAATAAGTTTTAGGACAATGCACATAGAAATAAGAATGGCAACTATGCTCTCTTAACTGGTGCCTAAAGGTAGAAGGTGGAGACTCAATATAATAGTGGAAGAAAGGCCCTTCATATAGGGAAGCAGGGATTTCAAGTTTCAAAAAGAGCTTCAAAAAATTATGGTACTTGTTAGCTTTTAGATCTCATTGCCCCTATCATAAGCATCTTGAAGTGATTAAGGTTAAAGTTAACAAACTATGGAGTATACGCTTGACAAAGTATAAGTTGGCAATCGCATGTCCCTTAAATACAAGGGCCGCTCCTCATGCTACTCAACTTTAGTCACTTGTAAGTTCTTGTCATTGTAAGTACATGTGTATCACAGAGAACCGCCAATGGGATACCCCTTGCACATGGTACAGGATCTATCCCATAACCAAAATGACAAGGCAAGCAGGCAATGAGTATCTCAACAATCTTCTTATTTACCATGGGAATATGATGCTTTTTTCTCTCTTTCCTCTTTTCAATATGTCTCTCTTTTTTATAAGAAGAATGCTTCATAGATGTCACTATGGTGATGCTGCAAGTTTCCACCATGATTAGGCATGGCTTATGTCACATTCCAAATTTTAGATTTGGTACTGCATATCATATATGTCATTGCATCATGAGCATCATTGCAAATAAATTCAGTTTTTACCTTTTTTCCAAAATCTCGCTTGCATGGCCTTTTGTCACATACACATGATTGCTTGGTTTCTACCTTGCATCTGCTAGAAAGTTGTGGTTTAGTTTTTTTAAGGCACATGTGCATAGAGGGTTCCAACATGAACCCGTAGCACTTTGAATCACCTCAATCAGAGCAACATGTCAAAAGTTACAGCGAACTGAATTTTCAGTTATTTTTCAGATAATTTTCAAACGGCAGGGTTCAGTTAAGAAAAGTCCTAGGAAAAAAGAATAAGAAGAAACAAAAAAAGGAGACCGCGCAGCCGGCCGTCCCACCATCCCAACAACCCACCCGGGGCCTTCTCCCGCGCACGCAGCGCCAGCCGCCAGCTGGGCGAAGTATAGCGCATGCCGTGCACAGTTAACCTGTGTGCCGCCCGCAGTCGGCCCACCTAGCACCGCGCAGACTGACAGGTGGAACACACATGTCATCCCGTCGTCGCCGAGTTCAGCACCGACATGGGAGACACCGCGATATTCGCCAACGAATGATTCGAATCTGCCACCAAACCGCGCGCGTCTTCCATGCTGATATAGCCTAGGCCCTGTCCTTACGACCCCCCCCTCCCCCCGAAACCCCTTCCTAACATGCCACCATTAACTCTCGGTGAGAGCTCGTTCTCGCCAAAATCGGCCGCCCCCTCTCACCCTGCTGACCCTCCTATCTCCCCCTCGCTTGATAGCATCGCCCTAACATGTTTTCCCCATCTGCAGAGCGCCGGGAGTTGTCGGATTGCTCGCTGGAGCCTCCGCCAGACGCACGCCAATTAGCCGCCCCTGTCGCCGTTAGAGGAAGCAAAGGAGCAAACTGCTGCACCCCCTTGACCCTCGTCGTGCCCGTTGTCGCCGCCAGTACCTTGCTACTGACGCTGCCAGGACCGCCGCCGCCACCTCGCCATCGCCACCGGTGAGTTGACGATGATTCTTTCTAGGCCGTCCGATCTAGCGTGAACGCTCCAGATTAGAACAGCCAGCGAAGGGGTACCAGCTAGTACCGGGACGCCACATATCACCCGCGTCAGCGCTGACCCACCAGTCGTGTTGACTACACAGTTGAAATTCTTTTAATAAATTTGGAAATTGCAAAAAATAGTTGAAACTTGTAACATTCGTAGAAATTAATCCACTGGGCCAAAAATTGAAAATAAGATACCAATGGGTTCATATTTTCACGTAGAATATTGTTGTGCAATTGTTTCAGACTTTTGCAGCAAGGTTTTGTGGTGATTAATTAAATGGTTTAATGGCCTATTTGGAGTAATAAAATCATAGGAAAAATTTTACCACTCAGAAAATTACAAATGAGGTGTCCCTGGAATCAATAGAACAAGTAGAATCTGTTTGTGGATTAAAAAGGTAGCCTTATAGTAATGGTAGTTGTAGAAACAATTAAAAGGCTTTCTGGAGTATTTTAACTATATAAAAAGTTATTTTGCCTTCAAAGTAGTTATTATTGTGTGATTCTAGTTGGCCCGGGCTCTATTTTATTTTGCCTACAAAGTAGTTATTTTTCCAAGATTTTACAAACTAGTCAATAGTAGTGGCTTAATAATTGGGTTATAACTCCATTGTTTGGCCATTTAAAATTGCATGCTTTGTTTTCAATACTTTAAAAATGTTTTCCATGCATGCATATAGTAGGTATATTGAACAAAGGTTGTAGAATTCTACTGAAGCTTTATTCAACTTGTCATGCATGCATCTTGCATTATTATGGTTGTATATGATTGTTTATGTGTTGCAATTGTGTATCGTGTAGATTGTGACGAGTGCAACGCTTGCTTCTTTGATAACTGTACTCTCGACTCCTACTTTCAAGGCAAGTAGTTGCTGTTTTGATCATGAATTTGTCCTACTATTTTTCCCTTGTGCATTTGTAGTGTATTTTTGTAGCTACATGTGTAGGTATTACTATGCTAAGCTATGTCCTATATATTGTGGTAGGGAAATCCTTTGTAGTTGAGCTCTCCGTAAGGTAGATGTGCTTAGCATTGTTGTAGATACAAGGAAGGGATCATGCTTTCGTAAAGTAAAGGTTTTGTTCTACTAAAACAACATAATGTCAATGAACTACCTAGGCGGAGTGGCTGGATTAGTCATCAGAGTATGAACATTGGTGGGGAATGTCGCCCAGGGCACTGAGAAGAATTAGTTGTATTTATTCCAGTAGCTTACGTGTGCAACCATGTGCCAGTAAGAATGAGTGGCTAGTTGGACTCAGTAGGTCGTGGTGACCCGAACCCAGCGTAGACATAGATGTAGTGAATGGTAGGTTGGGACCGGTGCGCAGTGGGGTTTGAGGATCTACTTCCTGAATGGTCTCTTCTTGGGCTTCTCCCTATCGTCACACAATATGAGTTTGGTGGTACGAGTAGGGATATCCAAGTCACATGGGTAAAGTGTACAAACCTCTGCAGGGTGTATAAACTAAGTGCTTAGTCGTGTCCCCGGTTACGGACAAATGAGTTGCTTGATATTGATGCTATGACATATTCTCGCTCATCCTTATTTCTTGATTTCTAAAACTTGATGGGTGAACTTAAATGGGTTGTTGTGAATCAAATAGGTTTAATAAAGTAGGACAAAGTGTTTGGAAATGCAAGCTAGCCACAGCTCCACCAGCCAAATAAGCATGTAGTCGCTAGGCTTATTGTCTCCCTATTTAGCGCTACTTGCCATACATTCCATGTATTGACCCTTCGGGGCTGCTACGTTTTATATTGCAGGATATTCCGACTCTGATTGATCAGCTAGGTCGCGGTACTTCACTCTGCACATGTTTGCTTGTGGGCAATTTGGAGATTAAAGGAGTTATTTATTTATGTTTGATACTTGAATAAGTTTGAGCTAGCCTTCGAACTAAGATTTATTGTAATAAATGTATACTCTGGATCTTCGTTATTTGGGATACACGGATATTTTACTTTGTTATTTCATCTAAGTTCTATGTAAGCCAATAAACCGATCCAAGGATTGGCAAGTTGCATAGAAGCTGCAGTCTTTTCAGTACTGTAGTATTACAGATGGTATCAGAGTCCGTGTGTCGACTATAGGATCATGACCTAGGTTGGAATAGGAAGATATTAAATTTATAAAGCTTATATTTACTCTGTCTTTCACCTTATGCCTTTCACTCTCGTAAATCTTTATCATTTGTTATTCTCACACTTTCCTCTTTTAATTATAGATGGGAGAAGTCAGGACTGAGTATGCTGGGATCGAGTCGCCAATGCCCTTCGCAAGACAGTTGGGACAGCTCTCACAGTCATCGGGCTTGCCATTGCCCATGTTCAAGCTAGAAGGCTATATACCTATGGATATGGCGAGGACGCCTGGGAGATCACCACTATCATCTTCAGAGACTTCGCCTTGCCAAACCTTGTGCATCTGGTCTACACCAAGCGGTATTGCAATAGGGAGCTTGGAATAAACTTGGCCCGAATGAAGCCCTGTCATGCCAGTGCCATCTTCATCGACACCTGCTGCTAGAAGACTCCCCTTACCGTGACTATGGAAGGCGTGATCATAATGGGAACGTTGTGGTTACCCCAGGCAACATGAACAACATGCCACCCCGTCGGAGGCACATGGAGTATATGGAGGTGGAGAATGGAGTCCTAGCTCAGAAGGTGATGATGGTAAAGGAGATAGCTGATTTTGCCAGCAATGGTCTAGTGGTTCAAGGACAGGAAATTGATACCTTACACGACGCTATGAATGTTCTGGAGCAAGTGCTTATTTGGCAGGGATGAGACCATAGAATGGATGAATGAATCTGTCCAAGAGAAGGATGAGACCATAGCATAGATGAATGGGACCGTCCATGAGAAGGATCAAGCCATAGAGCAGCTGCAAGGGACTGTCCAAGAGAGGAACAAAGTGGTGATGGAAAGGGATCAGACCATTGTTGATATGGCAGCTCAAATTGCCGCTCTCCAAGCTCAGTGGAATCCACCACCTGATGATGATAACAATGGAGATGATGGCAATGATGATGGTGACGGAGGGAACAATGATGATGATGATGATGATGAGGATGAAGATTATGATGATGAGGATGGAGGCAATGATGGTGGAGGAGATGAAGCAGTTGCTGAGGCAGCAGAAGCCGAGGAAGAAGAGGATCCTGAAGAGGTGGATTTCAAGGTCTCAAGCGAGGATTCAGGAGAGGTGTACACACCACCACCATGGATGGTTCGTGGACCGAAGTGTCAACGCATGAGTGCAAGGACCTGCTGCAACCTCTTCATGAAGTAGTTAGATATGGCCACCAACTAGTCTTCGTTAGGGTATTTCGTTAGTTTTAAGGCCACGATAAATGTAAAACTTCATTGATATTAGTTTAAAGTGTTTAGGATGCTCTATTATGTACTCTAAAGTTTCAGAATATTTGTGCGATTTTCTAAATGAGTTATGGCAAAGTTTTGGTTGAAATTCGTGGTTTTCCTGCTGCAGTTTTCTACTGACCCTACTGTACTGTATGAATTTTCATGTTTTTTTGGTAACTGGGACAAATCTGAAAAAATAGGGTTTGGTGAGAAACTTCCTGTACTATATGTACAAAAATCAGCTCAATTTTCTGACGAGTTTAAGTCAGGCAGAAAAATTCATGAACAGTTCTGGACTATTCTGGCAGATTTCTGTTTTATGTTTTTGTTGGCCTGTTTATGTTTGTAATTGTTGTTAATGCCTCTAAAACTATTTCAGTATCTGTATAGTGTTAGGATAACCCATGGAACAGTGCTTGCTTGCTAATTTGCTGATGTGATGCTTGTGTGTGGTTTCTTGTGCTTGTTCTGTTGTTGTATGATCATAATGCATGGGTAGAATTTTATTATCGTAGATGCTCTTTCTAAACTTACCTGTGCTGAATCGCAGATGCCGCCTCGCCGTCAACCCAGTGAGATGGAGCAGCTAATGGAAGCCCAGCCGCAGCTAGCGCAGGTGATGACTCAATTCATGGCTGCCTACAACAACAACAGCAGCAACAACAACAACAACAACAACAACAACAACAGCAACAACAACAGCAACAGCAACAGCAACAGCAGCAACAACAACAGCAACAACAACAACAACAACAACAACAACAACAACAACAATAACAACAACAACAACAACAATAACAACAACAACAATAGCAACAACATCAACAACAACAACCAGCCCCAAGGTGATCCACTTGCAAGGTTTCTGAGGCTGAGGCCAACAAAGTTCTCTACTGCACCTGAACCAATGATTGCTCTTGACTGGCTGTGTTCGGTAAACAAGGACCTGGTGACTGTCGATTGCACTGACGCTGAAAAATTGAGGTTTGCTGCTCACCTACTAGAGGGACCAGCTGCTTCGTGCTGGGATACTTTCCAGATTACCCACCCACTGGATATAGTTACCTAGGCCATGTTTGAGGAAGGTTTCAAGACCAACCATGTCTCTTCAGGGGTTCTGAGTCTGAAGAGGAAGGAGTTCTGCAATTTGCGTCAGACCAACCACACTATGGCAGAATACATAGAGGAATTCAATAATCTGTCACGTTATGCTCCAAAGGATGTGGACACTGACTCCAAGAGGAGAGAGAGGTTTCTAGATTGTCTCAGTGATGAGTTCTCGGTGTAGTTGTTAGCGGTTTATTGCCCAAAATTTTAGGAGCTAATGGATAAGGCTAGAATCCTGGAAGGAAAGCAGCAGCAAGTGGAAAAGCGCAAGAGGAAGCACAATAGTCACTCTTCTGGATCACACCAGCGTGCCCGCACCTCCTATGATGGACACTCTGGACACTCTAGGCATGGAGGTGATGACCGCGACCACCGCGGAGGTAATGGACATCGCCACAATGGACACAGGAGCAACAGCCACCACCATGGAGGGAACGACCGCCACCACAATGGTCACAAGAACTACAATAGCAGCTCTGGGAGGAACAATGGACACAACTATGTGACCAAGAAGGACCTTAGCAATATGGAGTGCTACAAGTGCAAGAAGCTGGGTCACTATGCAAGCACCTGCCCGGAGAAGATTCTAGGAGTTGGAACCAAGATTGGCCCCAACCAGAAGGCTAATGTGAACCATGTGGATGTGGAAGAGATCCGGGATGAGTCAGACCTTGTGATTGGTAAGTTCCTAGTCGATTCCCATATTGCACTTGTTTTATTTGATACTGGAGCATCGCATTCATTCATATCAAGGGAATTTGTGGATAGACATAAGTTACCCACTTAGGCACTAAAGGGGACAATTAGAGTGAGCACACCGGGAGGAGAAATGTTAGATAGTGTGGGTTGTCGTGATTTGACCCTGGGAATTGGAGCACACAGTTTTCCAACACACCTAGTTGTTCTAGAGTCACAGGGACTAGATGTGATACTAGGTATGGATTGGTTCTCCATGCACGATGCCCAAGTGGATTGTGCACGGAAAGCAATTTCACTCAGAACTCCATAGGGCACGAGGATTAAGTTTAAATCATCAGCACGTCTTAGAAGTGCCGAGGTAAATTCTCTTAAGGGGGTTAGCATGGACACAGTACCTATAGTGAGAGAATACCCTGACGTGTTTCCAGAGGAGCTACCAGGGATACCACCGAACCGTTATGTGGAGTTTCTTATTGACTTAATGCCGGGGACTGGACCAATAGCCAAGAGGCCATACAAGATGGATGTGGATAAACTGAAGGAGTTGAAGAAACAATTGAGAGAGCAGTTGGATAAGGGATTTATTCAGCCCTGCTCGTCGTCATGGGGTGCGCATGTTCTGTTTATGGAGAAGAAGGACAGTATCAAGAGGTTGGTAGTGGACTATCGTTCGCTAAATGAAGTGACTATCAAGAATAAATACCCTCTGCCTAATATAAATGATTTGTTCGATCAGTTGGAAGGAGCAAAGGTTTTTTCCAAGATTGATCTAAGATCAGGATAATTTCAACTGAAGATCCGGGAGGAGGACATACCAAAAGCTGCTTTTACCACTAGGTATGGTTTATATGAGTATACGGTTATGTCTTTTGGACTAACGAATGCTCCGGCATATTTCATGACCATGATGAATAAGGTATTCATGGTGTACTTGGACAAGTTTGTGGTAGTGTTCATCGACGACATATTGATATATTCCAGAAATGATGAGGAGAATGAGAAGCATTTATGGCTGATTATGGAAAAGCTAAGGGAACACAAGCTATATGCCAAATTTAGCAAATGCGAATTCTGGTTGAACACTGTTGGATTTCTAGGGCATGTGGTGTCGGGAGAAGGAGTCGCGGTATATCCAAGCAAGGTATCATCGATTACAGAATGGGAGGTGCCCAAGAATGTGGGTGATATTCGGAGTTTGTTGGGACTTGCAGGATATTACAGAAGGTTCATAGAGAATTTCTCCAAGATTGTGAAGCCAATGACAGAATTGTTGAAGAAGGATAAGAAGTTTGAATGGACCGAGGAATGCGAGGCTAGTTTCCAGGAACTGAAGCATCGCCTACAGACCACACCTATTATATGCTTACCTGATCTACAGAAGAATTTCCAAGTATATTGTGACACATCTCGACAAGGTCTGGGTAGTGTGTTGATGCAGGATGGAAGAGTGGTTTCATATGCCTCGCGCCAGCTCAAGCACCATGAGAGGAACTATCCCACACATGATTTGAAATTAGCGTCAGTGGTGCATGCACTCAAGGTATGCAGACACTATCTGATGGGAAAGCACGGCGATGTATTCACGGATCATAAAAGCTTGAAGTACATATTCTCCCAGCAGGAGCTGAACATGAGGCAAAGAAGATGGTTGGAACTCATAAAGGATTATGACATGAGTCTGTAATACCACCCAGGAAAGGCAAATGTAGTGGCAGATGCACTAAGCCGCAAGGTTTATGCAAATAGACTAAGTGTGGGAAATTTGCTGAGGGATTTGTGCGAGCAATTCAAGGATCTTAGATTGGAGGTAGAATCCGAGGGATATTTGGCATCAATGGAGGTCAAGCCAACGCTTCAGGAAATGATTGGAGAAGCTCAGAAGAAGGATAGCGACTTGGAAGGAATAAAGGAAAACATACCCAAGGGAAAAGCGGAGGGATTTCGCGAGGATGATCAAGGAACCCTGTGGTATGGTGATCGTCGGTGTGTGCCCAACGATCCAGAAATAAGGAAGTTGATTCTCCGGGAATCCCATGACTCGCCATACTCGATACATCCAGGAAATACCAAGATGTATATGGATTTAAAGGAAAGATTCTAGTGGAACAATATGAAGGTGGATATCGCCGAGCATATTACCTTATGCGATGTGTGTAGTAGAGTGAAGGCTGAACACCAGAAGCCAGCAGGATTGCTACAGCCATTGTCGGTACCAGATTGGAAGTGGGATACAGTGGGAATGGATTTTATCACATGACTGCCCAGGACCAGGTCTGGTTATGATTCTATATGGGTAGTGGTGTCTCATTTGACCAAGGTAGCTCACTTTATACTTGTGAAGACCACTTATACCAGTGCCAAGCTAGCCAGGATCTATATGAACAGGATTGTGTGTCTACACGGTGTGCCCAACAGCATTGTGTCGAATAGAGGTACTCAATTCACCTCTCACTTTTGGCGCCAGCTGCATGAGTCGTTGGGAACCAGGTTGGAGTTTAGCACAGCATTCCACCCTCAGACAGATGGACAGACAGAGAGGGTGAATCAGTTTTTGGACGATATGTTGAGAGCTTGCGCTCTGGCTCATGGCTCTAGTTGGGATGAGAATTTTCCTTATGATGAGTTTTCCTACAACAACAGCTACTAGTCCATCATCAAGACGTCACCGTTTGATGTGTTGTATGGTAAGAGGTGTAGAACACCATTGCTATGGGATGGTGTGGGTGATCGTCAACTGTTTAGGCATGATTTGATCAAGGATGCGAGGAGAAGGTCAGTTTGATTCGAGATAGGCTGAAGGTAGCACAATCAAGACAGAAGAGTTACGCCGACGCCAAGCGCAAGGAAGTGGTGTATGAGATCGGAGATCGAGCATACCTCTGAGTATCGCCACTGCATGGAATTAAGACTTTTGGGATCAAGGGTAAGCTGACACCTAGATTCATAGGACCATACCGGGTCTTAGCACGCAAGGGAGAGGTTGCATATCAGTTGGAGTTGCCAGAGGCTCTGTACGCTGTTCATGACGTGTTCCACGTGTCCCAGCTGAAGAAGTACCATCCGGAGATGGTGGATACACCATTGAGAGACACTGTGCCACTAGAGGAGATACAACTGGAGAGTGACTTCACATATGAGGAGAATCCGGTCAAGATACTGGAGACAGCAGAGAGGTTTACCCGTACCAAGATGATCAGGTTTTGCAAGGTGCAATGGATCCACCACACGGTAGAAGAAGCCACTTGGGAGCGAGAGGACGACCTCCGAGAGGACCACCCGCACATATTTGCTAGCCACGTCAAATATCGAGGACGAGATTCATCTTAAGGGGGTTAGTATTTTCACATCCCAAATTTTAGATTTGGTACTTCATATCATACATGTCATTGCATCATGAGCATCATTAGAAAAAAATTCAGTTTCAACCTTTTTGCCAAAATCTCACTTGCATGGCCTTTTGTCACATACACATGATTGCTTGGTTTCTACCTTGAATCTGCTATAAAGTTGTGGTTTAGTTTTTTTGAAGTCACAGGTGCATAAAGGGTTCCAACACGAACTCGTAGCACTTTGAATCACCTCAATCGGAGCAACAGGTCAAAAGTTTACAGCAAACTAAATTTTCAGTTATTTTTCAGACAGTTTTCAAACAGCGGGGTTCAGTCAAGAGAAGTCCTAGGAAAAAGAATAAGAAGAAACAAAAAAATGAGACCGCGCAGCCGGCCGGCCCACCAGGCTAACAGCCCACCCGGGACCTGCTCCCGCGCACGCAGCGCCAGCCGCGAGCAGGGCGATGGATAGCGCATGCCACACGCGTAGTTAAGCTGCATGCCGCCCACAACCGGCCCACCTAGCACCGCGCAGACTGACAGGTGGAACCCACCTGTCATCCCGTCACCGCCGAGTGCGGCACCGACACAGGCGACACCGCGATCTTCGCCAATGACCGATCCGAATCCGCCACCGAACCGCGCGTGTCTTCCTCGCTGGTATAGCCCAGGCCCCGTCCTTCCTAACCCCCCCCCCCCCCCCGAAACCCCTTCCTAACACGCCGCCACTTCGCAAGAATTTCTCGCCAAAGTAGCCGTCGCCGCCGCCATTAACTCTCGGTGAGAGCTCGGTCTCGCCAAAATCGGCCACCCCTCTCATCCCGTTGACCCTCCTATCTCCCTCTCGCTTGACAGCGTCACCCTAACCTTCTTTCCCCATCTGCAGAGTACCGGGCATCGTCGGATTGCTCGCCGGAGCCGCCGCACGCCGATCAACCGCGCCCTGCCGCCGCTAGAGGAACCAAAGGACGCGACCGAAGCCGCCCCTAGGACCGCTGCACCCCGCTGAACCTTGTTGTGCCCGTCGCTGCCGCCAGTATCGCTGGAGCCGCTCGCCACCAACGCCGCCAGGACCGCCGCCACCTTGCCATCGCCACCGGTGAGTTGAGGACGATTCATTCCAGGCCGTCCGATCTAGCGTGAACGCTCCAGACTAGAACGGCCAGCGAAGGTATACCAGCCAGTACCAAGCGGCCACGTGTCACCCGCGTCAGCGCTGACCCACCGGTCGCGTTGACTGCATAGTTGAAATTCTTTTAATAAATTTGAAATTGTAGGAAATAGTTGAAACTTGTAAATTTTGTAGAATTTAATCCACTAGGACAAAAATTGCAAATAAAATAGCAATGGATTTAGATTTTCACGTAGAATATTGTTGTGCAATTGTTTCAGACTTTTGCTGCAAGGTTTTTCCATGATTAAGTAAATGGTTTAATGGCCTATTTGGAGTAATAAAATCATAGGAAAAGTTTTACCACTCAGAAAATTGCAAATGAGGTATCCTTGGAATTAGTAGAACAAGTAGAATCTGTTTGTGGATTAAAAAGGTAGCCTTACAGTACTGGAAGTTGTAGAAACAATTAAAAGGATTTCTGGAGTATTTTAATTATATAAAAAGTTCAGAAAATCCTTTTTGCATGATTCTAGTTGGCCCAGGCTCTATTTTAGTTTGCCTACACAGTAGTTATTTTTCCAAGAGTTTACAAACTAGTCAATAGCAGTGGCTTAATAATTGGTTTATAGCTCCATTTTTGGCCATTTAAAATTGCATGCTTTGTTTTCAATAATTTAAAAATGTTTTCCATGCATGCATACAGTAGGTATACTGAACAAAGGTTGTAGAATGCTACTGAAGCTTTATCCATCTTGTCATGCATGCATCTTGCATTATTATGGTTGTATATGATTGTTTATGTGTTGCAATTATGTATCGTGTAGATTGTGACAAGTGCAACGCTTGCTTTTGTGAGAACTGTACTCTCGACTCCTACAGTCAAGGCAAGTAGTTGTTGTTTTGATCATGAATTTGTCCTACTATTTTTCCCTTGTGCATTTGTAGTGTATTTTTGTAGCTACATGTGTAGGTATTACTATGCTAAGCTATGTCCTATATATTGTGGTAGGGAAATCCTTTGTAGTTGAGCTCTCCATATGGTATATGTGCTTAGCATTGCTGTAGATACGAGGAAGGGATCATGCTTTCGTAAAGTAAAGGTTTTGTTCTACTAAAACAACATAATGTTAATGAACTACCTGGGCGGAGTGGTTGGATTAGTCATCGGAGTGTGAATATTGGTGGGGAATTCCGCCCAGGACACTGAGAAGAATTAGTTGTATTTATTCCAGTAGCTTACGTGTGCAACCATGTGCCAGTGAGAATGGGTGGCTGGTTGGACTCACTAGGTCGAGGTGACCCGAACCCAGCGTAGCCAGAGATGTAGTGAATGGTAGGTTGGGACCGGTGCACAGTGGGGTTTGGGGATCTACTTCCCGAACGGTCTCTTCTTGGGTTTCTCCCTATCGTCACACAATATGAGTGTGGTGGTATGAGCAGGGTTGTCCAAGTCACATGGGTAAAGTGTACAAACCCCTCCAGGTTGTATAAACTAAGTTCTTAGTTGTGTCCCCGGTTACGGACAAATGAGTTGCTTGATATTGATGCTATGACATATTGTCGCTCATCCTTATTTCTTGATTTCTAAAACTTGATGGGTGAACTTAAATGGGTTGTTGTGAATCAAATTGGTTTAATAAAGTAGGACAAAGTGCTTGGAAAATGCAAGCTAGCCACAGCTCCACCAGCCAAATAAGCATGTAGTCGCTAGGCTTATTGTCTCCCTATTTAGCGCTACTTGCCATACATTCCATGTATTGACCCTTCGGGGCTATTGTGTTATATGTTGCAGGATATTCCGAATCTGATTAATCAGCAAGGTCGCGGTACTTCACTCTGCACTTGTTCACTTGTGGGCAATTTGGAGATTGAAGGATTTATTTATTTATGTTTGATAATTGAATAATTTTGATCTAGCCTTCGAGCTAAGCTTTATTGTAATAAATGTATACTTTGGATCTTCGTTATTTGGGATATACGGATAGTTTACTTTGTTATTTCATCTAAGTTCTATGTAAGCCAATGAACCAATTCAGGGATTGGCAAGTTGCATAGAAGCTACAGTCTTTTCAGTATTGTAGTGTTACAACTTAGGCTAGCGGCCCAAGCATTTCTCTAACACACATACATAACTTTATGGACTTACAAGCTCCCCTTTCATTTCACACCGACGACATCCATAGACAAAAGAGCATGATATCAACTGTGTACAAAGTACAAGTGCAATATTGAAAGCGTTCCCCGTGACAGCACGGTTCTGCTAATTCCAATGTATAAGTGCAAGCATATACAACATATATGACACAATGGTTCATGTTTATTAGGGGCAAGAAATATAAAGTTTGCCATCAAGTTCGTGAGAGCTTTAATCGCTAAGTTTTCACATAACAAAATACTTTTTAATTGGAAGATAGATGAAAACAAGAATATACTTGGAATGGTGTAACACACCATGCATAGGAGTTTATAGTGGACACTTTGGAATAACTTGGTTTCTTGGGAGTTGGAAGCATGAGTAGAGCTTACTCATACAAGTGGAGGCTAGCAAAAGACTGGGACCGACCAACTAAGAGAGCAATAATGGCCATAATCATTGAGAGCGACAACACATTACTAATCAAACCATAGAGTGGTACTACAAGTCAAGGACTAAATGATCATAGAGGCTATGATGACTTCTTCATAGTCATAACATGGTGTGAGCATGTTGATACGTTGGAAACGTATCTATAATTTTTGATGCTCCATGCTTGTTTAGTATCTACTTTGCTTTACTTGTCCACACTTTGAGGTGCTTTTTACATGTTTTCTGGTACTAACCTATTAACAAGTTGCAATAGTGCCAGATGCGTGTTTTCTGTTGTTTTTGGTTTTAGAAAAGTTAGTAAAGAAATATTCTCGGAATTGGACGGGACGAAGGACAAAGACAATTTCTTTCCGTGGGGAAAAAGAAGACCAAAGGGGAGCCCGGGAGGCCACCCAGGGGGCCAGACCCACCCTAGGCGTGGGTGGGCCCTAGCCCGCGCCTGGCTAGGGTTTGCAACCCCTGGCCGCCTCCTCGGTCTCCCCCTTCGCCTATAAGAAGCCCCCGATGCAGAAACCCTGGGTACCCGATCAGAAATCCACAAAACCGTCTGTAGCTGCCGCCACCATCGTCCCTAGATCGGGGGGATCTGAAGTTATTCCCGGCACACTACCGGAGGGGAGATCATCCCGGAGGCCTTCTCTCCGGTATGATGCGTGAGTAGTTCCACCTTGGACTATGGGTCCATGTAGTAGCTAGATGGTTGTATCTCCTCCTTTGTGCTTTCATGTATAGATCTTGTGAGCTTCGTTCATGATCAAGGTCTAATCTATTTGTAATCATGCATGTTGTGTTTGCGGGGATCCGATGGATATTGAGGTTATTATGTTGGTTTGATTAATGGTTTTGTCTTTATGATTCTATCATGTCTATGTTGTTTGTGATCTTGCATGCTCTCTGTTGCTAGTGGTTATCTTGGTCAAGTAGTAGCTAGTGACTCCAAGAGGGGGTATTTATGCTCGATAGTGGGTTCATGCTTCTAGTTTCCAAGGGAAGTGACAATAATATCTTCGGTTCTATATGTGTTATTGCTACTAGGGAGAAAACAACGGTCTCTTATTCATGGAACATGTGGACTGTTTACCTTACACACTTTGCTTAAAGCAGATGTCTGTTGCTTGCAACTTAATACTGGAGGGGGTTCGGATGATAACTTGAAGGTGGACTTCTAGTCATAGATGCAGTTGGAGGGCGGTCTATGTATATTGTTGTATTGCCCAATCAACCTCATGGGATCTTTCTGACTAGTAATTGCATTGTTATGCCTTGCTCAGTTCCTGTCAATTGTCCCGCTGTAGTTTGTTTACCCTTCATGCCATGTTGTTTATTAAAGGAGAGCACCTCTAATGAACTATGGACCCCGGTCTAATATTTACCATTGATATATCTTCCACTGTTACTGTTTACTTGCTGCAAACCACCATTATCTTCCACACCATACGTTTAATCCTTTGTTATAGCAAACCGGTGAGCTTGACAACCTAACTGATTCGTTGGGGTAGAGTCTTGAGTTTGTGTTGTACAGGTATCCGCGTTGGTTGCAACACCAGTGTGTCGTTTCCTTCCTCCTACTGGTTCGATAACCTCGGTTTCTTACTGAGGGAAACTTGCTGCTGTGCTGCTTCATACCTTGCTATTGGGTTTACCAGGAAGCATCCCACGACAAGTGTTGGGCGCCATCAAGCTTTTTCTGGCGCTGTTGCCGGGGAGGCCAAGGACGTCTTCACTAGGGGAGTCCTTCACTTCCTTTCTCTTTACTTTTTTTTTAGTTTGATTTGTTTCTTTTGCTTGGTTTTGTTTGCTTTTTCAAAAACCCAAAAAAATTAGTCTAGTTTGGTTTGCTTGCTTTATTCAAAAACATAAAAAAATTAGGCCTTGCTCTAGCTCACCATGTTGTTCCCCAAGTTCGCCCTGAAAGATCTTACAATAGGTAGTGGCTCCATAATTGGGAAAGTTAATATTGAAGAATTCTTTAATCATGTTAGCAAGCATGATGATATAGAGGTAAAATCTATAGCTGAACTTGCTCCTAATTATGAGATTGTTGCAACTTCTTTAGTTCATATGCTGGAGGCTAGGTTTGTTAGCCTTAACCCCTTCATGCAATTCTTGTTCCTAAAACTAAAAGAAGAGAAGAATGCTGAAAAGAGGGAATTCATCCTTGAAACTTTATCAAAAGAATTCCATGATGTTCCTAGGGAAGCCAAAAAGGTCTTTGAGTGTTTCAATATGCTAGGCTCAAGTGTAGATGTTGTGGGTATTTCTGATAAAACTAAGCCTAGAGAAGAATTCAATATACCCATCCCCTTTAAGCTTGTTGGAATGCATGAAGACTTTGAAAAGAACTTTGATTGGATTGCTCCTGAAAATCTTTTTGATGAAAGTAGTAGACCAAAGAGAAATGAGAAGGGATCCTCCAAGACCCATTTGGATGAGATACCTTTCATAGTTGAAAAATTTGCAAGTATGGATGTTAATGCTTCTTCATTTGAAAATACTTGATTCTTCTTGCTTCTTGTGCCTAACTTAAAGGAGTTAAAGAAAAGTACTTGTTGGGAGATAACCCAAGAGTTTCCTTGAGTCTTGGAAGTTATTACTACTGTAATGACCTCTCCTTATCCTTTTTGTTTGCTTTTTGTGCCAAGAATGACCTCTAATGAGAGGGAAGTAAGATTTGGGGAGTTGCTGTCCCGTAACAGATTTCTGTCCTCCACCAAAGAAATTTGTGAGGAGGCTCTGTAACTCCGATTGGGCTCAAAATTTACGAATACATCCCCCAGTATGTTATCTAACTTTTGTTAGTTCAACACTTTTTGATTTGAGCAACAGAAGATGTTTGAAAAAATAGGTTTCTACCTGCTGGTCTGTTTTGATAGATTTCTGCCATTATTTGCATTTGCTTCTTATTGATTCCTTTTTGAGCTCTCTTCAGGTAAATTGAGTTATTTGAAGGAGTTACTACAGTATCTTGTGTTTTTAGTAAAAATCCTTGTTGTTCCAAAGCTTTGCCAGTGGTCTAATATCTTTTGAATAAACTAATGTTGCTAATGAAGATTGTGTGAAGTTTTGTATGAATGAAACATTTCAGGTGTAGAGGGAGAATGATGCAATGAGATAAAGAATGGAAAAAATCTCAAGCTTGGGGATGCCACCATGGTGTCACCCCAAGAAATATCCAAGAGGTACAAGCGTCAAAGCTTGGGGATGCCCAAGGCATCCCCTTCTTCATCAATAAAAAGCTCAGGTATATCTAGACACTTCGTTTTTATTGTTTCATGCACAGTTGTGTTGTTCTTGGAGCGTCTTAGTTTTTGTTTGCTTTTCTTAGTTTGATTTAGTAGTTTGGACCCCCGCTCTCGCTGTGTTGTTTTGCAAATAAGGTTGCTTGGTGTTTGGAAAGGAGTAGTAAGTTCTTGCTTGAAGTGCAAGAGGAGCTTGCATTGACTGTGACTTAGACTTTAGCATGACATGCTAGGTGTTGTTTTTGTATTATGCTTAGTAATTACTGATGTATCATGTCTTGTTCCAAACAATTGGGATTGCTTAGTGTTCCTTGAAAAAATTATGTGTTGTTTTAGCATGCAAAAGCATAGTATTATGGTATTCTCCTTTGATGCTTTGCTTGGGTTGACTTGGCACATGCTTACACCATGTTATGACTCTCACAAGTCACCATTAACCTCTATGATCATTTAGTCCTTGACTTGTAGTACCACTCTTTGCTTTGATTAGTATGCTTTGTTGCACTGCATGATTATGGCCATTATTGCTCTCTTAGTTGGTTGCTCCCAGTCTTTTGCTAGCCTCCACTTGTATGATTAAGTTCTACTCATGCCTCCAACTCCCAAGAAACCAAGTTATTCCAAAGTGTCCACTATAAACTCCTATGCATGGTGTGTTACACCATTCCAAGTATATTCTTGTTTTCAACTATCTTCCAATTAAAAACTATTTTGTTATGTGAAAACTTAGTGATTAAAGCCCTCACGACCTTGATGGCACACTTTATTCTTTGCCCCTAATAAACTTGAACCATTGTGACAACTTTGTTATATATGCTTGCACTTATAAGTTGGAATTAGCAGAACCATGTTGTCACGGGGAATGTTTTCAACATTGCACTTGTACCTTGTTGTACTCAGTTGATATCATGTTCTTTTGTCTATGGATGTCACCGGTGTGAAATAAAGAGGGGAATTGTAAGTCCATGGAGTTTGTATTCTGTGTTAGAGAAACGCCTGGGCCGCTAGCCTAAGCCATGCCTAATCATGGTGGAAACTTGCAGCATCACCATAATGAGCTATCTATGAAGCATCCTCAATAAAAAGCTATGCATATGGTAAATAAAAAGATTGTTGAGATGCTCATTGTCTGCTTGCCTTGTCATTTTGGTTATGGGAAAGCTCTTGTACCATGTGCAAGGGGAACCCATTGGCGGTTCTCGATGATATGCAAATACTTACAATGACAAGAACTTACCTGGACCCAAAGTTGAGTATGCATGAGGTGTGGCCCTCGTATTCAAGGAGCATGAGATTGCCAACTTATACTTCGTCAAGCATATACTCCAGCTTTGCCACTTTAACCTTAACCACTTCAAGATTCTTATGATAGGGGAAATGAGGGCTGAAACCTAACAAGTACCATAATTTTTGGAAGCTCTTTTTGAAACTTGTAATCCCTGCTTCCTTTATAAAAAGTCCATTCTTCCACCATTATTGAGTCTCCACCTTCTACCTTTAGGCACCATTAAGAGAGCATAGTTGTCATTCTGTGTGTAGTGTTCCAAATCTTATTAATTGATACATATTGTGTTATTACTTGTTATTGTGCTATTTGTTTCTAGTCACCCTTGTGAACTTTATAGGTGTCCTATGCATCTAAATTTCTACTCTATGAGGGACAAGCTGATTGCCACTATGCTATGTTTCTGCATGTGAAACAAACAAACGTTTTTCAATGCATACTATTCATGATGTTTGTTTGTAGCTTGCCATCTTGCATTCATAGTTACTATGTCCTATTGTTAGAACTCCATATTTCATGCACATGTTTAGAGTTCTTTGATCCTAGCTTTCAATGCTTGCAAATGGTTGGATCTTTATTGTGAGGGTTCATGTCACCTCAAAAATTATTCTTTTTATCACTTACCTACTCGAGGACGAGCAGGAGTTAATCTTGGGGATGTTGATACGTTGGAAACGTATTTATAATTTTTGATGCTCCATGGTTGTTTAGTATCTACTTTTATTTACTTGTCCAAACTTTGAGGTGCTTTTTACATGTTTTCTGGTACTAACCAATTAACAAGTTGCAACAGTGCCAGATGCCTATTTTCTGCTATTTTTGGTTTCAGAAAAGTTAGTAATGAAATATTCTCAGAATTGGACGGGACGAAGGACAAAGTCAATTACTTTCCGTGGGGAACAAGAAGACCAGAGGGGAGCCCGGGAGGCCAGCCAGGGGGGCCAGACCCACCCTAGGCGCGGGTGGGCCCTAGCCCGCGCCTGGCTAGGGTTTGCAGCCCCTGGCCGCCGCCTTGGTTTCCCCCTTCGCCTATAAGAAGCCCCCGATGCAGAAACCCTAGGTACCCAATCAGAAATCCACGAAACCGTCTGTAGTCGCCGCCACCATCCCTAGTTTGGGGGGATCTAAAGTTCTTCCCGGCACCCTACCGGAGGGGAGATCATCCCAGAGGCCTTCTTTCTGGTATGATGCATGAGTAGTTCCACCTTGGACTATGGGTCCATGTAGTAGCTAGATGGTTGTATCTCCTCCTTTGTGCTTTCATATATAGATCTTGTGAGCTCCGTTCATCATCAAGATCTAATCTATTTGTAATCATGCATGTTGTGTTTGCGGGGATCCGATGGATATTGAGGTTATTATGTTGGTTTGATTAATGGTTTTTTCTTTATGATTCTATCATGTCTGTGTTGTTTGTGATCTTGCATGCTCTCCGTTGCTAGTGGTTATCTTGGCCAAGTAGTTGCTAGTGACTCCAAGAGGGGGTATTTATGCTCGATAGTGGGTTCATGCCTCTAGTTTCCAAGGGAAGTGACAATAATCTCTTCGGTTGTAGATGTGTTGTTGCTACTAGGGAGAAAACAACGGTCTCTTGTTCATGGAACATGTGGATTGTTTACCTTGCACACTTTGCTTAAAGCAGATGTCTGTTGCTTGCAACTTAATACTGGAGGGGGTTCAGATGATAACCTGAAGGTGGAATTCTAGTCATAGATGCAATTGGATGGTGGTCTATGTATATTATTGTATTGACCAATCAACCTCATGGGATCTTTCTGACTAGTAATTGCATTGTTATGCCTTGCTCAGTTCCTATCAATTGTCCCGCTATAATTTGTTTACCCTTTATGCCATGTTGTTTATTTAAGGAGAGCACCTCTAGTGAACTATGGACCCCGGTCCAATATTTACCATTGATACATCTTCCTTTATTACTGTTTACTTTCTGCAAACCACCATTATCTTCCACACCATATGTTTAATCCTTTGTTACAGCAAACCGGTGAGCTTGACAACCTCACTGGTTTGTTGGGGCAAAGTCTTGAGTTTTTGTTGTGCAGGTCTCCGCGTTGCTTTCAACACCTGTGTGACGTTTCCTTCCTCCTACTGGTTCGATAACCTTGGTTTCTTACCGAGGGAAACTTGCTGCTATGATGCTTCATACCTTGCTCTTGGGGTTTCCAATGAAGCGTCCCACGACAAGTGCTCGGCGCCATCACATGTGCCAAGTCAACCCAAACAAAGCATCAAAGAAGAATACCACAATACTATCCTTTTGTATGCTAAAACAACGCATGAATCCTTCAAGTCACACTAATCAATCCCAATTGTTTGGAACAAGTCATGCTACGGCAATAATCACTAAGCATAAGGTCAAAACAACACCTAGCATGGCATGATAAAGTCTAAGTCACAGTCAAAGCAATCTCCTCTTGTACTACTCAAGCAATAACTTCTACTCCTTTCCAACACCAATCAACTTATTTGAAACAACACAGTGAGAACGGGGATCCAAACTAATATATTCAAGCAAACTAAGCAAAGCACACGAAAACTAAGACGCTCCAAGAACAACAAAACAGTGCATGAAACAATAAAAACGAAGTGTCTAGAAAGACCTGAAATTTTTATTGATGAAGAAGGGGATGCCTTCGGCATCCCCAAGCTTTAACGCTTGTACCTCTTGAATATTTCTTGGGTGACACGGGGTGGAATCCCCAAGCTTGACCTTTTGTCCATTCTTCATATCATTACATCATTCTCTCTCTCTACACCTGAAATTTTTCCCTCGTACAAAACTTCACACGATCTTCATTAGCAACATTAGTGTATTCAAAAGATAATAGACCCTTGGATTTAGCTTTATAATAGCAAAACTTTCACTAAAAACACTATATACCGTAGAAACTCCCTCAAAAATCTCAATTTCCCAAAAATTACCCAAAAAGGAATCAATAAGAAGAAAATGCAAATAATGGCAGAAATCTGTCAAAACAGACCAGCAGGTAGAAATCGATTTTTTGGAAGACCTTCTGTTGCTCAAATCAAAAAGTGTTGAACTAACAAAAGTTATCTGACATACTGTGGGACTTATTCTTAAACTATCAGCTCAGTCTGACTTACAAAGATTCCCCACGAATTTTTATGGTGGAGCACAAAAATCTATTTTGGGACAGCAACTCCCCAAATATTACTTCCCTCTCATTACAGATTATTCTTGGCACAAAAAGCAAACAAAAAGGATAAGGAGAGGTCATTACTGAAGTAATAACTTCCAAGACTCAAGAAAACTCTTGGGTTATCTCCCAACAAGTACTTTTCTTTAACGCCTTTAAGTTAGGCACAAGAAGCAAGAATCAAGTATTTTCAAATGAAGAATCATTAACATCAACTCTCTTGCTCCTACCTTTCTTACCTTTCTTCTTCTCTTTAGGGAGTATGTTATTGCTTACTGGAGGAGCAAAATGCATAATGCCTTTTCCCACATCTATTATTGCTCCAAGGTGTTTCAGCAGGGATCTTCCGAGTGTAATTTGTCCTTTTCCTACACATTCAATAACAAGATAATCAGTAGACACCATTTTCTGTGAGATTTTTGTAAACACACCTTCAGCTATTCCAATGGGTAATAGAGTTGCATTATTAGTAAGAGATATTTCTTCTCCTCCTTTAGAAAGTCCCCAAAGACTCAAAGACTCATAGATATCTTTAGGCTTGAGCACTGTTTCCATCTTGGAGGCATCGTTTTTTGAGGGGTTGGACTCTGGTGTTATTTTGCTAGTGTTCCTACACATTCAATAACAAGATAATCAGTAGACACCATTTTCTGTGAGATTTTTGTAAACACACCTTCAGCTATTCCAATGGGTAATAGAGTTGCATTATTAGTAAGAGATATTTCTTCTCCTCCTTTAGAAAGTCCCCAAAGACTCAAAGACTCATAGATATCTTTAGGCTTGAGCACTGTTTCCATCTTGGAGGCGTCGTTTTTTGAGGGGTTGGACTCTGGTGTTGTTTTGCTAGTGTTAGTGTCGCTGCTATAAGAATCTGATCGCTTTAGAGGGACTTTTCTTTTTTTGTAATTATCCTTCTTTCTTTTTTGGTTGTGTGCATCCGTAATACCAATAGGGTAATGCGTTGTTGCAGAGGCCGGGTGTAATTGGTATCGTGCGATATTAATATATGCTCCTTTCCAAAAAAAAGATATCTTTAGGCATAAGGCAAAATTCAGACATGATATCACAACGAGCATCAAAAGTTGCACTATTTATAGAAACTTTTATTGTAAGAAACCACTTTGAAGGATCAAAATTTATTGGAACATAACCATGGTGCTCTCTAAGTGTGTGATAGCAACTGTTCAAAGCAGCGGTACTGGGCTCAAGAGTGTTCAACCTAGCATTAATGTCTATAAAAGAAGAATCAGACTTGACAGACATATTATAAATTATAATTAACTTCTTTATAGAATCTGAAGCTTCATCCTCAGTACAACGAAAAATATCTTTCTCATCTACAGCATCCAAAGCATATCTACAACAAAGAGCAATACCGTGGTAGAAACTATTAATAACCAAGCTAAGACTCATCTGAAGGGAAACAGGTAGGCTACACTAGCGCAAATCAAAAAATTTCTACCATGTATACCAGGATTACTGTTGTCATAGATCACGGGATTACCACTAGACGCGCAGTTGCGGAATTGATGAAGCGTGTCGAGGCAGTGCAGACGTTCCACGTCTCCTCCTTGTCCTCGTCCCACGAGCAGCTCGCCTTGCGCGGCTCGTCCAAGCGCTACAGATGCAGCGCCTCCGAGGTATCCACACGTACAGGGTGGAAGCGTCAGACGTCGGACTGCTAGGTCCGCGCGTGCAACACAGGCGTGAGGAGTGGCAGCTGGGAATGATCTGTGGTATAACCCTGGTCAGCTCGCCCCACCCTCTCTTATATAGGCGTCTCTAGTGGGCTTCTACATTAGCAGCCCAATAGTAGCCTAAGCCTGGTCTAATTTTGATCCAATCCTCATTAGGCTTCCAGCACTTTAAGTGTGTGACCCTATAGGTTCATATGCGCATAGACATGACACGAATACACTTATTCTGTCAATAGTTGGTAGAGGCCTCTAGCAAGACGTGCCAACTCCTCAACGCATACAAAGATCATATCGGACGAACCATCACAAGGTTTAGTACATGTCTTTCCCTTTGCCTCATGATATTTGGTCTAGCTCCAAGCTGACCTCCCTTTCTCGATATCGTTATTCGGAATCCCTTTACTAGGTTAACTCTTAACCATAGGTAGCACGGCCATGCATTTCTGGATCCGATCACTCGAGGGGCCCAGAGATATCTCTCTCAAGTGGAGAGGGGCAAATCCCATCTTGATTGACCATGCCTTGCAGCATGCTTCAGGACAAACCCGAAAGCTACCTTTATAACTACCCTGTTACGGTGCAGCATTTGATAGCCCCAAAGTAGGTCGATCCACATCTCAAGTACATGCGACAATCTCAGGTCTAAGGACAAAACGTACACGATGTGTAGAGAGAGAACTACAACTAATTGCCAGTCTCAGGTTGGGTCAGTCCAACCCCATGTTCATAACATGTGTCCACATCATTGGTTTGACATCTCCATGTCTATGACTTGCGAAACATAGTCATCAACCAATCGATGTGCTAGTCTAATATTCATGTGTGTCCTCACATGAACTCCGACTAGGGACAACTCTTAAATAACCATACAAGTAAAGAGTTTCACAAACAATTCACATAATTGTCAATCAATACAAGTTGCCTGATATGGATATTCAAGGACATTACCATAACTCATGGATACATATGAAATATAATCATCTCTATGATTGCCTCTAGGGCATATTTCCTTCAGTCTCCCACTTGCACTAGAGTCAATCTAAAATGTATCTAATACCAATTGCTCTTGTGTGCGCTTCATGCGCGGGCTGCGGGAGAGGCTTAGTCAAGGGATCAGCAACATTTGAGTCCGTATGTATTTTGCATATCATGACACTACCATCCTCAACGAACTCTCGAATCTGATGGTAACGCATGCGAATATGTTTGTTCTTCTGGTGCTGTCTAGGTTCCTTGGCTTGTGCAATAGCACCATTGTTGTCACAATAAACATCCAAGGGATTGGACGCGCCCTGAACCACACCGAGAGCGATTAGGAAATTCCTAATCCAAACAGCTTCCTTTACGGCCTCCGAGGCAGCAATATATTCAGCTTCTGTTGAAGAGGAAGTCACCGTATCTTGCTTGGAACTTTTCCAGCTCACAGCACCACCATTCATGACAAACACATAACCTGATTGTGATTTTGAATCATCTGAGTCGTTAAGGTAACTCGCATCTGTGTAACCCTTTACACTGAGTTCATCCTCACCTCCATAAACTAGGAACACATCCTTAGTCCTTTTTAAGTACTTAAGGATGTTCTTTACCGCTGTCCAGTGACCTTCACCTGGATCAGCCCGGTATCTGCTCGTAACACTTAGATCATAGGAAACATCTGGGCGAGTACATATCATTGCATACATGATGGATCCAATAGCCGAAGCATATGGAACCCTACTCATGCGCTCACGCTCATCAGTAGTCAAAGGACACTGAGTCTTGCTGAGTTTTATGCCATGAGACATGGGCAAGAACCCCTTCTTAGCCTCTTCCATGCTGAACCATTTCAACACTTTGTCAATGTATGTACTCTGGCTTAATCCAATTATCCTCCTTGATCTATCTCTATAGATCTTGATTCCCAGAATATACGCCGCTTCTCCCAAGTCCTTCATCGAAAAACTATTTTTCAATGAGGTCTTAACAGACTCGAGCATAGGAATGTCATTTCCAATCAGCAATATGTCATCTACATATAAGATTAGAAATACCAGCGCTCTCCCACTTTCCTTCTTGTAAACACAAGGTTCTTGTTCGTTTTTGATGAAGCCAAACTCCTTTACAACTTCATCAAATCGAATATTCCAACTCCGAGATGCTTGCTTCAGCCCATAAATGGACTTCAGAAGTGTGCATACCTTTCCAGCATTGTTTGGATCGACAAAACCTTCGGGCTGCATCATATACACGTCCTTAGTTAGGATTCCATTTAGGAAAGCCGTCTTGACATCCATCTGCCATATTTCATAGTCGAAATGTGCAGCAATGGCTAGAATTATCCGTATAGATTTAAGCATCGCTACGGGCGACAAAGTCTCGTCGTAGTCAACTCCTTGAAGTTGTCGAAAACCTTTTGCAACAAGTCGAGCTTTATGGATGTGAACATTTCCATCCATATCAATCTTATTCTTATAGATCCATTTGCACTCGATGGCTTTAAAACCATCAGGCAGGTCAACCAAGTTCCAAACTTGATTGTCTCCCATGGACTCTATCTCGGATCTCATGGCGATCAGCCATTTCTCAGAGTCTGGGTCCACCATCGCTTCTGCATAGGTCGCAGGCTCATCATTATCTAACAATAATAATTCCCGCGCTTCGCAGAGCCTTGTCGACCTTCGTGGTTGTGGTTCTTCTATTGCCACGGGTTCCTCAACTTGTTCTGCTACAATAGCATCACTCGTAGAAGCATCCCCAATTGGCTCTTCTTGAACTTCTTCAAGTCGCACTGACCTTCCACTTGTTCCCTTTGTGAGAAACTCTTTCTCTAGGAAAACACCGCTACGAGCGACAAACACTTTGACCTCCTCTCGGTTGTAGAAGTAATACCATAAAGTTTCCCTCGGATATCCCACGAAAATGCACTTATCCGATTTGGGTGTTAGCTTGTCTAACTGAAGTCGCTTGACAAATGCATCACAACCCAAAATCTTTGGAAAAGACAAACTGGGATTCTTTCCAGTCCACATCTCATATGGTGTCTTAACTACGGATTTAGATGGTACCCTATTAAGTGTGAAAGCTGTCGTTTCTAGAGCGTAACCCCAAAATGACAATGGTAAATCTGACTGGCTCATCATAGATCGAACCATGTCCAACAAAGTTCGATTACGCCGTTCGGAGACCCCGTTCCTTTGAGGTGTTCTAGGCGGCGTAAGTTGTGGAACAATTCCGCAACTCTTAAGATGATCGCTAAACTCGTGACTCAAATATTCACCTCCACGACCAGATCGCAAGGCCTTTATTTTCTTGCCACGTTGATTCTCTACTTCACTCTGAAACTCTTTGAACTTTTCAAAATTTTCAGACTTATGCCTCATCAAGTAGACATAACCATATCTACTGAAATCATCAGTGAAAGTAATGAAGTAGTGATATCCTCCTCTGGCTGTCGTGCTCATTGGCCCACATACATCAGTATGTATGAGTTCCAACAAGTCTGTCGCTCTCTCGGGTAAACCCGAAAAAGGTGACTTGGTCATCTTCCCAAGTAAACAAGCCTGACATGTCTCGTATGATTCAAAATCAAACGAAGTTAGAAGACCATCACCATGGAGCTTCTTCATGCGCTTTTCACTTATATGCCCCAAACGACAATGCCATAAATAGGTAGGACTCAAATCATTAGGCCGAAGCCTTTTAGCACTAACATTGTAAACAGATGCATCATCAAGATTTAAAATAAATAACCCATTCACAATGGGAGCATTAGCCATAAACATATCATTCTTAGAGATTACACAACCATTGTTTACACTCGCGAATGAATAACCATCCCTCATCAAACATGAAGGTGATAAAATGTTTCGACCCATACTTGGAATGTAATAACAATTATTCAACTCCATAATAAATTCTGAAGGAAGGTGAAGTTGCATGACGCCGACGAACAATGCAGCAACCCTTGCTTTATTTCCGACGCAAAAATCCACTTCGCCTTTCTGCACTTCTCTAGTCCTTATTAGCCCCTGCATCGAATTGCAAATATGAGCAACCGATCCGGTATCAAATACCCAAGAGTTAACATAGGAATCAGCGAGAAGAATGTCCACAACATTTACAACAATCGTACCTGAGTTGGAAGTACTCTTACTTCCACTCTTCTTCAAAGAAGCCTGGTACTTGCTGCAGTTTCTCTTCCAGTGGCCATGTTCATGACAAAAGAAGCATTCAGTGTCTTCTACAGGTCCAGCCTTTTGCTTGGGTGTAGACTTAGGGATCGTATCCTTAGCCTTGCCCTCCTTATTCTTCCAAGAAGTACCCTTTTTCTTGAAGTTAGGCTTGTTCTGCATAGCCATCACATGGCTATGCCCTGCACACTTCTTCATGTCACTTTCTGCTGTTTTAAGCATCCCACATAATTCATTAAGGCCCTTCTCCACCCCATGCATATGGTAGTTCGAAATGAACTGCCCATAGCTGGATGGAAGAGACGCCAAAATGAAGTCAGTGGACAACTCTTGGCCTAGTGGAAAACCAAGCTTTTCCAAAGTCTGACTGTAACCAACCATTTTGATCACATGGAGGCCTGCAGCTGCTCCCTCTGCTAGCTTGCATTCGACAAAGGACTTGGCAACATTGTACCTCTCAGTCCTTGCCTGATCTTGGAACATGTCCTTAAGCGCAACGATCATATCGTAGGCATCCTGATCCTCAAACTTCTTTTGGAGTTCAGGTTCCATGCATGCAAGCATAAGGTAGCTAACCTCAAGAGAATCATCACATGCTCTCTTGTAGGCGTTCTTTAGGGCAGCAGATGCATTATCAGCAGGTTCATCGGGGATTGGGGTATCCAGAACCGTTTCCTTTTTATCAGACCTGAGAACAATTCTCAGGTTACGGACCCAGTCCGAATAGTTTGTTCCATTAAGTTTATCTTTGTCAAGAATCGAACGCAAAGAAAAAGGTGATGTAGTGTTCGGTGCCATTGATCTACAACAGAAAACATGCAAAATACTAAGCCATGTAACCATGAAAGAGTAAAACATATTAAACAATTTAATAGCATATACTCCCACTTAAATCAATATCCCTCTATTGATACTAAGTGATTCAAGATCCACAATTAACAAGTCGACTAGTGAGCATTAGCATCACTGCTAGAAGACAAGGTAAATCGGTAAGCAACACTTTATAATCATATCACATATGACTCTTGTTGTTGGGTGACATCTCTATGTCAAAACTAGGCGCCCAACCTTTATGCCCCAAGGTCCTTAACTGTTAAGATGACCTTGTCAAGTTCACCAACCCTTATGCGTGTAGGTATCCGATACAAACCCATCCAGCCAAGGAAAACCGCGACACCCTAATTTCATAGGCCCACCAACGATTGTACAGGGCATAGGATGGTGCAAGGTTTGGTTGGGAGGGCATGGTTTAACTTAAACTTTGTGAGGGATCCTTCTACTTCTATCATCTAAGCATGCATAGTAGTAAAACGCATAAGAATAACATTCACACAGATGTGACACAGTATGTCCCATTTTCTCATGGTGATCTCCATCGCCATAGAACCAGTCCACCATGATGATCTCCATCTTTATGTTCCATGTGAGCCATCCTCCAAGTGATGAGTCCTCCAAGAACTAATACAAGCTATTACTCCTAACAGCTAGTAATCAAAATTACATAGTATTGGGATCGTCACAAGTTGGCACGCAGGCCATTACAATAATTGACAACACACATGGCTCCAGCCGTGTTGCCCTACTCACGACACGCAGGTCATGATAAATTTCATACATGCATCACATACACATATGGGCCATACTGATCACATACATCCTGCAAAAACAAGTTATGCATAGAATCGCATTCTACCGGATCATGTGACATTGCATCACCTAGTTACCTTAATGAGATACGAAAGGGGCTACGATTAAGGGGGGTCTAGGG
This sequence comes from Avena sativa, assembly GCA_916181665.1. Lineage (NCBI taxonomy): Eukaryota > Viridiplantae > Streptophyta > Magnoliopsida > Poales > Poaceae > Avena > Avena sativa. Next base: position 84,859,491 of record OV702296.1, read on the forward strand.
GGTCTCCCTCTGCGGGGTTCGAAGGGGCAGCGGCCCTCGCGGTATCGGCAAATCAAGGATTTTGATCGGCAAAACCGTGAAAAATGAGAGATCGAATCTTCACAATTTGCTTCAAGGATTTTGATCAGCAAATCAAATTTACCATAAAACGACTCCTGTACCGATTCAATCAAACTCCTTAGATCACGGTACATCGATTTTAGATCTAGGTTCCGATTCGATCAATCATATTGATCTTCGCGTGATTCAACAGGATTTATGTGTCACTGTCTACCCCGATGGTGGAAACCGACCGGTAGGGTAAGTCATTCGACAACCTCAGAATTACGATCACGGAAAGCAAGATCATAGATCAATTCTGAACCACCGCCATATAAACGATCACATCATTCATATCAATCTACATATCACCATATGCAAACATCCCGAACCTATAACTGAACAGCATCGGCTCTGATACCACTGAGGGGAAACGGGTATGCTACACTAGCGCAAATCAAAAAATTTCTACCACGTATACCAGGATTACTGTTGTCATAGATCACGGGATTACCACTAGACGCGCAGTTGTGGAATTGATGAAGCGCGTCGAGGCAGTGCAGACGTTCCACGTCTCCTCCTTGTCCTTGTCCCACGAGCAGCTCCCCTTGCGTGGCTCGTCCAAGCGCTACAGATGCAGCGCCTCCGAGGTATCCACACGTACAGGGTGGAAGCGTCAGACGTCGGACTGCTAGGTCCGCGCGTGCAACACAGGCATGAGGAGTGGCGGCTGGGAATGATCTGAGGTCTAACCCTGGTCAGATCGCCCCACCCTCTCTTATATAGGCATCTCTAGTGGGCTTCTACATTAGCATCCCATTAGTAGCCTAAGCCTGGTATAATTCGGATCCAATCCTCATTAGGCTTCTAGCCCCTTAAGTGTGTGACCCTATAGGTTCATATGCGCATAGACATGACACGAATACACTTATTCTGTCAATAGTTGGTAGCGGCCTCTAGCAAGACGTGCCAACTCCTAAATGCATACAAAGATCATATCGGACGAACCATCACAAGGTTTAGTACATGTCTTTCCCTTTGCCTCATGATATTTGGTCTAGCTCCAAGCTGACCTCCCTTTCTCGATATCGTGATTCGGAATCCCTTTACTAGGTTAACTCTTAACCATAGGTAGCACGGCCATGCATTTCTGGATCCGATCACTCGAGGGGCCCAGAGATATCTCTCTCAAGTGGAGAGGGGCAAATCCCATCTTGATTGACCATGCCTTGCAGCATGCTTCAGGACAAACCCGAAAGCTACCTTTATAACTACCCTATTACGGTGCAGCGTTTGATAGCCTCAAAGTAGGTCGATCCACATCTCAAGTACATGCGACAATCTCAGGTCTAAGGACAAAACGTACACGATGTGTAGAGAGAGAACTACAACTAATTGCCAGTCTCAGGTTGGGTCAGTCCAACCCCATGTTCATAACATGTGTCCACATTATTGGTTTGACATCTCCATGTCTATGACTTGCGAAACATAGTCATCAACCAATCGATGTGCTAGTCTAATATTCATGTGTGTCCTCACATGAACTCCGACTAGGGACAACTCTTAAATAACCATACAAGTAAAGAGTTTCACAAAAAATTCACATAATTGTCAATCAATACAAGTTGCCTGATATGGATATTCAAGGACATTACAATAACTCATGGATACATACGAAATATAATCATCTCTATGATTGCCTCTAGGGCATATTTCCTTCATCATCTTAGGCTAAGTTTCCCTTTGTAAAGCAGAGATTCTAGACCAAGCTTCATTGAACCTCTCTTCACTTCCTTGCTTGAAAGTAAAGATCCTTTCCATAGGTGAAACAGGGATTGGACCAAAACCAGACATGGTAGCAACTAGAGCAGGAACTAATTTTTTTGTGTTTTTGGTAAAAGAAAGCAAACCAAACTAAACTATTTTTTTTTTGAAGTTTTTGATAAAAAGAGGAAAACAAAACCAAGCAAAAGAAACTAAGCAAAATAAAAACAAAGTAAAGATAAAGGTTGAGAAGGACTCCCCTTGTGAAGACGTCCTTAGCCTCCCCGGCAACGGCACTAGAAAAAACTTTTGATGGCGCTTTGTTGACATGGAAGCTTCTTCTTCTTTATTCCCCGGCAACGGCGTCAAAAAAATTGATGAGTGCGTGAACACTTCGTTGGGAGACCCCCAAGAGGAAGGTATGATGAGCACATCATCAAGTTTTCCCTCAGTAAGAAACTGAGGTTATCGAACCAGTAGGAGGAAGGAAATGACTCAAAGGTGTTCCTAGCAACTTGGAGACCTGCACAACACAAACTCAAGACTTTGCCACAACGAACAGTGAGGTTATCAATCTCAATGGTTTGCTGTAACAAAGGATTAGCTGTATGGTGTGGAAGGTAATGGTGGTTTGCAACAAGTAAACAATAAAGAGTGGAAGATGTATCAATGGTAAAGATTGGACCGGGGTCCATACTTCACTAGAGGTGTTCTCCTTAGATAAACAAACATGGCATGCTGGGTAAACAAATTAAAGCAGGGCAATTGACAGGACTGAGCAAGACATAACAATGCAATACTAGACATCATGATCCTATGAGATTCGATTGGACAATACAACAAGATACATAGACCGCCATCCAACTATATCTATGAATAGAAGTCCACCTTTGGGTTATCATCTGAACCCCCTCCAGTATTAAGTTGCAAGCAACAGACAAATGCTTTAAGCAAAGTGTGCAAGGTAAACAATTCACGTGTTCCATGAACAAGAGACTGTTGTTTTCTCCCTAATGGCAACATCACATCTACAACCTTAGAGATTTCTTTCACTTCTCTTAGGTTAAAGAGAGGCATGAACCCACTATCGAGCATAAATACCCCCCTCTTGGAGTCACTAGCAACTACTTGGCCAAGATAGCTACTAACAACAGAGAGCATGCAAGATCACAAACAACACAGACATGATAGAATCAATAAGACAAAACCATTAATCAATCTGACATAGTAATCTCAATATCCATCGGATCAGCGCAAACACAACATGCATGATTACAAATAGATGAGATCTTGATCATGAACGGATCTCACAAGATCTAGATGTAGGGGTTCGTAGCATGGAAAACAAAAAAATTCTACCGCATGAACACACAATCAAGATCTATCTACTAGATCGGTGCAATAAGTTGATAGAGTACTAACCCTCGAAGATCCAAAGCGGTTAACGAGAGCAGATTCTTATGGGTGATGTAGTCGTTCACTTGCCGATCTAAAGATCGCGTAGACGATCCTTCCGGCGCCGTGTTTCGGCAGCGCTCCCTTAGTCGGTCACACGTACGGTACTCGATGAAGACCTTCCTCTCCCTTGTTCCAGCAGGCACCGGAGGTTGTAGCTCTCTCCTCGCAATTCTGGCAGCACGACGGCGTGGTGTCGGATGTAGAGGGGAGATCCCGCAGGGCTTCGCCTAAGCCGGAGTGAGTATGGTGGAGTAGAGGGAGCCCCGGCGATCTAGGGTTTAGAGGGCCGAGGTTTACAGGTAGCTAGCAACTAGAGTTTAGCTAGTCGGTAGCGGTTTAGAGGAGATCTAGATTGGTCGCAACTAGAGAGGGGGCGGCGGCCAACCTAGGGTTTCTTGGGCGCCTAGGGCAAGGGGGATACCTTGGGGTGTGCCCCTACCCCTCCTTATATAGGTGGGGGCGTCCAAGGGTGTTCCCAACCCAGGTGGAAACCCTCCCTAACTCGGAAACCATGTTGGGATTTGACCTTTTCAAACTGCCTTTTTGACTTTCAAATTAGAGTTTGATTTCTCTCTTCCAAGTGTCCAGAAAAGTGACCTAGGACATGATGCAACCATTACACTTTTTCATGACACATCCATGTACCCTTCCCCTTCCGGATCGGTGAACCTTCTAGACCCTTCTAGAACATTCCGGTGAAAACACCGGAATCATTCCCGAACTCCGAAATTGGACTTTCCTTATATGAATCTTATTCTCCGGACCATTCTGGATCTCCTTGTTATATCCCGGATCCCATTCGAGACTCCGAACAACATTCGTTCTCTTTACTCACATTCCATATCTACTAAACAACATCGAATCCTTAAGTGTGTCTCCCTACGGTTCGTGAATTATGCAGACATGATCGAGACTCTTCTCCGATCAGTAACCAATAGAGGAATCTGGAAATTAATATGGCTCCCACATATTTCTACGATTACTTCATGATCGAATGAACCATTTACATACGATACCAATTTCCCTTTGTCTCACGATACTTTACTTATCCGAGGTTTGATCTTCGGTGTCTCTGCATACCTAGTTCAACCTTGTTACCAATAAGTACTCTTTTCTCGTTCCCGTGATATGTGATACCTTGTGAGCCAGTCACATGCTTGCAAGCTAATTGGATGACATTCCACCGAGAGGACCCAGAGTATATCTATCCGTCATATGGATGGACAAATCCCAATCTTGATCCATGTGCCTCAACACATACTTTCCGAACACTCAATACCACCTTTATAGCCACCCAGTTACGGTGTGGTGTTTGATGTCATCAAAGCATCCTTCCAGTGATGATGATTAGCATGATATCATGGTCGAAGGAATTAGGTTAATATGTATCAGAAAGCTTATAGCAAGAGAACTATATTAAATGACTTGATCTTTATGCTACGCTTAACTATAGGAGTATGTCCATCACATCATTCTCCTAATGATATGACCCTATTGTTAATAACATCTCTATGTTCATGATCAGGAAACCATGATCATATATTAACCAACAAGCTAGTTTAACAACAGGCTTTACTAGGGACTCTTTTGTGTTTAAGAATCACACAAGTATTAATGTTTCCGGTTAATACAATTATAGCATGGGTATGTAAAAATTTATCATAAGCATGAAGATATGATAATAACCACTTTATTATTGCCTCTTGGGCATATCTCCAACACTAGACATGAAAGCACAAAGGAGGAGATACAACCATCTAGCTACTACATGGACCCGTAGTCTAAGGTGGAACTACTCACGCTTCATACCGGAGGCTGGCATGATGAAGAAGAAGGCCTCCGGGATGATCTCCCCTCCGGCAGGGTGCCGGAAGAGCTTTAGATCCCCCCGATCTAGGGACGATGGTGGCAGCGGCTACAGACGGTTTTATGAAATATTGATCCGGTACTTAGGGTTTAGGCATCGGGGGCTTCTTATAGGCGAAGAGGTGAGGCAGGGGGGCTGCCAGGGCGGCTGCACCCCCTAGGCGCGGGGTAGGCCCACCCGTGCGGCCAGGGGGTGTGGCCCCCTCGATGCCCTCCTCCGTCTCGTCTTCTGGCTTCATGTTCCCCACGGTAAAATATTGATTTTGGCTTTTGTCCCATCTAATTCCAAGAATATTGATTTTCTGCCTTTCTGGAACCAAAAACAGAAAAAAGGCAACTGTCACTATGACATCTTGCTAATAGGTTAGTACCAGAAAACATATAAAAAACACATCAAAGTGTAGACAAAGCAAAGCAAATTAGATACTAAACAAGCATGCAACATCAAAAATTATAGATACGTTTTCAACGTATCATATATGTTGAGATATCAAGTAACTAATAACTTATTTATTCTTTATTTTTTGCCGGGCAGGGTTTGGCAAGATTTCACCAAGAGTACCGTTGGTGAATTTGCCAATGAGCTTAGTTTTCGTCGGGTCGAGGTAAGCACTACGAGCTAGGTCCGCGCATCTTTTTAATTCTATTTTTAATACCATTATATCATGCTTCATTATTATTTGATTGAATTCTATTCTCGTAAAGTGCGAGAGGCAGCCAGCAGGGAGTAATTTGTGTCGATACTTCGTGTGCGAGTTCATTCGCTCTGAGGTCAGGGAACAGGATGGAACGACATTTCTAGATGTACGTGAACAATATATTCACAATTTAAATTTATTACCATCAGTTGTGTTGAGTGTCATTTATAATATTTGTTATGACGATTGATATTCATATTGATCTCCTTCTTTTATGTATTATAGTTGGAAAGATTGCGGGAGAATCTCCAACCAAAGGAGCGTTTGGTAGCAATTCAAAAGGAATTGGTAGGATTTTTGGTTGACCATGCCATAGAACCAAATGAGAAATTCCATACCAAGGGATACTAGTGATTTAATGATCTCCGCATGTAATTGAATAGACGAGTTGTGATCTCCATGTAGTAAAATTGTATATATATGTAATAAAATTGTATTTATATAATCATGACGATGTTGTGAATGGGTTCCTTCATTGCATGTCACTTACGTCAAACGCAACCCTCCTGCCGTGGCAAAGCCCCCTCCCCCCATTCGGCTGCCGCTGCAGAAGTCGGCTCCAAAATTCTGCCGCGGCAAAAGCTCCCATCGGCTGCCGCGGTAGCCAAATGTGTAATATGTTGTCGCGGCAGAGAGCGTCTAGTCCCGGTTCGTGATACCAACCGGTACTAAAGGTCCTCCACCCCGCGCCCTTATACGCGGCCACATGCAGAGCCTCTAGTCCCGGTTCGTAACTGACCCGGAACAACCGGGACTAGAGGCTGTCTAGAACCGGGACTAGAGGACCGTTCTGCACTAGTGCATATTTTAGTGCTATATATATGATTAAATCTAGACAAATCCAAGTCAACTAATATGGGTAAGAGGAAGTACTATGTTGGTGACACATAATGATCTATACAAGCACATCACACATTGTGTTCACTCTAACATGGCTTTTTTCCTCACGTTCCCCAGGCGTGTGCTCCTAATTTTAAGCTTGTGAACCATGTATACAAGTTGAGGATAATTGTATTCGTAACCTTGTTAACTGCACCTTCTCCAAGAGAAAAGTTTAGGAGCACGATGCTTCCCATCTATGCAGAAAGCAAGACATGTCTGCCAGCAAGTAACCAACCACCATTGTTGTAGTCTTTTCTTGTTGTAGAGTTTGACCCTTCGAGTTGTTGTTTTAGAGCTTTCTTCTGTTCTACCAGGATTTTCAACGATGTGTTGTTGAAATCTATTATCACCATGTTGGTCTCGTTCAAAACATACTTAATAACTCGCATAGAAGCAGCGCATTCGCCAACATCATGATTTGTAGACTGTATCTCGGGTGTTGCCAGGTGATCCGGCAGGGCTAGCCCAATAGTGTTCAAAAGCACGGTGACATAAAACATGTCTTCCTCGCGTGCTTCAAGGTGACATTCAGCTTTCATAATACCTAATTTCTGTACTCCCTGCTAGATACATCTGTATCTAGAAAAACTTGTCTATTAATTTGGATCAGTGTATGTAGCATCAGATTGAGCATTGGCATATAGGGAATTCGTAGAGGAAGAAGACAGGTAAGCACGGTCAATCTAAACGATCAAAACATGATCTAGGAACCTGTAACCATTTTGTACAATAGTTTTTTATTATTCTGTATATTGGTAGAAGTAATCTTGCAGAAATTCGATGCATGAATTGGCGATGAAGTAAAGAAGGCAATAATATTAAAATAATTAGCAGATTTTGCATTAATTTAATTCAAGTATAAATTATGACAGAACAATTTTCAAGATTAACTAGCATACGCATAGTAGACATGCACCGTACAGACAAGTGAAAACCTAGCACATCTACGCATACTGCAATACTAATAATCATTATAGGAAATAACAGGAGGACAAAGAACACGTATGAGTTCGTTGATGGTATAACCAACGCCGCAACAGAAATGGATCCGCCACCGGCAGCAGTAACAGTCTGCTTGGCAGTTTCGTCAGACATGGCGATGGAGTCGAGGAAGCCGGACGTAGAGGACGAAGAAGAACTTGAGCAGTCGCGCCTAGACGCTCCCCAAAAACCTTATCGCCTCTCTTCCGGTGCAGGATCAGAGAGACGGGGTTCCGGAGGCCTGCTCTCCCGGACGGCCGTGCACGCAGCCAGAGCGATGTAGTAGCAGAGGGCAGCACAGAGAGGTGGAACGGCAATGCAATCTGATTGTTGGTGATGGCTAGGTGACCGGTTGATTAACGCGTCCATTAATGACTCATAATTAATTCTCAAACAGTAAAATAAAGCTCGGCTTGGCGAGATTCCCGCAACCCGCGCGCCGTGTCGTATCATGACGAGGCGGGCGGCGTCGGAGGAGTGCGTGAGGGTTTCTCTTCTTCGCACACCTTAGTGAGTGGTGCAACACTCTACTATATAAGGTGGTCCAACTCCCCTTTCACTAGCAATATGTGACTAAACTTTGCTCCACTAGCATACACATGAGCTGCTATAATAATGGGCCAAAGAGAATTTCAGAATTTATATTTGTTATGTGCCAAAAGTCCAACATGCAAATATGCCTCAAATTCCAACAAATTAAACCCTAATGATCTAGAGTCTGCATGAAACAGTATATGTCTAGATCTATGAGGAAAATAATTCAGACACAGAACCATGACTACATTTAAGATCCCATGGTAGAAGTACTACCGTGGAATTGGAAACAAAAGCTATATTGCCTAAAAAAAGCTAAGCAATGCCTACATCAGCCAAAAAAAGGTATCCTCGGTAGTAATATAAATATGTTCACAATAGATTAGTCAATTGGGAAATGGAAATTAGTCTCAGTTATTTGGATAATCTAATCACTTGAACCATTCAATTAATAGGTTAATAGGCAGGCCACAATTGTGTACCAACTGACAAGCGAAGTTAATTAAATATATAAAAAAATAAGTCGGCTGGATATGAGCCTACTGCCACCATGTAGAATTAAGGCCTGATATTTACAACTCCCGATATCCATGCATCATAATCAGTGGCCACGTAGGAGATAAACTATGCAATGAAGGTAAAATTCTACTTTATATAGTATTAGTAAGAAATTGTCAATCGGGAAATAAGACCTCCTAGCGGGTTGTTTAGTCTTATCTTAGCAAGTGGCCACAATTGTTATTGGTCATGCAGAATATGGTGACCCATGATTATATTAGCCTTTGTAGCACTGAAGCAAGGTGATCAAACAACTTCTATAGTAGAGATATTCAGAAAGCTGACAAAATCTTCTAAGCAGTTTTAACATGTCAACTGTCTTCTACAAATAGCAAATAGGTTGCCACCGAAAAAATGAAAAAGTAAGCACCTATAGAACGTTATACCAGAAAGAACAACTTGACACTAAATTGGAAGAAGGTAGTTTAATCGGGAAGGCAGGGCCACTCCAACATGAAATAAGAAACAAAAATATCTTATTTATCTATACTACTCCCTTAGCCCAGGTATGAATAACTAAAGGGAACAACTTTGATGTAAGCAAGAAAACCTACATGCTTCCAAGGTCAAGAGAATTACACCTCAAATAGAATATGCTTCATGTCTAATGCATTTACATCAAAGTACGGGTTTGCCTGAGTCAGTGTCATACATTGTGCGTTTTATGAGATAATAAAAACTAAGAAGAGTACAAATTGACAAAAAATATACACAATGTAACACATGAATATTTTTTCCCGTTCGGTGCTCTCAGACTTCGCATATAGATACACACCACACCTCAACATACACTTCATGAAAGGTATTCTCAGAAAACTGAGCATTACAAAAATACAAAATACAGCAGCGGTTGAAAATCCAGAAAATTATCACTTTTGTTCCTTATCTCAATAGGAACATCCATGTCCCTTGGACCTTGACCAAAAGAAAGGAAGAAACGATGACATATATTTAGAAATAATGAACAGGCCTACACAGATCGATAAAAATCACAATGGGGAAAAATATCCTTCCAAGATAATTGCCCGTGTGCATGCACCAATGCAATGTGAATATGTGCACTGATTATGCCCATGATGCAGACTCACACATTAAAGCTAACATGAGATTAAGAGGGGGGAGGAGGAGTGGGAGATAGTGGAGAGGGTTGGGAGGGAGAAAGGAGAGGAATATGACCTGTACAATAAGCACCATCCACACAGACTCCTTCTGTGCAAGCGCTCAATAGGTAGAAGGAGTAGGGCCAGCACCATCGACGCAGACTCCTCCTGTGCAAGCTCTCAATAGGTAGAAGGAGTAGGGCCAGCGCTGGCTATATTGGCGCTTGATGCAGCTTCTCAGAGTACTCCAAATTCCTACAAAATCATATACAAATTATTTACAAAGTATAGAATAAGTGTCGTTAGTTCAGAATTGTATGGCTGAATTGAATTGAAGCCGAATGCTTCAAATAAATCCCAAAGAAGATTAAAACATGGATACATACGTGAAAATTAAAATGTAGGTCTTCCTACTCTACTGAACTATTTAGCGACTGAAGAAGTAACTCTTACGGAAGATCAAGTTCATCCTGCCGACAACATGGCAACACCATGATGTCGGATAGCCCCACAAATAACCTCCATGGGCAAACCAGTACATAGAAAGAAAATTGTATACCATGGTAGAAATAGAAACACGTGAATGGATAACAAAGAAAACATGGAACAACTATGTATGGAACAGACCATAAACAAATATCTATATCCGTACGAGAACCAAGAATAGCAGTAAAAGAAACTTGAAGTAGAACCATACAGAAACTGTTATCATGAGCTGAAATGCTTGAAATGGACACCTCCAGACTAGTGATACCTAATAGCCACAGGTTTATTAGGACTATTGTTAACTCTGAAGATATTTCGTGTAGTATTAAAAGATTTTGACATTCTTGCGCGTGACATCTGAGCCTAGCAATTTCAGCATATACTGCAGTTGTTCCCCCAAGACCAATTGGTACTGCAAGTTGACATATGGAGCAGTAAAATAAGGCTTACCTCGTTGATAACCACTGCAATTTTGCATGAATGGTTGCAATTTTGGCAAGATGTCTAGTCGTGCGAGCTACAACCTGCATGAATCAATTAGATTGTTACGATGCGTGCCAGTTAATGATATATGGAGTCCATGGACCAGTGCTAGACAAATTCGATGCACCTCCCATGTTTAGATCAGCCGTGCCCAGCACCAATAACTAAAGATGCCTTTGATATGATGGGTGTGACGCCCTCGATAGATTGGGGGCGGCGGCAGTTCACAGCAAGATAGAAAACCCTCGGAAAAACAATGCAGACAAGAAAACACGAGTGAGAGGCCAGAGGACCTGAAACCCTTCTAGCTACCTCGGTGAATCATTTTACCGATCAGTTAACATGCATTCTACTAATATGATGTTAAAATAAAAAAATAGTAGGTGGGTCCTACTTTATTTCAGATGTCTTTATCAAATTTTGTCTCTTCAATAACCTATCATAAGCTCTAAAAAGACGGAGCAATCGATGATAGTAATCACTTCTTATATAATGACCTATTGGGAAGTGCAAACTTGTATACGGACATGTAGGAAGGAGATAATTCCAAACTTGTATACTAAGGCCGCGCTTGGTGTCCAGTTTTAGTTCCAGATCCGGATTTCTTACCGATGGTTTCAGCCGTGCACATGTATTTCCGGATCCGGATTTCGAATGGGGAATAAAACCGGGTGGACATATACATCAGCACCGTAGAGCAGAAGGACGCTGACGACGGCCAGGTGCGGCGTGTGGAGCGTTGTAGGCAAGCCCAGTTGAGCGGGGTTAGCCGGGAACGGGGAACGGTGGCACGTTCCCTGAACCCGGATCGTCGTCCCGGATTCGGAGTCGGAGTTGATGGGCGGAATGGCACGAGTCGATGGCCGGAACGCAACCCGATTCGCTGGTTCGTTATGCCCGTGGAAAAACTGTCCCGTAGTGGAAGCTTGTGTTGGAGGCCAACAAGATATTCAGCGGTTCTTCGTGCGGTGGCCGACAGCTAACAGCATGGCGTGGCGGCGGTTGGCCTTTGAGGCTAGGGCATGCTCAGGCCGCCGCAATTGATGGGGACTCCTCGTTGGATTGAGAAAGACAAAGGATAACGAATGGTAGTTATTGGATTTGGAAAATATTGGGCATTTCATTTGTCCTTACGGTGGGCAGTGGCTAAGCCCAGATGCAGGCCATCTGTGTCGACACATCGCTCCGTTCCGGATTCATCGTTTCCGATCGGTTTGAGTCGCGTCCCTGATGCTGAAGGGACGTTCCAGAGATGTATATCCATGCTGTTTCTCGTTCATGAGCGGTCACCGATTCCCGTCCCTCGTTCCCGTTTCTCGAACCCACTGTACCGGAAACTTGGCTACTATGCGTCGGACTCCAGCGCGCGGGGGTCGGCGCTGCGCACCAGGAAGCAGGCCGCCGTGGCGATGCGGCGGAATGTGGCAGGCAGGAGCAGCGGCGTGTCGCCGGACGAGGAGCGGGAGTCGACGGGGATGCCGAGGTCTTTGACAAGGAAGCGGCAGACATGTGCCCTGCCGTTCGCCGCCAGCTGCTCGACAAGATCAGGCCGCCTCGCCAGTTGCCACCGCGCTAGTTTGGGAAGGGTCGGAGTCGACGGGCTCTCTCTGTTGTCGGGAGGAAACGGGTCGAACCCCCGCATGTCCGTGGAGTTTACGCCTGTAAATGGGCCGGAATTGATTCGGAGGCGGAAAATATCCAGCAAACCAAGTAGGAATACTGGGCTCGGGCCAAAAACTATCTGTAGCCGACTAAAACGGAGGATTTGGGCCAATTTACAGCGAAACAAGCAGGGCCTAAGACACAAAATAAAGCATGGTAGAAAGGGACCTTCCATTGCTTGAGTTGCCACAAGCCCAAACCCATCCAAGATCTCTCTTGCAAAGTAAACCTCCATAGTCATAAGAATCTAAAAGTTTTATATCAAACAGATGTTGGTCGAGTGCCCGCTGTTTTAAAATTTGAATACAGTGATATATAAGTCAGGTTTAACCAACAGTAAAGGTAACTATTATAAATATAGCAGAAAAAATACTGAAAATACACATAGAAAATGACGACTTGACCTTGTTGAGGAATTGAATTTTATAGAAATAAATCCAGATCCATGCCGAGGAGACGAATTCTGAACAGAGCTTTCTGAATTGTTAGTAGCTGGGTGAAAATGTCATATGGAACGACAGTAGTATAACATTTTTTTAAAGAGTATATATTAATATCACAGGAATACCAATTACATCCAGCCTCTGCAACAACGCATGCCCTAGCGATCCTACGAACGCACACAGCTTAGAAAAAATAAAAAAAATTACAAAAAAGAAAATTTCCGCTACAGAGAACTAATCCTCAAAGCAACAACACTGACACCATCAGAACAACACCAGTAGTCGCCCACTCCAATAACAACGTCTTTAAGAAGAAAACAGTGCCCAAGCGCCGTCGTTGCCCGTTCAAAGATCATAGGTTTTCACCCTGCAGAAAGTCCTTGCTCACAAAACAATTCCTTCAACAAGGTCATTGCCAGGCATAACCAGTTAAGACCAGACCTTGGATTTTCACCCTGAAAGATAAGACTGGGAACTCCCATGTGGTGTCTTCCCCCACCAACAGGCGCTGCAATGAATCCCCAGATCACGCAGCCAGATCTCCGTCGCCACAAGAACAAATGTCACATCCCAAATTTTAGATTTGGTTCTGCATATCATTCATATCATTGCATCATGTTCTTCCATGCAAAATCATCGATTGAATTGATTCGACAAAATGCTATTTTCAAAACCCTACCTTATTTTACTAAAATGCTCCTGCGGGAGGGTATGCTAGGACTTATGTTTTCCACCCTTGTAAACTAGTGGATTCACTCACCACTTGGCCCTAGATTGATCCCCTGTATTTTAGAAAAATTTAGGGACAAGTTTCGCCCTATTTGAAGTTCGTATGAAGAAGTTACGGAGGATTTATTAAATAGGAAAATTGGAAAAAGAAACGACAAAAAAAGGGGGAGAGACGCAGCCGCTGGGCCGAGCCGGCCCACGCAGCAGCCAGCAGCGCGTGCAGCCGCCGCCGCCCGCGCGGCGCATAGTAGCTGCCGCCGCCGCCAGCTGCCGCCCGCTGACGAGCGGGGCCCGCCCGTCGGCCGCCCCCAGTCACCTCCACGCGGGGCCCACCTGTCAGCCGAGTTCATCTCGAGCTCCAACTACTAGAAGATTTTCTCGCGGGGATTCCCGTGTCGTTTCCGCCCGCACCTCGCCGCGCCGCCGCCGCCTCGCCCGCGCACACCGCCGCCTCACCGCGCCGCCCGCCTGACCGCCGCCTCCCTCTCCCCCACAGGCCGCCGCCCCGACGCCCGACGCCGACGCCCGACGCCGAGCCGCCGCCGCTCGACGCCGACGCCGACGCCACGCCACCGCGCGCGCGCCCGCCGCCGCCTCTTCTCCGCGCCGACGCGACCCCGCCGCCGCCTCCTCTCCGCGCCGACGCGACCCCGCCGCCGCCCGGAGACGCCGCCGGAGGACCTCGCCGCCGCCGCCGGTGAGCACCACCTCGCCTCCTTGCTCCCTGGCCGCACGATCTGCGGCTAACGGCCCAGATCGTCCGTTGACCGGTCAGCCCCAGGCGTTGACTGGTCAACCGCCCAGTCAGCGCCCAGTCAGCCGCCACGTGGGCCAGTCAACAGTCAAAGTTGACTGGGTATTTTCTTTAATTGTTTTATTTGGCAGAAATTTGTTTAATCTTGTAAATTGCGTAGAAATTAATCTACTGGGCCAAAAATTGCAAATAAAATATGTGTAGATTCAGTAAGTCGTGTAGAATCTTGCTGTACCATTATTTCACACTTTTGCAGCAAGATTTTGTCCAGATTAATTAGAAGAGTTAATGGCCTTTTGGAGTAATTAATTCGTAGAAAAAGATCTGTAACTCCAAAAATTGCATATAATATGTCCCTGGATTCAGTAGAACAAGGGGAATCGCAAAGTGAATTAAAAAGATAGGCTTACAGTAAAAACTATTGCAGAAACTATTTAGTAGCCTTCTGTAGTATTTTAATTACTCAGGGAGTTTTATAATTCCTTTTTGAGTAATTCCAATTGGTACTGTTCCTAAATAGCAATGCCTATACAGTAGAATTTTCTCAAGATTTTACAAATAGTATACTATCGGTAGTGAATTATTTGGGTTCTAGATCTAGTTTTGAGCATTATATTTTTGCATAATAGTTTTCCTTGCACTAAAACTATTTTCCATGCATGCAATCAGTAGCTTTACTGAATAGAATTATGTGGTGCTGCTGTAGCATCAATCTGCTTGTCATGCATGCAATCATGCATCATCTTTGTTGCATATGCTTGTGGATTGTTTGTTTATGATTGCAATTGTATCGTGTAGATTGTGACGAGTGCAACGCTTGCTCGTGTGTGGATTGTTCTTCCGACCGATACAACCAAGGCAAGTAGATGCTACTTTGTTCATGATATTGTCCTACTATTTTTAATGCATTGTCGTGTATTTTGTAGATGCATGTGTAGGATGATACTATCGCTATGCTATGTCCTATTATGTGGTAGGGCCTTCCTTGTAGATGAACCACCGTTGGTAGATGTGCTTAGCCATGCTATGATGAACGAGGGCTGGGTTACATCGCTGAAAGTTGTTTCTAAAAGTGTTGGTTTGTGAAAACTAAAACAACTTAATCAATGAATCTCCTGGGTGTGATGGGATTGATAAATTTTTGTGGTTTCATTGCGGAAAGGCACCCAGGTACCAAGAGAAAATGATTGGCTTCTTTATTGTGTAGCTTACGTGTACAACCATGTGCCAATAATGAAATGGGCGGTTGGTTGGACTTAGTAGGTTGTGGTAACTCGAACCCACGTATCCAGAGATGTAGAATTTTGGTAGGTTGGACCGGTGCGCGTCGGGATTGGGGAGCTACTTCCCGAACAGTCTCTTCTTGGACTTCTCCCTATCATCACCCAAAATTAGAGTGATGGTACGAGCTGGGCTGGCCAAGTCACATGGGTAAAATGTACTAACCCCTGCAGGGTGTATAATCTAATCGATTAGCCGTGTCCCCGGTTATGGACATCTGAGTTGCTTGATATTGACTCCATGATATGTTTCTCGCTCATTCAAATTTCATAATTGCTTTAATGTTGTTGGGTTAACTTAATTGGGATCTTTTCAAAGAAAATCAAAAACTGTTTATGAAAGTAGGACAAAGGTATTTGTAAATGCAAGCCAGACACAGCTCCAATTGCCAAATATGCATGTAGATGTTAGCACTATTATATCCTTTACTAGCTCTACTTGCCATACATTCCATGTATTGACCCTTCGGAGCTGCTACGTTTCATGTTGCAGGATATTCCGATTCTGAGTAATCGATATAGGCCACGGTACTCCACTCGGAACTTGTTCACTTGTGGGCAATTTGAAGAATGGAGGATTTGCTTTATTTATGTTGCTACCTGAATAATTTGAGCTAGCCTTGAGCTAAGATTTTATTGTAATAATGGTACTCTGGATCATCGTTATTTATGATACACAGATATTTTGCTATGTTATTCATCTTATTCTATTGTGGGCCAATGAACCGATCCAGGGATTGGCATGTCACATAGAAGCTACGGTCTTTTCAGAACTGTGGTGTTACAAGATGGTATTAGAGCCCGTGTGTCGACTGTAGGATCGTGACCTAGGATTGGATTAGGAAGCCATAGAATTATTAAAGCTTATATTAACTCTGTCTTTCATCTTATGCCTTTCACTCTCGTAAATTCTTACCATATGCTATTCTCACACTTTCCTCTTTTAATTGATAGATGGGAGAAGTCAGGACTGAGTATGCAACCATGGAGTCACCAAGGCCCTTTGCAAGACAGTTAGCACAGCTCTCGCAGTCATTGGGATTGCCACTGCCCATGTTCAAGGGAAGAAGGTTGTACACCTATGGATATGGTGAGGATGCATGGGAGATCACCACCTTCATATTCAGGGATGCCGCCTTGCCAAACCCTATGCACCTGATCTACACCAAGACATACTGCAACTGGGGACTTGGAATCAACTTGGCCATACATGAAGCCCTGTCTCGCCAGTGCCATCATGTCCGACACCTACTGCCAGCAGACTCACCCTACCGTGACTATGGGAGGCGTGATGAAGATGGGAACATTGTGGTTACCCCGGGCAACAGGAACAACATGCCGCCCCGTCAGAGGCACATAGAGGACATGGAAAGGGAGAATGGAGCTCTAGCTGATAAAGTGATGATGATAAAGGAGATTGCAGATTTTGCCAGCAATGGTATGGTGGTCCAAGGACAGGAGATTGACACCTTGGATGAAGTTGTGGGAGTTCTGGAGAATGCCCTGATAGCTAGAGATGCAACCATAGCACATCTTCATGGTACTGTGCAGGAGAACACCCAGAACATACAACAGCTGCAAGGGACCGTCCAGGAAAGGGATCAAACTATTGAACTATGGCAGCCCAGATTGCCGCTCTCCAAGCACAACTGAATGCACCCTCTGATGATGACAATGGAGATGGTGGCAACAATGATGATGATGATGACAGTGGGGACGATGATGATGATGAGGACGAGGATGATGATGATGGAGACGATGATGGTGGAGGAGATGAAGCTGTTGCAGTTGCAGCAGAGAGTGAAGAAGAAGAGGAGGATCCAGAAGAGGTGGATTTTGAGATCTCAAGTGGTGACTTAGGAGAGGTGTATACTCCGCCGCCATGGTTGAACCGTGGACCGAAGCGCCAACGCATGAGTGCAAGGACCTACCGCAACCTCTTCAAGAAGTAGATAGAAGTCCACCAGTTAGTCCTCGTTAGGTAGAATCGTTAGGATTAGTCTCGATCGATGTGAAACCTAATTACTGCTAAGTTAAGAGTGTTCAGTTGCTCATTTGTGTACTCCAATATTCCAGGAATTATTTGTGCGAATTTTATGAAAGAGTTATGGCAAGTTTGGTTACTATCTGTGTTATTTTCGCTGCAGTTTTCTGCTGATACAGAAGTACTGTACGAATTTTCATATTTTTCTGGTATCTGGGAAAAATCTGAAAAAAATAGGGCTGGTGCAAAACTCTCTGTACTGTATGTGCAAAAATCAGCTAAAATTCCTGACGAGCCTAAGTCAGGCAGAAAAATTCGTGAACACTGCTGGACTGTTCTGGCAGATTGCTGTTTTTGCTGCTTTGTTGATCAACTGTTTAGTTAACCATTGCCAACTCTTCTAAAACTATTTCACTAGGTATATACTGCTAGGATAACCCCTGGGATGTTGCTGGACCATTTGTTTATTGATGTGTTGCTTGCTTGAGATTGTCTGCCATTGTTTGTTCTTGTTTGATCATAATGCATGGGTAGAAACCTATTATCGTAGTTGATTTTTTCTAAGCTTACCTGTGCTGAACCGCAGATGCCTCCCTGCCGTCAGCCCACTGAGTTGGAGCAGCTCATGGCAGCTCAGGCACAGCTGACCCAAGTTATGACTCAGTTCATGGAAGCTCAGAACAACAACAACAATGGGAATAACCAGCCTCAGGGAGATGCTCTCACCAGGTTTCTGAGGCTAAGGCCAGCTAAGTTCTCTACTGCAATGGAACCAATGGTTGCTCTCGACTGGTTGCGTTCAGTCAAAAAGGATCTGGTAACCGTTGGATGCACTGATGCTGAGAAGGTGAGGTTTGCCGCTCACCTACTGGAGGGACCAGCCGCTTCTTGGTGGGACACTTCTCAGATCACCCACCCGCTGGACACTGTGACTTGGGCAATGTTTGAGGAAGGTTTCAGGACCAACCACGTGTCTTCAGGAGTTCTGAGCCTGAAGAGGAAGGAGTTCTGCAACTTGCGCCAAACCAATCGCACCGTGGCTGAGTACATTGAGGAGTTCAACAACCTGTCCCGTTATGCACCTGAGGATGTTGACACTGATGCAAAAAGGAGGGAGAGATTCCTGGATGGCCTCAGTGATGAGCTTTCAGTGCAGCTACTGGTGGTTTATTGCCCCACTTTCCAGGAGCTTATGGACAAGGCCAGGATCTTGGAAGGGAAGCACAAGCAGGTGGAGAACCGCAAGAGGAAGAGCAACAATCACTACTCGGGTTCCCATCACAAGTCTCGCACTTCATATGATGGATACTCCAAGCATGGGGGGAGTGACCATGGGCACCATGGGAGCCATGACCGCCACCACCACGGAGGCGATGGACATCGCCATGACAACCACAAGAGCAGCCACCACAACCACAAGGGAGGACACTCTCACCATTCTGGAGGACACGGTGGACATGACCGCAACCGTGATCGCAGCTTTGTGAAGAAGGATCTGAGTGAGGTGACATGCTTCAAGTGTGGTCAGAAGGGACATTATGCTGACAACTGTCCGGAGAGGAAGGGACTGAAGCCAACCAACAACCAGAAGGCCACAGTGAACCACATGAATGTGAAGGAGATCCCGGATGAGCCTGACCTTGTGATTGGTAAGTTCCCAATCAACACTCACCCTGCACTTATACTTTTCGATACTGGTGCATCGCATTCATTCATATCAAGGGCATTTGTGGATAAGTATGAGCTACCTACTGAGTTTATGAAAGAGTCTATTAGCGTAAGCTCACCTGGAGGAGATATGATAGCTAGCGCGGGATGCTGCGGCTTAACTGTGAGGATTGGAACACATAACTTCATTACACATCTGGTAGTGTTGGAATCACAAGGGTTAGATGTTATTCTGGGTATGGATTGGATGTCTATGCATGGGGGACACATAGATTGTGCACAGCGAGCTGTTTCACTCAAAACCCCGGATGGTAAGAGAATTAGGTTCAAGTCAGCAGTGCGACCGGGAAAGTGTAAGCTGAATTCTCTTAAGGGGGTTAGCATGGATACTGTGCCTGTGATTAGGGATTACCCCGATGTGTTTCCGGAAGAGCTGCCAGGGATGCCACCTGACAGGGAAGTGGAGTTTCTCATCGACCTGATGCCGGGAACAAGACCTATAGCAAAGAGACCATATAAGATGGATGTGGATGAGCTGAAGGAATTGAAGAAGCAGCTGAAAGAGCAGTTGGACAAGGGATTCATTCAGCCTAGTTCGTCGTCATGGGGTGCACCTGTTCTGTTTGTGGAGAAGAAGGACAGCAGCAAGATATTAGTGGTGGACTATCGCTCGCTGAATGAGGTGACCATCAAGAACAAATACCCTCTGCCAAACATAAATGACTTGTTTGATCAACTGGAAGGAGCAAAGGTGTTTAGCAAGATTGATCTGCGATCGGGCTACTTCCACTTGAAGATCCGGGAGAAGGACATACCAAAAACCGCTTTCACCACTAGGTATGGTTTATATGAGTATACGGTTATGTCTTTTGGACTAACGAATGCCCCGACATATTTCATGACCATGATGAACAAGGTATTCATGGAGTACTTGGACAAGTTCGTGGTGGTGTTTACTGATGACATACTGATATATTCCAAGGATGATGTTGAGCATGAGAAACATCTGCGACTGATCATGGAGAAGCTGAGGGAACACAAGCTGTATGCCAAATTTAGCAAGTGTGGATTCTGGCTTAACACTGTTGGATTTCTTGGACACGTGGTGTCAGGAGAAGGAGTCGCTGTTGATCCAAGCAAAGTGACTGCAGTAACTGAGTGGGAAGCACCCAAGAATGCGGGTGGGATTCGAAGCTTTTTGGGACTTGCTGGATATTACAGGAGGTTCATTGAAAACTTCTCCAAGATTGCTAAGCCGATGACTGAACTTCGGAAGAAGGAGAGGAAGTTTGAATGGACGGATGCGTGTGAAGCTAGCTTTCAGGAACTGAAGCGTCGATTAGTGACTGCACCTGTTCTGTGTTTACCAGATCTTCAGAAGGATTTCCAAGTGTACTGTGATGCTTCTCGACAGGGACTTGGCAGTGTGCTGATGCAAGATGGGAGAGTGGTGTCATATGCCTCGCGGAAACTCAAACACCATGAGCGGAATTACCCCACACACGACTTGGAGTTAGCATCAGTGGTTCATGCGCTCAAGGTATGGAGGCATTACTTAATGGGGAAACACTGTGATGTGTACACCGACCACAAGAGCCTGAAGTACATATTTACACAGAACGAACTGAATATGAGGCAAAGGAGATGGTTGGAACTTATCAAGGACTATGATATGAATCTGCAATACCACCCAGGAAAGGCCATTGTAGTAGCAGATGCTCTGAGCCGGAAGGTTTATGCCAATGGATTGACAATTGGGGAATTGCCCGAGGATTTGTGAAAGCAATTCAAGGACCTTAGACTGGAGGTAGTGTCTGAAGGATACTTGGCAGCAATGGAAGTCCAACCAACGCTACAGGATAGAATCAGGAAGGCTCAAGTGGGAGACAAAGAGATTGATGAAGTAAAGGAAAAGATGAAGGAGGATCGAGCGAGGGAGTTCCGCAAGGATGAGCAAGGAACCTTGTGGTATGGAGATCGTTTGTGCGTCCCCAACGATCCGGAGATAAGGAAGTTGATTCTGCAGGAAGCTCATGACTCGCCGTATTCCATACATCCGGGCAATACGAAGATGTATATGGACCTAAAGGACAGATTCTGGTGGAACAACATGAAGGGAGACATCGCGGAGCATATTGCCCTATGTGATGTATGTAGCCGAGTGAAGGCGGAACACCAGAAGCCAGCAGGACTACTACAGCCGTTGCCCGTGCCGGATTGGAAGTGGGATAGAGTGGGAATGGATTTTATCACAGGATTGCCCAGGACCAGGTCAGGATATGACTCCATTTGGGTAGTGGTCGACCATTTGACCAAGGTAGCCCACTTTATACCGGTGAAGACGACCTATACGAGTGCAAAGTTGGCCAAGATTTATATGGACAGAATTGTGTGCCTACATGGAGTTCCCAAGAGTATTGTATCTGATAGAGGCACCCAATTTACCTCACACTTCTGGCGCCAGCTGCACGAGTCACTTGGCACTAGATTGGAGTTTAGCACGGCGTTTCACCCATAGACTGATGGACAGACCGAGAGGGTGAATCATATTTTGGAAGACATGCTGAGAGCTTGCGCTTTGGCTCATGGTTCTAGTTGGGATGAGAATTTGCCATATGCTGAGTTTTCCTACAACAACAGCTATCAAACCAGCATCAAGACGTCACCGTTTGATGTACTGTATGGGAAACGGTGCCGGACACCATTGCTATGGGATGGAGTAGGAGAATGTCAGTTGTTTGGACCTGATTTGATCAAGGATGCTGAGGAGAAGGTCGCCTTGATTAGGGACAGGCTGAAGGTAGCACAATCAAGGCAGAAGAGCTACGCTGACGCCAAGCACAAGGAAGTGGTGTATGAGATAGGTGATAGAGCATACCTCAGAGTGTCGCCACTTCGTGGAATCAAGAGATTTGGAATTAAGGGTAAGCTGGCACCTCGGTTTATTGGACCGTATCGGGTCTTAGCACGCAAAGGAGAAGTTGCTTATCAGTTGGAGTTGCCAGAGGCTCTGTCTGCTGTTCATAATGTGTTTCACGTATCCCAGCTGAAGAAGTGCCATCCGGAGATGGTGAATACACCATTGAGAGACACTATGCCACTAGAGGAGGTTCAGCTTGAGAATGACTTGACGTATGAGGAGAAGCCGGTCAAGATTCTGGAGACAGCGGAGAGGATTACTCGTACCAAGACGATCAGGTTTTGCAAGGTGCAGTGGAGCCACCACACCGAAGAGGAAGCCACTTGGGAGCGTGAGGATGACATCCGAGAGGACCACCCGCACCTATTTGCTAGCCGCGCCGAATCTCGGGGACGAGATTCATCTTAAGGGGGTTAGTCTTGTCACATCCCAAATTTTAGATTTGGTTCTGCATATCATTCATATCATTGCATCATGTTCTTCCATGCAAAACCATCGATTGAATTGATTCGACAAAACGCTATTTTCAAACCCTACCTTATTTTACAAAAATGCTCCTGCGGGAGGGTATGCTAGGACTTGTGTTTTCCACCCTTGTAAACTAGTGGATTCACTCACCACTTGTCCCTAGATTGATCCCCTGTATTTTAGAAAAATTTAGGGACAAGTTTCGCCCTATTTGGAGTTTGTATGAAGAAGTTATGGAGGATTTACTAAATAGGAAAATTGGAAAAAGAAACGACAAAAAAAAGGGGGAGAGACGCAGCCGCTGGGCCGAGCCGGCCCACGCAGCAGCCAGCAGCGCGCGCAGCCGCCGCCGCCCGCGCGGCGCATAGTAGCTGCCGCCGCCGCCAGCTGCCGCCCACTGACGAGCGGGGCCCGCCCGTCGGCCACCCCCAGTCACCTCCACACGGGGCCCACCTGTCAGCCGAGTTCATCTCGAGCTCCAACTACTAGAAGATTTTCTCGCGGGGATTCCCGTGTCGTTTCCGAACTGATTTCAACGATTTTTTTGCCTATAACGATCTCCTCGAGCCCCTCTTCCAAACCCCCCACCTAATTGCAACCGAGACGCCCTAAATCTCCGGCGATTTCTCGCCGGAGTTCGAGCCGCCGCCGCCGCCATTAGCTCAGGTGAGCGCGCCGCCCGCACCTCGCCCGCGCGCACCGACGCCTCACCGCGCCGCCCGCCTGACCGCCGCCTCCCTCTCCCCCGCAGGCCGCCGCCCCGACGCCCGCCGCCGAGCCGCCGCCGCTCGAAGCCGCCGCCGCCGCCGCCTCCTCTCCGCGCCGACGCGACCCCGCCGCCGCCCGGAGACACCGCCGCCGCCGGAGGACCTCGCCGCCGCCGGTGAGCACCACCTCGCCTCCTTGCTCCCTGGCCGCACGATCTGCGGCCAACGGCCCAGATCGGCCGTTGACCGGTCAGCCCCAGGCGTTGACTGGTCAACCGCCCAGTCAGCGCCCAGTCAGCCGCCAAGTGGGCCAGTCAACAGTCAAAGTTGACTGGGTATTTTCTTTAATTGTTTTATTTGGCAGAAATTTGTTTAATTTTGTAAATTGCATAGAAATTAATCTACTGGGCCAAAAATTGCAAATAAAATATGTGTAGATTTAGTAAGTCGTGTAGAATCTTGTTGTACCATTGTTTCACACTTTTGCAGCAAGATTTTATCCAGATTAATTAGAAGAGTTAATGGCCTTTTTGGAGTAATTAATTCGTAGAAAAAGATCTGTAACTCCAAAAATTACATATAATATGTCCCTGGATTCAGTAGAACAAGGGGAATTGCAAAGTGAATTAAAAAGATAGGCTTAAAGTAAAAACTATTGCACAAACTATTTAGTGGCCTTCTGCAGTATTTTAATTACTCAGGGAGTTTTATAATTCCTTTTTGAGTAATTCCAATTGATACTGTTCCTAAATAGCAATGCCTATACAGTAGAATTTTCCCAAGATTTTACAACCAGTATACTATCGGTAATGAATTATTTGGGTTCTAGCTCTAGTTTTGAGCATTATATTTTTGCATAATAGTTTTCCTTGCGCTAAAACTATTTTCCATGCATGCAATTAGTAGCTTTACTGAATAGAATTATGTGGTTCTACTGTAGCATCAATCCGCTTGTCATGCATGCAATCATGCATCATCTTTGTTGCATATGCTTGTGGATTATTTGTTTATGATTGCAATTATATCTTGTAGATTGTGACGAGTGCAACGCTTTCTCGTGTGTGGATTGTTCTTCCGACCGCTACAACCAAGGCAAGTAGATGCTACTTTGTTCATGATATTGTTCTACTATTTTCAATGCATTGTCGTGTATTTTGTAGATGCATGTGTAGGATGATACTATCGCTATGCTATGTCCTATTATGTGGTAGGGCCTTCCTTGTAGATGAACCACCATTGGTAGATGTGCTTAGCCATGCTATGATGAACGAGGGATGGGTTACATCGCTGAAAGTTTTTTCTAAAAGTGTTGGTTTGTGAAAACTAAAACAACTTAATCAATGAATCTCCTGGGTGTGATGGGATTGATAAATTTTGGTGGTTTCATTGCGGAAAGGCACCCAGGTACCAAGAGAAAATGATTGGCTTCTTTATTTTGTAGCTTACGTGTACAACCATGTGCCAATAATGAAATGGGCGGTTGGTTGGACTTAGTAGGTTTTGGTAGGTTGGACCGGTGCGCGTCGGGATCGGGGAGCTACTACCCGAACAGTCTCTTCTTGGACTTCTCCCTATCATCACCCGAAATGAGAGTGATGGTACGAGCTGGGCTGGCCAAGTCACATGGGTCAAGTGTACTAACCCCTGCAGGGTGTATAATCTAATCGATTAGCCGTGTCCCCGGTTATGGACATCTGAGTTGCTTGATATTGACTCCATGACATGTTTCTCGCTCATTCAAATTTCATAATTGCTTTAATGTTGTTGGTTTAACTTAATTGGGATCTTTTCAAAGAAAATTAAAAACTGTTTATGAAAGTAGGACAAAGGTATTTGCAAATGCAAGCCAGACACAGCTCCAATTGCCAAATATGCATGTAGATGTTAGCACTATTGTCTCCTTTACATGCTCTACTTGCCATACATTCCATGTATTGACCCTTCGGGGCTGGTACGTTTCATGTTGCAGGATATTCCGATTCTGAGTAATCGATAGAGTCCACGGTACTCCACTCGGCACTTGTTCACTTGTGGGCAATTTGAAGAATGGAGGATTTGCTTTATTTATGTTGCTACCTGAATAATTTGAGCTAGCCTTGAGCTAAGCTTTTATTGTAATAATGGTACTCTGGATCATCGTTATTTATGATACACAGATATTTTGCTATGTTATTCATCTTATTCTATTGTGGGCCAATGAACCGATCCAGGGATTGGCATGTCACATAGAAGCTACGGTCTTTTCAGAACCGTGGTGTTAAAACAAAAATCACCATCGCTACCCTCATATTTCCGCTTTTCTGACATTCTCCGCATCTCACTTCACCATGGCTCTAAGAATGGCACTTGGTGGGAACAAACAACAGAGCTTCGCAACGCTTCCACTGAAACCAAACAGCCAGAAAAACAAGGTGCACACGACCGAATACCTTCCGATCCAGCAATCTCCAGGCATGATACGCCCATGGGAGTTCGCCGGCAGACCCTTCCGGAACCCGCCTCTCCAGACCAGATCAACGAGGGTAGACATCAAGCAGATCTTCGTCTTCGTGCGAAAGAAACCAAAGGACCACCACCATTATTAGATCCGACATAGCGATCCCCACACCGTCGGCCGGTTCCGGAGAATGGATTGAGCAGGCAATTAGGGAAAGAGAGACGATCTAGGTCTTGAAACCCATCGCTGGACCTCCTCCACCAGATCGCCCCACTCCGCCGCCCTGGAGGAACGAACAAGCAGCAGGGGAGATGGGCGACCGGTGCGCACCAGCATCTGCAGTCGCGCTGCCGTTCCACCTCTCCGCACCGCCGTTGCCATCCCTGCTAGGGTTTTCCGCCACTCCACGCCGACGCCACGCACCACCACCCTCACAACCCCTGAGACGATCCACCTCCGCGCGAAGGGGCCCATCGGGAAGCGCCTCCCTTGCCCGCTACCTTCGACGGCCCGGCGCGGCCGCCACCGCCGACGTCGGCGGCAGTAGCGGCCGAGGAAGAGGAGATCGCGGCGCCGCCTTTTCCCAGGGATCGGCGCCTTTGGAGCCGCCCCGCGCGAGGCGACCCGGGAGTCAGATCCGTTTTCAGGGTTGATCAGCCACAGTAGCACAACATGTCCTACAATACAAACCAGATGAAGCTTTGTCCACATGTCGACTCAATGGACTGGTAGTTTTGTAGACAGTTTTTTTTTTCCTTAGCCGGTGTCATATGACTAATAATTCTGGTATTTTTATAATAAAGCTTGTATCCAATTCATCTTTTCCAAGTTGTAATAATACCAGCAAAAGCTATCTTACATCAGGTCAGGCTCACTGATAAGACACCTATAGACACGTCATTTGTTCAAAATAATCAACAAACTGAAACTAATGTCCAATAAATGATTGTTTGTATCACGAAAAATCCGACCAAATATCATGTAGCTCTTTGTCCAACATGAAAACCAGAAAAAATACTGTGCATAATGAGGATCTACATCAAGGAAAATATGTGGAATAGCTAGCTCATAATAAAGTATAGGAAGTCAGAATCCACATTTTTTCATCCTCAACTTCATGGTTAGGTAAAACCACCAAGTCTTCAAAAGAATAAACAACTTGAAAATATCCAATTCATTTTCCCTTGTTATAATCTTCTTATAAAAATATCAAAAGTTGCAAGAAAAGAACAAGCAAGCGAATAAAGGACGTTACAGATGCACACATCAATTTCTTGCAGAAGCCTTTTGTACTGTGTAAGGGCATGAATATATCCAGGTACATAAATTAGAAGAAGGTATTAGATAGTAATACCAAACAATATTATGATGATAGTTTAGTTGTACCTAAGTATGTATGTCGTGGTGGTGGTACGGCAGATATCATGGGAAGGCTAAAGATGAAGTCAATATGTATTAGTGGGATCCAGGGAGGGATAGCGTAGTGGATCTACACATGATGAATACTCTCAAGATCCTGTATTTAGATCTACAATGGATTATACTTGCTCCTTGAGTTGTATCAGGGAGAGGAGGAAGAAGAACTAGTGCCGCTCTCTCCTTTCCCTAGGGTTTTTCCTCTACCAAATGTACCGACCCCTTCCTTGGAGGCCCTGACTCACCTTATAAAATGGTGGCTAGGTTACAATTATGGCTGAGCTGGACAACATATTCTCAGCATATGCTCTTCCCAATATAGTAATTCGACAGGTGTCTTTCCCCTATCGCCCTTCTCTGAACGTCAAAGACCCAGAGTCCATGACATATGATCGTTGGGATCTAGGACTGTCACCTCCGTGACATCTCCTCTGTCTTTGTCCCTCTGGCACTTGTCTGTAGTGCTTGTCCCTATGTGGATTCCTGAGGGAGAGAAAGAGGTCAGTGTCGACCTTGGGTCTCACTCTCTCCTTCTCGAGCAAGCCATTTGTGGCATTCGGAGAGCATTACGCCATTGCACCTCTCCAACAGAGATGTAGCTTCTTTGGAAGTGAACTTCGGGATAAAAATCTTCGTCTCCGTGTCCATCGGTTATCTCTCAACCGAGCCCTTTACTTATGCATTTTTCATTGTGATAGCCATCGTGCTTGAAGTATTTTACCTTGCTATCACCTTGTTGCTTGTATTGCTTAGCATAGGTTGTTGGTGCACTTTGGTGAACCTAGTGGTTAGTTTTTTTGCTCAATAAATTAAATTTTAGTTTTTATTCCTCATTTTTTGAGCCTAAATCATAATAATTTTAAAAGCCTATTCACCCCCTCTAGGTGACGTCCTTTGCACTTTCAATTGCTATCAGAGCGAGGTCTCTCACTTCTTAGGCGTCACCGCCTTGAGAGTAAAGATGTCTCCTAGGGTTTTAGTGCGCTCTCACACATTTACTTTTGTTGGCACTCATTATGATGTTTGGCGTACTCGCATGCTTAGTCATTTTGGGCCATTGACCCAAATATTGAGCGAATTCTAGATATGATCTTGTCTCCTCCTAAGGATCCCCAAAATCTATCTTTGGAGGTTGTGAGCTTTGGAGTTCTTTCCTCAATCATGCCTTTCCGGAATGCTCATGATATTTGGACCAAGATTCAAGCAAAATATGATGTGTCCAAGACTAATGAGGATGATTTTGTTCCCTCCACCTCCGGCCATGATGAGTTCTCATCTTATTCCACTTCACCAACATATGAGTTGTCTCAAGGTAATGATTCAGTGTAGATAGTGAGATTTCCATTCATGATCCTTTGTCTCTATCTCATTGCAATGTTGTATCTTTGGGCATGAACACTTGTAGGACCATATGTTATTTACATCATAGTGTAGATTTCCCTTGCATATATTTTAGAAATGCCTTGAATATATCTCATGATGATATGCTTGATTTGCCTTGTTGCCATGATAAATGTGCTTCTATTTCCTCGAGTACTTGTGTTGCTAACCATGTAGAGGAAATCAAAGAATGTGTGGGACAAGGCAATGTTGTGATTGGAGCTTCATGTGTTCCCCCATCATCACCTTATTCCAACGTTCACTTATGCCTCATGGCTAAGGGTTCAAAGGTAACCTCTCCTTTGGATCCCAATATATCTCATGATAATGTGAATGTTGATCATGATGAATTAGATGATGATGTTGCTTCTTTAAAGAGAAGGGGGCTAGTCCTTCGTGCTCTTCATCCAAATAAAAATGCTTGCTCTACTTTCATTGAGATATTAAACTTTGCTATAGAAAGTAGGCAACTTATTGATGAGCATGAGGATACAATTGACAAAATGGGTAGTCTTGAGCGTGAGTATGCTAATGACATTGCAAACTTAAATGAAGCTCTTGAAGAGGAACAAACCACTAAGGAATCTCTTAAGGAGACCTTTGCTCTAGAGATATCTAGAGTGAAGAACTCTCATGATAGAGGTCTTGAGGTGGCAAGTGCCCTTCAAATTAAAAATGATGAACTTGAAGTTGCTTATGCTAAACTCCTTGAGGATTTTGAGAACCTCAATAATGTCTCTAGGGTCATCAAGGGTGAGCTCATCAAACTCAACGAGTCTCATGAGCAAATTAAAGCTTCATACTCTAAAGAGCTTTCCAAGTTGTCCTCACCTCTTGCTAATAATGGTGATGCTTGTGCTACTAAATCTTTTTCTTGTGAAGCATCTATCTTGAAGGAAAATGTTGAGCTAAAGGCTTAACTTGCTTTGCTAACTAGCAACTATTAGAAATTAGAAGAAAGTCATGTTAAGATCTCGAGCTCGCATGAGTATCTTCTAGTCTCCCATGGTAGGCTAAAGTTAGCTCATGAGGCCATTGTGTCAAAGTTAACATCTAGTGGGCCTCATGTGGACATTAGCACTACATCTTCTCCAAATATTATATTGCCATGTGCTAGTCCTTGTAATTCATCTTCTCACAACCATGCTATATCTTGTGATGAATTGCATTCCTTGCCTTGTTGCTCTAAAAATGTAGCTTCTACTTCCTCTAATATTGTTGTTGATACTAACCATGTAGATGAAATCCAAGAGCTCAAGTCACTTCTTTGAAGAATGACTTGAAAAGTTGTCATGAAGGGAAGACCACAATAAAGAACATGTTGAGTGTGCGAATATCCCCAAGTGACAAGAGTGGGCTTGGATTCATCTCCAACATCAAGAACAAGCCCACTAGCTCATTTAAGCACAAGAGAAACAAGAAGAAGGGCCAAGGTCAAGTGAAGGATCCAGCCAACATTGTGTGCTTAAAGTGCAAGGAAGAAGGGCATCATGTGAGAGTTTTCCCATTGAATAAGAAGCCTCTTAGTGAGAAGCAACAAGGGAAGCGGCCTCAAGCTCCACCTTAAGATCAAGTTGGTCCACTTTCCAAGAAGTCTCAAGCTCTTCTTCATGGTATGACTCCTCCAAAGAAGAAAGATGGCAAGAGAAGAACTTGCTACATTTGCGGTGAGAAGGGGCACCTTTATTCCTCATGCACCATGGGTAACTCCTCATCCCATCCTATCTTGATTGATGATGATTATTGTCTTCGTAAGGATGAGGGTGGAAATGTGTTTGCCAATTTTTTTGGTGCCCAAAGTGGTGTCAAGAAAAGAACCATTTGGGCGGCCAAGCCTATTGTGACTAACTTATTAGGACCCAACTTGGTTGGGGACCAACAAGGTAAAACTTGATTAATAGGTGTTTTGGGAGGGCATTGAAGACTTAGTTACATTGTGAAGAATTGAGGGATCTTCATCAATTATTTTTGTCAAGCCAAGTTGAAAGGATCGCATGGGCACCTAGAGGGGGGTGAATAGGTGCTACTTCAAATTTTCTTTCTTTTTCAATTTAGGGTTTGACAATAAGGTAAATTCTCTAGATAATGCAACTAAGGTGAATTTACCTATATGACAAATGAATACAAGCTAACATAAGACAAGCAAGAACTAGTAAGTAAAGTGCGGTAAAGGATAGAAGTAACCAAAGTGGTTGACACGGAGACATAAGGATTTGTTTCATGTAGTTCCTTCCTTTTGAGGGGAAGTACGTCTACGTTTGGAGAGGGGGTGGTTTCAAACCACCAACGCCATGAGAGGCCTCCCTTGCTCTCCGATGAATCTCACCCCAACGGGCTCGATCCACCTTTCACTATATCAACAACCTTCGAGGTGGAAGCCGGCACCTTTACAACAAGTTCGGGCCACACATCCACAACTTAATTGGAGGCTCCCAAATACAAGCAAGCTGTCAAGAAAAATCAATGACAATCTTGTAAGAACCAAATCAAAGTTAGGGTTTCCAATGAAACACTAGATCTTGGGGGCCCTCAAGTGAATGAGGGGGAAATGAAGATCTCTCTTGGTGAAGATGTAGATCAAGGCCTCCTCCTTCAATTCTCCAAAGATCAATGACTTTGGATGGTTGGATGGAGAGATCTTGTAGATTTGGTGGCTCTAATGGAGATGGTGTTCTTGAGCAGCTCGAGCAACCGGAGGAAGAAGATAAGGGTCCTTTTTTTAGGCAGCTCCCTCCACGAACCGTTTTCTGACCGTTGTAGAAAAGTCAGCTGGAGACTTCGGTGTACACCGGAGATTCCGGCCAATCTCCGGACCAGCCTCCGGACCGCCCATCTGAATGACCCAGGCCATCCACGACCCAACATGACCGGAGACTCCGGTCTTCCAACACCGGAGACTACGGACTGAGCCAGCACCGGAGACTCCGGAGTATCCTCCGGTGCAGGCTCCGGACCCCTAGTCTGAATGTCCCAGCCTAGATCCTAAAGTCACCACCGGAGACAGATCCGGAAACTCCGGACCACACCGGAGACTCCGGTCTTGGCAGACCGGAGACTCCGGTCTGGAGTTTCCAGAATTGTGTCACCTAAGTATGGACTTTTCCCAAGTGAGAGGGTGCTTTTCACTTATCATAATACCAACCTATGGACAGTGACAAACTGTAAAATGATCTACTTGTTGTTAACGAACACCAAAAGTGATTATGACAATAAATGCCCTTTCAATCTCCCCCTTTTTGGTGTTTGATGACAACAAGTGATTTGCATGGAATAAAAATATATATGGGGCTCCCCCTAACTATGTGAAATAAGATAATTAAGTAAATCATGCAAGGTAGATAGTATCAATGATAACACACATAAATCTCACATGAGTTACAATAGATAGTGCACACAAGCACATAGTCACACACATGAACAGCAAATAACACACATGAAGTTCAAGTTCGAATATGGAATATGGCAAATAAAAGCAGATAGTAGCAAATCCAAAGCCCCAAACCCATGCAAAGCGATGAGAATGTCTTCTCCCCATTTGGCATCGAAATGCCGAAAAGGGAAAAAGACCTAAACTAGCGCCCCAACAACTCAGTAGTCATCGTCATCCTCGTCATCCTCGGCATCCTCATCCTCATCCTGGTCATCACCACCCTCATCATAGTCATCATCATCGTCTTCAGGAACAACAGGATCTTTGCCGTGAGGGCGAGAAGAGGAGGTACCCTGGTACCCAAAACCGGAGGTGACGTCAGCAAATGTTTTCCAATCCACCAGACTATCCTATTGAGCATTCCATGCCCCAAATGAGAGTGTGTGATCAGAACCTATGGACTGCTGAGCCCCATGCTCGTCATTGTATTCATCCTCACCTTCCTCATTATCCTTAGCACCCTGTTCCTTGATCTCCTTGAGGAGCTTCTCAATGCGACGGTTGCTTTGGTAGGATGCATGGTGCTGCTTACGGATGTCAACATTCATGCAACAAAGGGTCCTCTCCCAAAAGATGGCCTTCTTGACCCTCTCATGCACATAGTCTCGAGTCATAGAAGGCATAGGGGCATTGGAGGCATTCTTCCTCCAAACTCTAGGCGGGGAGGGAGCCCTCTCAGTCTCATTCTCCTCGTCATCATCCCCATAGCGACGCCTCGGGGCAGGCCCCATACGCCCCTTCTGCTGCACTGAGACTATAGCGGGATCAGTGAGGTGTGGTGGTATGCCAAGTGGAGAATCATGCTCCTGGGAGTTGATGAGCCTCATAACCAAGGGTGCATATGGAGGAGATTTCTTGTAAAGAATAGCATGGAACATCTCCTCGAAAATAAAATCCATCACATCAATAGGTGCAGCATCTGCCTCTGGTCCAGCATTGTAAATCCGGTAAGTGTGGTATAGAAGGTTGACAAGCCCACCCTAATCGCATCATCATTCCCAGCACTAGGTGCAATGGTATGACGGAAAATTCTCAGCATAAGGTTGTAGAGAGTCTTGAGTCCCTTGGACCCTCCCACAACACCCTCGTCATATAGAGGCACCAACTTCAACTTATTATCACCCAGAGCTGCAGAGTGCATACGCAGCCCAACAGGAGTGGATACTCCATGAAAGATCTCAAAAATGATGTTGGCAAAGTCATGGAATGTAGCTGTGCAGCGAGTGGTACCATACATCCAAACCATAGTCCTGTCTTGATCAGACCCAAACACAACTGTGGCATAGAACTGCTGTACAAGGTAGACATTGTAGTATTCACACAGCTCCATCAAGTTATACAGACCCAGCTTCTCACAGATCCACAAAGCATCATTGAAGTAGGGGCTGAGGCGCATCTGCTCAACCCTCATGAACTTCTGAGGGCAGACCGGTGATTTGGTGAGCACACCATACACATCCTTCATGAACGCAGCCTGTTCCTTCCTCTAGAAACGAGGGTCATCACTAGTATGAGGCAGCGTATAGAAATTTCTCTTTCTCAGCTCACGGTACTCCTCTTTAGACATTTTGGCCAAGGTCTGAAGGTTGTCATATTTGGCCTTCTTGGCACGGTCCTCTTGTTCATCCCTCTCTTGGTCCCTCTTCAAGTAAGCTGCATCACGTGCCAGCTATTTGCGGTTGGAAGGAGGCATAATAAACTGACCCTGAGCTTCATCATAGCGAGGATTGCCCCTTTGGGACTTGGCCTTGGTACGACGAGGACGACTAAAGCCATCACCTGTGAATAGCAGTGAGGGAGATAGCATGGAGATGAGTATATATGTCCCAACAATGTAGTACAAGAACTTTGATGCATTTCTGGTCTGTTTGATTCATCCACCACCGGAGTCTCTGCACCTCATACCGGAGTCTCCGGCTCAGACCAGAGTCTCCGGTCCTGAATACAGGAGTCTCCAGCCTGGACCAGAGTCTCCGGCCCTAAGTCCGGAATCTCCGGTCGGGAGGCTCGGGCATGAGATGGGGAGATGCTGGTGGGGGTGAATCTAGTAGATCGGGCAATGAAACAAGGCTAAAGTACTAGAGTGCACGCAAAACAAGTGATTCCAATGGACAAATCAGCACCAATCCTCAAGAACACATCTAGAGATGAACCCTAGGAGAAAAAGTAGAAGGGAGGTACCAGATCTGTCCATGGGATCAATTCCTCCGGTGGGGATGACCCAATGGAGGAGAGGGGAAGGTTAGCCAGCGGCACGGTGGATCCCGGGGGCTTCTTGACCTCCGGGGAGGAGTTTTGGAAGAGGAGGCGACGGGTTTGGAGGTAGGGGACGGGGTGAAGAATGAGGAACTGCTATACCAGTTCACCCCGCCCCCTTACTTTAAGTGGCAGAAACTGTCTGGACCGGAGACTCCGGTCTACAACAGAGACTCCGGTGTATGTACACCGGAGACTCCAGTCCTCCTCGACCAAAAGTTCCAGGATAGGTATTTTGGGGACATATATGAGAGAAAGACAGTTTTAAGATAGGGAAAGGGCTTGGGTTGAGACATCAAACTGTGAAGAACCAACAAGAGCCATAGGAATTCACAAAAGCATTCAGAAAAGCTCCAAGAGACTAGAATCAAGCAAATGACAAACATGAGTAAGTACCAACCTCTAGAATGAGAGAGGGTGGTGGCCTAGGCCACCATATTTGAGTATACTCGGCTTGGCACCACGAAGATATATCTTGGGTCCATTACCGAAACTCATCATTAAGCTCACATATCACAATATGATATTAAGAGGAATGATTTTGATTGCTTTGGGCATAATGGGGGGGGGGGGATGGTCCAATCAATTAGGACCGCACTCCTCCTATATCCATGCCTACACCTAAACCAAATATGGGTCGAAACATAGGTGAGAATTGAAGAAAATCAAGTCAAGCTCCTTGAATCTACGACATTTAGTTCATTCCTCAAATAGCAAAACCTTGCTTCATCAAGTGCTTCGTGAAGATATCGACAAGTTGATCTTTGGTTGACACATATGATAGATCAATATCACCCCGAGCAACATGATATCTAATGAAGTGATGGCGAATCTCAATATGCTTTGTCCTTGTGTGATCCACCGGGTTGTAGGCAATCTTGATGGCACTTTCATTGTCACATAGAAGAGGCACTTTGTCACAATGGACACCGTATTCCTTTAAAGTTTGCCTCATCCATAGCAATTGGGTGCAAGCACTAGCAGCTACCACATACTCGGCTTCGGCGGTGGAGAGAGATATACAATTTTGCTTCTTAGAAGACCAACATACCAAGGACCTACCAAGGAATTGGCAAGCCCCGGAAGTTGATTTTCTATCATCCTTATCACCCGCCCAATCTGAATCCGTGTATCCACAAAGAGCAAATGTTGAGCCTCGAGGATACGAAAGACCATAAAATGGGGTATGAACTAAATATTGAAAGATTCTCTTGACCGCCATTAAATGGATTTCTTTAGGATCCGCTTGATATCTTGCACACACACCTACACTCAACACAATATCGGGTCTAGATACACAAAGGTAAAGCAAAGAAATAGACCGGTATACCTTTTGATCCACATCTTTACCATTTGGATTTTGTTCTAGATGAGTCTTTGTAGCCATGGGAGTAGGATCTCCATTTAGATCTTTCATTTTGAATCTCTTGAGCATATCTTGAGTATACTTGTCTTGATTGAAGAATGTCCCTCCTCTAACTTGCTTGATCTCAAAACCAAGAAATACTCTCAACTCCCCCACCAAGGACATCCCGAACCTACTAGTCATAAGCTTTGCGAATTCATCATTAAAAGCTTTGTTAGATGAGCCAAAGATAATATCATCAACATATATTTGGCATACAAAAAGCTCCCCATTGACTCTCTTAGTAAAAAGAGTGTGATCGATTTTCCCAACCTCAAATCCACGGTCCAACAATAACTCTCTAAGGTGCTCATACCACGTGCGTGGGGCTTGCTTGAGCCCATAGAGCGCCTTATCAAGTTTGTAGACATGGTTTGGGAAGTTGGGGTCCTCAAATCCCGGGGGTTGCTTAACATATACCAACTCATTTAATGGACCATAAAGAAATGCACTCTCTACATCCATTTGTTGCAACTTGAAATTATGATGTGCCGCATAAGCAAGAAGGATACGGATGGACTCAAGGCGAGCCACGGGTGCATAAGTTTCTCCATAGTCAATGCCTTCAATTTGAGAATACCCTTGTGCAACCAATCTAGCTTTGTTCCTTACTATAATTCCATGCTCATCTTGCTTGTTCTTGAATATCCACTTTGTTCCAATAACATTGCGGCAATCCTTTGGCTTCTCTACTAACTTCCATACTTTGTTTCTCTGAAAGTTGTTGAGCTCTTTGTGCATAGCTTCTAACCAATCCGAATCTTCAAGAGCTTCCCACACTTTCTTAGGTTCAATTATGGAGATGTGCGCTTGATGTTCACTGAACCTCTTCAATTGTGCTCTTGTGGAAATGCCTTTCCTTAGGTCACCAACTACATTTTGTAGAGAGTGGTCTCTTAATTCCAACATTCTTTCATTTCTAGCTTCGCCACGAGCATGGATCTCCGTGTTGTTTCTTGGGGGACCCTCTTCATCATTTTGATCCTCGTCTTGACCATCAACTTGACCTTGATCATCATTGGAATCATTCTCTTCATCTAGAGGCACAGATTGGACTTGGTATTGATCAAGTGCCCTTCTAGCATCAATCTGAGCTTGTTTCAAAGCAGTTTGTATGGATCTTCCTTGAGCAATTGCCTTGGTACCACTTGACACCCTAGCGAATGAATCAAGATCCCCTTGACTAGAGTTGTCACTATGATCATCATGTTGAGGGTCCACATCTTGTCTTTGGCTTGAGTCATTGTCCTCCTTGGTGGATGGAGCTTGTCGATGTTGTGAAGATGAGGGCTCCACTTGAGTGGAGCATAGTTCTTCTCGATCCACCATAAGGGGATCCTCAACGGGGCGGATATATCCCACACCTATTCTTCCTATGGCTTCCTGAGGCATTTCATCATCTGCATCACAAGCATCAACACGCCCCCCTTGGGGACCATCATATTCTTTGAAGGTCACACTACAAGATTCTATGATGGCTCCGAAGAGCTTATCATAGATTCTATAAGTGTGATAGAAACAAAAATACCCTCTAATGCTTTAGACTCGAATTTGGACAAACGAACACCCTTTATGAGATAGAAACACTTACAACCGAACACCCGGAAGTAAGATATGTTGGGCTTGTTACCAGTAAGTATTTCATATGGAGTCTTGTTGATTTCTTTGCGGAGGTAGAGCCGGTTTGAAGCATGGCAAGCGGTGGAGATGGCTTTGGCCCAAAAGTTGTATGGAGATTTAAACTCTGCCAACATGGTCCTAGCCATCTCAATAAGAGTCCGGTTCTTCCTTTCGGCCACACCATTTTGTTGAGGGGTGTATGCAGCGAAATATTTATGTTTTATCCCCTCATCACTAAGGAAATCATTCAAGGTGTAGTTCTTGAACTCGATGTCGTTGTCACTTCTTATGATCAGCACGGGAAGATTGTATTGACGTTGGACCATGTTGATGAAGTCGATGAAGGTCTTTTGGGTCTCACTCTTCAACTTGAAGAAATATACCCACGAGTATCTTGAAAAGTCATCAACGATCACCAAACAATATTTCTTCCCACCAAGACTTGCATGAGATGGAGGAACAAAAAGGTCCACATGGAGGATCTCCAAGATCTTGGTAGACTTCATGCGGTTCTCAGGCTTGTGAGGAGCATCATGCATCTTCCCTAGAACACATGCCCTGAAAACACGATTCTTTGGCAAAAGAAACATTTTATTTTAGTCCAACAATATGGCCCTCCTTGTGGAGACTTTGCAAAGTTCTCATATTGACATGGGCTAGTCGGCGATGCCATAACCAACCCACATCGGCCTTTCTGAATAAGCACATCGCACTTGTAGTGGCTTGCCCCGAAAAGTCCACCACATACAAGTCATGTTCGACGTACCCAACGAAAGCGACCTTGAGAGACTTGCTCCACATGAGGAACACAATATCATCATCAACAAAGATGGCAAAACCCATCTTTCCAAGAGCACGGACTGAAAGTAAATTGTATCCAAGGGTCTCAACAAGCATGACGTTCACGAGTGTAATGTCGTGAGCAACCACTACCTTGTCGAAACTGATTACCTTAGACTTTGACTTGTCGGCATATGTCATGGTGATTTGATCATCATTTGGCCTTAAGTCCTTGACAATAGACCAGCTTCTGGTCATATGACTTGTGCAACCACTATCAAGCACCCACTTTGACCCTCCGGAAGCATAAGTCTACAAAAGATCAAGCTAATTTTTAGGTACCCATTTTTCAATGGGTCCTATTTTGTTAGCAACAAGGGTCTTGGGAACCCAAATAGACCAAGAAATATAACCATCATATGGGCCAACATATTGTGCATACACATCACCATAATAATCACGCATTAGAACATAGTGAGGGTTAGCACTTCCCGCAAAGTCATCATTAGACATAATTTTACCACTTGTGGTCTTACTCTCCACAATGGCCTTGTTAGTATCACGTGTGGTCTTGGCCTTCTTCTTCTCGTTGTTCTTCTTCTTCTTAGTATTGGAGACAAAACCAATGCCCCCTTTATCACCACCAGGCCTTTTCTTACTCAAAAGATCATCAATGGACTTGTTGCCTTGTGGAAATGTGGCCTTAGCAAGATCCCCCTTCAACCTAGCATTCTCTTCAAGAATAGTTGTACTACTAGATGGAATGAAGTTATTAGGTGAAGTAATATTGGCCAATTGAGTTTGAAGCGTTTCATGGGACTTTGTGAGTGACAAGAGTTCACTTTCCAAAGCCTTGTGGGCCTTGTTAAGCAAACTAAAGTCCTCGACAAGTTTTTCATGAACCACATTAAACTCTATCTTGTCCTTTTTATCCCTTTTGTATTTAGCAATAGAATGATCATGCTCTTTGATGAGTTGATTCACAATAATGTCATTGGCCTCATCAAGCCCTTCAAGTTTTAATTCAAGGGACATCCTAGTTTCTTGTTCTTCTTCTAGAGCATTGTTTAAAGCCTCTAGCTCAATCATGTGTTCATGTCCAAGTTTACATCTTACATCTAGGAGCTCTTGTGTGTGGGAAAGTTGATCTAGGATGTTACCAAAATGTATCTTAGGATCCCCTCGTAGTTTAGTCATAAACTCATCAAAAGCAATTAATTCTTTTTTAACATCTAGAGACATATCATCATCAGTTTCATCATTAGCTAAGGGAGTGGAGTGAGATGATGAGTATACCTCCGTTCCTCTTGCCATAAGGCAAGTGACGTTCTTGATGGGATAATTCTCATTTGGAGAATCGAAGAGAGAAAATGTCGGAGTAGAAGTAGTGGTAGAGCTGCCACACCATTAGAAGTTTCCTCTTCCTCATATTCATCATCTTCATTGTCGGAGGAGTATTCTTCATGAGTGATCAAGACAATTTCTCCCGACTTCTTGTTGATGGGATTCTTCTTGATGAAGGGTTTCTTGTAAGGTGCTTTGAGAGTATTCTTCAACACAAGCTTACCCCCATGATCTTCTCTCTTCTCATAGGGACAACTTGCCACAAAGTTCTTAGCATAGAAGGCCATATATTGACTATGAGCAATCTTGACTTCATCGAGGTGGTCCATGGGGAGGCCTTCATCACTATCATCTTCATCCCCATGGTCCACAACTTTGGCCTTCAATGCAACATTGACAACATTGCTCATACCAAGGGCACGAGCACGGGCATCTTTGGCATTCTTGGAGGCAACTTTGAAAGCGGCCATCTGTTGCATAACTTCATTGGAGGTCATGAGATGGTAGTTGTGTCTTCCTTGAAGGCTCTTCAAGTAGGTGAGCTCAAAGGGCATGAGTGTACTCACATATTTCCTTTTTATCCACGCATCATCCACATGTGAGGCACCCACGTTTCTAAAAGCGGTGGCGGTGGTCTTGAGCCTTCGGTACATGTCCTCATGATCTTCACCTTCCATCATGTAGAAGCCTTCGGCTTCATTGCTTAGAGCATCATACCGATTCCTCCTCATACTCTCATTTCCAACAAACAATACAGTGAGGGCATCCCAAGCTTCCTTGGCAATGCTAAAGTGCTCGATGTGTGGATAATCCTTTGTACCCAATCCTTGTTGAATCATATGCAAAGCAGTGGCATTGAGTTGACTATTGACAGCCTCTCTTCTTGTCAAGTTGTTTGGATCCCCAATAAAGAGTCCATGCTCGATGATGTTCCATAGTTCAATACAAGAGCTGCGCATATGAGTTCTCATTAGTGATTGACATTGAGCAAAAGTAGCAGATTCTTCAAGCTTAGGTGGGTCACCTCTAGTGTATACATGAGGGTGAGGGATTGGAGGGTCGAGACAGTACCATGAATCACGGTGCTCACCCTTCCCACCATCATTTTGTGTGGAAGAATAAGTGTTGTCTTGTTTACCCCTAACCATTATATCCTCGGGGGATACCTGAGTATTCCCTTTAGGTAAAACGGATGGAGGATCCTCTTGAGGAGAGGGGGATGATGCGCCATCTTTGTCTTTAAGAAGTTGCTCAAGCATCTTCTTGACTTCTTTGACCAAGGAAGAGCTCAATCTTGTTTCCAAGTTTTTGAGATCTTCCATGGTCACCGTGGTAGGCTCACCATCACCATCCCTATCGTGGCTACCCATAGTCTCTTAGGCGGTGAAGCACAAATAAAGAGCCGAGGCTCTGATACCAATTGAAAGGATCGTATGGGCACCTAGAGGGGGGGTGAATAGGTGCTACTTCAAATTTTCTTTCTTTTTCAATGTAGGGTTTGACAATAAGGTAAATTCTCTAGATAATGCAACTAAGGTGAATTTACCTATATGACAAATGAGCACAAGCTAACACAAGACAAGCAAGAACTAGTAAGTAAAGTGCGGTAAAGGATAGAAGTAACCAAAGTGGTGGACGTGGAGACACAAGGATTTGTTTCCCGTAGTTCCTTCCTTTTGAGGGGAAGTACGTCTACGTTTGGAGAGGGGGTGGTTTCAAACCACCAACGCCATGAGAGGCCTCCCTTGTTCTCCGATGAATCTCACCCCAACAGGCTCGATCCACCTTCCACTATATCGGCAACCTTCGAGGTGGAAGCTGGCACCTTTACAACAAGTTCGGGGTACACATCCACAACTTAATTGGAGGCTCCCAAATACAAGCAAGCTGTCAAGACAAATCAAAGACAAGCTTGTAAGAATCAAATCAAAGTTAGGGTTTCCAATGAAAAACTAGAGCCTGGGGGCCCTGAAGTGAATGAGGGGGAAATGAAGATCTCTCTTGGTGAAGATGTAGATCAAGGCCTCCTCCTTCGATTCTCCAAAGATCAATGACTTTGGATGGTTGGATGGAGAGATCTTGTAGATTTGGTGGCTCTATTGGAGTTGGTGTTCTTGAGCAGCTCGAGCAACTAGAGGAAGAAGATAAGGGTCCCTTTTTATAGGCAGCTCCCTCCACGAACCATTTTCTGACCGTTGTAGAAAAGTCAGACCGGAGACTCCGGTCTACACCGGAGATATTGGCCAATCTCCGGACCAGCCTCTAGACCGCCCATCTGAATGACTGAGGCCATCCACGACCCAACATGACCGGAGACTCCGGTCTTCCAACACCGGAGACTCCGGACTGAGCCAGCACCGGAGACTCCAGAGTATCCTCCGGTGCAGGGTCCGGACCCCTAGTCAAAATGTCCCAGCCCAGATCCTGAAGTCACCACCGGAGACAAATCCGGAAACTCCGGACCACACCGGAGACTCCGGTCTTGGCAGACCGGAGACTCCGGTCTGGAGTTTCCAAAATTGTGTCACCTGAGTATGGACTTTTCCCAAGTGAGAGGGTGCTTTTCACTTATCATAATACCAACCTATGGACAGTGACAAACTGTAAAATGATCTACTTGTTGTTAATGAACACCAAAAGTGATTATGACAATAAATTCCCTTTCACAAGTCATTTGGGTTATCATGCTTCTATCATATATCCAATGTTCCTCCTTGCGGTAACTTGTGCTTAACTCCTTTACATTGATAGTTACTTGCTCCCTTGTGCATGTGTGGTTTTGTACCTTGCATGTGTTTGTATATGTTGTGCTTACCTCTTACTTATTTAAGTTGTCAAGTATACTTGTGTATGTTGGTTGGCACACCATGTATTTGTTTTTCTTGGTTTGGAGCCTTTATTGATTCTAGTTGGTATCTTATTTGGCTCTTATGAGGGATTAATGGACTATTCTGTTTTGGGGGAGTGTCATGCTTGGGCATTCCACAACCCTAAAATGTGTGTACATGAATAAAACCACTTAGTAGTTATATTGCATGTTTGTCTAGTTCTATGTGGTATGTATTTCATGAGAAACTCAAGTTCTATAATGTCCATTAATCCTCTCTAGTTTGATCTTTTGCCTCTTGTTGAGATTTCTTTGTTTATCACATTATTGGGGAGTCATATGCTTTGTGCATATCACAAACCTAGAAAATGTGGACATTTGAGGTAGTGCCACTTAGAATTGATATTGAGAATTATCTAGCTCCTTTGTGGCACAATTGCTCATACAAGTTCCAATTTGCTTGAATGTTTTTATTTCCCATCTTTTGGATCTTGTTTGTTGGTTTGTGTTTCCTCATATTTGGATCTATATATCCTCATGGGAACCATTTGATTCAAGTTACTCCAATCACTAGTGATTGTGTCACAATTTGAAACTATCAAGAATCTCGTTCGAAGCATCAAGATTAATTCTTATATCTTGTTATATGCTTCTTTGTGTGAATATGATCTTGGATTTCCTTGCAAACTACCTTGGGGAAATTGTCCCTATTACTTCTTGTCCTTGGATAATTAGTACTTGATATATGGTGGAATTTATTGATCATATTTGCTTTTGCCTTTACTTATTTGCCTTATATTTGGCCAAGAAAATCTTTTTCCTTTTTATCCCAAGCTTCCTTGCCTCTTGTGCATCTTCTTATTTTATTGGTATCCTCTTGTGTTTTATTTAGTGTAGGTAGTAGTGATGATATCATTTGTGGGAATTTTGCATTCAAAAGCAAAATTCTGTATAATACACTACTTATGGGGAGCTCTCCTATATTATCTAGAACAATCTTTTTATGCTTCTTGATTTGATCCATATTATTTTATTTAGTGCTTGGAAGTTCAATCTTTTTGTTTTGGTACTTTCTGTTCCATCATGAAAAGTGTAGAGAGTTTGTGTTTTGTGTTTAAATCTTTCTCTTTGGGAGTTGGTTTTATCTCATTCTTTGTCACTTGTTTTGATCTTTTAGGATGAGACAAGTCCTTGAGAATTGGTGTTTTTGTCTATATTTTATCTCTATCGCTCTTGATAGTTCATTTGTTGATCTTGTGTTCCTTCATGTGTTGATTTGGTTCTTTGATACAATTTGGACACCTTGTGTCAATTCACACTTTTGTGTTGCCTTGTTGGTTTTCTTGGTGTTTTTGTTCAAATTGTATCTCCTTTTGGTTCTTGAAAGTCTTATGCATGCATATTTACTTCATGTATATATTATGGCATGGTTCCTTTCTTTGATCCAATATATAGGGGAAACTCCACCAAATACTAATGGGATAAGATGTGCATGAATTTCAATTTCATATCAATATGCAAATGTTTGTGTGGAGTTTCTCCCATGTGTTGTAGCTGCTCTAACTACTTTGGACCCAATTTTTTTGGGGACCATAGTGTAATTAATTGTGTTTTAGGTACATTGGAGATATATATTGGATGCTTGTATCTTGAACAAGGAAGAAGTGGAGTCTATATGTCAATTGGATGTAAGCTAGGATGATCAAAAAAATCATATCTTTTTCATCCTACCAATTATATCTCGGTAACTGGTATCTCTCTCGCATGCATACATTTCTTGTTCCCAACCTTTTGAAGGTTGCTTGTTGGCATGAATTTGTGTATTTGCAAATGTTGTGTTTCTTAATTTCTCTTGAACTCTCTAATGCAAATGTGTGTATGTTGAGAAGAGTGCATATGATGGGGATTATACAAAATCATGCTCATGATTCACCAATCCCAAATATGCCAATCTAGCAATTTTATTGCATATCGTTTCCTCAATGTCTCTCATGTGCAATAGTGAGCACTTTTGCAAAGTTAATTTCTATTTGTGATACTTGTTGCTTTACTCCACATATTCCAACTATTCCCTTTTTCCCTTGGTAATAGTTGTTTTATGTGTAGTACAATAAGATATATTTGAGCCTTTGGCCATGCTTTCAAGAAAACATTTTATTTGTATATGCTATGACTTCCGTTTTTCCTTTCATGTGCTTTCTTGTGTATCTGTTTTGTTTGTGCATATTTCTTTGTGATAATTTGTCTTTGTGATATTTTCCACCTAGAAATTTATACACACGAGAGAAGATCATTCTTTGGCTATTTTTGCATTTCTTGGAAACCATATCTTATTCGTCTTGACTCTTTGGTGGCTTCCAAATTTATTGACCTTTGAGTGCATTGTTAAATGAGGTTGGAGGAGTGAGGATTCCATAGTTGTGCACTTTGTTTCCAAATGCAATTACTATAATTGGTGAATAATCTTTGGGGAGCTTCTCTAATTCATTTAAGAGTGCACATTTTCCCTCGTTCTCATATTTTGTGGTTTAAATGCTTATGGGGGAGCAAGGATTCCATATTTGTGCA
This sequence comes from Avena sativa, assembly GCA_916181665.1. Classification (NCBI taxonomy): domain Eukaryota; kingdom Viridiplantae; phylum Streptophyta; class Magnoliopsida; order Poales; family Poaceae; genus Avena; species Avena sativa. The sequence continues at coordinate 84,904,418 of OV702296.1, forward strand.
TATTTTATTCAAATAAAAGCATTCTAAACTTTGCACAATTCATTTGATATCATTTGTTTGTTTTTCAATTGTTTCGTTTGGATCTTTTGTTTGCTCGCTTCATTTGTTGAAGCTTATTTCTCTTTCTTTTTATTTTTGCAATATTTGGGTCCTCATTATAGTTTTAATTCCTCCCAAGTACTCATCATTTGACATGTGCATTTTCACACCTTTGGAGGAATTCTCACTATATTGGTTGTCTAGAACTTTTCACCCATTTTGGCAATCGATGCCAATGTGGGAGAAGTTTTGGAGGGTTTAAGGGAAGTTGGCCTTTGCTTTGATTGTGTTCTTAAGCATTAGCCTCTCATTATCTTGCATCTTTGTGGTTGCTTTGAATGTTGAATATATAGAGGAAACTCAACCAGCGATAATGGTTGGAAATCTATGCAATGAAATTCAAGTTCATCACACATGCATAGATTGTGGGGGGAGTTTTCTCTATATATTGTGATTGTACCAACATCACATACTTTTGTAGTATTTTATATTGGGGCAACCGCTTTGCTCGTTAAATTCCATATTTAAACCCTCTCAAGGGATTGTCATCAATTACCAAAATGAGGGAGATTGAAAGGGCATGTATGCCCCCATATGTTGTTTTGGTAAGTAATGACAATCCCTATGGACTAATGTGTAATTTGAGTTTCACTTGTGCATCATGTTAAAGTCCATTGGCATCGCTTGGGACATGTGTTGGTCTCAAGGTTGAAAGATGAAGGAATGTACAAGGGCTATGTTCTCATTGGAATCATGAAGAAAGAAGGAGCTTGAAGGTTGATCAAGACAAGTGAAAAGAGTTGCATCAAGATGGATCAACCTCAAGAAGGAATGAAGAAGGGCAAGCTCAATCCCTCTCTTTAAGATATCATGCTTGAATCTTGCCATCCTCATGATCATGGAGTGATGAAGACAAGTTCAAAGAAAAAGTTTCCCCATGGAGTATGGGGAGCAACTTGCAAGTCTTCATCAAGCAAGAGAGAGCAAGAGGAATCAAGAAAGGTGTTCCCACTTGAGAATAACAAGACGGTCTACATCAATTTCAAGTGTAATGGTCAAGGCAAAGGTATGATCTTGATAGGGCTTCTCTTTTACCGGTCTCGTGTTGTTAGTTGGGAGACCAGGTTTAGGATAGATAGCCGTTCTATCAAGAGGGGCACTCAAGCGGGTTTCTCGATCACATCATTCGGCGAGAGCTCAAACCTTTGCATACATAACATCATATTTCTTAGTTGTTAGTTGGTCCTTGTACATGATAGGATATAGAGCTTGTGGTTATCATCATAACAAGCTCTAGTTCATCAAATAAGGATTTCCCTTGCATATCTTATTGCGTTCTTGATCGTGCGGGTTTTTCCGGCTCCACACCTTAGGAGATATCTCACATATATATTTTATATTGTATCCCTTGTTGGTATAAAATATTTCACCTTTTGTTGGATTCTCTTGGTTTTATCTTTCCAACAAAATTGGTTTCATCCAAATCGGAGTTTCCAAACTCAACTTCTTGTGTTTTGGGTTTTGGAGGTTTTACTCGTTCATCGCTTCTAGAGAGGTTATACCTTTCTCAATTTGGCTTTATCCTTCCATGCTGGGATATGATGTTTCTTTGCATAATCTTGTAGAGCTTGTCGCTCTCTTTAAAAATGAGCCCAAGATCATAAAAAATAGAGTCCATAATCAAAAGTTATTGAAGTTTTCGTGCAATGTTGTCCAACGTATTTGCTTGAGCGGAAATTCTGGTCCAAATTTCGACCCAAGTTCCGGTGACATACTGTTTTCTTCTGTATTTTGTGCCTCTATTTACCGAAAGTTTTGGTGGAGCACCCGAAATTCTGGTGGTGCGCGAATCTAGCCAAACGGGCAGATTTTCTTGCCCTTTAAGGGCCCCCTCTTCCCTATTGTTTCCCCAATTTTTGAGGTCATTTTTGCTAGCTCTTCCACTCTCTCTCCTCCATTGTTGACCTTTAAAATATAGCCCTCTCTCCTTCTCTATTCAATGATTATTTCATCTCTTTGAGGGATTTGAGAGAGGAGATCTAGATCTACAATCCCACCAAACCAAATTCCTTCCTTGTGAAGGAATCATTGGGATCTAGATCTTGGAGAGTTTTGTGTTCTCCTCTTGTGTTCTTCCTCCCTTATTCCCTCAATAGCTTTTGTAGATTCGTTGGAATTTGGGAGTGAAGGACTTGCCCTTGCATTTATTGCATAGGTTTGAGTTCTCCACGGAGATTCGGTGAGTGCAAGCTTGTGGGCTTGTTTCTCCTGGGTTCTTGGAAACCTATATGGTTGGTGTGTTGATTCCTTGTGGCCTTTTGTGTCCTTGTGACCTTTTTTGGTCTTGTAGCCTTTTGTGGCTTTGTTATCTTTTGTGGCCTTTTTGTTGGGAGCCTCCAATTGAGTTGTGGAGATTGCCCCAATCTTGCATAGATTCGTTGACCGCCCTCAAGTGTCCCATAGTGGAGCGAGTTCCCTCCTTTTGTGGTGCGCACTCGGGAGAATAGGGTGAGCCTTTGTGGCATCGGTGAGTTGCGTGCTTCCGCATTCGGGGTGAGGCCTTGTATGGCGTTGGGTGTGCATTGAGCCACTACACCCCGAGGTGAGCCATTTGTGGCGTTCGGAGAGCATTGCGCCGCGCACCTCTCCAATAGAGATGTAGCTTCTTTGGAAGTGAACTTCGGGATAAAAATGTTCGTCTCCATGTCCATCGGTTATCTCTCAACTGAGACCTTTATTTATGCATTTTTCATCGTGATAGCCATCGTGCTTGAAATATTTTACCTTGCTATCACCTTGTTGCTTGTATTGCTGTAGAGGTCCCAACCTTTAATAAGGTAGAGATCCCTGTGTTTACAATGCTAGTCCCTGGATCAATAGCTAGCATCCACAGTTGAGATGTAATATCAAGAAACAAAGGTCATAGTACAACTTTATAACCAGGAATAAAATAATTCATTACATCTTACATAACTCATTTGGCTATCTCATTACAATGCAGCAGAAATAACTATATAGCATGGAGTCCTTCATCTTCAAAGTGCCACAGGCAATCATGTTGGTTATAGACTTGTAATCCTAATCAACATACTTCACTAACATCAAACAAACCTGCAACATAATATGTTACAGCCACAAGGGTCAATACATTTGAATTGTATTGGCAAGTGATACTATGGTAGTATAGTGGACTCTATAATCTATATGCATTTGGCTAGGTGGATCTTAGGCTTGCTTTTCTCAACATAGATTTTCCTTATCATTTGAAAACACTAAGTTTTTGTTTGACAAAATCACCCAAGGCATCTCCCAATAGAAATTGGTGATCCTTTAACCCTTGTTCAACCACAAGTTTTAACTTAGAAAATTGGGATGAGGAGATTCTTGATAGCTTCCATGTCTTGATGCTCAAATTTTCCTTTGCCAGGGACATGGCTAAGTACTTAGATTTTACACTCTGCAGAGGTGGTGCACTTTCCCCACAAGACTTGGTTTCACCAAGACAAGATCTTTCAAAAGCCTTCCCGTAGACCAGAATGGACGCGTTCCAACCTAGCATCCCCTACCACCAACTATCCATGTGGCTAAGTTATTGCAACCTATATGATCCAGGCAGAGCCCATAATGCCAAGTGGCTGCACTTGAAGCTTCTCAACATTTTACATCTCAAATCTCTTTGTTCCTGGGTGGCATTCCACAAGTGAGATACCAAGTTTTCCCCAGTATACTGGACTTGGTGATGCCCAAGTTTTCCCCAGCATACTGGACTTGCGTAACCACTCAACACAAACCATTCTTTCCATTCCACCCAGGTGATTCATTCACTTAGTTGTTTTATTAAACAAAACACAAGTCCTTGACTTATAAATATTCCATGGCATGAATATAATACACCCTTGTTTGCTACTAGCTAGTCTAAGAATGATAGTAGTAGGAATCTTGACTTAGTAAAATTCTACTAAGGTTTCATCTACTAGGATTTCCCATGGCATAGTTTATACTTAGCAAAATTTCCATGCAAGTCCTACTTAGAAATATCACTAATGCATAGTGAAAATAATGGGACAAAAGGATGAAGCACCACTTGCCTTTTTGGTAGAGATTATAAGTTCACTCCTTGATCTTACAATAGTCACACTCTTCAAATTCCACTACAATTCAATCAAGCAAGCAATATTCAATCTACCATTCAAGCAAACATCACATAAAATAATAAAACAAGGCAATGCATGCAAACATGCCAAAGATTGTTTTATTTGTAAAAGTGGTTTCTAATATGTTATAAACATTTGAAAACACCTATTGGTCATTTACAAAAGTGGTAACACCATTTGATATTAAGTTAAAAAAAGGCCACTTTAAATCATTTTTGTTTTGCTAGAAAGGATTTAAATCCAAGGAATATTTCTAGTGTTTTCCAAATATAATTTCAACACAAATGTTAGTGTTTTAAGGTCAAGTGTTTAATATTGAAACCATTTGCAAAAGGTTTTACCTATAAACCATTTTCATACCAAATCAATATTTTATGTTGTTGAAAATGCTTTTTAGCAAGGTAATAATTTATAGGGTTCACCAAATATATTTTTAAATCCTAAAACTTGGTGTTTAGGGCTAGAGAGTTTAAATCAAATCATTTTCAAAAGGTTTTACTCAAAAAGCATTTTTAATACATAAACCATATTTTCATTTAACTAGAAATGCTTTTAATTCAAAGATTTATTCTTTTGCTTCGCAAAATATGTTTTTAAATCCACAAGTTTGTTTCTATGGTCAGTAGGTTCAAAACAATCCAATTGCCAAAGATTTTACCTTAAAAATATTTCTAGAATAATTTTTATATCCAAATTATTCCTAAACATGTTTCTGCAAAAACAACCAATTTAACAGAAGTAATTTACTAAACAAAGTGCATGGTTGGATAGAGTTTATTTTTATGATTCCATTGATATAAAATTTGCAAAATTTGGACGTGTAGATTTAAAGTTATGCAATTTACAAATTTGAACATCTAATAGAACAAATTCTGTTTTGAAAATAAATCACAGGCCACGCGTCGTGTTCTTACTGGCTGGTACTGCTTCGCACGGATCGGCCTACGTGGCACGTTGGATTAAAATGAAATCGTGCGGCTCAGGAAGCTCCATACCGCTTCAGTTAAGTCAACCTATCGCATCGCTCGGATCTAGATCGGACGGTGCACAATGCATTGCCAAGAACTGGCGGTGCTGGCGGCGGCGTGGTCAGACGACACACTTGCCGGTGATACAGGAAGCAAAAGAGGGAGAGAGGTAGCTCACCGAGGTCGCCTCGTCGTGCTGAATCTCGACGTTGTCGTCTCAGGGCAGGGGGTGCACGGAGTCGACCTTAATCGCTCGCCGGAGATGTGCCTGGCGTCGGGCACGCTCTATCATCGATGGAGACGAGGCTGCAGACCTTGCTATGGCAAGCAAACGGTGTCGTTAGGTGTGCGGAAGAGTGTGGAGTACAAGAGTCTGAATGAGAAAGGGAGGCGCGGCCGGATGTTACTAGTAGAGGTCGCCGAAGTTGGAGCAGAAGGCGGTGGCGAGGAGGCGTCGTTGTTGCCAAGCGTCTGAGGCGTGCGCGGGCAAGTCAAGGCTACTAGGAGGTTCAGGGGGCGATGGGGAACGCGCTCGTGGGGTTGAGGGGGCGAGGGGCGATGGTGCCTGGCCGGAATCGTCGCGGATGCTCGACGAAGCAGTGGCGGTTCTCGAGAAAATTCCGAGCGGCCTGGTGGCAGAGGGTGGGTGGCTTCTGGGGGGAATGGGGAGGGGAGCAGACGTTTAATCGAGCGTGGTAGCGGCAAGGTTTAAGCGAGGCATTGAAGTGAATTAAACAGCAGTATCAACGGCAGGAAACGGCCGGCGAGGTTAGCGCGCGGGTGAGGAAGATGACTGGGAGGTGGGGTCTCGGCGTCAGCGAGAGAGAGAGAAAAGTGGTGGGGTCCAGACATCAGCGAGGCTGCGGGTCGTTTATCTGGTGCGAATCATTTTCTGCAGGGAGAGGGATAATGGGCTTGCTGGGCTGGGCTGGTTTCTTTTATTTTTTCTTTTCCTGTTTGTTTTTCTTTTTCTGTTTTGAATTTGATCAAATGATTTCAAACTCTTTTTCATTTCAAAACTTTTCAAACTTTTCAGTAAGTTTATATTCTGTTTAAATATGTATTTTTTAAGACCATTTTTAGAATAATTTCTTTATTCATTTTATGGTTTTATTCTTTATTAAAATAAGTACTTGCCTTTATTCAAATAAGACCAAATATATTTTCAAACTCTTTATTTGAATTTCTAATTTTCACTAAACCTTTTTCAGTAGGTTTTATTTATTTAATAGGATGTTTAAATACTTCACTTGAATTATTTAAATTATTTTAATATGATTATTAATCATTTAATATGAGCATTTGTCTTCAAATAAATAAAATTTGATTATGGTTTTAATACTATAAAATTTTATTGAAATATTCTTTATCCATTTATTTTATTTGGATTATCTTTATTTTCATTTGCTTATGGATTTGGCCAAGATTTAATTTGTCTTTTAAATATTCCTTAACTATTATTTCTTTCTTTATCTTATGAAATCCATATCTTTTTATTTTAAGATCCAAACTTGATGATTCCAATTTGTAAAATTTTATTTGATATTTGTTTGTCCTTTAAATCTCTTTAGGATTATTTGCTCACCATTTGGTATCGATTTTTAGATAGGAGCTTTATTAGCTTTGGAAATTTAATTTCCTTATATTATGAAATTTATAAGATTTTATCTATGGCTCCAAATTAAGCGAAACCCATTTCTATGGTTTTATAATATTTCTATTTATCATTTTGATCATTTATAAATGTTTGTTGACAAATTTTTTATATGGACCAAATCCTTAGTCTTTGAGATAACTTGGAAATGTTTTTCTTCCATTAGGGTCTTAGGGATTTGGTTTATTTTCCAAGTGTTTAAATTTCAAGATGCATTTATGAAGAATGCATTACACTTGATTTGAATTTAGTTGGATTCAAGTTTTATTCAAAGTTTGTTCAGATGGGTTTTAATGTTTCCATTTGGAATCAAAAAATTTCTTTTCACCCTAAATTTCAACAATTATTTTTTATTTATTTATTTTTCACATTACAAAATTTGGAAAATTTTGGGATGTGACAATTGCTGAGCATAGGTTGTTGGTGCACTTAGGTGAACCTAGTGGTTAGTTTTTGTGCTCAATAAATTAAACATTAGATTTTATTCCGCATTTGTTTGAGCCTAAACCATAATAATTTTAAAAGCCTATTCACCCCCCTCTAGGCGACGTCCTTTGCACTTTCACTCACCATCTGCCGGATAATGCAATTGCCTCTCTCTCGGTGTTTATCTCGGCCACGGAGGGATAAATCGGCCTATGGCCCTCCATCCAACTCTAGGCCAAATTCTTTCAACTTAGGGAAAATGTAGTGCCGAATAAGGACCTCCACCCTCATGAGAAATCTCTCAACTAGTGTGGTGCTGCTTCCATCACACCTCGGTAGAGATCTGTTTTCCCCTGAGTCATTGGTCTTGAGTCGTGCAAGAAGTGGCACAAGTCGTTCTTCTACGTGAAGAACAATACCAAAGAGGAAATGATTACGTAGGGGTTTGTAGAATGGAAAACAAAAATTTTCTATCGTCTAAACACACACAAGCCAAGATCTATCTACTAGAATGTAGCAATGAGTCGATAGAGTACTAACCCTCAAAGATTCCAAAGTGGTTAATGATATCAGATTCTAGTGGGTGATGTAGTCGTTCACTTACCAATCTAAAGATCGCGTAGATGATCCTTCCGGCGCCATGTTCCGGCAGCTCTCCCAAAGTCGGTCACATGTTTGGTAGTCGATGAAGACCTTCCTCTCCCTTGTTCCTGTAGGCAGTAGAGGTTGTCGATCTCTCCTCGCGATTCTGGTAGCACGAGGCGTGGTGTCGGAAGTAGAGGGGAAATTCTGTAGGGCTTCGCCTAAGCCGAAGCGAATATGGTGGAGTAGAAGAGGGCCTTGGAAATCTAGGGTTTAGAGGGCCAAGGGGGGTGGTGGTCGGTGGCTGGTAGAGGGGCTATGCGCATCTACTTTCAGAGGGCTCAAAATCGGCTGCAACTTTTAGAGGCTACAACCAATCTAGGGTTTCTAGTGGGAGGGCATGGGAGCGCCCCATCCCCTCTATTTATGAGAGGGAGAGGTGGCAAGGAGAGGGGAGTCCTCCCCCAACTCCCCTTTCTTGGCCGACGGCAAGGAGAGGGAGGAATTCTCCCTTAGGTAGGATTCCTTCCCTCCCTCCACTAGTCAACCAATGTTGGGATTTGACTTTTCAAACTAGAGTTTCATTTCTCTCATCCCATTTCCCAACCAAGTGATCTAGGACATGATGCAACCATTCCACTTTGTCATGAAACATCCATGTACCCTTCCCACTCCGGATCGGTGGACCTTCTAGACCATTCTAGAACATTCTGGTGAAAACATCGAAAACATTCCCGAACTCCAGAATTGGAGTTTCCTTATATGAATCTTATTCTCCAAACCATTCTGGAGCTCCTCGTGATATTGCGAATCCAATCCGATACCCCAAACAACATTCGGTATCTTTACTTACATTCCATATCTACTAAACAACATCGGATCCTTAAATGTGTCTCCCTACGGTTCGTGAATTATGTAGACATGATCTAGACTCTTCTATGATCAATAACCAATAGAGGAATCTGGAAATTCATATGGCTCCCACATATTTCTATGATTACTTTGTGATCGAATGGACCATTTACATACAATACGAATTTCCCTTTGTCTCGCGATACTTTACTTATCCGAGGTTTGATCGTCGGTCTCTCTGCATACCTAGTTCAACCTCGTTACCGATACGTAATCTTTACTCGTTCATGTGATATGTGATCCCTTGTGAGCCAGTCATATGCTTGCAAGATAATTGGATGACATTCCACCGAGAGGGCCCAGAGTATATCTATCCGTCATATGGATGGAAAAATCCCACTCTTTATCCATGTGCCGCAATGCATACTTTCCGAATACTCAATGCCACCTTTATAACTACCCAGTTACGAAGTGGTGCTTGATGTCATCAAAGCATCCATCAGGTGATGGTGATTAACATGATCTCATGGTCGAAGGATTTAGGTTACTATATATCTGAAAGCTTATAGCAAACTAACTATTGAAATGACTGGATCTTATGCTACGCTTAACTATAGGACTATGTCCATCACATCATTCTCCTAATGATATGATCTTGTTGTTAATAACATCTCAATGTTCATGATCAGGAAACCATGATCATCTATTAACCAACAATCTAGTATTACAAAGAGGCTTTACTAGGGACACTTACAAGTTTACAAATCACACAAGTATTAATGTTTCCGATTAATACAATTATAGCATGAATGTAAACATTTATCATAAGCTCAAAGATATAATAATAACTACTTTTATTATTACCTCTTGGGCATATCTCCCACTTGCACTAGTGTAAATAATCTAGATTACATGGTAATATACCTAACACCCATGGAGGTATGGTGCTGGTCATGTTTTTCCCTCGGGAGAGGTTTAGTCAATGGATCCGCCACATTCAGATATGTGTGTACTTTTCAAATCTTTATGTCACCATCTTGTACATGATCTCGAATAGCGTAAAAACATAGCTTGATATGCTTTAGCTTCTTGTGTGACCATTGCTCCTGCGCATTGGCTATGGCACCCATGTTATCATAGTAGATAGCCATTGGGTACAACGTACTGGGAACCACATCAAACTCCATAATGAACTCCTTCATCCATATCGCCTCTTGTGAAGCCTCTGAAGCAGCTATGTATTCCGATTCAGTTGAAGATCTCGCCACAACGCTTTGCTTTGCACTCCTCAAGCTCACTGCTGCACCATTCAAAGTAAATACGTATCCAGATTGAGATCTAGAATCACCCGGATCGGTGTTCCAAGTAGCATCGGTGTAAATATTAACAACGAGTTGTTCATCACCTCCATAAGAAAGAACCATATCCTTAGTTCTTCTCAAGTACTTAAGAATGTTTTTAACCACTGTCCAATGATCCACCCCTGGATCACTTTGATATCTACTAGTCAAACTAACAGCATATGCAATGTCCGGTCTAGTACATTGCATGGCATACATGATAGATCCTATGGCTGAGGCATATGGCGTCTTACTCATACTCTCTCTATCTTCTGCCATAGCGGGACTTTGAGTTTTACTCAAGGTCGTATTGGGTAACATGGGCAAGAACCCATTTCTTGATATCTTCCATTCCAAATATCTTTAGAACTTTTCCAAATATGTACTTTGTGAAAGCGCTATAGGCGTCTTGATCTATCTCTATAAATCTATATGCCTAATATGTAAGCAGCTTCGCCAAGATCCTTCATTGAAAAACTATTATTCAAATAATCATTGACACTTTTAAGAAGGTCTATATCATTCCCAATCAACAATATGTCATCCACACATAGCACTAGGAATGCTACAGAGCTCCCACTCACTTTCTTGTAAATACAAGCTTCTCCATAAGTTTGTATAAAATCAAAACTTTTGATCACCTTATCAAAACGTTGATTCCAACTTCGGGATGCTTGCTTCAATCCATAAATGGACCGTTGAAGTTTGCATACCTTGTTAGCATCTTTAGGATCGACAAAACTTTGTGTTGTACCATATACAACTCTTCATCAATGTCTCCATTGAGGAACGCCGTTTTGACATCCATCTGCCATATCTCATAATCATAATATGCAGCGATTGCTAACAAAATCCTCATAGACTTTAGCTTCGCTACCGGTGAGAAAGTCTCATCGTAGTAAAATCCTTGAATTTGTCGAAACGCTTTTGCGACAAGTCGAGCTTTATAGACGGTTACATTACCATCATCATCTGTTTTCTTTTTGAAGATCCGTTTGTTCTCGACAGCCTTACGACCATCCGGTAAGTCCACCAAAGTCCATACATGGTTTTCGTACGGATCCAATCTCATATTTCATGGCTTCATTTATTGGAATCTGGGCTTATCATCGCTTCCTCATATGTCCCAGGGTCGTCAGTGTTGTCCACCAACATGACACTCATAACAGGATCATACCAATCAAGAGTGGTATGAGTCCTCGTCGACCTGTGAGGTTCCGTAGTAACTTCGATCGAAGTTTCATGATCACCATCATTAGATTCCTCTCTTATTGGTGTAGGAGACATAGGAACTTCTTCTAGTGGTGCGCTACTCTCAAATCCGAGAGAAGGTTCGACAACCTCGTCGGGTTCTACTTTCCTTCCAGTCACTTCTTTCGAGAGAAACTCCTTCTCTATAAAGGATCCATTCTTGGCAATGAAGATTTAGCCTTCAGATCTATGATATAAGGTATACCTAATAGTTTCCTTTGTGTATCCTATGAAGACACATTTTTCTGCTTTGGGTTCAAGCTTGTCGGGCTGTAACTTCTTTACATAAGCTTTGCAACCCCAAACTTTAAGGAACACCAATTTAGGTTTTTTCCCAAACCATAATTCATATGGTGTCGTTTCAACGGATTTAGATGGTGCCCTATTTAAAGTGAATGCGGCCGTTTCTAATTGTAAAGGTCCCAACCTTTAATAAGGTAGAGATCCCTGTGTTTACAATGCTAGTCCCTGGATCAATAGCTAGCATCCACAGTTAAGATGTAATATCAAGAAACAAAGGTCATAATACAACTTTATAACTAGGAATAAAATAATTCATTACATCTTACATAGCTCATTTGGCTATCTCATTACAATGCAGCAGAAATAACTATATAGCATGGAGTCCTTCATCTTCAAAGTGCCACAGGCAATCATGTTGGTTGTAGACTTGTAATCCTAATCAAAACACTTCACTAACATCAAACAAACCTGCAACATAATAAGTTACATCCACAAGGGTCAATACATTTGAATTGTATTGGCAATTGATACTATGGTAGAATAGTGGTTTCTATCATCTATATGCATTTGGCTAAGTGGATTTTAGGCTTGCTTTGCTCAAAATAGATTTTCCTTAACATTTGAAAACACTATGTTTTTGTTTGTCAAAATCACCCAAGGCATCTACCAATCATTAATTGAAGATCCTTTAACCCTTGTTCAACCACAAGATTTTAACTTAGAAATTGGGATGAGGAGATCCTTTATAGCTTCCATGTCTTGATGCTCAAATTTTCCATTGTCGGGGACACGGCTAAGTTACTTAGATTTTACTCTCTCGAGAGGTGGTGCAATTTCCCCACAAGACTCGACATGCATCGAGACAATATCTTTCAGAATCCTTCCCTTAGACCAAAATGGACGCGCTCTAAACCTATCATCCCCTACCACCAACTGTCCATTTGGCTAAGTTATTGCAACCTATATGATCCAGGCAGATCCCACAATGCCATGTGGATGCACTTGAAGCTTCTCAACATTTGACATCTCAAATCTCTTTGTTCCTGGGTGGCATTCCAGAAGAGAGATACACTAGGGTAAGCCATAAATATGGGCCCTGTGTAACCACTCAACACAAACCATTCTTCCCATTCCACCCAGGTGATTCGTTCACATAGTTGTTTTATTAAACAAAACACAAGTCATAGACTTAGATATATCTCATAGCATGAATATAATCCACCCTTGTTTTCTACTAGCTAAACTAAGCATGATAGTAGTAGGGATCTTAACTTAGGAAATTATACTAAGTCATCATCTACTAGGATTTCCCATGGCATAGCATACTTAGTAAAATTCCATGCAAGTCCTACTTAGAAATATCACTAATGCATAGTGAAAATAATGGGACAAAAGTATGAAGCACCAGTTGCCTTTTTAGTAGAGAATATAGATTCACTCCTTGATCTTGAAAATGTCACACTCTTCAAAGATCACTACAATTCAATCAAGCAAGCAAATATTCAAACTAGCATTCAAAGAATTCATCACATAAAATAATAAAAACAAAGCAATGCATGCAAGCATGCAAAATATTGTTCTATTTGGAAAAGTGGTTTCTAATAGGTTATAAACATTTTAAAACATTCATTGGTCATTTATAAAAGATGCAAAACCATTTGATATTAAGTTAGTGAAAATGACCACTTTAAATCCCTTTTGTTTTGCTAGAATTGATTTTATTCAAAGAATAATTTCTAGAGTTAGCCAAAATGTTTTTAAACACCAATATTAATGTTTATGGTCATAATGTTTTAAAACAATTCCATTTGCAAAGGGTTTCATCCAAAATCCATTTTTAAATCAAAGCAACATTTTATTTTGTTGGAAATGCCTTTAAACAAATTAATAATTTTCTAGGGTTCATAAAATATATTTTTAAATCCTAAAACTTGGTGTTTAGGGTCAGAGAGTTTAATTCAAACCATTTTCAAAAGGTTTTACTCAAAAAGCATTTTTAAAACATATTCAACATTTTTATTTAACTATAAATGCTTTAATTCAAAGGATTAATTCCTAAGTGACACAAAATATATTTTTAAATCCAAAAGTTGGTTTCCATGGTCAGTAGGTTCAAAACAATCCATTTACAAAATATTTTATCCTAAAATCATTTTTAGAATAATTTTTATACTCAAATTATGCCTACACATGTTTCTGCAAAAACAACCAATTTTACAGAAGCAAATCACTAAACAAAGGGCATGGTTGTAAATTACTCTTTTTGTTGATTCCATTGATATAAAGTTTGTAAAATTTGGACGTGTAGATTTAAAGTTATGAATTTTACAAAATCTAACATCTAATAGACAAGATTCTGTTTTTAAATCAAAGCCTGAGCCACGTGGAGCAATCCTATAGGCTGGTACCGATTCGTGTGGACCAAGAAGTGTGGTCCGTTGGATTAAAATAGGATCGTGCGACACAGATCAAAGCATACCCCTTCGGGTTAAGTTTCTATCGTACCCATCAGATCAAGATCCAACGGCTGATGTGCGAGTGACCAAGGATGGGCGGCGCTGGCGGCGGCTGTGCGGCGGTGGTGCTCTAGCAGTGAGGTTTCTGGAGATACAGAAGGCGAGAGAGATAGGGGAAGGGATCACCAAGTTCGCCGAAGCGTGTAGATGCTCAAGGTGGTCGTTGCAGGTGAAGGGGCGCTCGAGGATGACAGGGATTTCTCGCCGGAGTTGTTCACTGGCACGGTCTAGTCTGTTCGTCGAAGGAGGCGAATATTTAGAGCGTGCTAGGACAAACCGAAAGCATTGTTAGGTGCGTGAGATCGTGGTGAGTACGAGGGAATCAATGAGAAAGGGAGGGGTGGAGGGAAACTACCTGGAGAGTTCGGTAGAGCGGATGTAGGCGACGGAGGAGCTCTATTCGTTGAGGTAGCCGACGCTAGGGGGCACGCGCGAGCGAGTGGGTGGTACTGGAGTGTGCGCCTGGCGATGGGGAGAAAGCCAGTAGGTGTCAGGGAGCAAGGGGAGGTGGGACTGGCCAAAATCATCGCTGGAAGATCGTCAGGGCAGTGGGGTTTGAGCGAGCAATTCGAGCAGCCCTAGGGCTCCAGTGGAATGAGGACTGAGGGGAAAGGGAGAGGGAAGCGAGGCGAGTTAACGAGTGTGATCACTGGGCAGTATTAGTGCAACATTAACACGAATTTACGCCACAAAATTAACACAGAAACGGCCGGGGAAAGGGGAAGAACGAGTCTGGCGGGTGAGGACGATGACTGACAGGTGGGGTTGCGTTGTCAGCGAGGGAGAGAGTTACACGGTGGGGTCTGGTGGTCAGTGAGTGTGCGGGTGAGAGTTCTGGTGCGAATCGTTTTCTGCGGGGAAAGAGATGGTCTAGCTGGGTTTAGTTGGGCCAGGTTCTGGGCTGGGTTGTTTTCTTTATTTTTTCATTCCTATTTATTTTTCTTTTTCTGTTTCTTTTATTCTGTTTTGAATTTATTCAAATGTTTCAAACACATATTTTAATTCAAAACTTTTCCAAACTTTTAGTAAGTTTTAATGCTGTTTATCAATGCATTTTAAAGTCCATTTTAGAATAATTCTTTTATTCTTTTATGGTTTATTATTTATTTAAAACAGGTACTTGTCTTTATTTCAATAAGATTTAAATATATTTTCAAACTTCTATTTGAATTCTAATTTTTACCAAACCTTTTTTAGTAGGTTTTATTTATTCCATGGTGTGCTAAATAATTCATTTTGAATTAAAAATATGATTTATTAATCATTTAAATTAGGCAATTGTCTTTATTCAAATAAAATCCAATATGGTTTTAAACCCATATAAATTTTATTCAAACAATTGTTTTTAAGTTATTAGATAACTTTTTAATCCATTTTGGCAAATTCCAATTTATTATTTTCTCATGATTTAATTAATCATTTCATTTGGAATTTTGTCCCCATTTAATTATGGTTTAATCCCATATGTTTTTATTTGAATATTCCTTATCCCTTATTTTATTTGGATTTGGATTATCTTTATTCAATTTTCTTATGGATTTTAATTCAAGTTTAAATTGCCTCCTAAATAATTTTATTAGGATTTATTATTTAGTTTAGGCATATTATCTTTATTTAAATAAAATTGGATATTGTTTAATCCTTGTGATTTTATTTAAATAATCTTTTTCTTTTTATTATTCAATAATATTTCATTTCATTTGTTTAAGGATTTGTCCAAGATTTAATTTGGATTTTAAAGATTCCTTATTTAATTTCTTTCTTTATCTTATAAAATCCATATCTTTTTATTTATAGTTCCAAAATTGGTGATTCCAATTTTTATAATTTTATTTAATATTTGTTTATCTTTTTAAATCCTTTTAAGATTATTTTGCTCAGAATTTGGTATGGATTTTAGATAGGAATTTTATTAGCTTTGATATTTTTTTTACCTTATTAAATTCGTAAGTTCTTATCAATGGCTCCAAATTAAATGAAACCACTTTCTATGGGTTTATAATATTTTTGTTTATCATTTTGATCACTTATAAATGTTTGTTGACAAATTTTTATATGGAACAAATCCATAGTCTTAGAGAGATCTTGGAAATGATTTTCTTCCATTAGGGTTTTGGTTTATTTTCCCAAGTGTTTAAATTTCAGGATACATTCATTGATGAATGCATTTCACTTGATTGAAATTTGTTGGATTCCATTTTATTCAATGTTTGTTCAAGATGGGTTTTGATGTTTCCATTTTGAAATAAAAAGTTTCTTTTCACCCTAAATTTCAACAATTATTTATTTTGTTTATTTATTTTTCACATTTCAAAATTTGGAAAATTTTGGGATGTGACACTAATGCATAACCCCAAAACGATAACGGTAAATCTGTAAGTGACATCATAGAACAAACCATATCTAAGAGAGTTCGATTACGACATTCGGACACACAATTACGTTGTGGTGTTCCTGGCGGTGTTAATTGTGAAAGTATTCCGCATTTATTCAAATGATCTCCAAACTTGTAACTTAGATATTCACCTCCATGATCAGATCATAGAATTTTAATCTTCTTGTTATGTTGATTCTCTACTTCACTTTGAAATTCCTTAAACTTCTCGAAAGTTTCGGACTTATGTTTCATGACATAGATATACCCATATCTACTCAAGTCATTCGTGAAAGTAAGAACATAATGATAACCACCACGCGGCACCACGCTCATTTTTCCACACACATCGGTATGTATGATTTCCAATAAGTTCGTAGCTCGCTCCATCGTACCAGAAAATGAAGTCTTAGTCATTTTTCCCATCAGACATGCTTCGCATCTTTTAAGTGATTCAAGAAGTCCATCAGAATGGAGTTTCTTCATACGCTTCACTCCGATGTGACTAAGACGACAGTGCCACATGTATGTAGAATTATCATTTAATTTCAAACATTTAGCATCTATATTATGAACATGTGTATCACTACTATCGAGATTCAACAAGAATAGACCATTTATCAATGGTGCATGACCATAAAAGATATTACTCATATAAATCGAACAACCATTATTCTTGTACTTAAACAAGTAACCATATTGGAATAAACAAGATCCTGATATAATGTTCATGCTCAACGCAGACACCAAATAACAATTATTTAAGTATATAACTAATCCCGATGGTAGATGAAGAGGGAGCATGCTGACCGCGACCACATCAACCTTTTATCCGTTTCCAACGCGCATCATCACCTCGTCTTTCGCTAGTCTCCGTTTAATCTGCAACACCTATTTCGAGTTACAAATATGAGCAACCGAACCAATATCAAATACCCAGGCACTACTATGATTACTAGTAAGATACACATCAATAACATGTATATCGAATATACCTTTCTTCTTGATGTTGCCTTTCTTCAGATCTGCCAAGTACTTGGGGAAATTCCGCTTCCAGTGACCCTCTCCCTTGTAGTAAAATCACTCAGTATCAGGCTTAGGCCCATCCTTCATCTTCTTTGCAGGCGCGATAGCTTTCTTACCGCCCTTCTTGAAGTTACCCTTTTTCTTAGGGTTGCCTTGCTTATTGAAATTAGTGGTATTATTAACCATCAATACTTGGTGATCTTTCTTGATCTCCACTTCCGCAGACTTCAACATAGAGAAGACTTCTGGTAACGACTTATCCATGCACTGCATGTTGTAGTTCATCACAAAGTTCTTGTAACTTGGTGGTAGTGATTGGAGGACACGGTGAATCCTCAATGTATTAGGAATCACTATACCCATGATTTGGAGCTTATTTGCGTGCCTAGACATCTTCAGCACATGCTCACTAACGAAGCTGCCCTCTTCCATCTTGTAGTTAAAGAACTTTTCAGAAGCCTCATAACTCTCAACTGTCGCATGAGCCTCAAACATCATTTTGAGTTCACGGACAATATCATGTGGGTCAAAGTTGTCAAACCTTTTCTGAAGCTCTGATTCCAAACCATACAAGATAGTACACTTAACTGTGGAGTACTGATTCTTCCAAGTAAGGTAAACATTTTTCACCTCATCGGTAGCATCAGCTGCAGGTGGGTTACCCAGCGGTGCATCTAGCACATAGGTCAACTGACCAGCATTAAGGACAATACTCAAATTGCAGAACCAATCCGCGAAGTTGCTTCCATTGTTTTTCAACTTTTCTTTCTCTAGAAACACATTAAAATTGATGGTAGGGGCCGCCATGATCTACAACATATTTGCAATAGTTTAGACTAAGTTTATGAAAAATTGAGTTCTAATTAATACTTAAATTAATCTAGGTGAACTCCCACTCAAAACAAAATCCCTCACATTGTTTTAGTGATCACACAAACCAAATCCACTACATCAAGTCCGATCATCACGAGCGATGATGTAGTTTCAAAGGCGAACAATCAACATGTTCATCATATCTACTATATGGCTCATGCTTTACCTTTCGATATTCCGTGTTTCGAGACCATGTCTGTACATGCTAGGCTTGTCAAGGTTAACCTTAATTTCTGCATGAGCAAATCTGGCTTGCTCCGTTGTAAGCACACGTAGAATCTATCACACCCGATCATCACGTGGTGCTTCGAAACAACGAGTCTTAGCAACGGTGCTTACTAAGGACGAACACTTTATTACTTGATATTTTGTGAAAAGGATCATCTTATAATGCTACCTTCACAATCTAAGCAATACAAGATGCATAAAATGATTAACATCACATGCAATTCATATTATGTGATATGATATGGCCTTTCTTCTTGTGCTTCCGATATCCATCTTCAAGAACGAACACGATCTCCATCATCACTGGCGTGGCGTCAAGGTCAATGGCACCGCTCCATGGTTGTCGTCCACCAACATCAACTATTACAACTACTTTGAATAATAGACACGTAGGTATTAACGAAATTAAAAGACAACAATAAGGCTCCTGCAGGTTGCCAACTTACAATAAGGATCATTGCATACATCATATATAATCACAATTGTGGCCATATGACATCACAACACACGCCTGCAAAACAAAGTTAAACGCCTCTAATTTTATTTGCATGTTTTACGTGGTTTGGGGCTTTCGAACAAGAATCGTTCTAACTTACGAACAAGAACCACAACGTTGATGCAAGTACTATAAGTGTCATATCCCAAGATTTTCCAAATCTTGTTATGTGAAAAATAAATGAATAAAATAAAACTTTGTTGATTTTTAGGGTGAGAAGAAACTTTTTGATTCCAATTGGAAACCTTCAAACCTAATTTTTGATCAAACAAATCCTAAAGGGATTCGAAAAGATAAACAATTAATAAAGAAAATATTAAATATGTGAAATTACTATTTTTGGATCTTTTAATAAAAAGATTTGGTTTTCAAATGAAAAGGGTAGAAATATAAATAATGATTATTTTTATAGAGCCAAATTAAACCTTGGCCAAAGCTTTGCATATAAAATATTTTGTTTTGATTAAAGGAGTAAAGGGTTATTTAAACAAAATAATGAGGATTTATTAACATCCAATTTTATGAAAATAAAGGTTTTACCATTTTAATTAAACATCAAAAACTTGTTAAATTATTTTAAACAAGTTTTCCAAGTATTTTATTTTCTCAAATAAAACCTACTGAATTGATTTTGGTAATATTTAGATTTCAAATGGAGATTTTAAATAAATCAAATCCTATTTGAATTAATAACTAAGGTCTATTTATTTAATTATTAATGGATCCTAAAAAATAATAAAATATTATTTTATTTTGGACTTTGGATTTGTGTTGTTAGACAGAACTAAAAATTGTTCAAAGTTTGGTGGTGGTTTGATTTGTTTTGATGTTTGAATTAATTGTTTGAAAAACAAAACAGAAAATCAAATAGAAAAAGAAAAGCTTTCAGTATTAAAAAATAGAAACTAGCCCAACCCATCTGGCCAGCCCAGCAAGCCTGGTCCAGCCCATAGCTCTCTCCCGCAGAAAAATGTTTCAGACCAAACACCCTACCCGCTCAGTGACAGACATGTGGACCCCAACTCCCCTCTCTCACTTCGCTGACGAAACGGCCCCACACCCTATCTTTCTTCCTCACCCGCCGCGACTCCTCTCCTTCCCTCGCCGGCTGTTTCCGCCGATGAATGCTCGCTTTAATTCGCGGCATTGATGCTGCCTTTACCCTCTGCGACCACGCACGTTAAAGCATCTCCCCCTCCTCTCTCCTTCCCCTCTGTCGCCCCACCTTAGCACGCCCCCAGGCCGCCCTAATTCCTCTCCGAACCTCACTGTCACCGACGGCTTTCCCTGCCGATTCCGGCGACCACGCGCCACCCCTTGCCTCCCTGAGCACACAGGCAAGTTCCCCAGGCCCTGGCGCATCTTTCTGCATCCGCAGCTCGCTCGCGTGCACCCCTGAGCCTCGACAGCGACGACTCCAAGCGCCGCCACCGTCTGTTTGCTACTCCGGCGAGACCTCCACGTAGTATCTGACCACCCCCTTTCCTCTCGTTGATGCACGCATGACCGTGAATCGCGTACGAATCTAACCGTGCTTCCCGTTTGTTTCCTCGTGACCTGTAGCGGCGCCCTCGACGACGACAGAGCGTGGCCGTCGTCAGACGCAACTCCGACGAGCAATCCCTGACATCACAGTGCGCCCCTTGGATTATTACAACCACGTTGAGCTTCTCTGCACCCTTGCGAACCCTGTGAGCATCTCCTCTCCCTCCCTTCCTTCCTGCTTCGCCAGAACCATCGCGAGCAGAGACGCGCCGCCAGTCGCCGCCGCGCAGCGCCGCCAGTTACTGGTCAAGCTGCTATGCGCCGTTGGATCGTCATCTAGTGGCTATGATTAGATTAGGTCGAAGGGGTAAGTTTGAATCAGAGCCGCAGGATTTCATTTAGATCTAACGCACCAGAGAGGTTGATCCGACCGAACCGGTATCAGCCAATAGCAAGCCGCGACGTGGCCAGGCTCTGGTTATAAAAACAGATTTGAATCTATTAGATATATGATTTTGTAAATTCCATAACTTTTGATCTACACGTCCAAATTTTGCAAACTTTATATCAATGGATTCAGAAAAGCAAGCCCTAGCCAACCACGCTATTTGTTTAGTAAAAAGTTTCTGTTAAATTGGTTGTTTTTGCAGAAACTTGTGTATGCTTGTTTAGGTTATAAAAATTATTCCAAAATGATTTTGAGGATAAAATCATTTGCAAATGGTGTGTTTTGAACCTACTGACCATAGGAAACACTTTGTGGTTTCAAAAATGTATTTGGTGAAACAAAAGAATGAACTATGGATTTAAAACCATTTCTAGTCAAATAAAGATATGGGTTAATTATTAAAAATGGTTTTGGAAGAAAACCTTTGAGAAATGTTTTGGAAATAAACTCTCTGACCCTAAACACAAAGTTTTCTGGTTTGAAAAATATTTTGAGAATCCTATAGATTAATGCCTTATTAAAAGCATTTCTTCACCACATAAAATGATACTTTGGTTTAAAAATGGTTTATGAAGTAAAACATTTGCAAATGACTTTGCCACTTTATAAAATGACCAATAGGTGTTTTCAAATGTTTATGAACCATTAGAAACCACTTTTACAAATAGAACAATCTCTTGCATACTTGCATGCACTGTTTTGTTTTATTATTTTATGTGATGTTTTGCTTGATTGGTAGATTGAAATTGTGCCTTGCTTGATTGAATTGTAGTGACTTGAAGAGTGTGATTGTTGCAAGGACAAGGAGTGAACATATATTCTCTACCAGAAAGGCAAGTGATGCTTCATGCTTTTGTCCCATTACTTTCACTATGCATTAGTGATTTTTCTAAGTAAAACTTGCATGAAATTTTTGCTAAGTATAAACCATGCTATGGGAAATCCTAGTAGATGATACCTTAGTAGAATTTTCCTAAGTTAAGATTCCTACTACTATCATGCTTAGCTTAGCTAATAGAAAACAAGGGTGGAATACATATTCATGCTATGGAAAATTTCTAAGTCTGAGGACTTGTGTTTTGTTTAATAAAACAACTAAGTGAATGAATCACCTGGGTGGAATGGAAGGAATGGTTTATGTTGAGTGGTTACACAAGCCCAGGGGACTGGTGAACCTTGTGTATCTCACTTGTGGATGGCTACCAAGGAACAAAGGGATTTGAGATGTCAAATGTTGAGAAGCTTCAAGTGCAGCCACTTGGCATTATGGGCTCTGCCTGGATCATATAGGTTGCAAGAACTTAGCCAAATGGACAGTTGGTGGTAGGGGTTTGATAGGTTGGAGCGCGTCCATTTTGGTCTAATGGAAGGCTTCTGAAAGATCTTGTCTTGGTGAAACCAAGTCTTGTGGGGAAAGTGCACCACCTCTGCAGAGTATAAAATCTAAGTACTTAGCCATGTCCCTGGTAAAGGACAATTTGAGCATCAAGACATGGAAGCTATCAAGGATCTCATCATCCAAATTTCTAAGTTAAAAACTTGTGGTTGAACAAGGGTTAAAGGATCTTCAATCTTTGATTGGTAGATGCCTTGGGTGATTTTTTCCAAACAAAAACTTAGTGTTTTCAAATGATAAGGAAAATCTATTTTGAGAAAAGCAAGCCTAGGCTCCACTTAGCCAAATGCATATAGATGATAGACTCCACTATACTACCATAGTATCACTTGCCAATACAATTTCAAATGTATTGACCCTTGTGGCTATAACTTGTTATGTTGCAGGTTTGATTGATATTAGTGAAGTTTAAATGATTAGGATTACAAGTCTACAACCAACATGTCTGCCTGTGGCACTTTGAAGATGAAGGACCCCATGCTTATAGATATTCGGCTGCAATGTAATGTAATAGCCAAATGAGCTATGTAAGATGTAATAAAATTATGTTATTCCTGGTTATAAAGTTGTATTATGACCTTTGCTTCTTGATATTACATCTTAACTGTGGATGCTAGCTATTGATCCAGGGACTAGCATTGTAAACACAGGGATCTCTACCTTATCAAAGGTTGGGACCTCTACAGATGGTATCAGAGCATTGTGTTGCCTGTAGGATTTGTAACCCTAGGATTGGACAAAACCCCTTAGAAAAATAGGAGTTGTATTTGTTCCAAAACTTATTTACAAACAATCTTGTAAACTCTTTCCTCAACCATTTTGGTTTTGATTCTACATCTCTTCTATTTCAACTTGTTGGATAAAACCTACCCCATCGCCGAAGACTTCACCATGAGCTAAGGACTTTATCAACTCTAATGACTTCAACATCTTCAACTCTAATGACTTCAACATCTTCAACTCTAATGACCTCAACATCTTCAGCATTTTCACCAAGGACTTCAACCTTGGATATCACTAAGGAATACAAGTGAGACAAGAAATCTTGCTCAAAGATTTGGAAACTAAGGAAACACATCTTAGAAGGAGTAATCAACACCTTTGAAGTTTTTGTGACCAAGAGTTTTCCCAAGGAAACCATGATCTCATACAAGAAGAATCAACCAAGAAGGATGGAAAGATCACAAGTGAATCATATAGATGGACCACCATATTTAGTTTAAGTCAAACCCACCAACTTATGTGGTGTAACAAAAATATTTTTGGTTGCCTAAGAATATGCTTGGAAACTTGTGTTTGAAAGGAGTGTTTGTTTGTGATTGCTTGCACATTGTTTGTGTGAGTTGTGAAGTGTGTGATTAGAATTATTTCCTTAGAGATATTTTGCCTATTCTAATCCCAATTCAACCCAAACAGATGACTACTCCAAGAGACTCCAAGGTTGATAACAACAACAACAACCAAGAGGACAACATGAGAGAACTCATAGCAACCCAAAACCAGTTGAACCAAATGACAGCTCAATTCATATCCAACACCAGTGGGGAAGATCCAACCCTGCAAGGATTTTTGGAAACCCAAGCCCAAATGTTGCATAAGGTGACAGATCAAATGATCAACATGGAAGGCAACTCTTCCAAAGGAGTTTGTGACAACAAGGATGACAAAGATGTTATTCTAGAAGGAACCAAAGCTTGCAATATTTGTGGAGACAAGGATCACACTTCCAAGGAGCATGGAGATCAATGCCCCAACTGTGAAGAGAAACATCCAGTTGGCCAATGTCCCACCTCTCAAGCTACTTGTTACCTATGTGAAGGGAGTAATCATGTCCCTATTCAATGCCCCATCTATTCCATAGTTGAACAAAGGAAACAAGGTGGAGTGCAACAACTGATTACAAACTATCAAGAGGGAGCTAAGTCTACCAAGAAGGATGAGGACAAACGAAAATCTCCACTTATACCTCCATGCAATACAACCCAATTTAAAGGACCAAAGAAGAGGCATATGAATTATCCAAGGATCAACAGAAGGTCCAAGAAACCAGTAGACATTCCTACCTATGAGATAACATACGAGGAACATGAACTAGAAGCACTCCTGGCTTTAGAGAAACCCAAGAAAAAGAAGGACAAGAGCCATGTGCAATGTAATCATTGTAAAGAAATGGGACATTATGCCAGTGAATGTCCAGAGAAACAGAAGTATAAGGAGATTGGCCAAGTATGGTGTAACAACTGCAAAGAGCTAGGCCATTATGCAGCAACCTGTCCACAAGAGATACGTGAAGAACTCAAACTTATCACATGTTACAACTGTGGTAACCAAGGACATTATGCAAGCAACTGTCCAGAAAAGATGAAGCACAAGATAAACAAGCCTATGAAGGATCTCAGCCTTGTCACATGTTTCAAGTGTGGAAACAAAGGAAACTATGCAGATGTTTGTCCAGAGAAGTTTCCCCAAGATCCCAAGCAAGCCAATATGTAATCTAGTTGGAAATTTTTTAAGGGTGGTAGTACCCTAGATGCTTTGGACCAACTTGTACCCCTAGCCTCCCCAAATCTCGGGACGAGATTTATTTTAAGGGTGGTAGTCTGTCACATCCCAAGATTTTCCAAATCTTGTTATGTGAAAAATAAATGAATAAAATAAAACTTTGTTGATTTTCAGGGTGAGAAGAAACTTTTTGATTCCAATTGGAAACCTTCAAACCTAATTTTTGATCAAACAAATCCTAAAGGGATTCGAAAAGATAAACAAT
Source organism: Avena sativa (assembly GCA_916181665.1). Lineage (NCBI taxonomy): Eukaryota > Viridiplantae > Streptophyta > Magnoliopsida > Poales > Poaceae > Avena > Avena sativa. Next base: position 84,929,536 of record OV702296.1, read on the forward strand.
TAATAAAGAAAATATTAAATATGTGAAATTACTATTTTTGGATCTTTTAATAAAAAGATTTGGTTTTCAAATGAAAAGGGTAGAAATATAAATAATGATTATTTTTATAGAGCCAAATTAAACCTTGGCCAAAGCTTTGCATATAAAATATTTTGTTTTGATTAAAGGAGTAAAGGGTTATTTAAACAAAATAATGAGGATTTATTAACATCCAATTTTATTAAAATAAAGGTTTTACCATTTTAATTAAACATCAAAAACTTGTTAAATTATTTTAAACAAGTTTTCCAAGTATTTTATTTTCTCAAATAAAACCTGCTGAATTGATTTTGGTAATATTTAGATTTCAAATGGAGATTTTAAATAAATCAAATCCTATTTGAATTAATAACTAAGGTCTATTTATTTAATTATTAATGGATCCTAAAAAAAGAATAAAATATTATTTTATTTTGGACTTTGGATTTGTGTTGTTAGACAGAACTAAAAATTGTTCAAAGTTTGGTGGTGGTTTGATTTGTTTTGATGTTTGAATTAATTGTTTGAAAAACAAAACAAAAAATCAAATAGAAAAAGAAAAGCTTTCAGTATTAAAAAAATAGAAACTAGCCCAACCCATCTGGCCAGCCCAGCAAGCCTGGTACAGCCCAACTAGCTCTCTCCCGCAGAAAAATGTTTCAGACCAAACACCCTACCCGCTCAGCGACAGACATGTGGACCCTAACTCCCCTCTCTCACTTCGCTGACGAAACGGCCCCACACCCTAGCTTTCTTCCTCACCCGCCGCGACTCCTTCTCCCCTTACCTCGCCGGCTGTTTCCGCCGATGAATGCTCGCTTTAATTCGCGGCATTGATGCTGCCTTTACCCTCTGTGACCACGCACGTTAAAGCGTCTCCCCCTCCTCTCTCCTTCCCCTCTGTCGCCCCACCTTAGCATGCCCCTAGGCCGCCCTAATTCCTCTCTGAACCTCACTGTCACCAACGGCTTTCCCTGCCGATTCCGGCGACCCCGCGCCACCCCATGCCTCCCTGAGCACACAGGAAAGTTCCCCAGGCCCTGGCGCATCTTTCTGCATCCGCAGCTTGCTCACGCGCGCCCCTGAGCCTCGACAGCGACGACTCCAAGCGCCGCCACCGTCTGTTTGCTACTCCGGCGAGACCTCCAGGTAGTATCTGACCACCCCTTTCCTCTCGTTGATGCACGCATGACCGTGACTCGCGTACGAATCTAACCGTGCTTCCCGTTTGTTTCCTCGTGACCTATAGCGCCGCCCTCGACGACGACATAGCGTGGCCGTCGTCAAACGCAACTCCGGCGAGCAATCCCTGACATCATAGTGCGCCCCTTGGATTATTACAACCACGTGGAGCTTCTCTGCACCCTTGCGAACCCTGTGAGCATCTCCTCTCCCTCCCTTCCTTCCTGCTTCGCCAGAACCATCGCGAGCAGAGGCGCGCCGCCAGTCGCCGCCGCGCAGCGCCGCCAGTTACTGGTCAAGCTGCTATGCGCCGTTGGATTGTCATCCAGTGGCTATGATTAGATTAGGTCGAAGGGGTAAGTTTGAATCAGAGCCGTAGGATTTCGTTTAGATCTAACGCACTAGAGAGGTTGATCCGACCGAACCGGTATCAGCCAATAGCAAGCCGCCGCGTGGCCAGACTCTGGTTATAAAAACAGATTTGAATCTATTAGATATATGATTTTGTAAATTCCATAACTTTTGATCTACACGTCCAAATTTTGCAAACTTTATATCAATGGATTCAGAAAAGCAAGCCCTAGCGAACCATGCGATTTTTTTGGTTAAAAGTTTCTGTTAAATTGTTTGTTTTTGCAGAAACTTGAGTATGCTTGTTTAGGTTATAAAAATTATTCCAAAATGATTTTGAGGATAAAATCTTTTGCAAATGGTGTTTTTTGAACCTACTGACCATAGGAAACACTTTGTGGTTTCAAAAATGTATTTGGTTAAACAAAAGAATGAACTATGGATTTAAAACCATTTCTAGTCAAATAAAGATATGGGTTAATTATTAAAAATGGTTTTGGAAGAAAACCTTTGAGAAATGTTTTGGAAATAAACTCTCTGACCCTAAACACAAAGTTTTATGGTTTGAAAACATATTTTGAGAATCCTATAGATTAATGCCTTATTAAAAGCATTTCTTCACCACGTAAAATGATACTTTGGTTTAAAAATGGTTTATGAAGTAAAACCTTTGCAAATGACTTTGCCACTTTATAAAATGACCAATAGGTGTTTTCAAATGTTTATGAACCATTAGAAACCACTTTTACAAATAGAACAATCTCTTGCATACTTGCATGCACTATTTTGTTTTATTATTTTATGTGATGTTTTGCTTGATTGGTAGATTGAAATTGTGCCTTGCTTGATTGAATTGTAGTCACTTGAAGAGTGTGATTGTTGCAAGGACAAGGAGTGAACATATATTCTCTACCAAAAAGGCAAGTGATGCTTCATGCTTTTGTCCCATTACTTTCACTATGCATTAGTGATTTTTCTAAGTAAAACTTGCATGAAATTTTTGCTAAGTATAAACCATGCTATGGGAAATCCTAGTAGATGAAACCTTAGTAGAATTTTCCTAAGTTAAGATTCCTACTACTATCATGCTTAGCTGGGTGGAATATATATTCATGCTATGGAAAATTTCTAAGTCTGAGGACTTGTGTTTTGTTTAATAAAACAACTAAGTGAATGAATCACCTGGGTGGAATGGAAGGAATGATTTATGTTGAGTGGTTACACAAGGCCAGGGGACTGGTGAACCTTGTGTATCTCACTTGTGGATGGCCACCCGGGAACAAAGGGATTTGAGATGTAAAATGTTGAGAAGCTTCAAGTGCAGCCACTTGGCATTATGTGCTCTGCCTGGATCATATAGGTTGCAAGAACTTAGCCAAATGGACAGTTGGTGGTAGGGGTTTGATAGGTTGGAGCGCGTCCATTTTGGTCTAAGGGAAGGCTTCTGAAAGATCTTGTCTTGGTGAAACCAAGTCTTGTGGGGAAAGTGCACCACCTCTGCAGAGTGTAAAATCTAAGTACTTAGCCATGTCCCTGGTAAATGACAATTTGAGCATCAAGACATGGAAGCTATCAAGGATCTCATCATCCAAATTTCTAAGTTAAAAACTTGTGGTTGAACAAGGGTTAAAGGATCTTCAATCTTTGATTGGTAGATGCCTTGGGTGATTTTTGCCAAACAAAAACTTAGTGTTTTCAAATGATAAGGAAAATCTATTTTGAGAAAAGCAAGCCTAAGCTCCACTTAGCCAAATGCATATAGATGATAGACTCCACTATACTACCATAGTATCACTTGCCAATACAATTTCAAATGTATTGACCCTTGTGGCTGTAACTTGTTATGTTGCAGGTTTGATTGATATTAGTGAAGTTTAAATGATTAGGATTACAAGTCTACAACCAACATGTCTGCCTGTGGCACTTTGAAGATGAAGGACCCATGCTTATAGATATTCCGCTGCAATGTAATGTAATAGCCAAATGAGCTATGTAAGATGTAATAAAATTATGTTATTCCTGGTTATAAAGTTGTATTATGACCTTTTCTTCTTTATATTACATCTTAACTGTGGATGCTAGCTATTGATCCAGGGACTAGCATTGTAAACACAGGGATCTCTACCTTATCAAAGGTTGGGACCTCTACAATAAGTGCCAATTGTAAATTTAATATTCACTATGATGGGAGAGATAGACACCCGCAAAGCCACTTATGCAATACAAGTTGCATGTCAAGCGTGGAGCAAGTTTCATGAACGATGTCATGTATGGTTAGCCCGGGACGCTTCATCCCACCATCCCGCAAGATGCAAAGTACACAAGAAGCAATTGTTAATAAAAGTACCAACTCCCACAATGACCATTGTGTTCTACTCGTGCAACAGATCTACTTATAGAAACGGCTCTAATACCACTGTAGGGGTTTGTAGCATGGAAGACAAAAAAATTCTACTACATGAACACACACAATCCAAGATCTATCTACTAGATTGTAGCAACGAGTCGATAGAGTACTAACACTTGAAGATTCCAAAGCGGTTAACAAGATTAGATTCTCGTGGGTGATGTAGTCATTCACTTACCGATCTCAAGATCGCGTAGACGATCCTTCCGGCATCGTGTTCTGACTGTGCTCCCGCAGTCGGTCAGACATTCGGTACTCGATGAACAACTTCCTCTCCCTTGTTCCAGCAGTCAGCGGAGGTTGTAGATCTCTCCTCGCGATTCCGGCAGCACGACGGCGTGGTGTCGGAATTAGAGGGGAAATTCTGCAGGGCTTCGCCTAAGCCGGAGAGGGTATGGTGGAGTAGAAGAGGGCCTTGAAAATCTAGGGTTTAGAGGGCCAAGGTTGGGGGGTGGCCAGAGGCTAGTAGAGGGGCTAGGCGCAGCTACTTTTAGAGGGCTCTAAATCGGCTGCAACTTTTAGAGGATACAACCAATCTAGCGTTTCTAGTGGGAGGGCAAGGGGGCGCCCCCTACCCTCTATTTATGAGAGGGAGAGGCGGAAATGGGAGGGGAATCCTACCCCTACTCCCTTTGCTTGGCTGACAGCAAGGAGAGGGAGGAATCCTCCCTTTGGTAGGATTCCTTCCCTCCCTCCACTACGCAACCAATGTTGGGATTTGCCCGGACAAGTGACCTAGGACATGATGCAACCATTCCAATTTTTCATGACACATCCATGTACTCTTCCCACTCCGGATCAGTGGACCTTCTAGAACCTTCTAGAAAATTTCGGTGAAAACACCGAAACCATTCCCGAACTCCGGAATTGGACTTTCCTTATATGGATCTTATTCTCTGGACCATTCTGGAGCTCCTCGTGATATCCCGGATCCAATCCGAGACTACAAACAACATTTGGTCTCTTTACTCACATTCCATATCTACTAAACAACATCGAATCCTGAAGTGTGTCTCCCTACGGTTCGTGAATTATGCAGACATGATCTAGACTATTCTCTGATCAATTACCAATAGAGGAATCTAGAAATTCATATGGATCCCACATATTTCTACGATTACTTCGTGATCGAATGGACCATTTACATACAATACCAATTTCCCTTTGTCTCGCGATAATTTACTTATCCGAGGTTTGATCGTCGGTATCTCTGCATACGTAGTTCAACTTTGTTACCCATAAGTACTCTTTACTCGTTCCTGTGATATGTGATCCCTTGTGAGAAAGTCATATGCTTAAAAGATAATTGGATGACATTCCACCGAGAGGGCCCAGAGTATATCTATCCGTCATATGGATGGACAAATCCCACTCTTTATCCATGTGCCCAACACATACTTTCTTAACACTCAATGCCACCTTTATAACCACCCAGTTATGAAGTGGTGCTTGATGTCATCAAAGCATCCATCTTTGGAAGTGAACTTCGGGATAAAATTCTTCGTATCCACGTCCATCGGTTATCTTTCAACCGAGCCCTTTACTTATGCATTTTTCATCGTGATAGCCATCATGCTTGAAGTATTTTACCTTGCTATTACCTTGTTGCTTGTATTGCTGAGCATAGGTTGTTGGTGCATGTAACTACCTCGGTGAATTACGCTCCTAGTTACAAGCCTGGATGCTCAGAAATGGTTGAAATAGTACGGTGGGGCCCAAATGTCACTCACAGGTAGACCTTTCGGCCGTCCCAACCATTTCCAAACATCGGGACAAGAACGGGCGGCGTAATCGGCAGGCGAAGGGATCAACTACATACACAAATGAGTATGTATGCAAGCCACCATACAACAGTACATCAGAGCCATTCCATATAAAAAGAAAGGAAATATAGCAATGCCATACGGCAAGATCCAAATATCCTAGATAGATATAATAGTTTAGGATATTTCCTCATACATCAAACATCAGAGTATCAGGCGGAAGCGGAAGACAAAATCCGAGTACGGATAAGAAGCAAATCGGCATAAGATGCCCCATAAATAAGCAGATCCCGCCCACAGATCTCACGGATCCCCGTTCCCGGAATCTCTACACCGAATGATCGTTGCCCACATCGTCCGTCTCTTCCACCCAGTATCCATCTTGCGAGTGTACCTGTTCATCTGAACCAATAATTTATCGTGTGAGACCCTAGGGGTACTCAGCAAGTCTTTATGCCTCTAAAGGGGACACAACCTGGGGTGACGCAATTGCAGCAAAAGATAAACCCTAGCAATTCGATAAATACTCGCTAACCATCCGCCTAACCAGAGATAGACGGATGTTCGTGAATTAATAACAACAGTTATGACGGTAATCTTAACAGATCCATCCTCCTCCTCGCTTACCGACGAGGAAGCGGACGAACAACCCCCCATCCGTTGGCAGTTTTATTAAACATTCCATGAGTGTTGTACTATTTACTAGTCAGGTACCTAGTCTAGTCAAATTAAAAGCGGTACTTTAGTTATTCTTGTCTATGATCGAGAAACTGTGCTCCAAGTCGTCCATAACCGCGGACACGGCTTTCAGAAAGTTTTACCCTGCAGGGGTGCACAAATAGCAACACACACTCGATATGCCTCGGAAAAACCAAATCAAAACCCAACGAGGCAGTCACGAAAAAGCGATCACAGGATTCAGAAATATTTCAGGGGGCCACCCCATTGAGCTACCCGCAACGAAGTTAGCTGACTCCGAGACGGCCTCAAGGTTTGCGCCAATGGCTGTGAATGACTGGGAACCCGAAAATGAGACTGGGCTTGTCGACACCGCGAAAACACTCCGCTTTCCTAAACAGTACAGTGTGCTCCTCGCACAATTTTAAATAAAGCAGTAAAGCATGGCATAAGTACAGGATAGTAAATAAAACCTCGAACTAGTTTGTGGCCCTCAAGAAATAAGAATGAATCAAGCTCTGGCTCAGGGGGGTTCATAAGCCTCCCGGATGTGGATAGCGCGAATATTCAAGGAACAGGAATCAAGTACTCGGGGTCCTACGGGACACAAGTGAGCATGAAAAACCAAATAGCAGATATTGCTCACCGGTGCCACTTTCATTAGTTATCCCATTACTACTCAGGTTAAGTTGTTTAGGTACCTCGTTATCCATCAGACACTCACATACCCTACACATGCTGTTCTACGACTCGCATGGCTCAAACAACTCCTGTAGTAATGGCTCATGGGATGGAGGAACAAGCTTCGGTGGGGTTTAAAAGTAAAGGCTATGCAATACTTGGGATTCAATTTAATGCGATCGCGACTCAATGATGCAAGAATAAGATAGAGGCAATAGGTACTATATGTATGCAAGCATGTGGTAGTGCTTGCCTGGCAGCTCAGTTGAAGCAAGGGATGGATCTGGGTAGTGCTCCTGGTTCTCTTGATATATCCCCTGCTCAGCGTCTATTCGAAGAAGAACCAAACAAACAAGGCCAACATAAATAAAGTGCACAAGCATATGAATAAATGCGACAATCAAACAATCATGCCATGATGAATGATGCACAATTTGCATGGCAATAAAGTAGCATGGCATGGGTGAGGTGTGGAAACAATAATAAAGCATTTTTATTGAGTTTTAATCCCATTTTATACCCATTTAAGTTGCTGTACCCATTATATTTATATGATGCATGCTTCAAATCAAACCATGGAAAGCATAGACAGAAAGGTCTCGTCGAGCTAATCATTTTAGACATATCATTTGTTAAATTTGGAGTTATAAAACAAAAGTTATTAATTTATTAAGGTAAAAGGGCAATTTAATGTAATTTAAATAAACTTGGAATTTTAATTGTTAAAAATAGATTTTGAATGGCATATTTGAATTCCTCACATTTTTCTGATTTGAAAACATATATTATTTGTTTAAATTGGACTTATATTTTAAATGTTATTTAAAAACAGAATTAAATTTGAATTTGAATTAATTTGAAAAAGGTTTGAATTTAAACAGATAAACACAGAGACTTTTTGTACTCAGACTAATCTAGCCACAGACGCTGTCCAGTGGGTCCAGCGCTGACTCAGCAACACATGCGCGCAGAAAACGTTTTACACCGCAGGTTTAGCTAGCCACTGTGGCGGACAGGTGGGGCCAGCGACCACAGGCCCACGTGCCAGCGAGCGAGCGCGCAGGGTCCGACAGGTGGGGCCGCGGCTGGAGCGCGGGTTGAGTTTTCTAGAGGCTAGGGGGTTCTTTGCAAAGCGGGCACTGCGGCTGACGGTGGGCCCAAAAGGTACCGCGGGTTGATGCATAAAGAAAGGCAGGGGGTTTCCGGCAAAACGTCGCCCGCGACACTGTGCTTCTTCCTCTGAATCTGTCTGTCGACAGATCGGTGCACAGCAGCGGCACGCGGCACGCGGGGCTCGAACCAGGTACCTGCGGGCGCGCGCTGGGGTGGCGAACCAGTGCGGCTAGCGACGGGTTGGTGCTAGGAGGGCGAGCGGGGCCTAGCTAGGGTTTAGCGCGACGCGGGGAGCGAGTCGACGCTGCGCTCGCCGGCGCACAGAGCGTGCACGACGAAACGTCCGGTGAATCTAGCACGAGACGGCGATGACGAGGATGTCTGGGGGGTTGGGGAGCTCACCGGGAGTGTGTCGACGTGGTCGGTTCGGCTTGCGGCGCTGGCGATCGACGAGGACGCAGACAGACGGCCGGCTAGGGTTTCGCGTCGGCCTCGCGCTGGTTCTGGCGGCTCCGGTCCTTCTCCTCCTCGACGGCGGGTACGGGACGATGCAGGGGAAGCAGAGGAACGTCCTCGACCACTTCCACGACGGCCACGCTGGCTGGGTCGGCTGGGCGCGGTGGAGGCCGAGGTTTTGGCGGCGAGGTGTAGACGGTGGCGGTGGAAAAGGAGGGCGAGAGGGGAGGCTATGGGGCGGATCTGGGTGAGCAGAGGAGAGTCATGGGGGAGGAGATAAGGCAGAGGGAGGGAGGATGCCGTGGGGAGCAGGTAGATGGGGAAAAGGTGGCCTCGGTGCCCCTTTTCCTCCTCTCCTTCTTCACGTGCTTGGTCAGGCAGGCAGGGCAGGGGCATGCAGGTGACGCCCAGGTGGGGCCAGAGGGCGAGGCCAGGGAGGCAGGGGCAGGCTCGAGTGGTGGGGTCCTCAGGCAGAGAGAAAAGAGAGGGAGGGAGGAGCTCGGGTTGGAGCTAGGAGGTGGCTCGGGCTAGGGTTGGCATTAGGGTTGGGGGTAGCTAGGTGGGCCAGGGAGAGGGCCAGGTGGGGCCTGCATGGTAGGGAGAAGGAAGGGCCGAAAAGAGAGGGGGAGGTGGCTTAGGGTATGGTTTTAGCTTAGATGGGGGTATGGGTAGATTAGAGGAGATGGAGAGATGAGGGAGGGTACTTAGGGTTTAGAAGAGAGAGGGAGGTTAAGAGAGATGAGTGGAATGGTAGGTTTAGGGTTAGATGAGGGAGTGAGAGATGGTTTCCCTTTTGGCAAGCTCAAGCAAGAACAAGATCAAACCAAAGCTAGACCAAACTAGATAGGGTTAAGCAAGATCAAACTAGATCAAGCCAAAGGTAGGATAGAGATAGAGAGCGAGAGATGATGATCCACTCAAGATTCAAATAAAAACCAAATACTAGAAAAGGTGGCACTTGCATGGCCCATGCAGAATATTTATTGCCATGTTGATTCTTGTGAAAACAATATTATTACATGGCATTATTATTATGCATTCCCAAAAATTGGAATAAAGCCAAGCAAAAAGAATTAAAGGATGCCCCATGTGGAATAGATGGAGATGACCATGTTTGAGTAAAATTGGGATTTGCTAGTGTGTATGTGCCACTAGGCATTTAATAAGCCCAAAAATATCCAAACATGAAAATAACCTCAACACAACACATATGGAAGCTAGCAAAAGGGTTCCATTCACAAGGCATGCAAAGATGGCCATGTGGCTCTCATATATCAATAATGTGAAAACAACATGATGCCAAGATGAGAGCAAGTGGAAAAGAATTGGATCCATCCGAACCCACATGAGCTAGAAGTAAAATCAATAAATGCCAAGCTCATATTTAGTTGGATGGTGGAATTATAAGGTGGTGAAAGAAAAAGGTGGTGGAGTTAATAAAAGATATGCCCCCAACTCAACTTGGGCATTTAAACAATATATCAAGACCCAAATACAATATGAAGAGGCAAATACAATTAATAATGCATATGAGATAAGAACCAAATGGGAAAAGGGTTTTATATGATGCTCAAATGCAAGGAGGCATGATGACATGAGCATGATATAATGATGATGCAACAATTATATAGTTGAAGTAGCCATTATATTACTAGATCAAGTAGCATTACAATTGTTAGACAATTGGGATGCTACAACTCTCCCCCACTAAACAGGAATCTCGCCCCGAGATTCTAGGAAGAAGAAGACACAAAGAGGGTAGGATACTTGGCATGGAGCTCATCTTCACGTTCCCAAGTGGCTTCATCAACGGAATGGTGCGACCACTGCACTTTACAGAACTTGATGGACTTGTTGCGAGTCCTTCTTTCTGCGACTTCAAGGATTTTTGTGGGGTGTTCTTGATAAGTCAGGTCTTCTTGGAGATTGATAAGCTCATGGTCCACGGTCCTGCCGGGATCCTTGAAGCACTTCTTGAGCTGAGAGATGTGGAAAACATCATGGACCTTGAGTTTTTCCGGAAGCTCAAGAGCATAAGCAACTTCTCCTCTTCTTCCACGAATTTTGAAAGGACCGATGTATCTAGGAGCCAGCTTTCCTTTGATACCAAAACGGTGCGTGCCTCTCATGGGAGTGACACGAAGGTAAACGAGATCACCAGGGACATACTCCATGTACGTGTGCTTCCTGTCATAATTGCTCTTCTGGCGACTTTGAGCAATCCTCAGATTTTCCAGAATGATATGAACCTTCTCCTCCGCTTGAGTCACAATGTCAGGGCCAAACAAGATCCTTTCACCTGCACCCGACCAACCAATCGGAGTTCTGCATTTGCGACCATAGAGAGCCTCAAATGGTGCCATCTTTAGACTTTTCTGGAAGCTGTTGTTGTAAGAGAACTCAGCATAAGGAAGACATTCTTCCCACTTCAAGCCAAAAGAGATGACGCAAGCACGAAGCATATCCTCTAGAATCTGATTGATCCTTTCAACTTGCCCTTGCGACTGAGGGTGGTAAGCTGTGCTGAAGTTCAACTTTGTTCCCAAAGCATTTTGGAAACTCTCCCAGAACTTGGAGATGAAGATGCTTCCACGGTCTGAACTGATCTCGAGAGGAACCCCATACAGAGAGACAATTCTGTTGATATAGAGCTCCGCCAACTGAATTGCAGAAATGGTTTCCTTGAGGGGGAAGAAGTGAGCCACTTTAGAAAGCCTGTCAATGACAACAAAGATTGCATTGTTGCCCTTCCGCGACCTTGGAAAACCAGTGATGAAGTCCATCTCTACTTTCTCCCATTTCCATTCCGGGGGTTTCAATGGCTGTAGAAGACCGGAAGGTTTCTGATGGACAGCTTTCACTCTGCGGCAGACATCACACTCCGAGACATACTTGGCACAATACCTTTTGAAACCAGGCCACCAATATTGTGTTTTCAAGTCCATGTACATCTTTGTGCTGCCAGGGTGGATAGAAAGAACAGAATCGTGCGCCTCCTTGAGAACTTGCTCTCTCAAACCCGGGTAGTTCGGAACAAACATCCGGTGTTCGAAGAAAAGCGTGCCTTGATCATCGACGTGGAAAGACTCATACTTTGGAAGCTGAATCCTGGAGATGATCTTTCTTGTGTACGGATCACCAAGCTGAGAAGAGCGAACCTTTTATTCCAAGAGAGGTGTTGCTAGAAGGTTCTGGAGATACCCTTGTTCCACAATTTCCAGGTTGAGCTGACGGAATTCCTCGCACAAGAGAGGCTGTTGTTCTTCCATCCTGAGGTTGTTGACATAAGCTTTACAGCTGAGAGCATCTGCCATGACATTAGCTTTGCCCAGAGTGTAGTTGATGGTCAAATCGAAGTCATTGATTGCTTCAATCCATCTCCTTTGCCGAAGGTTGAGATCAGGCTGAGTAAAGATATACTTCAGACTCTTGTGATCAGAAAAGATCTCACAACGGTTGCCAAGCAAGTAGTGCCTCCATACTTTCAAAGCAAAGACAACTGCTGCGAGCTCAAGGTCATGTGTAGGATAGTTGATCTCATGCGTCTTCAACTGTCGAGAGGCATAAGCAACAACTTGTTTTTCTTGCATAAGGACCGCACCCAATCCATGCAAAGAGGCGTCACAGAAGATCTGGAATGGCTTGGATGTATCCGGAGGAACCAAGACTGGTGTGGAAGTGAGCTTCTCTTTGAGTGTCTCAAAGCTTGCTTGACATGCAGGAGTCCAAAGGTATTTCTTGCCTTTCTTGAGGAGATCGGTAAGAGGCTTCGCTATCTTCGAAAAGTTCTAAACGAAGCGACGGCAATAACTAGCCAAACCAAGGAAACTCCGCACTTCTTTGACATTGACAGGAGGAAGTCATTCAACAATTGTCTTCACAGTTTCCGGATTGACTGCAATGCCCTTGGCAGAGATGACGTGACCAAGATAGGTCACTTGAGGCAGCCAAAACTCACACTTGGAGAACTTTGCATACAAGCGGTTCTCTCGAAGCTTGTTTAGGACACACCGAAGGTGTTCTTCATGCTCTTCTTGTGACTTAGAATAGACTAGGATGTCATCCAGATAGACCACAACGAACTTGTCAAGATACTCCATGAAAACCGAGTTCATGAGCCTCGAGAAGGTGGCAGGTGCGTTGGTGAGACCGAAAGACATGACCGTGTACTCATACAGGCCATAGCGGGTGGTGAAAGCTGTTTTAGGAACATCTTCCTTGCGAATCTTGATTTGGTGATAACCACTTCTCAAGTCAAGCTTAGAGAACACCACAGCTCCAGCTAGCTGGTCAAAGAGATCATTAATCCGCGGAAGGGGATATTTATTCTTGATGGTTTTAGCATTGAGAGCCCGATAGTCAACACAAAGTCTATCAGTCTGGTCTCGCTTCTTCACAAAGAGGGTTGGGCTACCCCAAGAAGAAGTACTATGCTGAATGAAACCCAACTTCTCTTGTTCATCAAGCTGACGTTTGAGTTCAGCCAACTCAGCAGGACCCATCTTATAAGGCCGCTTGGAGATAGGAGCGGTACCAGGTTCAAGCTCAATAACAAACTCAACCTCACGATTCGGAGGCATACCTGGCAACTCTTCAGGAAAGACATCTGGGAACTCACAGACCACCAGAACACTCTGAATAGCTTCCATAGCATCAACATTCAGAGCCGCCAAAGAGAAAAGCTGGATAGCAAGAATCTGACTTGGAGAATAGACTATATGGCCTTCAGGAATCTTCAGAGAAACCGAGCGTTCAGCACAATCAATCACAGCTGCATTTGCTGTCAACCAATCCATGCCCAAGATGACATCAATGTCAGAATTGCCCAGAATGATTAAGGAAGCCGAGAACGAAGAGCCACCAATCTCAATTTGATTGCCATGGCTGATTTTAGAAGCTGCCATTGTTGGTCCAGGAGAAAGGACCATTAACCGCTTAAGGAGAGGATCCATAGCTAACCCATTCTCATCTGCAAACTTGGTTGACACAAAAGAATGCGATGCACCAGAATCAAACAAAACTCGTGCAGGTACTGAGTTAACGGGAAGCATACCCATCACAACTCCAGGTGCATGCTCAGCTTGAGCGGCGTTGACACAGTTGGCACGAGCAACAGTAGACCCGGGCTTGGTGTTGATGTTGAGAGCCCGAGGTGGTGGTGCACGAACCACAGGAGAGCTTTCCGCAGATCTTGGAGGGGCTGGAGGAAGAACCTTGTTCTTCAACGGACAGTTCCAGCTTTGATGCCCAGAGTCTCCACACGTGTAACAAGCACCAGGTGGACGTGGAGCAACGTAGACAGGGACTCCGCCAGGCGCTCCAGGGTAGTGGTGGTTGTAGCCCCAGGGAGCAGCAGTGAGGAAGTTTGGTGGCCTTGCCGCGTAGCTTGAAGGTCTTGGTGGGGCCAGGAGCGACGGTGGGGTGTTAGGAACCCAAACACGACGCTTAGAAGGAGCTGACATAGCTGAAGAGCTTGCTGCATCACGGCTGTGTTTCTTTGACTCCTCAAACACTTGCCTACTTGCCTTCTGAAGGTTGAGAAACACTTCCTTCATCCTCTCCATGACAATTTCTGACAGATACTGCTCTTTGAAAGCTCCAGTGAACTGTCCCCAAGTAGGCTGAAAACCAGTGCAGTTTGCCTTCAGGTAATTCTCCCACCAGAGAGCTGCATCTCCCTTCAGAAGGTGAGTAGCACACTTTACCCATTCTTGCTCAGGAACATCAGCAGTCACCAGCAACCTTGACATCTCACGCAACCAATCATCAGCATCAAGTGGTTGATCAGAAACATCAAACTGACGAGGGTTGAACTTCAGGAAGCTCTTGATGTCTCCTCGCTTGGGAGGTGGAGGTAACGGAACAAACTCATTCCTCCTGACACTTTCCTCGAAACGCTGCTGGTTCTGCTGCATTGCTGCCAAGGCATTGGCGATGCTTGACAACGCTACCCCCAGTTCAGGTTGTATGTCCTCCTCAGAACGGCGTGGTGGTGCCATCCTGTTATTGATATAAAACACAAGTCAGTACTATGATGGAGAATAAAAATAATCCACAATAGTACCAAAATGGAATTAACCAAGATTAAAGGATACAATTTACTAAGATGATATTAAAATATCAACGAAGTTCAAAGCACCTAGAAGATATTAAGCATATCGCACACGACTGAAAAGGAGTGTGGTACACAAATATATCAAAGAAAAAATTTCCACAAATTTCGGCATTAAAATACCAATAGATGCGCAAAATCTCTTAACGAATCAAGATTAGTGACTCTACCAACTCAATATACAAGAGCAATGATAAAAGTAGTGGTATGGTCGCGACTCCATCCCGCACTCAAATCATTACTCCGCACATGAATAAGTAAAACACATATCTCAACACCTTCTTCTCACGATAAGCCTAAAGATTAGCAACTACGGAAACGAACACACTAAAGAAGATAACGTCGGATAACAAAGAGTTAGACAGATCGCGTCGGTATACAACGAATCAGATAGATCGCGTCGGTTTGCAAAAGCCTGTCGGTATGGAATGTACCAACAGTTGATAACCAAAAGGCCGATCATATAACAACTTGGATGCAACAGATAGACAAGGAATTACACACACACACACAGATACACAACCTATGGTACTACGGAAACCCAGAACACGTGAATCCTAGTTTGAATTTTAAGAAGAGGATAGAAAACGTTACACTTCCTTACCAGAAAAGGGTGGGTGGGTGGGTAAGAAGAAAAGTGGAAGCAGTCCTACTCTCACGTTTGTTTTTCCCTAGTATACATAACTACCAAAAATATTTGCTAGACAGACAACGACCATTTGGCTGAGACCCTGAAGGGCGGGATGGCTCTGATACCAATTGTAACTACCTCGGTGAATTACGCTCCTAGTTACAAGCCTGGATGCTCAGAAATGGTTGAAATAGTACGGTGGGGCCAAATGCCACTCACAGGTAGACCTTTCGGCCGTCCCAACCATTTCCAAACATCGGGACAAGAACGGGCGGCGTAATCGGCAGGCGAAGGGATCAACTACATACACAAATGAGTATGTATGCAAGCCACCATACAACAGTACATCAGAGCCATTCCATCTAAAAAGAAAGGAAATATAGCAACGCCATACAGCAAGATCCAAATATCCTAGATAGATATAATAGTTTAGGATATTTCCTCATACATCAAACATCAGAGTATCAGGCGGAAGCGGAAGACAAAATCCGAGTACGGATAAGAAGCAAATCGGCATAAGATGCACTATAAATAAGCAGATCCCGCCCACAGATCTCACGGATCCCCGTTCCCGGAATCTCTACACCGAATGATCGTTGCCCACATCGTCCGTCTCTTCCACCCAGTACCATCTTGCGAGTGTACCTGTTCATCTGAACCAATAATTTATCGTGTGAGACCCTAGGGGTACTCAGCAAGTCTTTATGCCTCTAAAGGGGACACAACCTGGGGTGACGCAATTGCAGCAAAAGATAAACCCTAGCAATTCGATAGATACTCGCTAACCATCCGCCTAACCAGAGATAGACGGATGTCCGTGAATTAATAACAACAGTTATGACGGTAATCTTAACAGATCCATCCTCCTCCTCGCTTACCGACGAGGAAGCGGACGAACAACCCCCCATCCGTTGGCAGTTTTATTAAACATTCCATGAGTGTTGTACTATTTACTAGTCAGGTACCTAGTCTAGTCAAATTAAAAGCGGTACTTTAGTTATTCTTGTCTATGATCGAGAAACTGTGCTCCAAGTCGTCCATAACCGCGGACACGGCTTTCAGAAAGTTTTACCCTGCAGGGGTGCACAAATAGCAACACACACTCAATATGCCTCGGAAAAACCAAATCAAAACCCAACGAGGCAGTCACGACAAAGCGATCACAGGATTCAGAAATATTTTAGGGGGCCACCCCATTGAGCTACCCGCAACGAAGTTAGCTGACTCCGAGACGGCCTAAAGGTTTGCGCCAATGGCTGTGAACGACTGGGAACCCGAAAATGAGACTGGGCTTGTCGACACCGCGAAAACACTCCGCTTTCCTAAACAGTACAGTGTGCTCCTCGCACAATTTTAAATAAAGCAGTAAAGCATGGCATAAGTACAGGATAGTAAATAAAACCTCGAACTAGTTTGTGGCCCTCAAGAAATAAGAATGAATCAAGCTCTGGCTCAGGGGGGTTCATAAGCCTCCCGGATGTGGATATCGCGAATATTCAAGGAACAGGAATCAAGTACTCGGGGTCCTACGGGACACAAGTGAGCCTAAAAAACCAAATAGCGAATATGGCTCACCGATGCCACTTTCATTAGTTATCCCATTACTACTCAGGTTAAGTTGTTTAGGTACCTCGTTATCCATCAGACACTCACATACCCTACACATGCTGTTCTACGACTCGCATGGCTCAAACAACTCCTGTAGTAATGGCTCATGGGATGGAGGAACAAGCTTCGGTGGAGTTTAAAAGTAAAGGCTATGCAATACTTGGGATTCAATTTAATGCGATCGCGACTCAATGATGCAAGAATAAGATAGAGGCAATAGGTACTATATGTATGCAAGCATGTGGTAGTGCTTGCCTGGCAGCTCAGTTGAAGCAAGGGATGGATCTGGGTAGTGCTCCTGGTTCTCTTGATATATCCCCTGCTCAGCGTCTATTCGAAGAAGAACCAAACAAACAAGGCCAACATAAATAAAGTGCACAAGCATATGAATAAATGCGACAAGCAAACAATCATGCCATGATGAATGATGCACAATTTGCATGGCAATAAAGTAGCATGGCATGGGTGAGGTGTGGAAACAATAATAAAGCATTTTTATTGAGTTTTAATCCCATTTTATACCCATTTAAGTTGCTGTACCCATTATATTTATATGAGGCATGCTTCAAATCAAACCATGGAAAGCATAGACAGAAAGGTCTCGTCGAGCTAATCATTTTAGACATATCATTTGTTAAATTTGGAGTTATAAAACAAAAGTTATTAATTTATTAAGGTAAAAGGGCAATTTAATGTAATTTAAATAAACTTGGAATTTTAATTGTTAAAAATAGATTTTGAATGGCATATTTGAATTCCTCACATTTTTCTGATTTGAAAACATATATTATTTGTTTAAATTGGACTTATATTTTAAAAGTTATTTAAAAACAGAATTAAATTTGAATTTGAATTAATTTGAAAAAGGTTTGAATTTAAACAGATAAACACAGAGACTTTTTGTACTCAGACTAATCTAGCCACAGACGCTGTCCAGTGGGTCCAGCGCTGACTCAGCAACACACACGCGCAGAAAACGTTTTACACCGCAGGTTTAGCTAGCCACTGTGGCGGACAGGTGGGGCCAGCGACCACAGGCCCACGTGCCAGCGAGCGAGCGCGCAGGGTCCGACAGGTAGGGCCGCGGCTGGAGCGCGGGTTGAGTTTTCTAGAGGCCAGGGGGTTCTTTGCAAAGTGGGCACTACGGCTGACGGTGGGCCCAAAAGGTACCGCGGGTTGATGCATAAAGAAAGGCAGGGGGTTTCCGGCAAAACGTCGCCCGCAACACTGTGCTTCTTCCTCTGAATCTGTCTGTCGACAGATCGGTGCACAGCAGCGGCACGCGGCGCGCGGTGCTCGAACCAGGGACCTGCGGGCGCGCGCTGGGGTGGCGAACCAGTGCGGCTAGCGGCGGGTTGGTGCTAGGAGGGCGAGCGGGGCCTAGCTAGGGTTTAGCGCGACGCGGGGAGCGAGTCGACGCTGCGCTCGCCGGCGCACAGAGCGTGCACGACGAAACGTCCGGCGAATCTAGCGCGAGACGGCGACGACGAGGATGTGTGGGGGGTTGGGGAGCTCACCGGGAGTGTGTCGACGTGGTCGGTTCGGCTTGCGGCGCTGGCGATCGACGAGGACGCAGACAGACGGCCGGCTAGGGTTTCGCGTCGGCCTCGCGCTGGTTCTGGCGGCTCCGGTCCTTCTCCTCCTCGACGGCGGGTACGGGACGATGCAGGGGAAGCAGAGGAACGTCCTCGACCACTTCCACGACGGCCACGCTGGCTGGGTCGGCTGGGCGCGGTGGAGGCCAAGGTTTTGGCGGCGAGGTGTAGACGGTGGCGGTGGAAAAGGAGGGCGAGAGGGGAGGCTATGGGGCGGATCTGGGCGAGTAGAGGAGAGTCGTGGGGGAGGAGATAAGGCAGAGGGAGGGAGGATGCCGTGGGGAGCAGGTAGATGGGGAAAAGGTGGCCTCGGTGCCCCTTTTCCTCCTCTCCTTCTTCACGTGCTTGGTCGGGCAGGCAGGGCAGGGGCATGCAGGTGACGCCCAGGTGGGGCCAGAGGGCGAGGCCAGGGAGGCAGGGGCAGGCTCGGGTGGTGGCGTCCTCAGGCAGAGAGAGAAAAGAGAGGGAGGGAGGAGCTCGATTTGGAGCTAGGAGGTGGCTCGGGCTAGGGTTGGCATTAGGGTTGGGGGTAGCTAGGTGGGCCAGGGAGAGGGCCAGGTGGGGCCTGCATGGTAGGGAGAAGGAAGGGCCGAAAAGAGAGGGGGAGGTGGCTTAGGGTAGGGTTTTAGCTTAGATGGGGGTATGGCTAGATTAGAGGAGATGGAGAGATGAGGGAGGGTACTTAGGGTTTAGAAGAGAGAGGAAGGTTAAGAGAGATGAGTGGAATGGTAGGTTTAGGGTTAGATGAGGGAGTGAGAGATGGTTTCCCTTTTGGCAAGCTCAAGCAAGAACAAGATCAAACCAAAGCTAGACCAAACTAGATAGGGTTAAGCAAGATCAAACTAGATCAAGCCAAAGGTAGGATAGAGATAGAGAGCGAGAGATGATGATCCACTCAAGATTCAAATAAAAACCAAATACTAGAAAAGGTGGCACTTGCATGGCCCATGCAGAATATTTATTGCCATGTTGATTCTTGTGAAAACAATATTATTACATGGCATTATTATTATGCATTCCCAAAAATTGGAATAAAGCCAAGCAAAAAGAATTAAAGGATGCCCCATGTGGAATAGATGGAGATGACCATGTTTGAGTAAAATTGGGATTTGCTAGTGTGTATGTGCCACTAGGCATTTAATAAGCCCAAAAATATCCAAACATGAAAATAACCTCAACACAACACATATGGAAGCTAGCAAAAGGGTTCCATTCACAAGGCATGCAAAGATGGCCATGTGGCTATCATATATCAATAATGTGAAAACAACATGATGCCAAGATGAGAGCAAGTGGAAAAGAATTGGATCCATCCCAACCCACATGAGCTAGAAGTAAAACCAACAAATGCCAAGGTCATATTTAGTTGGATGGTGGAATTATAAGGTGGTGAAAGAAAAAGGTGGTGGAGTTAATAAAAGATATGCCCCCAACTCAACTTGGGCATTTAAACAATATATCAAGACCCAAATACAATATCAAGAGGCAAATACAATTAATAATGCATATGAGATAAGAACCAAATGGGAAAAGGGTTTTATATGATGCTCAAATGCAAGGAGGCATGATGACATGAGCATGATATAATGATGATGCAACAATTATATAGTTGAAGTAGCCATTATATTACTAGATCAAGTAGCATTACAATTGTTAGACAATTGGGATGCTATAGTGCACTTACGTGAACCTAGTGGTTAGTTTTTGTGCTCAATAAATTAAACATTAGTTTTTATTCCGCATTTGTTTGAGCCTAAACCATAATAATTTTAAAAGCTTATTCACCCCCTCTAGGCGACGTCCTTGCACTTTCACTCACCATCTGCCAGATAATGCCATTGCCTCTCTCTCGGTGTTTATCTCGGCCACGGAGGGATACTTCGGCCTCTGGCCCTCGATCCAACTCTAGGACAAATTCTTTCAACTTAGGGAAAATTTAGTGCCGAATAAGGACCTCCACCCTCATGAGAAATCCCTCAACTAGTGTGGTGCTGCTTCCATCACACCTCGGTAGAGCTCTGTTTTCCCCTTAGTCATTGTTCTTGAGTCGTGCAAGAAGTGGCACAAGTCGTTCTTCTACATGAAGAACAATACCAAAGAGGAAATGATTCGGTAGGGGTTCGTAGAATGGAAAACAAAAAATTTCTATCGTCTAAACACATACAAGCCAAGATCTATCTACTAGATTGTAGCAATGAGTCGATAGAGTACTAACCCTCGAAGATTCCAAAGTGGTTAACGACATCATATTCTCGTGGGTGATGTAGTCGTTCAGTTACCCATCTAAATATCACGTAGACGATCCTTCCGGCGACATGTTCTGGCATCTCTCCTGCAGTCGGTCACACGTTTGGTAGTCGATGAAGACCTTCCTCTCCCTTGTTCCAACAGGCAGTAGAGGTTGTAGATCTCTCCTCGCGATTCCGGTAGCACGACGGCGTGGTGTCGGAAGTAGAGGGGAAATTCCGTAGGGCTTCGCCTAAGCCGGAGCGGATATGGTGGAGTATAATAGGGCCTTGGAAATATAGGGTTTAGAGGGCCAAGGGGGGTGGTGGTCGGCGGCTAGTAGAGGGGCTATGCGCAGCTACTTTTAGAGGGCTCAAAATCGGCTGCAACTTTTAGAGGCTACAACCAATCTAGGGTTTCTAGTGGGAGGGCAAGGGAGCGCCCCATCCCCTCTATTTATGAGAGGGATAGGCGGCAAGGGGAGGCGAGTCCTCCCCCAACTCCCCTTGTTTGGCCGACGGCAAGGAGAGGGAGGAATCCTCCCTTAGGTAGTATTCCTTCCCTCCCTCCACTAGGAAACCAATGTTGGGATTTGACTTTTCAAACTAGAGTTTCATTTCTCTCATCCCTTTTCCCAGCCAAGTGACCTTGGACATGATGCAACCATTCCACTTTGTCATGAAACATCCATGTACCCTTCCCACTCCGGATCGGTGGACCTTCTAGACCATTCTAGAACATTCTGGTGAAAACACTGAAAACATTCCCGAACTCGACAATTGGAGTTTCCTTATATGAATCTTATTCTCCAGACCATTTTTGAGCTCCTCGTGATATCCCGAATCCAATCTGATACCCCAAACAACATTCGGTCTCTTTACTTACATTCCATATCTACTAAACAACATCGGATCCTTAAGTGTGTCTCCCTACGGTTCGTGAATTATGTAGACATGATCTAGACTCCCCTGATCGATAACCAATAGAGGAATCTGGAAATTCATACGGCTCCCACATATTTCTACGATTACTTCGTGATTGAATGAACCATTTACATACAATACCAATTTCCCTTTGTCTCGCGATACTTTACTTATCCGAGGTTTGATCGTCGGTCTCTTTGCATACCTAGTTCAACCTCATTACCGGTAAGTACTCTTTACTCGTTCCTGTGATATGTGATCCCTTGTGAGCCAGTCATATGTTTGCAAGCTAATTGGATGACATTCCAACGAGAGGGCCCAAAGTATATCTATCCGTCATATGGGTGGACAAATCCCACTCTTTATCCATGTGCCTCAATGCATACTTTCTGAATACTCAATGCCACCTTTATAACCACCTAGTTACGAAGTGGTGCTTGATGTCATCAAAGCATCCATCCTGTGATGGTGATTAACATGATATCATGGTCGAAGGATTTAGGTTACTATGTGTAACATCCCAAAAATATTAAACTAGAATCATCAAACTCTAAACATCAAAATTTAGGATTAACAAAAACTTTTCTAAATAAAAATATGAAGGCATGCATATGTGTAAACATGACAATTTGGATTCTTTTGAATTGCCATGATTGTGTGTTTCCTTGCTTGTAAAAGGATTCTTAGGTGAAATAAACATCATCTAAACAATCCCCACACTTTTCCCTAAAGGCAAATAAATCAAAACAAACAAAATAAGGGAATGGTCACTTTGGCCAATTTAACTCTCATGCCTACTTTGGTTGTCTCTAACTTTCAAAACTTAACAGAAACTTGTTTGGATCTTTACACCCCTTGATAGTACTCATAACAAAGTATCAAGGCCCACCTTGTGATCATCCAGAAACATTCAAATGCATAGTTTAAATGACAGTTTAAAATTGAATCTATATCATATGGGAAGATCCCACTTTTTCAAAAACCACTCAAACAAGCTCAACTTTCAAAACCCAAGCATCTACAGACTCACCAGCACATGCCTAGCACACCCACCAAAAATCTTTTCAAAATTCAAAACTTGAATTCATGCGGCCATTTCATCAAACACCTTGCTGATTCAAATCAAACAAAATCAAAACACTATAGTGTGCAGTGTTTTGGGCCTAACTTGTTCCCTCTCTGGACATCACTAGCCTTAGTAGATCATCTAACAACCTAAACTAATCTCTAGCACCACTGTAAGCTGGCCATTGTAATCAATGGTGAACAACCCGAGAGCACCATGGGCACCATAGTGTGGACAGCAAGCTACAAGCAGCACTAGCCTCGCCAACCTTGTCTGGGAGCAAGCCAGCACCGCACCGCCACTCCCTGTCCCAGCCGTGAGCGATGCCAGCCCCTGGACCACACGCACAGACCTTGCCAACCTTCTCTCCAACCATGCCTAGAGCGCGCCCCGTGCGCCACGCTCGACAGACGCCCAAAGACCGCGCGCCGCCCTCACCGCGTGCATACATGATCACCACCGTCCCAGCAAACTCGCAGACACGCCCGTTCGCCGCCGCGCGGACCACGCACGCTGTGCGCCATAAAAACTTCCATCGGGCACGCGTAGAGCCCCGCAGCATTCCGACCAATCCGCACCGCCCCACGCCTCGCCACCACGTCGTTGAGTTTTGCCAGGGGCACAACACCGCCCGCTACCATCGCTCACGCCGATAGCCCTCTGTGCCATCGACCACGACGAGCTCAGCTTGTGCCCATCGGTCCCCTCTTGCCACTATAAATAGTGGCCACCCCCAGCCGAATTGAGCACACCATCTCACTCCCCTCTACTCACTGATCGTTCCACCCCGTTCCCGGAGCAAGGCGAGCAGTGCATCGCCGGAATTTGGCCGGAGCCCGTCGCTGCTGGAGAAGAAGGGAGACAACGATTGGAGCCGCCCCAGGAGAAGCAGACGGTACCAGGAGGTTCACCGCCGTCGACTTCATCGTTCGCCCGCATCGCCGACCCTCGTCTGAGCCCCGGTGAGCCCCCGACGACCCCCACCTGCCGTGTTAGGTTTTTGTCTCGCCAGCGCCGCCCGACGTGGACGATGAGTAGCAGCGTTTCGATTAGACTTAGATTGTGCGGATGAGATTGCCCCGTACCGCTTCGCGTTTAAAGAGCCACTGACTGGTGGAACCCCCCTGTCAGTTGAGCCCCGCGCCGCGGAGTGACACTGGGCCGGCCCATTAGCAGTTCCAGCGCATCCCAGTCGTTTGAATTTAACTTTTTCCATTTTAATTCAAACACAGTTCTGTACCTAGTTTCAAAAATCAACCCAGCTCGATTCAGTGTACCAAATTGAATGAAACCAATTTTGTTGTAAAGGTTTTGAAATGCTTAATCCAAGCCCGTTGGATTCAAATCATTTGAATCTATAGATCAACCTTGGTAAAAATAACAAGGCAGAACCTTTTCTGCATTCAAACATTTTTCAAATTTAAACCATAATAGTTTTTGAGTTGATTCCAACTCTCAAAAATCACATTTGATCATACCTTTCAGAATATATAAAAATATATGGGTTTACTTACATAAATATTGTCCAAGTAATAAAAGGATGCCACATAGGCATTTCTAGTCACTTTATTTAATTAAAATAAAAGGTTAAACCTTATTAAATTGTAACACCACTTTAAATCACATTCCCATGTACTGAAATGTGTGGTGATGACATGTTTCAACATGATCCCATGTTTTGTTTGGAGAATATTAAATCTTAAGTAGTTTTTCAATGAGTAGAAATTACTTTTCTAAAAATAAAAGAAATTAAACCAAGCTTTAATCTTGTAATGTTAGTGATGATGCTAGATCATCTATAGGACCCCTTTTGTGTGATGATTGAAATTATTTAAGTATTGTTTGGTGATTGTGTACCTCGTATTTATTTATAGACACTAGTACTGACCAAGGATACGAGGAAGAAGGAGGATACTACGAAGAAGAAGCCGAGGAGAACTTCAACCACTGCTATGCACAAGGCAAGCTAACACTTGCAAGATACTCTACTTTAGCAAGCCTTACTAATGAAGTTGACCTATGCAAGCAAATACTTGCTTGTTACCATGCCAACTATATGCCTTAAGCATATGTGATCATACCCATTTGATAACCCCATTCCTAGTTTTACTTAAAAGCTTTATACTTTATTTCTTTATCAAAGCTAGTACTTAGAGCTTACTTAAGTGAATTGTAGATACTAGAAAGATAATTGAAGTTTGCATAAAGAGCATAAAACTTGGCCTAAGCTAGATAATCTTGATGTCATCCTAAGGCATGATATTGAACTTAGTAAAACTCTACTAGTTTACCACCCCTCATTAGTACTTACCCCCACTTGTAGATGCTAGTGCTAAGCATAAAACTTGATCAAATTAGATGGGAATACTTGATGCAAATGTTTATGAAAACCTTGGAATGATGGATAATTCTATTGATATGTTTTGACATGTGTTTCCGAACACCAGATGATTTTGGTGATGAAAATGTTGAGGCATGAGCCTTAGCCCTTTATAAAACTGATGGTTGTCTGGATGCGATACCATTCCAATTTTACCGTACAACCACAATGCCCGAGAATTGGGTAGGGCTTGAATGGAAACTCATATACCTTAGTATTGGTTCCCTCACGGCCAAGGTCTGAGCTGAGGCTACCTTGTGAAGATTGTCCACCTGTGCAGTACCCAAGATGACAGTTGGTCATGGTTGGAAGGCAAAACTCACAGGAGAGGTGCTTATACTAGGGCGTGTAATTGAAAGGTTAGGATTGATTATCCGCATACTAAGTATGGTGAATTCAGGATTTGTTCCTGACGGATGTATCGAATGTTGTGGTGAAAGTGTACGGTCTCTGCAGAGTGTCAAACTATTCGAATAGCCGCGTCCGCGGTTATGGACAGTTGGAGTGGACATACTGTTCCCCCGACAGATGTTTTCAAAATGACTTGTGAAATGAATTGAGATTTTGACTTGACCACAACAGAGTTGTGATATGAAATGCAAGTTCCCACTTAGGTGTTATAAAACTTCAACTAGCCTTCTTCGTTTCTAAACTGAGTAGAGGTAAATATCACTTCTTTCAAAACAACCCTAGAGCTTAGTGTCCTATTACAAAAACCCCTTTCACTTGTTAGTCTTAGTTTGTGAGTACTTAAAGAGTACTCATGGCTTTGTCCCTGGCTATTCCCATGGCCAGACTATGAAGAGGAGTACCTGGAGGATGGAACCCAGGAAGGTTACGACAACTAGGATCATCTCCCATCGTCAGCATTGCCTGTGACCCCGAAGATGGAGCTTCGCCTACGCTACCGTTATTATTACGTATTTCCGCTGCTTGAGTTGTATTAAGAACTGGATCATGAGATCCTTATTTGTGTAAGACCTTATGTATGGTTTGTAATGGATGATGTACTGTGGTATCCAATTCTGTTATGTCTCGCAAAAATGGTAATCCTGGGATTGCGATGTATGGCATAATAGGCATCTGGGATTAAAAATCCGGGTGTTGACACTATGTATCTGAAATCTTATAGCAAACTAATTATTGAAATTACTTGATATTATGGCACACTTAATATAGGAGTATGTCCATCACATAATACTCCTAATGGTATGATTTTGTTGTTAATAACATCTCAATGTTCATGATCAGGAAACCATGATCATATATTAACTAACAAGCTAGTAATACAAAGAGGCTTTACTAGAGACTCTTACAAGTTTACAAATCACACAAATATTAATGTTTCCGGTTAATACAATTATAGCATGAATGTAAACATTTATCATAAAAATAAAGATATAATAATAACTACTTCTATTATTGCCTCTTGGGCATATCTCCAACAGATTCGGCCGCCCTCCTTCTCAATCGGCATGCCCACCAAGAAGAACTGGGACCTCGACCCGAAGAAGAAAAACACTTTTGTTGAATCGTTCAAGAATCAGCTTATCGAGCTTACCATGGCCAGATTATGTGGCAACGACCTCATGGCTAGTTTCATTAGTAGCCGGTTTTGCCCTCTACAGAAGCGTAGCCACAAGATATGCTACATGAGTGGACGACTTGACCCGAACCGAGTTTCGATGGTCGAGTTAGACAACGACCAGATCTAGAAGCTAGTCAAGTCCATTTTCAAGATGGACTTGGCCGAGGACTATACGTGGGGCATGGGTCCCTACAGCCGAGCTAACCCTCTGCCCAAGGTAACTTTCTTCCGAATCGTCATTCCCGATTCATACACTTATATCGGCTTATTAACTCGTTTATCTTGTGTATGTGTTCTTTTCCTTAGGAATTTTTGAGAAATCCACGGAGGACAGCAAGCATCTTGCCCTTACTTGGGCCAAGGACCGGGAGTGTAGCACCCCCGGATTTACGGTCCAGGAATACCTTTTATGCATACCACCATGATCCCATGATCAGTGCATTGTGGCGCATAATCGACATATATCAAAGTGTACATCCATTACCGCATCGATTACAACACTTTTTACATAAATAAACTTACATAATGCCACTAAGGGCTCAACTACATAATGGCAACAAACCTTCTACTCACGAGGGATCCAAGTCAAGCCATAACCAAACAGGGTTCCTGACTCGGAGATATGCCCTAGGTCACATCGAAGTTAGTTTCTTCCTCACTCCTCGCTCTTTTGGGAATCTGGCCAAGTAAATAGCCAGGGACAATGTCGGTGACTACTTTGAGTGTACTCGCAAACCAACTTAGCAAAACAATGAGATATGGCTATGGTGGTTGTTGGGGATATGCTATATGGGTATCCTCATAGCATGTCTCTTATCCGACTAACCCGGGTGGCCCATAGTCGGTAGCATGGCCTATGGCCTACTGGGCGGACCAGTTAGGTGGATCCAGAAGGGAGGCCCATGCCGGATAAAGGAAGGCTACGGTGGAGTCACCAGCGTACCCGGAGCCTTGGAGTGCAAGATACACAAGACTAGTGATAGACGGTGTAGGACTCTGTAACCTGTCCGGCTAGGACTTTTCCCTGTAACCTAGGATCTGGCGACTATATAAGTCGGGACTATGGGAGCCTTTAGGACACAACACAAGCACAATTTAGTACATATTCATACAACCTCGCACAGCGAACCTATCTCTGTAACTCGGCGTATTTCCCTTATAGTGATTTATAGCAGGAGTAGGATTCCGCCACCGTCGTGGGATCTGAACCTGGGTAAGCTGTGTTACCTCGTACCCGTCAACCGTCCGCCTTACCCCACGTCTCTAAACACGCACTGTGAGGACCCCTCCATGGTGTACTCGTCGGCAATACCACGACAGTTGGCGCCCACCGTGGGGCAAGAGGCGCTTCAGGCTCTTCAGCGGGCGAGGACCAAGATCTTCGCAGGAATCGGCGAAACCGTAGCCATCGGCCGTGTTCTCTTCTTCGGCAACGTTCCGATCGTCCCCCCTAACGAGTTCTGGATCCCGGCGAAGACGAACCCTATGCGGTGTTCGATCGTTCCTATCAGACACATCCACCTCTTCATCGGCGAAACCGACTCGGGCACTAGTTCCCTAGGAGTTGGAGGAGCATCAAGACCCGCACGGACCATCTACGGGCAGGATACGTTCGCAAAAGGATCGATGTCGGATCTCTCTTTGGAGTTTGCCGGCAAAGATCGAAAAGCATCAAGACCCGCACGGACCGCCTACGGGCAGGATACGCTCGCGGAAGGATCGATGTCGGATCTGTCTTCGGAGTTTGCCGGCAAAGATCGGAAAGCATCAAGACCCGCACGGACCGCCTACGGGCAGGACACGTTCGTGGAAGGATCGATGTCGGACCTCTCCTCGGAGTTTGCCAGCAAAGATCAGAAAAATTCAAGGCCCACCCAAACCGCCCCTGTGTAGGATATAAAGGTGGAAGATCACTGCAAATCCGCCGGCTTCGTCCGCGCGTCTGGACATCAGAGATACAAGTACGTCGGCGTGGTTACCATCTTCGATCTGGTGCGCTGTGTTCAGAGAGAGGGCGAAAACCCCCGCGACTACCTCGCCAGGTGGCTCTGTATATGGGCAGACCTGGCCAATTACCCCGATGATAACGCTTTGTATCACTTCGTGGAAGGACTGGACCGTGGCACGCTTCTCCGACATTCTTTAAGGCGGCAGCAGGCAACAGGACGCCTTACCCTCGAAGAGATGGTGAGCACCGTCAACAGCTACGCGGCAGCTGACGCGGCAGCCCAGATGGATCTTGCGCTCAGAGACAGAGAACCTCCGGTGCAGCAGCCGCCGCCACCGCCTCCCGTCGTCATCGTCGTAGCAGCACCACCACCTCCAATCATCGTCGAGGCCATCGCACTTCCACCGCCCGTCATCGAGGAAGTCCTGGCACCCTCCGACTCTGTCATTGACGCACTTTACGCTAACTTCAGTGCAGATTCAGAGGAGATAGACTTTAGTCCAGAAGAGCTAGACTCCTCTATGCAGGAGATGGAGGAGGAGTACTCGCGCGATGAGCAAGCTAACAACACCGTCATGTCTCGAGGGGTGTTCGTCACCATTGGGACAGCGATGGATGAAGATCAACCCGGGCAAGGTCTGCCTACGGCGCTGGAAAAGGGGAAGGGGCCACTTATTGCTGCCGACGATGATCGCGCAAAGGCCATGCCTCCTCCGCCTAACCCAGTGCAGCAGCCGCAGGAACTCGGCACCGGTCCGAGCAACAACAACACCACAAACTTGCCGCCTCCAGCATCCACGTCGGCAGCAGCCCATGTTACTCTAGCTGATAGAGTGATGTACGACAATCTCCTCGTCGAGCCACTAACCGTTGATCATATCCGGAACGTGTCTTAGCTTGACGAGAAGTGCCAGCAGCTGCTGGAGGAGGCGCAAGCCATCGCGGAGCAAGGCGCTAAACTAGATCGAGATCTGGTCAACACGCAGAAGTCCATAGAGAAAGCTAGAGCAATGGAGGCCGAGTACAAGACTCTGCAGCAGCAGCAGAAGGCTAAGAAGGCTCCGGCTCGCGTCATCAACGATCCTGGTGTACGGTGCAACCTAAGATGGGCTCCCTCGAAGCCGGCATAGGCCAAGCCATACATTGATAGTGAAGGCAAGCAGGTGATGCCCACCCCACTCCTTAACCTCGCCGTCGCCAAGACCCTTCTGGAGCAGGATAGATCGCCTGAGGCAGTAGAACAGGTCTATGACCTAGTGGCCAAGGAGGTAAAGCAGCAGGAAAAGGCCACCTCTCAGAGGCTTGAGTCTGACCCAGCGGTCTGCCGATCTAGCCAGTACAAACCACCAAGGGATAGATCTCCTCAAGATGTCGGATCACAGACGGGTTCATCAGAACAAAGACGGAGGGATGCGTGCAACAGGAAGGATGCTATCCGCATATCCTCCGACCACGGAGAAAAATCCCGACCTCGCCGCCCATCGCCACCGCCCCGATCCCCCCGACGTCAGGAAGACTACAAGGCTCACCATCGCACGGATATGCCCCCTCCAAAGCAGTGTGGCATCATCATCCGCGACAACACGGCGCAGACCCGTCATGATGAAGAGCGCCACCAAGGACACAAGAGCAGGTCACACCACGACCCTCCACGACTGACAAGCAACTGTGACAAGCGCGAGGCGTCGCAGGAGGGTAAGAACAAGAAGGCTAACCCACCGCCACCTCCGCCTCCGTCGCCGCCAAGAAGTCACCATGGCGGAAGAGGCCCGCGTCATTCACGACGCCCATCCCCTGTTGACAACAAGAAGAAGGCCGTACCCGGAGCCGTACGATGCACGTTCGCGGATCGATAAGATCCACGAGGCCCGGGAAGGACCATACCTGGGACCATGTTGTTTTGGACCTGCAATATGTTCCGCAACTTACCCCAAAGGTTTCCGGATCAACAAGACCATCAAGCCCTATGACGGCACCGCCAAGCCTGCCACATGGTTGCAGGACTACGACAACGTGGTGGAGATTGTCGGAGGCAACCCCAACGTCACCGTTAAGTACCTCCCGTTAATGTTGGCGGGCACGGCCCGTCAATGGATCGACGACTTGCAGGAGAAATCTATCTACAACTGGCTGGATATGCAAGAAGCATTCACCAAGAACTTTGAGGGTACATACAAGCGTCCCTGCACTATGGGCGATCTACAGCGGTGCGTGCAAGAGAAAGACGAGACATCTCGCGCCTATCTCTCCTGCTGGCTGGATATGAAAAATTCCTGCGCAGGAGTGCACGCTCAGACCGCCATGGCCGCCTTCATCGATGGGTTGGAAAGGGGTACGTTGCTCCGACATAAGCTAAAGCGCTTGCAGGACAATCATCAGCTTGACTTGAATCAGATGATTCAGTTAGCTAGTGAGTTCGCAGCTACCGACGACGATGCTCGTAGCTCTTTGCCGGCAATGGCCATTCCAACCCAAGCTTGGAGGAACAGCAGTACAAAGCGGAAAAACGCTCTAGAAGAAAAGAAATCTACCGACATGGTCCTATGACTTTTGCAGGACGAGGAGAAGGCGAACAACATGGCCGAGGAAGAGGAGCGGGCCACGGGCAGCAGCGAGGAAGTGAAACCAACTCGGCGCCGCTCCGCGTTCCCCAAACCTACGAGGAGTACCGTGATATGCCATGCCTCATACACCTCGACGCCAACGGCAAGGCCACCCATACCAATCGACACTGCAAGTTCGTCAACAACCTCAAGGAAGACCCAGATTCCGGCTACAAGCAAAGTCGGAAGAACAGACCACGAGGCAAGGGCAAGGGGAAGAAGAAGGAGGAGGAGTCCAAGGATTCAAGTGACATGGACGAGGACGTCGACCCCAAGCACGCCGCCAAGAGCGACGACAAGGGCAAGAACCCCTTCGCAAAGAAGGCCCCAGTCTACCACACTTTCCTTGGCACCCCCACCGTCCGACAACAGAAGACCTCTCTAAGGATCCTGATGGCCACTCTCCCCCCAGTTCCCCAATACCTGCGCTGGTCGGAGGTTCCAATAACTTGGGACAGGACGGAGAACTAGTACGCCATGGTCATCAACCCATTGATTGACGGCGTGGAGTTCACCAAGTGCATGGTGGATAGTGGAAGCAGCATCAACATCATGTATCTGGATACACTGCAGAAGATGAACTTGACGGAGGCAAACCTAAGGCGGACCAACACCGTTTTCCATGGCGTAGTTCCTGGTCGGGAGGCTCGGTCTCTTGGGTGCATTACGCTTCAGGTAGCCTTTGGCAACGTTAATAATTAACGCCAAGAGCGAATGACCTTTGAGGTGGTACCCTTCAAGAGCGTGTACCACGTCATATTCGGCCGCGACATATTCCACACGTTCATGGCCAAGACATGCTTCGTATACAACAAACTCAAGATACCCGGACCAAACGGTGTCATCACCGTATCCGGAAGCTTTACCAAGGCAAGGGACTGCGAGATCAATGAAGCAGCCATTGAAGAAGCTGTTCTCTACAGCAAAGAATTCAAGGAGATCCAGAGCAAGGTCAACGACTCAGAGATGCCCACGTCGAAGAAGCAGATCTCCGACTCCGCTCCTGCGTTCAAGGCCGCCATCGAGACCAAGCCGGTGGAACTTGTGGTAGGCGATGCCTCCAAGACCGTCGCCATTGGGACGAACCTGGATCCCAAATAGGAAAGCGCGCTCGTCGAGTTCCTCCGTGAGAATAGGGACATCTTTGCCTGGCAACCTGCCGACATGAAAGGTGTACCTAGGGAACTTGCCGAGCACAGCTTAAACATAGATCCAAAATGTAAACCAGTGAAACAACCTCTACGACGCTTCGGAGATGAGAAGAGACACGCCATTGGCAAAGAGATAGCTAGGTTACTTAAGGCTGGGTTTATCCGAGAAGTCCTTCACACCCGATGGGTGGACAATCCTGTACTTGTCCCCAAAAAGGGAACCAATGAATTAAGAATGTGCGTTGATTACACCGGCTTGAACAAAGCATGTCCCAAAGATCCGTTTGCTCTTCCTCGCATTGACCAAGTCATTGACTCGACGGCTGGCTCAGAACTTTTGTGTTTTCTCGATGCATACTCAGGATACCACCAGATCAAGATGAGGAAGTCGGACTAATTGGCCACTTCGTTCACTACTCCATACGACACGTTTTGCTATGTCACGATGCCCTTTGGGCTGAAAAACGCAGGTGCTACCTACCAGCGGACAATGCAACGTTGCATTCACGACCAAATTGGTCAGAACGTTCACGCCTATGTGGACGATATCGTGGTGATGTCAAAAAGGTCAAACGACTTAATCTCCGACTTAAAAGAAACCTTTGACAATCTCCGGAAATACAACTTGATGCTCAACCCTAAGAAGTGCGTCTTCGGGGTTCCAGCTGGAAAATTGTTGGGCTTCATCGTTTCCCAGCGTGGAATCGAGGTCAACCCAGAGAAAATCAAGGCCATCTTAAACATTAACCGCTCGACATGCCTAAAGGACATTCAACAACTAACAGGTTGTGTTGTAGTAGTTAGTCGGTTCGTTAGCCGACTTGGAGAGAAGACTTTGCCGACGTACAAGTTGCTGAAGAAGGCAGACAAATTCATGTGGACAGACAAAGCAGATGCAGCATTGAAGCAGCTCAAGGAGATTCTTTCCTCATCGCCCATCCTTGCAGCACCCGAGCCTGGAGAGCCCCTGTTAATTTACATGGCGGCAACCAACCGGGTTATTAGCATCGTCGTCGTGGTAGAGCGGAAGGAACCAGGCTACGAGCACGGAGTTCAACGACCAGTTTACTATGTGAGTGAGGTCTTGACGGAGTCCAAGCAGCGTTACCCACACTACCAAAAGATAGCTTATGGAGTATTCCTCGCTTCTCGGAAGCTGAGGCATTACTTTCAGGAGTACCCAATCACAGTAGTGATCAAGACTCCACTGTCCGACATCATCAATAACAGCGACGCTACAGGAAGGGTCGCGAAGTGGGGCATTGAACTTGCCGCCTTCGAGATCACCTACAAGAGGCGCGACGCTATCAAGTCACAAGCTTTGGCGGATTTTATTGCAGATTGGACGGAGATGCCAGATGCTACTCTGTTGCCAGAACCAGAGTACTGGGTGATGCACTTTGACGGACCAAAGTTGCTCAACGGCTCGGGAGCTGGTGTACTGCTACAGTCACCAAAAGGAGACAAGCTAAACTACGTTCTGCAGATCCACTTCGAGGCTACAAACAACATGGTGGAGTATGAAGCACTCATTCACGGACTACGTGTAGCCAAGGATATTGGCATCAAGCGCATAGTTTGCTGTGGAGATTCCGACTTGGTTGCCCAGCAGGTGGCTGGCACCTGGAACGCGCGGAACCCTATGATGGCGGCATATCACGACGAAGTGTACGAGATAGCTAAGAGCTTCTTGGGCTACGAAGTCAAGTATGTGCCTAGGGAGCAAAACGAGGCGGCTGATCTACTGTCTAAGCTTGGATCAGGGCGCAAGAAAATTCCGCCAGGAGTTTTCCTAGAGCATCTACGCACACCATCCGTAAAGGGCGCCGACATCGACAACCCGGATAGAGCCGACTCTTTCGTCAACATGGTGACAAAGATCCCTCCGGCTTGGACAAAACCGTTCATGGAGTATCTCGAACACGGAACTTTGCCCGACGACGAAGTCGAAAGACGGCAAATAGTACGACGAGCAAAGGGTTATACCATAATCAATGGGCAACTCTATAAAAGGAGCACTACTGGTGTATACTTAAAGTGCGTTTCCCAGCTAGAAGGTATGGAAATCCTGCGCGAGATCCATCTCGGAGATTGCGGGCATCACGCCACTCCTCGATCATTGGTTGCGAAAGCCTTCCGGCAAGGATTCTACTGGCTGACCGTGAAGGCAGACGCCGACAAGCTGGTTGAGACATGCACGGGATGCCAGTATTATGCCCGACAACCACATGTTCCTGCTGAAGAATTGCGAACAATACCAATAACTTGGCCGTTTGCAGTCTGGGGGCTAGACATGGTGGGACCGTTACAGACGGCACCGTGTGGATTTACGCATCTGCTTGTAGCAGTTGACAAATTCACCAAATGGATAGAAGCTAAACCCATTAGAAAGCTTGATGGGGCAACTGCCCTTCGGTTCGTCCGGGATCTAGTGGTGAGATTTGGTCTCCCACACAGCATTATCACCGACAACGGAAGCAACTTGTCACTCGGAGAAGTGGAGGCCTATTGCTGGGACAAAGGCATCCGACTTGACCTTGCATCTGTGGCACACCCACAATTCAATGGTCAGGTTGAGCGAGCCAATGGATTAATTCTGCAGGGAATCAAGCCACGTCTTGAGGCACCGCTACATAGAGCAGCTGGAGCCTGGGCGGAAGAATTGCCATCTGTGCTGTGGAGTTTACGAACCACACCCAACAGATCCACCGGCTACACCCCTTACTTCATGGTATATGGAGCAGAAGCCATCCTACCTTCCGACATCCTCCACGATGCACCAAGAGTTGCCGCCTACGACGAAGATGACGCTGAAGAATCCAGACGCCTAGATGTGGACCTTCTCGAGGAGGAGCGCGTTTTGGCATGCCAAAGATCCGCCATCTACCAGCAGAAGCTACGCAGCTACCATAGTCATCGCGTTCGGCATCGCTCGTTTAAAGATGGGGACTTAGTGCTCCGACTTAAGCAGAAGAAGTCACACAAATTATCCCCGCCATGGGAAGGACCGTTCATCATAAGCAAGGCGCTGCTCAATGGGTCTTACTACCTTGTCGACAATCGTGAACTCAAGGATAGACCCAACAAGGATCATAAGCGTAAGCGACGTGACCCGGATGATGACTACCCGGAGCTTGATCGGCCATGGAACATAGCACAACTACGTCCTTTCTACACTTAGCATTTTTTATCTAATTGTGTACTTCTTATATGATCAATGAAATAATGCTCTTTGGTTCACTCATATTGCTGAGTCTTTTACCTCCATTAGTGTTCATTTTTGGATCATATAAAACCTTTATGCACAAGTCTTGCGATTGCACTTGTGAAAATTCCGCCTACGGGCGTTAGCTTAAGTTTTCTGGTCTAACACGTTCTTTGTTGTTTTTATGTGGATTCTGGAGTAGTGACTTTTGGCACTTATTGTCGGTGATTTTGTGCTCAGGTTATTGACGGTGCCATTGGGCATCATCACCTAAGCGGATGGTTTCGACAACGAGTCTTCCGACTCACAAAAATTCAAGCATAAGAACCAGAGTAATGGATAAGCCAGCGCTTTCTCAAAAAATATATACATACTGGGAATTAGTTCTTAAGTAGCAGGATACGACAACCATTGTTTTCCGCCTTAAGATTACATCACCAAGTTTTTTACGTGCACACACCAAAGGTGAAACAGAAATTACAAAGTGTTTTTCATTCTTTGGGCGCAGGAGACTTGGAGGCCACATCATCACCAGCCGGAGAATCACCCTCAACATCGGCGCTGTGATGAGACTCGGAGGAATCTTGGTTGACGCTATCGATGAGGTTCCTGGGCACGAAGACGTCAACGTCCACCAACTCGGCAACCCTGGTGTCGTAGCCCGCGAGTGATGACAGGATGGCTTCGTGATCGATCTCCTTGCCGTCATCATCCACGTCGGGGATACCAGAGGTCACCGTGTCGATGTCGGCATCTTCGTAGTGTGCCTTCACCATAGACAGTTCCATCCTTGCGCCAGCCCGTGCACATGAAGCTTTCCAGCTAGTGACACGCTCGGGGGCTCGACGCAGGATCTCCGAGTACTTCGCCACGGAGTCCGATGCCTTGATATATATTTAGAGGGGCTTGGCAATCTCCTTGGCTTGGGCGATGACGGTATTGATGAAGTTTCCGGCAAGAACCATGCATTATTTGTCCGAAGGAGGCGAGCGGGTTAAACCCATAGGAGCTGCAAAAACTCTAAGTATCCAGATTACAAAAATTCAAGGCGGAGGACACTTACTGAAGATGCTGGACTTGGCCTTCCAAACGATGTCCTCCAAGGATTCCTTCTCTTGTAGGAGGAGCTTAAACGCCTTGCTATGGCGAAGATTTTGCTCATCAGCAGCTTGCTTCTGCTCCTTTAGGATCCCAAGCTCCTCCTTCAAGCAATTGATCTTAGCGGAGGCGGAATCCTATAGGGCTTTCATGGAATCCTCGTGCATCTTCAGCATCTCCTTCCTCTCCTCCTTCAGGATCTTGTTCTCGCTGTCCAGATGCTGGATATGCTTGGACTGCTCGACAATGTGCTTGGCCTTGGCCACATGTTCTGCAAGTCGGAGAAAACCACGTACACAGTGAGTACTCGGAGATTATGGGCACAAAAGTAAGACGGAAATGCGCAAAAAGAAAACAGACTCTTGTTTTTGATGATCTGTTCCTTCAATATGGCAGTTTTACCCTTTTTGGCTTCAAGATCTGCGCGCATCTTCTGATACTTGTCGTTGGCCATGCCCCTCCGAGCATTCTCGTTCTATGGAAACAAATATAAAGTTAAGTTGTTGTTTGGTCTGCTTGGAGCCTCTAGTCAGAGATTTTCCACCTAGATGCTCGGGGGCTACAGCGAGAGTTTTAACTTATCAATATGCTTATCTTTTCTTTAAGCATCTAGTCGGAACTAATTCAGTTACAACTAGAAGCTTGGGGGCTACAACATTGAAAATTATGAACACTGTGTATGCTACTCTTAAAGCATCTAGTCGGAGTAATTCATTCCATCTAAATGATTGGTGGCTACAGTGAGAGTTTTTTCTAACTTAGTCACTCTTAGAGAATATAGATGCAAAACCTATGGTTTTCCGTCTACATCCTCGGGGCGTACAGTGGAATACTCATATGAAATGCAAAAGGCAAAGTAAAACTTACAAGTGCAATAATCTTGAGGTTTGTAGCACTCTCGGCCAGTAGCTTGCCAAAGGAAATGCTATTTCCCCGCAAGATATCTGCTTGTCGGAGCAGTTCCTCAATACCGCACGTCGGAGATGACGGCACTCCTCAAGGAACCATAGTTGTGTTACTCGGCAGGAGCGTCGGGTAAACTATCTTCGGGAACTCGAAGGGTTTCTGGGGAGTAGGGGCGCCGCCTTCGGCAGAGGTACCAACTCCCACCACCGCCTTGCCGCTACCGATGGCATCCTTAGCCGGAGCTTCAGCCATTTGAAGAGCAGCACTCTCCTGCGTCGCCTTCTCGCCGACAACGGCGAGTTCGATAGAGGCGCCAGAATCCACTTCCATGGCGGAAGGGCCTGGTGCCTCCTGGACTTGAGAGCATGTCGGAGCAGAGGAGGGCTTGATGGCAGGAGTAGCAGGGGCGATGGCGGGGGAGGAGTCACGATGCAGCATATCTTTGATATTTCTAGAAGCCCCAAGAGTCTTGGAGGACTTCTTGAGGCTGGTTGTGGCTTTCTTCCTGAAACGTGCAAAATGCATAAATACAGGAATAAGACAGATAAATAAGACAATGTCGGAGAATGAGAGGCTTACACTAGGGGGGGCGCTTTGGCAAAAATCCTGGTGGCTTTTCTCTTTTCCGCCTCCAGGGCGGCAGCACTCTTTTTGGAGGCTCCACCCTCTGTCTTCTTCTTCTTGCCTCCGTCGGCAGCGTCAGAGGTGGAGCTCTTCCGCTTTCGCGCCAACGGGACATCGTCGTCGGACACGACCGTGACTTCCTTCATCTTTGGATCGTAGATTTGGGCAGCCAGGTTGTCCTCATCTAGATCGCTAAGCTATTAAGTGAGAAATCACCATGTTAGATAAGATGGGACTGGCAAGACGGAGAAACTGGAGCAATGTCATACACGAAAAATAAATAACTACGTTTGGGCACTTGCCGTCTACGTACATGTCGTAGGTGATGGTGAAGTCGCGCTTCTTATCCTTCACCTTGACGATGCCCTTCAGACGGAGCTTGACGGAGTCACTCGAGAAGTTATCCACGGAGATCCAGAGGGTATCCTTTCAATCACTGGTGTACTCGTGCATGAACTTCACGCGGTGCTGAAGAGGTTGGATTCGCCTGATGAACCAACACATGGCTAGGTCCAAGCCGGTCAAACCCGTCTCTACAAACCACTCGATCCGCCTTATTGCGCGTGAAGCGTCGAGGTCGGAGGGAAGAGAGGCATGGGATCTCCATGTGGAAACTTCAGTGGCGGCTCCATCCACGAAGTCCGGGAACGTCACTTCTCGGCCCGCCAAAGGAATGTCGGGGCCGTAGAAGTACATCTGCTGCTAGTTTTTGCACGACTCGTGGCCGACGATGTCGGGGAACCGCCGGCCAGGTCGGATCTTGAAGCTTATGGTGCCACAGTTCCTAAGCTCCTCCCTACTATGTCCGGCTTCACGTTTGACGGTGAAGAAATACACGAACAAGTCTAACCTAGGCCTAATACCTAGGTAACCCTCACAAAGTGCCGCGAAGTTGCTAAGCACTAAGATACTATTGGGGGAGAGGTTATGGGGTTGGACCTTGAAGTGGTTCAAGACGGACAGAAAGAAGTGAGAGATGGGCAGAGAAACGTAGCGTACCAGCTGAGCCTTGAGGTACACCTTTTCTCCGGCTTGGGAAGAAGGTGTCACCTCACCTGCTGGCGCCGCCCGCCAGGCGAGCCCCTCCGTCGCGGGAAGGTAGCCTTCGGCGACCATATCTTGGATGTCGCGGCTGGTGATGTCCGAGCCGCGCCAATCGCCCTTGTGCGAGTCTGGCTCTTCTTCCAGAGGCTCTAGCGCCGCCAGATTGTGGTCACCGCCGGTGGTTTCAATCACCGCCGATGCGGGGATGACCAGTCCCTCTGGGGCACGATGACGGAGCTCGCCGGCTTCGCCGTGGCTTCGCCGTGGCTTCGCTCGACGCCGCCATCGACGGGGAGGAGCTGCTGCTGGCCATGGAGGACTGGAAGGATGCGACTGACGCAAAGAGAGGCTAGGGTTTCTTCGAGGTTTTCCGCGGAGAGATCGAGGAGGCGTGTGGCTAGAGGAAGAAGATGATGACGCGAGAGAATAGGGTAAAAAAGTGGCAAGTGTCCCACGATTACTATTTATCTTACTCTGTGTCAAGATTCGTGCATCTAATCAGACGGTTGCCGCGTAGACAACGTGTTCGTGGACGTGCGCGGTAATTTCGCCACGTCTCCAACCACCGCCGCCAACGGTTCGTATAGCTCGCGCGGGAAAATCAGATATGATTGCGTTCTCTGCATGTGTGAGTTACGAGGCGTCGCTGACCTAAATCCTACGTCGTCATAACTGACACGGTAGATGAGCCGTCGCATCGAAGATTCCGGCATGGACGGATTTAATCCGACTACGGAAGAGTACGATGGAAGATTCAGCATTCCTCCGACTTACTAATAGAAGACGGAGAAAACCTTGCAGGGTTCTTTGGGAGGACTACAAGATATTTCTTGATGATTTGCCGACATCCATCTAGACGGAGCATTCCACGTGAAGAGGCAAGACGGCACAAGATCTCGGAGTTCTCTGGGGGCTACTGTTGGGGATATGTTATATGGGTATCCTCATAGCATGTATCTTATCCGACTAACCCGGGTGGCCCACAGTCGGTAGCATGGCCTATGGCCTGCTGGGCGACCCAGTTAGGTGGATCCAGAAGGGAGGCCCATGCCGGATAAAGGAAGGCTACGGTGGAGTCACCAGCATACCCAGAGCCTTGGAGTGCAAGATACACAAGACTAGTGATAGACAGTGTAGGACTCTGCAACCTGTCCGGCTAGGACTTTTCCCTGTAACCCTAGGATCTGGCGACTATATAAGTGGGGCCTATGGGAGCCTTTAGGACACAACACAAGCACAATTTAGTACAGATTCATACAACCTCGCACAGCGAACCTATCTCTGTAACTCGGCGTATTGCCCTTATAGTGATTTATAGCAGGAGTAGGATTCTTCCACCGTCGTGGGATCTGAACCTGGGTAAGCTGTGTTACCTCGTACTCGTCAACCGTCCGCCTTACCCCACGTCTCTAAACACGCACTGTGAGGACCCCTCCATGGCGTACTCGTCGGCAATACCACGACAGTGGTAGGATGGCTCTAGGAGAGGTTCTTTTCTAAAATATTTTATCTTGTAGATATATCATCTACAAGGTTTTATTGAAATCCTTTGTAAAAACATTTGTGGAAACCTTTTGGAAGAGTTTTGTAAAACAATTGGACTAGGTCACCCTATTTCATCTCCATAGTCCTCAACTGACCGGGTTATCCTCCTCCATCTCTAGTGTCTCTCGGACCACCAGGTTTTAGAAAACACTTGCTTTTATGAAGTCCTTTTTGAAAACAAAAGCAGCACCGCTCTACAGTACTTTGTCCAACCCGTCCGTAATCGCGGACACGGCTATTTGAATAGATTTACACTCTGAACAGGTTGTACACTTTACCCACAAGATTTTATACACCCACTGGGATCACCCTCGGGTCGTCATACTAAAGTATCCGGGTCTCGGATAATCAAACAAAACCTTTGGAAAGTCCACTCCAACACAGGCCTGCCCTATGAGTTGTTCCCCTCAACACCGGGACGTCTAGATCCACGGACCAACCGGAGTGCAACCCAGCTCCTTCAGAGCTGGCACTTTCAATGAGGGACTCATAGTATCGTCTGGCTGCTCCCGAGGGTAGTTCGCGATTCCTCCAGGTGACTGTCTAACAGTTGACCCTTTTCATAAAGGAACCCCGACATTTGGGAGATATCATCCCCTATAAGTAGTCATGCTGGGTCCCATATTGGAGACAACTATCCTCGAGTTAAGCCCCGTCCCACTCCAGGGTAATGTGGTTGCACGGGTTAAGTTGTTATAGCTAAAGCTGCAAAGAATAGGATGCATTTTCGTAAACATTTTTCCTCCTCTTTCTTTCAGCACTTTGTAAAACCAAAACCTATCTAATTTTTCAAAACTCTCTTGGTGGGTCAATCCTCACCCAGGTTTTCTCATAAAACATTTCATAATCAATTTCCCGGGGTCTTCCCATCCTATACTTCCGCTTAGGATAAAACGGGGTCTCCAAGGGATTATGTTGTTAGAACACCATCTACTATACTAGGGGAAAATAGGTTTCAAAAAAAGGGTTATACTTAGTAGTAAAAATGAGTAATAGTTTGGAGGAGCCAAACATTCCCCATATAAAATATAACATAATAAAACCATGTAGTTTTTATAAACAGTAGATAAGTCAGACATATGTATAAAAGTAGGTCAAGGGATTATGAGCAAGAAGGTGGCTTTCCCGATGATTATCAATGTGACAATAATGTCATTGGACTTCCTCAATAGAATACCAATATACCCAATAAAGATAATATCCCCTCTTCTTGTTGTCAGACAATCACAACTATCGTCGCCGCGGATTACACATGCAAGTAAACAAGGGAACAATCAACACCAAGCATACAACATCATATCATACAGCAAACAAACAAGGTTTACATTTATACATCAGTATGGTTTAGGAATAAGGGATTTAGAAAGATGGGGATTGACTTGGATAATGGAAGTTAATCGAATAAGAGTCATAGTTTAGAAACTACATAAAAGGTGTTTTTATATCCAAGTTACATTCAGTATTATATTATTTG
This sequence comes from Avena sativa, assembly GCA_916181665.1. NCBI lineage: Eukaryota > Viridiplantae > Streptophyta > Magnoliopsida > Poales > Poaceae > Avena > Avena sativa. The sequence continues at coordinate 84,971,912 of OV702296.1, forward strand.
GTAAAAATGATATCATCATATTGGTATTGATAAAATGAAACCAACAAAAATGATTTCACTTTATCAATTACCATTGATTTATAGTGATTTTTATAATGAATAAAACTCTAGTTTTGGGAAATAATTCACCAGAATTGTTTTGGAGTTTTAAAAATTATTTGCTTGGGTGGTTAAATAGTATTTGGTGGACTGAATCAGGGGATTTGCAATCACCCCAAAATATTTACCAGATTGCCCTCAGGAAATTCCCAAAGGCAGTACTGGCTGATATTTGTCCTTTTCACCATGTTATATCTATAAGATATTTTGATGTGATTTAAAATACAATGTTAGGTATTTAGAATACCCTTCTGTAGAAATTGGAATCATCCTTTTTGGATTTATATAACTACTGGTATGAATTTATTTATGAATAAACAATACACATAAATGTTTAATTCACTAAAATTCAATAAAGGCTAAATAAATTATAATCTTCCGGTATTTGATTTATATAGTTATGCATGTACACTTGGAGTTGGAATTAGGTTAGAACTCAAATTTGTTTGACCTAGAGGATTTTCTAAATTCAGATCTGGTTGTAATTTGGCATTTTTACTTCATGCAATATAGGAAACAAATATAGTGAGGCCAAGGTCAAAAGATAGGTACAAGGGATATATATCATAGGAATTTGGTTTTACTCCATTTGGACTTAGGGAAAACACTGAAATAATTATTTTCTTAAAATAACACATGTTGGTATTTTATTTACTAGGAAATACCTATAACTTGTTATGCTATAAAACTAGCTCTGCATGTTTTGGAAAACATATGAGAGCAATTAGAAAATTAGACCTAGGCAGAAAGATTTGTTTTCCGTTTTTATTCAGATTTAAAACTAGAATGCAAATCTAGAAAAATAAGCTTAAAATGGAAAAGGGCAGGGGTGGTCAGCGGGCTGGATTGGCAACCATAGTGGGCCTTGTCCAGCGGACGGCGGGCAGGGAGCACTGGGACGCCCTGTTTTAGTCAGCGGGGGAGTGAAGGGGTAAGTGCCACCGTAGGCAGTTCGATCAAGTCGTGATCGATGGCCGCGGCGCGTCTTCCTCATCCCGCCTCTGCGCATAGGGGGAGAAACCCTAGCAGGGAAGGAAGGGCGTGGGGAGGCTCACAGGGGCCCTCGAAGGCGGCAATGACACGACGGGAGGATGCAGTCGATAGTTGCAAGCCAGGAGAGGGGCGACTTTGGGGATTTTGGCAATAGACGAGGACCCGCGTGACTGAGCCCGAGTAGAGGCCATCGAAGGTCGCTCTATGTGTGGTGTTCAATCGTGCCCACAGAGAAAAAGAAACATGGGGGAGATATCTTAGGTAGAGGAGAGTAGACCTGAGAAAAAAGAGGGATCTAGGGAGGTCGAGAGTTCCTGCAAAACTGCTCACAAGTTCGAACCCGAGAGGGTTTTCTCCTTCCCTACCGAGCATCAGAGGGGAGGGAGCTGCTGGGGCTTTAGGGTAGGGGAGTACAGAGGTGGTGGAGTGCTTTCGTAGCAGGAGAGGGATTCTGCGAGATTGGAGACAAGCATGATATTGGGGGCTCAAAAAATGGCCAAGAAGGCTTGCTCTCTTTCTCTGGCCAGAACAGGGTAGAGGAGCTCGGGACGAGTTAGGTGGGGGTGAGGGATGGAAATGAGAGGGAAGGGGAGGTATGCACTGGCCCTTTGGCTTATAAACAAAAGTACAATGGTCCATGGTGGATCATGTCCATGCTTGGACCTAGGCAAGGTGCTAGGCTGGGATAGGGCAAGAGGGGCGATGGAGAGAGGGGTGTGGGGCATGTGGCTCGACCAGGGACATGGAGGAGTGAAAGGGTAGTGATGCTATGACATTATTAAGAGGGAACAAGACAAGGAGGCTTTGTTTCCCTCTCAACAAATGCAAAAGGACAAGCACTAGGGTTTGGTCACTGTAGATCTACAGTGCCACGACCGGGGAGGGTGTAATATGTGGTGTGCAAGTTTGGTGACTCAAGTTGATGGTGTTTTGGTTGATTTTGGGTCATGTGTTGCTTAATGTGTCAAAGTTGATCTTAGAGATTATTAGGAAGAAAGTTTATGAATTTGCATTGTCCAAGATGGGGAAAAGGTGTTGGTAGATAGAGGAGGGCAAGATACCTCTATAGGAATTGTTTGGGATTTTTAAGATGATTTTTAGTTCACTAAAAATCATTTATTCAAAAAGTGCAGAAGTGGTTTATTGAAGCTAAAGTGACTTTTTTACATTGGATAAGGTGAGTTTCTGATGTGATATGGTTCTAAATGCCATATCACATGTTGGAAAATATTATTGGAGTTTATTGAGAAACGGAAACATTTTTAAGGTATTATTTCATGTTTCCGCCATTTAGGAAAAAGGGCAAAAACAAATAATATAACATCTCAAAAATATTTATTTTTGATATGAGAAGATAGGGTTTGATATATAGGCATCAAATGTGCCTTGAGTTGACAAAGTGGTTTGGAGAAAAACAAATTTGTCTTTATATAGAAGGTTTTGAGGTTTTGGCAATTAAAGGAATTTAAATAGCTTAAAAATCCAAATAATTATGGGAATTTTTTGGGGATGATTATATCCAAGGTAGATGATGTAAACTTGGTTTATACATCATTTACATCTTGGTGTTTGATGAATTATGGTGAGAATAGAGCAAAACTAGATTTGGGGAATCTAGGGTTTTGATAGTTTTATATCACCTAGACAAGGTTGGATTAGGGAGCTCAGAGTTGTCCTTGGTAGAAGGAATGGATGGATGGATAGACCAAGTTGTATAGATCATCATGATGCCAAGATTTGGGCTTAGTTGTATTTGGGGTGATCTACAAGTGATGGCAAACTTTGTTGAAAACAAGGCTACCATAGCAGGGTTGTCATGATGCTTTATAAACCATGTGGGTTTAAGAAGCACAATGCTCTAATGGAAACAAGTGAAGGATGGATTGAAATACCATGGTTTGTAGATCATAACCATGCAAGGAGTTGGTCAAGGATAGATGGCATAAGGATGTGAGCTTATGTCAAAGTAGGCATGTTGACTATATTTGCAGAAAAATATTATCAACTTGACTACAAAACCATCATGGATGACTGGGAACCAAAATGGCTTAGACAAGGGCAATAGTGGGATTTGGTAGTAATATTGATGTACTACAAGATGGTTCAAGTAAATTTTCACAAATGCACCTAGGTTGTAAAAGGTAGAGCCCCAAAGATTGAATCTAGATAGGAATTCCAGTCTTAGCCGTTTTGGAAGATTTAGGGTTTTAGACTAGAATACAAGTGTAGATGATTTTGAGAGAAGTCTAGGTTGCAAACTCATGATCAATTAGATGATGTTGAAGTGCCAACTAAGTAGATATGATCCATTCTTAGATTTGGTCTTTGATGAGTTGGTTGCTAATACAAAGGATTAGCTTAGAGGTGCACCGGAATTTTTTGAGACATCCAAAAGGAAGAATAGATGTGTTAGCGAGGATTTGGAAGACAATAAATGGGTCGCTAACATCAACACAAGCAACTTCATGGTTTATCACGTCGCCCAATTCATAAACCTCTGGGCCCTCCTACAGGACGTCACCATCACTCCTGGAACTGAAGACTCCATCTCTTGGACAATGACTCCCAATGGCCAATATACTGCTGCTTCGGCATACAATGCCCAGTTCATTGGCTCAATTCCCTGTGATTTCATGAGAATTGACTGGAGGACTTGGGCCCCTCCGAAGTGCCGCTTCTTTGCCTGGATGGCTGTACAGAATAGACAGTGGACCTTAGTCCGCCTTGAAAAGCGTGGTAGGTCCCATCAGCCGACGTGCCCCCTTTGCAAATGCTAGGCAGAAACAACAAGACACATCCTTCTCGAGTGTTGGTACTCTAATAGAATTTGGCGGCTATCAATTTCTTGGCTTTCATGACAAAACCTCGTATAATATTTGGGATCGAATCGACAAACGGTGTTGCAATATTGGCATGCAATCACTAGATCGCCAACAACACATCCGCATGGCCTAAAATCTGCAGTTTCAACACCCGTATTTTCAATCCCAGATGCCTGTTATGCCATACATCGTAATCCCAGGATTACCATTTTTGCGAGACACAACATATTGGATATCACAGTACATCATCCATTACAAACCATACATAAGGTCTTACAAAAAATAAAGGATCTCATGATCCAGTCTTAATACAATTCAAGTAGCGGAATAACGTAATAGTAACGATAGCGTAGGTGAGACTCCATCTTCATGGTCACAAGCAATGCTGACGATGGGAGATGATCCTAGTTGTCTTAACCTTCCTGCGGTCCGTCCTCCTAATACTCCTCTTCATAGTCTGGCCACGGGAATAGCCAGGGACAAAGCCATGAGTCTTTAAGTACTCGCAAACTAATACTAACAAGTGAAGTGGTTTTTGAGTAGGATATACTAAGCTCTAGGGTTGTTTTGCAAAAAGCCAGATTTATCTCTACTGAGTTCAGAAACAAAGAAAGCTAGTTGAAAGTTTTAGAACACCTAAGTGGGAACTTGAATTTCATATCATAACCCTGTCATGGTCAAGTCAATGTCATGAATCATTTCATAAGTAATTTTGAAAACATCTGACGACGGACCAGTATGGCCACTCCAACTGTCCATAACAGCGGACGCGGCTATTCGAATAGTTTGACACTCTGTAGAGGTGGTACAATTTAACCACAATATTCGATACATCCGTTAGGAACAATCCTGAATTCACCATACTCAATATGCGGATAATCAATCCTAACCTTTCAATTACACGCCCTAGTATAGGCACCTCTCCTGTGAGTTTGGTCTCCCAACCATGACCAACTGTCATCGTGGGAACTAAACAGGTGGACAATCTTCACAAGGTAGCCTCAGCTCAAACCTTGGACGCAAGGGAACCCATACTAAGGTATATAAATTTCCAGTCAAGCCCTACCCAAATTTTGGGTTTTGTGGTTGTACCGTAAAATTGGAATGGTATCACGTCCAGATAACCATTAGTTTTATGAAGGGCTAAGGTCATGCCTTAACATTTTCATCATCAAAATAATCTGGTGTTCAAGAACACATGTCAAAACATTTCAGTAGAATGACTCATCATTGTAAGGTTTTCATAACCATTTTCACCAAGTATTCCCATCTAAAGTGGATCAAGTTTTATGCTTAGCACTAGCAACTACAGGTGGGGGTAAACACTAAAGAGGGGTGATAAACAAGTGTATCTTATCTAAGTTCAATATCATGCCTCAGGATGACATCAAGATTATCTAACTTAGGCCAAGTTTTATCCTCTTTATGCTACCTTCATATATCTTTCTAATATCTACAAGTCACTAAGTAAACTCAAATAAAAGCTTTGATAAAGAAATAAAATACTAAGCTTGCAAGTAAAACTAGGATTGGGTATCAAGTAGTGTAAGATTGCAAGGATTAGCTTGCTAATTCAACTTGTATAGTGAGGCTTGCAAAGTTGCAAGTATAGGCTTGCCTTGTGCAGTGCAGTGGTTGAAGTTCTCCTCGGCTTCTTCCTCGTAGTATCCTCCTTCCTCCTCGTATCCTTGGTCGGTACTCGCGTCTATAAATACGAGGTACACAATCACCAAACAACTCTTAACTACTCTATTTATCACACCAAGGTTTTCACTAGATGATCTAGGATCATCACACACATTACAATCAGTAAGGCAATTAGTTTTACTCAAGGTCGTATTGGGTAACATGGGCAAGAACCCATTTCATGATATCTTCCATTCCAAATATCTTTAGAACTTTTCCAAATATGTACTCTGTGAAAGTGCTATTAGGCGTCTTGATCTATCTCTATAAATCTATATGCCTAATATGTAAGCAGCTTCGCCAAGATCCTTCATTGAAAAACTATTATTCAAAAAATCTGACACTTTTAAGAAGGTCTATATCATTCCCAATCAACAATATGTCATCCACAAATAGTACTAGGAATGCTATAGAGCTCCCACTCACTTTCTTGTAAATACAAGCTTCTCCATAAGTTTGTATAAAACCAAAACTTTTGATCACCTTATCAAAATGTTGATTCCAACTTCGGGATGCTTGCTTCAATCCATAAATGGACCGTTGAAGTTTGCATACCTTGTTAGCATCTTTAGAATCGACAAAACTTTGGGTTATACCATATACAACTCTTCATCAATGTCTCCATTGAGGAACGCCGTTTTGACATCCATCTGCCATATCTCATAATCATAATATGCAGCGATTGCTAAAAAAATTCCTCATAGACTTTACCTTTGCTACCAGTGAGAAAGTCTCATCGTAGTAAAATCCTTGAATTTGTCGAAACCCTTTTGTGACAAGTCAAGCTTTATAGACGGTTACATTACCATCATCATCTGTTTTATTTTTGAAGATCCGTTTGTTCTCGACAGCCTTCCGACCATCCGGTAAGTCCACCAAAGTCCATACATGGTTTTCGTACATGGATCCAATCTCATATTTCATGGCTTCATTTATTGGAATCTGGTCTTATCATCGCTTCCTCATATGTCGCAGGGTCGTTGGTGTTGTCCACCAACATGACACTCATAACAGGATCATACCAATCAAGAGTGGTATGAGTCCTTGTCGACCTGCGAGGTTCCGTAGTAACTTCGATCGAAGTTTCATGATCACCATCATTAGATTCCTCTCTTATTGGTGTAGGAGACATAGGAACTTCTTCCGGTGGTGCGCTAATCTCAAATCCGAGAGAAGTTTCGACAACCTCGTCAAGTTCTACTTTCCTTCCAGTCACTTCTTTCGAGAGAAACTCCTTCTCTATAAAGGATCCATTCTTGGCAATGAAGATTTAGCCTTCAGATCTATGATAGAAGGTATACCTAATAGTTTCCTTTGTTTATCCTATGAAGACACATTTTTCTGCTTTGGGTTCAAGCTTGTCGGGCTGTAACTTGTTTACATAAGCTTTGCAACCCCAAACTTTAAGGAACACCAATTCAGGTTTTTTCCCAAACCATAATTCATACGGTGTCGTTTCAACGGATTTATATGGTTCCCTATTTAAAGTGAATGTGGCCATTTCTAATTGTAAAGGTCCCAACCTTTAATAAGGTAGATATCCCTGTGTTTACAATGCTAGTCCCTGGATCAATAGCTAGCATCCACAATTAAGATGTAATATCAAGAAACAAAGGTCATAATACAACTTTATAACCAGGAATAAAATAATTCATTACATCTTACATAGCTCATTTGGCTATCTCATTACAATGCAGCAGAAATAACTATATAGCATGGAGTCCTTCATCTTCAAAGTACCACCGGCAATCATGTTAGTTGCAGACTTGTAATCCTAATCAACACACTTCACTAACATCAAACAAACCTGCAACATAATAAGTTATAGCCACAAGGGTCAATACATTTGAATTGTATTGGCAATTGATACTATGGTAGAATAGTGGTATCTATCATCTATATGCATTTGGCTAAGTGGATCTTAGGCTTGCTTTGCTCAAAATAGATTTTCCTTAACATTTGAAAACACTATGTTTTTTTGGTCAAAATCACCCAAGGCATCTACCAATCATTAATTGAAGATCCTTTAACCCTTGTTCAACCACAAGATTTTAACTTAGAAATTGGTATGAGGAGATCCTTTATATCTTCCATGTCTTGGTGCTCAAATTGTCCATTGACGGGGACACGGCTAAGTACTTAGATTTTACTCTCTCGGGAGGTGGTGCAATTTCCCCACAAGACTCGACATGCATCGAGACAATATATTTCAGAAGCCTTCCCTTAGACCAAAATGGACGTGCTCCAAACCTATCATCCCCTACCACCAACTGTCCATTTGGCTAAGTTATTGCAACCTATATGATCCAGGCAGATCCCACAATGCCATGTGGATGCACTTGAAGCTTCTCAACATTTGACATCCCAAATCTCTTTGTTCCTGGGTGGCATTCCACAAGTGAGATACACTAGGGTAAGCCATAAATATGGGCCCTGTGTAACCACTCAACACAAACCATTCTTCCCATTCCACCCAGGTGATTCATTCACATAGTTGTTTTATTAAACAAAACACAAGTCATAGACTTAGATATATCTCATAGCATGAATATAATCCACCCTTGTTTTCTACTAGCTAAGCTAAGCATGATAGTCGTAGGGATCTTAAATTAGGAAATTATACTAAGGCATCATCTACTAGGATTTCCCATGGCATAACATACTTAGTAAAATTCTATGCAAGTCCTACTTAGAAATATCACTAATGCATAGTGAAAATAATGGGACAAAAGTATGAAGCACCACTTGCCTTTTTAGTAGATAATATACATTCACTCCTTGATCTTGCAAATGTCACACTCTTCAAAGATCACTACAATTCAATCAAGCAAGCAAATATTCAAACTAGCATTCAAAGAATTCATCACATAAAATAATAAAAACAAAGCAATGCATGCAAGCATGCAAAATATTGTTCTATTTGGAAAAGTGGTTTCTAATAGGTTATAAACATTTTAAAACATTCATTGGTCATTCATAAAAGTGGCAAAAACATTTGATATTAAGTTAGTGAAAATGGCCACTTTAAATCCCTTTTGTTGTCCTAGAATTGATTTTATTCAAAGAATAATTTCTAGTGTTAGCCAAAATGTTTTTAAACACCAATATTAATGTTTATGGTCATAATGTTTTAAAACAATTCCATTTGCAAAGGGTTTCATCCAAAATCCATTTTTAAATCAACGCAACATTTTATTTTGTTGGAAATGCCTTTAAACAAAGTAATAATTTTCTAGGGTTCACCAAATATATTTTTAAATACTAAAACTTGGTGTTTAGGGTCAGAGAGTTTAATTCAAACCATTTTCAAAAGGTTTTACTCAAAAGAATTTTTAAAACATATTCAACATTTTTATTTCACTAGAAATGCTTTAATTCAAAGGATTAATTCCTAAGTGTCACAAAATATATTCTTAAATCTAAAAGTTGGTTTCAATGGAGTAGGTTCAAAACAATCCATTTACAAAAGATTTTATCCTAAAATCATTTTTAGAATAATTTTTATACTCAAATTATGCCTACACATGTTTCTGCAAAAACAACCAATTTTACAGAAGCAAATCACTAAACAAAGGGCATGGTTGTAAAGTACTATTTTTGCTGATTCCATTGATATAAAGTTTGTAAAATTTGGACGTGTAGATTTAAAGTTTTGAATTTTACAAAATCTAACATCTAATAGACATGATTCCGTTTTTAAATCAAAGCCTGAGCCACGTGGAGCAATCCTATAGGCTGGTACCGATTCGTGTGGATCGAGTAGTGTGGTGCGTTGGATTAAAATAGGATCGCGCGGCACAGATCAAAGCATACCCCTTCGGGTTAAGTTTCTAGGACAAACTGAAAGCGTCGTTAGGTGCGTGAGATTATGGCGAGTACGAGGGCATCAATGAGAAAGGGAGGGGCGGACGGAAACTACCTGGAGAGTTCGGCAAAGCGGATGCAGGCGACAGAGGAGCTCTATTCATAGAGGTAGACGACGCTAGGGGTCACACGCGGGCTAGTGGGTGGTACTGGAGTGTGCGCCTGGCGATGGGGAGAAAGCCAGTAGGTGTCAGGGAGCAAGGGGAGGTGGGGACTGGCCAGAATCGTCGCCGGAAGATCATCAAGGCAGTGGGGCTTGAGCGAGCAATTCGAGCAGCCCTGGGGCTCCGGTGGAATGAGGACTAAGGGGAAAGGGAGAGGGAAGCGAGGCGAGTTAACGAGCGTGATCACTGGGCAGGATTAGTGCGGCATTAACGCGAATTTACACCGTGAAATCAACGCAGAAAACGGCCGGGGAAAGGGGAAGAACGAGTCTAGCGGGTGAGGACGACGACTGACAGGTGGGGTTGCGTTGTCAGCGAGGGAGAGAGTTACACGGTGGGGTCCGGTGGTCAGTGAGTGTGCGGGTGAGAGTTCTGGTGTGAATCGTTTTCTGCAGGGAGAGAGATGGTCTAGCTAGGCTTAGTTGGGCCATGTTCTGGGCTGGGTTGTTTTCTTTATTTTTTCTTTCCTGTTTATTTTTATTTTTCTGTTTCTTTTATTCTGTTTTGAATTTATTCAAATGTTTCAAACACATATTTAATTCAAAACTTTTCCAAACTTTTAGTAAGTTTTGATGTTGTTTATCAATGCATTTTAAAGTCCATTTTAGAGTAATTCTTTTATTCTTTTATGGTTTATTATTTATTTAAAATAGGCACTTGTCTATTTGAATTCTGATTTTTAATAAGATTTAAATATATTTTCAAACTTCTATTTGAATTCTGATTTTTACCAAACCTTTTTCAGTAGGTTTTATTTATTCCATAGTGTGCTAAATAATTCATTTTGAATTAAAAATATGATTTATTAGTCATTTTAATTGGGCAATTGTCTTTATTCAAATAAAATCCAATATGGTTTTAAACCCATATATATTTTATTCAAACAATTGTTTTTAAGTTAATTAGATATCTTTTTAATCCATTTTGGAAAATTCCCATTTATTATTTTCTCATGATTTAATTAATCATTTCATTTGGAATTTTGTCCCATTTAAATATGGTTTAATCCCATATGTTTTTATTTGAATATTCCTTATACCTTATTTTATTTGGATTTGGATTATCTATATTAAATTTTCTTATGGATTTTAATTCAAGTTTAAATTTCCTCCTAAATAATTTTATTAGGATTTATTATGTAGTTTAGGCATATTATCTTTATTTAAATAAAATTGGATATTGTTTAATCCTTGTGATTTTATTTAAATAATCTTTTTCTTTTTATTATTCAATAATATTTCAATTCATTTGTTTAAGGATTTGGCCAAGATTTAATTTGGCTTTTAAATATTCCTTATTTAATTTCTTCCTTTATCTTATAAAATCCATATCTTTTTATTTATAGTTCCAAAATTGGTGATTCCAATTTGTATAATTTTATTTAATATTTGTTTATCTTTTTAAATCCTTTGAGGATTATTTTGCTCATAATTTGGTATGGACTTTAGATAGGAATTTTATTAGCTTTGATATTTATTTTCTTTACCTTATTAAATTCATAAGTTCTTATCAATGGCTCCAAATTAAATGAAACCACTTTCTATGGGTTTATAATATTTTTGTTTATCATTTTGATAACTTATAAATGTTTGTTGACAAATTTTTATATGTAACAAACCCATAGTCTTAGAGAGATCTTGGAAATGATTTTCTTCCATTAGGGTTTTGGTTTATTTTCCCAAGTGTTTGAATTTCAGGATACATTCATTGATGAATGCATTTCACTGGATTGAAATTTGTTGGATTCCATTTTATTCAATGTTTGTTCAAGATGGGTTTTGATGTTTCCATTTTGAAATAAAAAGTTTCTTTTCACCCTAAATTTCAACAATTATTTATTTTGTTTATTTATTTTTCACATTTCAAAATTTGGAAAATTTTGGGATGTGACACTAGTGCATAACCCCAAAACAATAACGGTAAATCTATAAGTGACATCATAGAACGAACCATATCTAAGAGAGTTCGATTACGACATTCAGACACACAATTACGCTGTGGTGTTCCTGGCGGTGTTAATTGTGAAAGTATTCCGGATTTCTTCAAATGCTCGCCAAACTTGTAACTTAGATATTCACCTCCACGATCAGATCATAGAAATTTAATCTTCTTGTTACGTTGATTCTCTACTTCACTTTGAAATTCCTTAAACTTCTTGAAAGTTTTGGACTTATGTTTCATGACATAGATATACCCATATCTACTCAAGTCATTCGTGAAAGTAAGAACATAATGATAACCACCACGCGACGCCACGCTCATTTTGCCACACACATCGGTATGTATGATTTCCAATAAGTCCATAGCTCGCTCCATCGTACTAGAAAATGAAGTCTTAGTCATTTTTCCCATCAGACATGCTTCGCATCTTTTAAGTGATTCAAGAAGTCCATCGGAATGGAGTTTCTTCATACGCTTCACTCCAATGTGACTAAGACGACAGTGCCACATGTATGTAGAATTATCATTTAATTTCAAACATTGAGCATCTATATTATGAACATGTGTATCACTACTATCGAGATTCAACAAGAATAGACCATTTATCAATGGTGCATGACCATAAAAGATATTACTCATATAAATCGAACAACCATTATTCTTGGACTTAAACAATTAACCATCTCGGAATAAACAAGATCCTGATATAATGTTCATGCTCAACGCAGACACCAAATAACAATTATTTAAGTATATAACTAATCCCGATGGTAGATGAAGAGGGAGCATGATGACCGCGACCACATCAACCTTTTATCCGTTTCCAACACGCATCGTCACCTCGTCTTTCGCTAGTCTCCGTTTAATCTGTAACACCTATTTCGAGTTACAAATATGAGCAACCGATCAAATACCCAGACACTACTATGATTACTAGTAAGTTACACGTCAATAACATGTATATCGAATATACCTTTCTTCTTGATGTTGCCTTTCTTCAGATCTGCCAAGTACTTGGGGAAATTCCGCTTCCAGTGACCCTCTCCCTTGTAGTAAAAGCACTCAGTATCAGGCTTAGGCCCATTCTTGGTCTTCTTTGCAGGCGCAGTAGCTTTCTTACCGCCCTTCTTGAAGTTACCCTTTTTCTTAGGGTTCCCTTCCTTCTTGAAATTGGTGGTATTATTAACCATCAACACTTGTTGATCTTTCTTGATCTCCACTTCCGTAGACTTCAACATAGAGAAGAGTTCTGGTAACGACTTATCCACGCACTGCATGTTGTAACTTGGTGGTAGTGATTGGAGGACACGGTGAATCCTCAATGCATTAGGAATCACTATACCCATGATTTGGAGCTTATTTGCGTGCCTAGACATCTTCAGCACATGCTCACTGACGAAGCTTCCCTCTTCCATCTTGTAGTTAAAGAACTTTTCAGAAGCCTCATAACTCTCAACTGTCGCATGAGCCTCAAATATCATTTTGAGTTCACGGACAATATCATGTGGGTCAAAGTTCTCAAACCTTTTCTGAAGCTCCGATTCCAAACCATACAAGATAGCACACTTAACTATGGAGTACTGATTCTTCTGAGTAAGGTAAGCATTTTTCACCTCATCGGTAGCATCAGCTGCAGGTGGGTTACCCAGCGGTGCATCCAGCACATAGGTCAACCGACCAGCATTAAGTACAATCCTCAAATTGCGGAACCAATCCGCGAAGTTGCTTCCATTGTTTTTCAACTTTTCTTTCTCTAGGAATGCATTAAAATTGATGGTAGGGGCCGCCATGATCTACAACATATTTGCAATAGTTTAGACTAAGTTTATGAAAAATTGAGTTCTAATTAATACTTAAATTAATCTAGGTGAACTCCCACTCAAAACAAAATCCCTCACATTGTTTTACTGATCACACAAACCAAATCCACTACATCAAGTCCGATCATGACGAGCGATGATGTAGTTTCAAAGGCGAACAATCAACATGTTCATCATATCTACTATATGGCTCATGCTTTACCTTTCGATATTCCGTGTTTCGAGACCATGTCTGTACATGCTAGGCTCGACAACGTTAACCTTAATTTCTGCATGAGAAAATCTGGCTTGCTCCGTTGTAAGCGCACGTAGAATCTATCACACCCGATCATCACGTGGTGCTTCGAAACAACGAGTCTTAGAAATGGTGCTTACTAAGGACGAACACTTTATTACTTGATATTTTGTGAAAAGGATCATCTTATAATGCTACCTTCACAATCTAAGAAATACAAGATGCATAAAATGATTAACATCACATGCAATTCATATTATGTGATATGATATGGCCTTTCTTCTTGTTCTTCCGATATCCATCTTCAAGCACGAACATGATCTCCATCATCACCAGCATGGCGTCAAGGTCAATGGCACCGCTCCATGGTTGTCGTCCACCAACATCAACTATTACAACTACTTTGAATAATAGACACGCAGGTATTAACGAAATTAAAAGACAACAATAAGGCTCCTGCAGGTTGCCAACTTACAATAAGGATCATTGCATACATCATATATAATCACAATCGTGGCCATATGACATCACAACACACCCCTGCAAAACAAAGTTAAACGCCTCTAATTTTATTTGCATGTTTTACGTGGTTTGGGGCTTTCGAACAAGAATAGTTCTAACTTACGAACAAGAACCACAACGTTGATGCAAGTACTATCAAGTGCCAATTGTAAATTTAATCTCCACTATGATGGGAGAGATAGACACCCGCAAAGCCACTTATGCAATACAAGTTGCATGTCGAGCGTGGAGCAAGTCTCATGAACGATGTCATGTAAGGTTGGCCCGGGAAGCTTCATCCCACCATCCCGCAAGATGCAAAGTACACAAGAAGCAATTGTTAATAAAAGTACCAACTCCCACAATGACCATTGTGTTCTACTCGTGCAACAGATCTACTTATAGACACAGTTCTAATACCACTATAGGGGTTCGTAGCATGGAAGACAAAAAAATTCTACTGCATGGACACACACGATCCAAGATCTATCTACTAGATTGTACCAACGAGTCGATAGAGTACTAACACTTGAAGATTCCATAGCGGTTAACAAGATTAGATTCTCGTGGGTGATGTAGTCGTTCACTTACCGATCTCAAGATCGCGTAGACGATCCTTCCGACGCCGTGTTCCGACTGTGCTCCCGCAGTCGGTCACACATTCGGTACTCGATGAAGACCTTCCTCTCCCTTGTTCTAGCAGTCAGCGGAGGTTGTAGATCTCTCCTCGCAATTCCGGCAGCACGACGGCGTGGTGTCGGAAGTAGAGGGGAATTCTGCAGGGCTTCGCCTAAGCCGGAGCGGGTATGGTGGAGTAGAAGAGGGCCATGAAAATCTAGGGTTTAGAGGGACAAGGTGGGGTGGTGGCCAGAGGCTAGTAGAGGGGCTAGGCGCGACTACTTTTAGAGGGCTCTAAATCGGCTGCAACTTTTAGAGGCTACAAGCAATCTAGGGTTTCTAGTGGGAGGGCAAGGGGGCGCCCCTCCCCTCTATTTATGAGAGGGAGAGGCGGAAAGGGGAGGGGAGTCCTACCCCTACTCCCGTTGCTTGGCTGACAGCAAGGAGAGGGAGGAATCCTCCCTTAGGTAGGATTCCTTCCCTCCCTCCACTAGGCAACCAATGTTGGGATTTGACTTTTCAAATTGGCCTTTGACTTTTTAAACTAGAGTTTGATTTTTCTCTTTCCATTGCCCGGACAAGTAACCTAGGACATGATGCAACCATTCCAATTTGTCATGACACATCCATGTACTCTTCCCACTCCGGATTAGTGGACCTTCTAGAACCTTCTAGAACATTCCGGTGAAAACACCGAAACCATTCCCGAACTCCAGAATTGGACTTTCCTTATATGGATCTTATTCTCCGGACCATTCTGGAGCTCCTCGTGATATCTCAGATCCAATCCGAGACTCCAAACAACATTTGGTCTCTTTACTCACGTTCCATATCTACTAAACAACATCAAATCCTTAAGTGTGTCTCCCTACGGTTCGTGAATTATGCAGACATGATCTAGACTCTTCTCTGATCAATAACCAATAGAAGAATCTAGAAATTCATATGGATCCCACATATTTCTACGATTACTTCGTGATCGAATGGACCATTTACATACAATACCAATTTCCCTTTGTCTCGCGATACTTTACTTATCCGAGGTTTGATCGTCGGTATCTCTGCATACGTAGTTCAACTTTGTTACCCATAAGTACTCTTTACTCGTTCCTGTGATATGTGATCCCTTGTGAGAAAGTCATATGCTTAAAAGATAATTGGATGACATTCCACCGAGAGGGCCCAGAGTATATCTATCCGTCATATGGATGGACAAATCCCACTCTTTATCCATGTGCCCCAACACATACTTTCTGAATACTCAATGCCACCTTTATAACCACCTAGTTACGAAGTGGTGCTTGATGTCATCAAAGCATCCATCATTGGAAGTGAACTTCGGGATAAAATTCTTCATATCCACGTCCATCAGTTATCTTTCAACCGAGCCCTTTACTTATGCATTTTTCATCGTGATAGCCATCGTGCTTGAAGTATTTTACCTTGCTATCACGTTGTTGCTTGTATTGCTGAGCATAGGTTGTTGGTGCACATAGGTGAACCTAGTGGTTAGTTTTTGTGCTCAATAAATTAAACGTTAGTTTTTATTCCGCATTTGTTTGAGCCTAAACCATAATAATTTCAAAAGCGTATTCACCCCCCCTCTAGGAGACGTCCTTTGCACTTTCACTCACCATCTGCCAGATAATTCCATTCCCTCTCTCTCGGTGTTTATCTCGGCCACGGAGGGATACTTCGGCCTCTGGCCCTCGATCCAACTCTAGGACAAATTCTTTCAACTTAGGGAAAATTTAGTGCCGACTAAGGACCTACACCCTCATGAGAAATCCCTCAACTAGTGTGGTGCTGCTTCCATCACACCTCGCTAGAGCTCTGTTTTCCCCTTAGTCATTGGTCTTGAGTCGTGCAAGAAGTGGCACAAGTCGTTCTTCTACGTGAAGAACAATACCAAAGAGGAAATGATTCGGTAGGGGTTCGTAGAATGGAAAACAAAAAAATTCTATCGCCTAAACACACACAAGCCAAGATCTATCTACTAGATTGTAGCCATGAGTCGATTGAGTACTAACCCTCGAAGATTCCAAAGTGGTTAACGACATCATATTCTCGTGGGTGATGTAGTCGTTCAGTTACCAATCTAAAGATCATGTACACGATTCTTTTCGCGAATGTTCCGGCAGCTCTCCTGCAGTCGGTCACTCATTTGGTAGTCGATGAAGACCTTCCTCTCCCTTGTTCCAGTAGGAAGTAGAGGTTGTAGATCTCTCCTCGCGATTCCGGTAGCACGACGGCGTGGTGTCGGAAGTAGAGGGGAAATTCCGCAGGGCTTCGCCTAAGCCGAAGCGGATATGGTGGAGTAGAAGAGGGCCTTGGAAATCTAGGGTTTAGAGGGCCAAGGGGGGGTGGTGGTCGGCGGCTAGTAGAGGGGCTGTGCGCAGCTACTTTTAGAGGGCTCAAAATCGGCTGCAACTTTTAGAGGCTACAACCAATATAGGGTTTCTAGTGGGAGGGGAAGGGAGCGCCCCATCCCCTCTATTTATGAGAGGGAGAGGCGGCAAGGGGAGGCGAGTCCTCCCCCAACTCCCCTTGCTTGGCCGATGGCAAGGAGAGGGAGGAATCCTCCCTTAGGTAGGATTCCTTCCCTCCCTCCACTAGGCAACCAATGTTGGGATTTGACTTTTCAAACTAGAGTTTCATTTCTCTCATCCCATTTCCCAGCCAAGTGACCTTGGACATGATGCAAACATTCCACTTTGTCATGAAACATCCATGTACCCTTCCCACTCCGGATTGGTGGACCTTCTAGACCATTCTAGAACATTCCCAAACTCGAGAATTGGATTTTCCTTATATGAATCTTATTCTCTTGATCATTTTGGAGCTCCTCGTGATATCCTGAATCCAATCCGATACCCCAAACAACATTCGGTCTCTTTACTTACATTCCATATCTACTAAACAACATTGGATCCTTAAGTGTGTCTCCCTACGGTTCGTGAATTATGTAGACATGATCTAGACTCTTCTCTGATCAATAACCAATAGAGGAATCTGGAAATTCATATGGCTCCCACATATTTCTACGATTACTTCGTGATTGAATGAACCATTTACATACAATACCAATTTCCCTTTGTCTCGCGATACTTTATTTATCCGAGGTTTGATCGTCGGTCTCTTTGCATACCCAGTTCAACCTCATTACCGATAAGTACTCTTTACTCGTTCCTGTGATATGTGATCCCTTGTGAGCCAGTCATATGCTTGCAAGCTAATTGGATGACATTCCACCGAGAGGGCCCAGATTATATATATCCGTCATATGTATGGACAAATCCCACTCTTTATCCATGTGCCTCAATGCATACTTTCCGAATACTCAATGCCACCTTTATAACCACCTAGTTACGAAGTGGTGCTTGATGTCATCAAAGCATCCATCACTGTGATGGTGATTAACATGATCTCATGGTCGAAGGATTTAGGTTACTATGTATCTGAAATCTTATAGCAAACTAATTATTGAAATTACTTGATCTTATGGCACACTTAACTATAGGAGTATGTCGATCACATCATCTTATGTCCACCTTTGTTGTTAATAACATCTCAATGTTCATGATCAGGAAACCATGATCATCTATTAACCAACAATCTAGTATTACAAAGAGGCTTTACTAGGGACTCTTACAAGTTCACAAATCACACAAATATTAATGTTTCCGGTTAATACAATTATAGCATGAATGTAAACATTTATCATAAACACAAATATATAATAATAACTACTTCTATTATTGCCTCTTGGGCATATCTCCAACAGATTCGTCTGCCCTCCTTCTTAATCGGCATGCCCACCAAGAAGAACTGGGACCTCGACCCGAAGAAGAAAAACACTTTTGTTGAATCGTTCAAGAATCAGCTTATCGAGCTGACCATGGCCAGATTATGTGGCGACGACCTCATGGCTAGTTTCATTAGTAGCCGGTTTTGCCCTCTACAGAAGCGTAGCCACAAGATATGCTACATGAGTGGACGACTTGACCCGAACCGAGTTTCGATGGTCGAGTTAGACAACGACTAGATCTAGAAGCGAGTCAAGTCCATTTTCAAGACGGACTTGGCCGAGGAGTGGACGTGGGGCATGGATCCCTACAGCCGAGCTAACCCTCTGCCCCAGGTAACTTTCTTCCGAATCATCCTTCCCGATTCATACACTTATATCGGCTTATTAACTCATTTATCTTGTGTCTGTGTTCTTTTCCTTAGGAATTTTTGAGAAATCCACGGAGGACAGCAAGCATCTTGCCCTTACTTGGGCCAAGGACCGGGAGTGTAGCACCCCCGGATTTACGGTCCAGGAATACCTTTTATGCATACCACCATGATCCCATGATCAGTGCATTGTGGTGCATAATCGACATATATCAAAGTGTACATCCATTACCGCATCGATTACAACACTGTTTACATAAATAAACTTACATAATGCCACTAAGGGCTCAAATACATAAAAGCAACGAACCTTCTACTCGCGAGGGATCCAAGTTAACCCATAACCAAACACGGTTCCCGACTCGGAGATACGCCCTAGGTCGCATCGAAGTTAGTTTCTTCCTCACTCCTCGCTCTTTTGGGAATCTGGCCAAGTAAATAGCCAGGGACAATGTCGGTGAGTAATTTGAGTGTACTCGCAAACCAACTTAGAATAGTATTAATAACAAGGAGATATGCAGTATGGCTATGGTGGTAGGAAGGCTCTAGGAGAGGTTCTTTTCTAAAATATTTTCTCTTGTAGATATATTATCTACAAGGTTTTACTGAAATCCTTTGTAAAAACATTTTTGGAAACCTTTTGGAAGAGTTTTGTAAAACAATTGGACTAGGTCACCCTATTTCATCTCCACAGTCCTCAACTGACCGGGTTATCCTCTTCCATCTCTGGTGTCCCTCGGACCACCAGGTTTTAGAAACCACTTGCTTTTATGAAGTCCTTTTTTGAAAACAAAAGCAGCACCGCTCTACAGTAGTTTGTCCAACCCGTCCGTAACCGCGGACACGACTATTTGAATAGATTTACACTCTGAAGAGGTTGTACACTTCACCCACAAGATTTTATACATCCACTGGGATCACCCTCGGGTTGTCATACTAAACTATGCGGGTCTCGGATAATCAAACAAAACCTTTGGAAAGTCCACACCATCATAGGTCTGCCCTATGAGTTGTTCCCCTCAACACCGGGACGTCTAGATCCACGGAACAACCAGAGTGCAACCTAGCTCCTTCAGAGATGGCACTTTCAATGAGGGACTCATAGTATCGTCCCGCTGCTCCCGAGGGTAGTTCGCGATTCCTCCAGGTGACTGTCTAACATTTGACCCTTTTCATAAAGGAACCCCGACATTTGGGAGATATCATCCCCTATAAGTAGTCATGCTGGGTCCCATATTGGAGACAACTATCCTCGAGTTAAGCCCTGTCCCACTCCAGGGTAATGTGGTTGCACGAGTTAAGTTGTTATAGCTAAAGCTGCAAAGAACCGGATGCGTTTTCGTAAACATTTTTCCTCCTCTTTCTTTCAGCACTTTGTAAAACCAAAACCTATCTAATTTTTCAAAACTCTCTTGGTGGGTCAAACCTCACCCGGGTTTTCTCATAAAACATTTTATAATCAATTTCCCGTGGTCTTCCCATCCTATACTTTCTCTTAGGATAAAACGGGGTCTCCAAGGGATTATGTTGTTACAACACCATCTACTATACTAGGGGAAAATAGGTTTCAACAAAAGGGTTATACCTAGTAGTAAAAATGAGTAATAGTTTGGAGGAGCCAAACATTCCCCATATAAAATATAACATAATAAAACCATGTAGTTTTTAAAAACAGTAGATAAGTCAGACATATGTATAAAAGTAGGTCAAGGGATTATGAGCAAGAAGGTGGCTTTCCTGATGATTATCAATGTGACAATAATGTCACTGGACTTCCTCAATAGAATACCAATATACCCAATAAAGATAATATCCCCTCTTCTTGTTGTCAGACAATCACAACTATCATCGCCGTGGATTACACATGCAAGTAAACAAGGGAACAATCAACACCAATCATACAACATCATATCATACAACAAGCAAACAAGGTTTACATTTATACATCAATATGGTTTAGGAATAAGGGATTTAGAAAGATGGGGATTGGCTTGGATAATAGAAGTTAATCCAATAAGAGTCATAGTTTAGAAACTACTTAAAAGGTGTTTTTATATCCAAGTTACATTCAGTATGATATCATCATATTGATATTGATAAAATGAAACCAACAAAAGTGGTTTCACTATTTTATCAATTACCATTGATTTATACTGATTTTTATAATGAATAGAATTCTAGTTTTGGGAAATAATTCACCAGAATTGTTTTGAAGTTTCAAAAATTATTTCCTTGGTTGGTTAAATAGTATTTGGTGGACTGAATCAGGGGAGTTGGAATCACCCCAAAATATTTACCAGATTGCCCTCAGGAAATTCCCAAAGGCAGTACTGGCTGATATTTGTCGTTTTCACCATGTTAAATATATAAGAGATTTTGATAAGATTTAAAATACAAATGTTACATATTTAGAATACCCTTCTATAGAAATTGGAATCATACTTTTTGTATTTACAAAATTACTGGTATGAATTTATTTGTGAATAAACAATACACAGAAATGTTTAATTCACCAAAATTCAATAAAGGCTAAATAATTTATAATCTTCTGGTATTTGATTTATATAGTTATGCATGTACACTAGGAGTTGTAATGAGGTTAGAACTCAAATTTGTTTGACCTAGAGGATTTTCTAAATTTAGATCTGGTTGTAATTTGGCATTTTTACTGCATGCAATATAGGAAACAAAATATAGTGAGGCCAATGTCAAAAGATTGGTACAAGGGATATATATCACAGGAATTTGGTTTTACTCCATTTGGACTTAGGGAAAACACTGAAATAATTATTTTCTTAAAATGACACATGTTGGTATTTTATTTACTAGGAAATACCTATAACTTGTTATGCTATAAACCTAGCTCTGCATGTTTTGGAAAACATATGCGAGCAATTAGAAAATTAGACCTGGGCAGAAAGATTTGTTTTCCATTTTTATTCAGATTTAAAACTAGAATGCAAATCTAGAAAAATAAGCTTAAAAAGGAAAAGGGCAGGGGTGGTCAGCAGGCTGGATTGGCAACCATAGTGGTCCGTGTCCAGCGAACGGCGGGCAGGGAACAATGGGCTGCCCCGTTTTAGTCAGCGGGGGAGTGAAGGGGTAAGGGTCACCGTAGGCCGTTCGATCAAGTCATGATCGATGGCCGTGGCGCGTCTTCCTCATCCCGCCTCTGCGCATAGAGGGAGAAACCTAGCAGGGAAGGAAGGGCGTGGGGAGGCTCACCGGGCCCCTCGAAGGCGGCAATGACGCGACAGGAGGACGCAGTCGACAGTTGCGAGCCAGGAGAGGAGCGACTTTGGGGATTTTGGCAATAGACGAGGACCCGCGCGACTGAGCCCAAGCAGAGGCCATCGGAGGTCACTCTATGCGTGGTGTTCAGTCGTTCAAACAGAGAAAAAGAAACATGGGGGAGATATCTTAGGTAGAGGAGAGTATACCTGAGAAAAAGAGGGATCTAGGGAGGTCGAGAGTTGCTGCAAAACTGGTCACAAGTTCGAACCCGAGAGGGTTTTCACCTTCCCTACCGAGCATCAGAGGAGAGGGAGCTGCTGGGGCTTTAGGTTAGGGGAGTACAGAGGTGGTGGAGTGCTTTGGTAGCAGGAGAGGGATTCTGCGAGATTGGAGACGAGCATGATATTGGGGGCTCAAAAAATGGCCGAGTAGGCTTGCTCTCTCTCTCTCTGGCCAGAACAGGGTAGAGGAGCTCGGGGCGAGTTAGGTGGGGGTGAGGTATGGAAATGAGAGGGAAGGGGAGGTATGTACTGGCCCTTTGGCTTATAAACAAAAGGACAATGGTCCATGGTGGATCATGTCCATGCTTGGACCTAGGCAAGGTGCTAGGCTGGGATAGGGCAAGAGGGGCGATGGAGAGAGGGGTGTGGGGCATGTGGCTCGACCAGGGACATGGAGGAGTGAAAGGGTGGTGATGCTATGACATTATCAAGTGGGAATAAGACAAGGAGGCTTTGTGTCCCTCTCAACAAATGCAAAAGGACAAGCAGTAGGGTTTGGTAACTATAGCTCTATAGTGCCACGACCGGGGAGGGTGTGATATGTGCTGTGCAAGTTTGGTGACTCAAGTTGATGGTGTTTTGGTTGATTTTGGGTCATGTGTTGCTTAATGTGTCAAAGTTGATCTTAGAGATTATTAGGAAGAAAGTTTATGAATTTGCATTGGCTAAGATGGGGAAAAGGTGTTGGTAGATAGAGGAGGGCAAGATACCTCTATAGGAATTGTTTGGGATTTTTAAGATGATTTTTAGTTCACTAAAACTCATTTATTCAAAAAGTGCAGAAGTGGTTTATTGAAGCTAAGGTGACTTCTTTACATTGGGTAAGGTGAGTTTCTGATGTGATATGGTTCTAAATACCATATCACATGTTGGAAAATCTTATTGGATTTTATTGAGAAATGGAAACATTTTTAAGGTATTATTTCATGTTTGCGCCATTTAGGAAAAAGGGCAAAACAAATAATATAACATCTCAAAAATATTTATTTTTGATATGCGAAGATAGGTTTGATATATAGGCATCAAATGTGCCTTGAGTTGACAAGTGGTTTGGAGAAAAACAAATTTGTCTTTATATAGAAGGTTTTGAGGTTTTGGCAATTAAAGGAATTTAAATAGCTTAAAAATCCAAATAATTATGGGAATTTTTGGGGATGATTATATCCAAGGTAGATGATGTAAACTTGGTTTATACATCATTTAAATCTTGGTGTTTGATGAATTATGGTGAGAATAGAGCAAAACTAGATTTGGGGGAATCTAGGGTTTTGATAGTTTTATATCACCTAGACAAGGTTGGATTAGGGAGCTCAGAGCTCTCCTTGGTACAAGTAATTGATGGATGGATAGAACAAGTTGTATAGATCATCATGATGCCAAGATTCGGGCTTAGTTTTATTTGGGGTGATCTAGAAGTGATGGCAAACTTTGTTGAAAACAAGGCTACCATAGCAGGGTTGTCATGATGCTGTATAAACCATGTGGGTTTAAGAAGCACAATGCTCTAATGGAAAAAAGTGAAGGATGGATTGAAATACCATGTTTTGTAGATCATAAACATGTAAGGAGTTGGTCAAGGATATATGGCATAAGGATGTGAGCTTATGTCAAAGTAGGCATGTTGACTAGATTTGCAGAAAAAGATAATCATCTTGACTACAAAACCATCATGGATGACTGGAAACCAAAATGGCTTAGCCAAGGGCAATAGTGGGATTTGGTAGTAATATTGATGTACTACAAGATGGTTCAAGTACATTTTCAGAAATGCACCTAGGTTGTAAAAGGTAGAGCCCCAAAGATTGAATCTAGATAGGAATTCCACTCTTAGCCGTTTTGGAAGATTTAGGGTTTTAGACTAGAATACAAGTGTAGATGATTTTGAGAGAAATCTAGGTTGCAAACTCATGATCAATTAGATGATGTTGAAGTTCCAACTAAGTAGATATGATCCATGCTTAGACTTGGTCTTCGATTAGTTGGTTGCTAATACAAAGGATTATCTTAGAGGTGCACCGAAATTTTTTGAGACATCCAAAAGGAAGAATAGATGCGTTAACGAGGCTTTGGAAGACAACAAATGGGTCGCTGACATCAACACAAGCAACTTCATGGTTTATCACGTCGCCCATTTCGTAAACCTCTGGGCCCTCCTACAGGACGTCACCATCACTCCTGGAACTTAAGACTCCATATCTTGGACAATGACTCCCAATGGCCAATATACTGCTGCTTCGGCATACAATGCCCAGTTCATTGGGTCAATTCCCTATGATTTCTGAGAATTATCTAGAGGACTTGGGCCCCTCTGAAGTGCCGCTTCTTTGCCTGGCTGGCTGTACAGAATAGACAGTGGACCTCAGACTGCCTTGAAAAGTGTGGTAGGTCCCATCAGCCGACGTGCCCTCTTTGCAAATGCCAGGCAGAAACAACAAGACACATCATTTTCGAGTGTTGGTACTCTAATAGGATTTGGCGGCTAGCAATTTCTTGGCTTTCATGCACAACCCTCGTACAAGATTTGGGATCGAATCGACAAACGGTGTTGCAATATTGGCATGCAATCACTAGATCGCCAACAACACATCCGCATGGCCTAAAATCTGTAGTGTCAACACCCGTATTTTCCATCCCAGATGCCTGTTTTGCCATACATCGTAATCCCATGATTACCTTTTTTGCGAGACATACCAGATTGGATATCACAGTACATCATCCATTACAAACCATACATAAGGTCTTACAACAAATAAAGGATCTCATGATCCAGTCTTAATACAATTCAAGTAGCGGAATAACATAATAGTAACGATAGCGTAGGCGAGACTCCATCTTCATGGTCACAGGCAATGCTGACGATGGGAGATGATCCTAGTTGTCGTAACCTTCCTGCGATCCGTCCTCCTAATACTCCTCTTCATAGTCTGGCCACGGGAATAGCCAGGGACAAAGCCATGAGTACTCTTTAAGTACTCGCAAACTAATACTAACAAGTGAAGTGGTTTTTGAGTAGGATATACTAAGCTCTAGGGTTGTTTTGCAAAAAGCCAGATTTATCTCTACTGAGTTCAGAAGCAAAGAAAACTATCTAAAAGTTTTAGAACACCTAAGTGGGAACTTGAATTTCATATCACAACCCTATTATGGTCAAGTCAAAGTCATGAATCATCTCATAAGTAATTTTGAGAACATCTGACGACGGACCAGTATGGCCACTCCAACTGTCCATAACCACGGACGAGGCTATTCGAATAGTTTGACACTCTGCAGAGGTGGTACACTTTCACCACAATATTCGATACATCCGTCAGGAACAATCCTGAATTCACCATACTTAGTATGCGGATAATCAATCCTAACCTTTCAATTACACGCCCTAGTATAGGCACCTCTCCTGTGAGTTTGGCCTCCCAACCATGACCAACTTTCATCTTGGGAACTACACAGGTGGACAATCTTCACAAGGTAGCCTCAGCTCAAACCTTGGACGCAAGGGAACCCATACTAAGGTATATAAATTTCCAGTCAAGCCCTACCCAAATTTTGGGTATTGTGGTTGTACCGTAAAATTGGAATGGTATCGCATCCAGACAACCATTATTTTTATAAAGGGCTAAGGTCATGCCTTAACATTTTCATCATCAAAATCATCTGGTGTTCAAGAACACATGTCAAAACATTTCAGTAGAATGACTCATCATTCTAAGGTTTTCATAACCATTTTCACCAAGTATTCCCATCTAAAGTGGATCAAGTTTTATGCTTAACACTAGCAACTACAGGTGGGGGTAAACACTAAAGTGGGGTGATAAACAAGTGTATCTTATCTAAGTTCAATCTCATGCCTCAGGATGACATCAAGATTATCTAACTTAGGCCAAGTTTTATGCTCTTTATGCTACCTTCATATATTTTTCTAATATCTACAAGTCACTAAGTAAACTCAAATAAAAGCTTTGATAAAGAAATAAAATACTAAGCTTGCAAGTAAAACTAGGATTGGGTATCAAGTAGTGTAAGCTTGCAAGGATTAGCTTGCTAATTCAACTTGTATAGTGAGGCTTGCAAAGTTGCAAGTATAGGCTTGCCTTGTGCAGTGCAGTGGTTGAAGTTCTCCTCGGCTTCTTCCTCGTAGTATCCTCCTTCCTCCTTGTATCCTTGGTCGGTACTCGCGTGTATAAATACGAGGTACACAATCACCAAACAACTCTTAACTACTCTATTTATCACACCAAGGTTTTCACTAGATGATATAGGATCATCACACACATTACAATCATTAAGGCAAATAGTTTTACTCAAGGTCATATTGGGTAACATGGGCAAGAACCCATTTCTTAATATCTTCCATTCCAAATATCTTTAGAACTTTTCCAAATATGTACTCTGTGAAAGCGCTATTATGCGTCTTGATCTATCTCTATAAATCTATATGCCTAATATGTAAGCAGTTTCGCCAAGATCCTTCATTGAAAAACTATTATTCAAAAAATCTTTGACAATTTTAAGAAGGTCTATATCATTCCCAATCAACAATATGTCATCCACACATAGTACTAGGAATGCTATAGAGCTCCCACTCACTTTCTTGTAAATACAAGCTTCTCAATAAGTTTGTATAAAACCAAAACTTTTGATCACCTTATCAAAACATTGATTCCAACTTCGGATGGGAATGTGATTTAAAGTGGTGTCACAATTTAATAAGGTTTAATTTGTTTAATTTTTTTATTTTAATTAATTAAAGTGACTAGAATGGCCTATGAGGTATTCTTTTATTACTTGATCATTATTTATGCAAGTAAACCTATATATTTTTATGTATTCTGAAAGGTATGGTTAAATGTGATTTTTGAGAGTTGGAATCAACTCAAAAGCTTTTATGGTTGAATTTTGAAAAATGTTTGAATGCAGAAAAGCTTATGCCTTGTTATTTTTACTATATGTGATCTACAAATCCAATTGGTTTGAATCCAACGGGCTTGGATTAAGAATTCCAGTATTTTCTAACAAAATTGGTTTCATGCATTTTGGTTCAGTGAATCGAGATGGGTTGATTTTTGAATCTAGGTGCTGAACTGAGTTTGAAACTAAAAGAATAAACCTAAATTTGAATTACTGGGTTGCACGGGATGTTAGTTGGGCCGGCCCACGATGCACAACGCATGCGCGGGTGGGTTTAAGTGAACGACCCCACCAGTCAGTGAGACAGAGGGGTTCGAAGCGCTACGGGATGCTCTAGATCATGCGATCAAACTCTAATCCTACGGTTGTGGTTCATCGTCCACATCGGGCAAAGCCGGCGAGACAGAACCCTAGCGCGGCCAGTGGGGGTCGCGGGAGGCTCACCGGGGCTCAGGCGAGGGTCAGCGATGGGAGCGAACGACGAAGTCGACGACGGCGATCCTCCTGGTACTGGCAGCTCCTCCTGGGATGGATCCAATCAACTCCTCCTTTCTTCCTCATCCGCCATAGACTCCGGCCAAATTCTGGAGATGCGCTGCTCGCCTTGCTCGGGGAGTGTGGTGGGGTGCTTCTGAGAGATAGGGGAGTGAGATGGTTTGAAGAATTCGTGCTGGGGTGGCCTCTATTTATAGTGCCAGAAGGGAATCGACGGGCGCGGGTGGAGCTCATCGCGGTGGTCATCATAGCGAGCTACTAGCATGGGCGACGATAGGGGGCGATGTTGTGCTCCCTGGCGAAGCTTAATGGCATGGTCACGCGGCATGGGACGGTGCGAGACGGTCAGAATGTTGTGGTGCTTTAACCGGGTCCGATGGAAGTTTTAATGGTGCCAGGTGATACGGGTCGCACGGCGGCGAACGGGCGTGTTCCTGGGGTGGTGGAGATCCTGCTTGCACGCGGCGAGGGCGGCGCACGGTCTGTGGACGTGTGTCGGGAGTGGCGCGCTGGCGTGCTCTCGGCATGCTCGCGAAGAAGTTGGGCGTGATCGGGCTGTGTGGTCCAGGGGCTGGTAGTGCTCGAGGCTAGGACAGGGGGTGGTGGTGGACGGTGGAGAGTGTCCCAGACAAGGTTGGCGAGGCTAGAGAAGCTTCTAGTTGGCTGGCGACATTGGTGTGTCAAGGGTGCTCTCGGCATGCTTGCCATTGATGGCATGGTATGTTTTACAATGAGCTAGAGGGGTGAAACAAGATAGATGATCTACTGAGAGTGTAGTTTGAGCTAGATAGGGGACAAGTTAGGCCAAAATTACTGCTCACTATAGTGTTGAATGTTTGTTGGTTTGGTGTTTGCAAGGTGTTTGATGAAATGGCCGAAAGAGATTCAAATTTGAATTTTTGATTCAAACTTTTTGGGTGTGTTGGTTACATACTAGGAAGTCTCTGGTTGATTGTATTGGTCAAGGTGCACTGGTTTGGTTTGGTTTTGAAAATTGGGTGATCTTCCCATATGAACTAGATTCAATTTTGAATTGTCATTTGAATCAAGTTGCCAAATGTTGCTGCAAGTTTGAAATTGAGCTTTGATTAACTTTTACTTGGTCTAGCAAGGGGTGAAAATAAATGGAAAAGTTTCTGTTTGAAATCTTGGACTAGAAACACTCAAAGTGGCCTAGTGAGAAAGATTGCCAAAAATGACCATTTGCTTTAATTGATAATCCATGTTCAATATTTTTTGGATGTTATGCAGTCACCTTGATAGCCTGGGAGATCTGGAAGGAAAGAAATGCGAGTGTATTTAACAACAAGGCAATGATGTCGATGACCCTAATGCAAAAAATCAAAGACGAGGGCAAAAACTAGATCCATGAAGGAGCCAAGCAGTTGGGGGAGATAACAAGTTAATCGCTAGAAACATGTTCTAATCCTTTATTGCTTTTTCATTTCTGATGGCTTAGGCCAACTATGTTTTCTCCTTCTTTATCAATATAAAAGGCAAAGCTTTTGCCTAGTTTCAAAAAGATATGGTGAAGGGGGATTAGGGGATCACTTGAGTGACTTAAGATAGATCTTGATTTGGATGCTTAGTTGGAGATAGATGATCTCAGACATGGATTGGATCCTAAGGCATGAGCTACTATGTTAGCTCACTTTAGATCCTAAGCACACAATGCAGTCAGCTTATCAAGGCAATTCATCAAACAACAGATCAAGACAATTCATCTAATCAATCTTATCAACCATTACTAAGGTTACCACAAGTATATCTGGAGGTAAGCATGGGTATTTTTAAGGTATTGCATTTTTAAGTAAGGTAAGGACCTGTTGGTATTTCTACCAAGATTAGAATGAAAAGGTTTTATGAAAGGTTTTGGAAAACCTAGAGATAAGAGTAGTTGAAGTTATGTCTTGAAAACATAAGGAGATTATATATATAGGTCTCCATAGTTTTGTAATATAGACTGATAAAATATTTGGTTTTATCAAAGTCATATTGGCTCAGGATTTGAAATGCCAGAACATTTGAGAATATGAAAAATGAGCCAAGATATCTCTTTTGTAAAGATTTCTTTTGTCAAATAGTGTTGAGGTAAGAAGTATTTCACTTAATGCATAATCAGTTGCCTGAACACAAGAAAACAAGTAAGCAAACATTGCAACACTTAATAAGAAAAAGTTTTTATTCCCCCTGATTTTTGCCTTTTTGACAAAAGATCAAGGTTGCTGAAATTGGGATGTTACAGACCTTTCCCCCTTAAAATAATCTCGTCCCGAGATTAGGGAGGAGTAGGGTTGGGTGATAACATCCTCTTAACAATTTCAGCGATGGATTTATTAGAGGCCAATAGGTTTTATAACAAACAAGTGTGGTCAGCTATGGGTCGGAACTGAGTGGTTTCAGATTAGGCGGTTTTAGATTGAAAAAGTGGAAAAGACGAAGTATTTTCCCCTTAGGACGATTCTAGATAGGTTTGACGTTGATTGGATCCTTTCTTCTTGAGGCGAGATGATACGTTGAGCTTTCTACGATCCTTATAGTTGGAGTTAGCTTTTCGTCCTTCTGGGTCTTGATATGCTGAAGGGTTGGATAGACGGTTGACCTCGAGATGGAGAATTTTCTTGGAGTCTCTCCTGATTCTGGAGAAGTGTCGATTATTGTTCTCTCGTGGAGTCCATGCTCTTGGTTTGAGGAAGGGTCATATCTTAGTGGCAACTAGGGGTCGACTCTCTCGGGGTTATTCAGGTTTTGCGGGAAAGATGCAGTCTTTCCCCCTTAAAGCAAGGTTACAGGGGTTTGGTGGAGTTATCGACCTTCTTTTTTGGAGCTGTGGTGGCTGTTGGAGAGGCGCGACATCTATCGTCCAGAAGTGGTTATCTTTAGTCGATCTTAGGGATGCTACTCCTTGCAGAATGTCTGAGCCAACTAAAGTTGCAACTAGTTGGGAGGATGCTGGTTTTTGGTTGGTGGTCTCGGAATACAGTTTTGATGGGGTATGGTCGTTGCTGGTTGTGTCTGATGCAACGGAGTGGGAAAAATACGCAAAGAAAGGCATCATACTAGCACAACTTTCATAGAGGATTCATACCTAATTTAATAGGTCTGCACTGGCCAGTGGTGAGGGTACTGATTATAAAATAGGTCTGGTATGCCTAGCATCGGAGCTATTATGGGCTTACAAGCAGGTTCCGGGACGATACATACTCTACCCTTATGCTGGTAGGAGGAGGGCAGGGTATGATGACTGCTCTATGAGAGCTTCTTGCATCTTATCGCTATCCTTGGGTTGGATACAGGCCTTGGTTACCACAGGTCCTCGGGGTTGTGTGGGACATTTAGTGCTTCAGCGGTAAGGGTCAGGTTCGTGCCTTCTTCAATTGTTGCTTTGTCGGATGGATATTTGGTATGTATATCCAGGGAGAGGTGTCGTGTCATCTTCCGAGAATCTCGATTATTTTGAGTTTCTTTCTACTCATTGGGGAGTAGCATTGGTGGCGTCGGGTAGTCTGGACATCTTACTTCTGAGCCTTGCGAGTAGTGGGAGGGTCGAATAGACTTCCGGCGATTGTTAACGAGGTCTATCTTCAGTTCCTCTAACGACTCCAGAGGTGGTGATTGAGGCATGGCCTTTGATTGGA
The DNA here is from genome assembly GCA_916181665.1 of Avena sativa. Taxonomy (NCBI): domain Eukaryota; kingdom Viridiplantae; phylum Streptophyta; class Magnoliopsida; order Poales; family Poaceae; genus Avena; species Avena sativa. The sequence goes on from OV702296.1 coordinate 85,003,384, forward strand.
GGTTTTCACGAGTTATCTCCTAGCAGGCGTTCTTCAAGATTTGAGTGGAAAGTGATACGTTGTAAATGTATTTATAATTTTTATGCTCCATGCTTGTTTTCTATCAACTTTCTTATGTTTTGTCTACACTTTGAGGTATTTTTATACATTTTATGGAACTAACCTATTGACAAGATGCCGCAGTGCCAGTTGCCTGTTTTCTCATGTTTTTGGTTTCAAAAAACCTAGTAAGGAAATATTCTCGGAATTGGACGGGACAAAAGCCGAAGTCAATATTTTACTAGAAGGAATATGGAGTCCGAAGGGCAGCTGAAGTGGGGCCACAAGGTGGCCACACCTGGTGGTGGCGCCGCCAGGGGCACACCAGCCCTAGGTGTGGGCCCCTCGGGGTCCCACCGACAATGCCCTTTCGCCTATAAAAGCACCCCGATGCAGAAACCCTAAGGACCCGATCAAATCTCCACGAAACAGTCCATAGCTTCTGCCACCATCGTCCCTAGATTGGGGGGATCCGAAGCTCTTCACGGAACCCTGCCCGGGGGGGAGAGATCATCCCGGAGGCCTTCTTCATCACCATGCCAGCCTCCGGAGTGATGCATGAGTAGTTCACCCTTGGACTATGGGTCCATACAGAATCTAGATGGTTGTTTCTCCTCCTTTGTGCTATCATGTTTAGATCTTGTGAGCTCCGTTCATGATTAAGATCATCTATTTGTAATCATACATGTTGTGTTTGTGGGGATTCGATGGATATTGAGATACTATGTCAGATGGATTATTGATTCTATCATGTCAATGTTATTTATGATCTTACATGCTCTCCGTTGTTAGTAGCTATCTTGGCCAAGTAGATGCCTGCAACTCCAAGAGGGAGTATTTATGCTTGATAGTAGGTTCATGCCTCTAGTAATCTGGGGAAGTGAAAGAAATCTCTAAGGTTGTATATGTGCTTTTGCTAATTTTGAGAAAATAACAATCCTTTGTCCATGGGGCAATTGTATTGTTTACTTTACACACATTGCTTATTGCAATTATCTGTTGCTTGCAACTTAATACTGGAAGGGGTTCGGATGATAACCTGAAGGTGGATTATTAGTCATAGATGAAGTTGGATTACCTTCTACGTATTATGTTGTAATGCCCAAACAAATCTTGTAGGAGTCAAGATGACTAGTATATGCATTGTTATGCTTTCTCAATCTATCAATTGCCCCGCTGTAATTTGTTCACCCAGAATGCTATCTATCTTATGGAAAACACCTCTGGTGAACTGTGGACCCCGGTCCATTCCTTTATCATTGATAGACCATCTACTTTTACTATTTACTTTCTACAAGGAAATCACTATCTTCTACACTATTTGTTTAATCCTTTGTTTTCAGCAAACCGGTGAGATTGACAACCTCACTGTAAGTTGGGGCAAAGTTCTGTGGTTGTGTTGTGCAGGTTCCAAGTTGTTAGAAACACCTTGGAGTTGTTTCCTTACTCCTAATGGTTCGATAACCTTGGTTTCATAACTGAGGGAAACCTTGCTGCTGTGCTCATCACACCTTGCTCTTGGGGTCTCCCAATAGGCTCTACATCAATCGAGCCAATATCAAGATTTTCTAGCACCGTTGTCGGGGAGTTAAGGACAATTCTAATCTCTTCCTCCTCGTTAGTCACTTTTCAGGGAGAAAGAAGATTCTTGCAAGGGGAGTCTCTTACAACCAATATCTTTACTTTGTTTTGTTTTGCTTAGTTTATTTTGATTATTTTGCTTGTTTCTTTTTATCAAAAATACAAAAAAAATAGTTTTGCTTGGTTTCGTTTTTCTTATAAAAAAACAAAAAAAATAGTTCTTTCTGTAGTTGTCATCTTGTTCTTTGCTCACCATGTTGATCCCCAAGTTCGCCCTAAAAGACCTTTCAATAGGTAGTGGCTCCATCATGTTAGCAAGCATGAGGATATTGAGGATAGATCCTTAGCAGAACTTGCTCCAAATTATGAAATTTCTACAGCTTCTTTAGTTCACATGTTGGAGGCTAGGTTTGTTAACCTTAACCCCATGATGCAAGTAATGTTTCTTAAAATTAAAGATATTGAGGATACTGAAAAGAGAGATTTTATTCTAAAAACTTTGCTGAAGGAATTCAATGATGTTGCTAAAGAAGCTAGAAAGGTCTTTGATCGTTTTAATATACTAGGCTCATGTGTAGATGTTATGGGTACACTAAGAAAGTTGGACAAAACCAAATCCAAGAATGGAGAGGAAATTAAGATACCAGTACCTTTTAAACTTGTAGGAATGCATGAAGCTTTAGAAAAGAATTTTGATTGGATTATTCCTGAAAACCCGTTTGATGAAAATACTAAACCCAAGAGTACTAAGAAAGGATCCTCTAGAACTTATTTGGATAAGATACCTTGCCTCGTGTAGCGACCTCGGATCGATAAAGATCCTAAGTCCCTGTGATTAACATGCTAGTACCTGGATCAATAGCTAGCACTCACAGTCGATGAAATATCATGTAAAACACAAGTCTTTATTAAATGAATCGAATAATCCAGAGTTTACATTATTATAATAGAAGCGATATAAATACAACTTGGAGTCCCATCAATGCCACATGCAGGTTGAGTGAAGACCCACGATCCTAGCGCACCTTTCAACAACCTCCAAATTTTGCACATGAAATGTGCAGCCAAACGAGTTGGTCAATACTTTTGAATGTATTGGAAAATTACACCAAAGAAGGAAAAAGACTAACTCTACATGCAAGGTTAGGTTAGGCTTTGGAGTTCTTTTGGATAAATCTAATTTTCTCTAAGTATGAAGAAAAGAGGAAGAGTTTTTATCCTACTTTGTAAACATTTTCTTAAGTAAAATAGGGTTGATTGGCACACGAGGATATTACTCACCAATTGTCCAAATAACCAAACACTTGGATATTACTCACCAAGTCCCCAAAATCCCATCCATTGGCGATATGACTCACGCCATGGGTTTTAGAAAACTTTAAGTTTTGAAAGAAAGAGAGGAAGATCCTTCAAAGGCTCCATCCTTCAGATGCTCAATGTTGTTCTGTTTCTGTGAACACGGCTGATCGATCAGACTGCAATACTCTTGAGAGTTTGTGCACTTTACCCACAATCCACGATCAAGTCCTTTTATAGAGAAAACCATAGCGACGCTTTCCCTTAGTAGCCCCTCTACCAGCTGGATCCAACTGTGCCAAGAACCTCCAAATGTTGGTACCCCGGTGAGGTTTCCTACTAAATCTAGGCCAAGATAGAGCCCGTATGCATTGTGGTTGCACTGGAAGCTTCTGAATTCTGAAATATGGCAGACTTCTTTGATTCCTGGGCGGCCGTCCTCCACCAAAATCTCACTCGTTGACCCGATAACCATTCCGCCCACAAGAAAACTTCTTTTTATTTTGAAGTGGCTTTGAGAAGAAAAGATCGCACAAGAGAGCCTTTATAATTAGAAAATTTTCTTGTCTTTCGATCCCCCTAGCGGTACTTTATATATATATAGCATAGCAAGAACTTAGCAAAAACAGGGGGTAACCTATTAGGAGGGGAGAAATTCTAAGTACAGAACTACTCATGGCATACTACAAAATCATCGCATTTGCAAAATAATACCAAGGAAAAATTCTACCAGAACATCCTACACATGCATACTACAGAATTTGAAGATCACATGCATAGAAAAAATCTGGGACAATAATACGAATAAGTGGTGTAACTTGCCTTATGTTGATAATATGGGTGATGATTGTATTTATCCGCAGCAATCACACTCTCCGAACAATCTAATGTGAGGACAAGGTAGTTCCAATCAAAACAATTGCAAACATAGATAACACAACAAGGATGATCACAAACATGCATGATGGTTTAATGTCATAATGGTTATATTTAGTTCTTCGAATATGAATAGATCATATGATGTATGTGTGAGATCATTTAATGCAGTAGGGTATTTGTCATTAAATGTTGGTTGCCAAAAAGGGGTTTTAATAGGTTTGTTTTAACTTATGTCCTAATTGTCGAATTAAATTTGGTTCTCAGGTTTACTGGATACAGGATATTAATACGAACCAGTAGGAATTCGATTCACCCTAATCGGAGTTGTAAACATTTTTCTATGATTTAATTAATATTTAATAGAGTTTAATTGATTTAAAATATTTATTTTGTCAAAAATTATGTCTAAGACTAGATGTGTATTCTACTAGAATTTGTGAAACCACAGACATATTATTTATATTTTTCCGATCTATAAATAAGTTATTATGAATTTAATAATTTAAATGGCTATTAAAAGTAATTAAATTACTACAACAATTTTTATATTTCAAAAAGTGTATCTAACAGTATATTAATGTCGTATGTGAAATTATGAATCCATATATACTTTATTTGTATTTTGTGGATCTACAAATAATTTATTATGATTTATTTAGTCTAAAAAGTCTATTAAACCATTTTAATTATTACAATACAAGTATACAGTAAAAGTTATATATAATCTTGTATTAATATTCTACATAATTTTCTGAATCCGTAGATATATTAGTTGCAATTTTTTGCCAAGTATTTGATTTACTATAGATTTTACAAGATTAGTAATTATTCTGCCCTTTTATTTCCTTTTTTAAAAGGATTGCTGACTGGTACGGCTGACGGGGCGCTGACCTGGCTGATGCGATGATGAGGCGCTGACGAGGGGACGACATGGACAACGACGTGGTGCCACACCGTTGGCCCGTACCGGTTCAAGCTCGGTCTAATCTGGGATGTCCAGATCAGATCCGACGGTGCCCGTTGAGCAGGACGTTGACGATGGCGACAATGGAGACGGGGCAGTCGCCGATGGTGGTGGCGATTCAGATGTCGACAGTGGACGTTCTTCCGGTGGTCACTGGTGACATCTAGGTAGCCCACGAGATGAAGAAGAGGACCGGGGTCTCGATGGAATGCTCGGTGGCTTCCTTTGCTTCCTGTAGCGATGAGGGCGGTCAGACGGAGTGGGGCGGCATCGGCGAGCTCCAGCGAGAAATCCCGGGCGGTTTAGTGCTCTGTATAAGGGTAAAAACATATGGTGAAGCGGGATTGAGTGGGGAGAAGGACCAGAGGAAAAAGAAGGCTCGGGAACAATGGAATCGAGCTCACCCTCGAGCTCCTGAGAGCGGTAATGGCGGGGGCGGCGCCGAGATCCGAATCGGCTAGGGCTAGGGTTTTCGGGGTATTTTCGAAAGGGGAAAATACTGCGTCGGTGAGGGGATTTAAATGAGGGATTTCGTGGCGAAGGAGGCATGGATTCACATAGGAATCGGGAGGATTTAGTTCGGAATCGTCCCGTGTTCATCTCGGAGAAGCGCACGAGGTGGGAGATGACAGATGGGTCCCGTCTGTCAGCGAGAAGAGGGGTACGCGGCTGTGTTGGGCTGGGCTTGGGCCGGTACGGGGCGCGCACGCGGTAGACTAGGAAGGAGGGGGAGGGGCGCTCAGGCTGGGCCACACGGGTTGTCGCTGGTAGGTTAATTTAGTTCGGGTTTTTTTTCAATTCTTTTCTTTTTTATACACTTTCCTATTTAGTATTTCTTTCATAGTTTTAGTTATATAACTCCAAATTATATGAAATTTGTTCTAAAATTTTCTAAATTCAAAACACTTTCATTAATATTTAGTCCATAGTTTGGTGAAAATCAAAATCACAAGATTTCCATTATGCATAGAGTATTTATGGCCACTTTAGAGAAATTCAAAATAGGGTTTAGGGTTTGGTATTTTCTAGATTTCTTTTAGTGCATATTAAGAACAATATTCCTTTCCATCAAATATAAAAAATGTATTTTTATTTTCAGAACCTTTATGAGTGAATTTCAATTAGGGTTTTGACACAATATTTTGAATGAGGGTTTGCATGAGATCCCATGATGCAATGCATCAAAATGTTTTTTGATTTTTTACCAATCCATTTACTTTGAATGTGGATTATGAATGTTTGAACAATCCTAAAAAGTTTTCTTTTGAATCAAATTTCAACAAGGTCAAAAAATTCAATCAACTTATTAATTTTTATTTTAACATTCCAAAATTAGGATAATTTTGGGATGTTACACCTCATTGAAGAAATTTCTAGTATTGATCTTAATGCTTCTTCATTCGAAAATACTCGATTCTTGCTTCCTATGCCTAACTTAAAGGTGTTAAAGAAAAGTACTATTGGGAGATAACCCAAATTTCAGTAAGTTTTTCTTTTGTTGAGTCTTGGAAGTTATTACTTCTGTAATAACCTCTCCTTATCCTTTTTGTGTGGTTTTTGTGCCACGAATAACCTCTAAAGAGAGAGAATTAAGATTTGGAAAAGTTGCTGTCCCAAAACAGATTTCTATGCTTCACTGTAAAAATTCGTGAAAAATCCCATTATGTAGGATTGAGCTCTAATTTTCTGAGAATATGCCCCAGGTTTTTATCTAACGTTCGTTATTTCAAAACTTTTCGATTTGAGCAACAAAAGGTCTTCGAAAAAATCGTTTTTTACGTGTTGTTCTGTTTTGACAGATTTCTGCCATTATTTGCATTTGCCTCTTATCGGTTTCTTTTTGAGTTCTCTTTGATCACTTGTGTCATGGTGGTGGCACGGCAGATGCCATGGGTAGGCTAAAGTATGGGGCCAATGGATGCTGGAGGGATCCGGGGAGGGAAGATGCAGTGATTTCTACACTCAAATGACTAATATATAGATCTTTCTTTCTCCTTACAAGAACTACAAGTGCTCCTTGAGCTATTAGCGGGAAGAAGAAGACTAATACTCAAGACTTAAGGTACAGAATGAATCGATCCCCTCTCAGGAGCCCGCATCTCCCCTTATAAAGGGGTGCCTTGGTCCCTCCTAGGGCTGACATGGCAAGCATATTCGAGGAATATGCTTGTCCCAATATGGTAACTCGGCGAACTCCTTTCCGTGTCCCCCTTCTATCGACGGCAATGTTTCAGAGAGCCCCACATGCGTGCCTCGGGCTCCCTGACTGTCACCTCCGTGACCTTCTTCTGCCCTTCTGTTGCTCTGCTCCTTGTCCCTTATGCTTGGCTCTGTTCAGATTCTCCCTAGCTAGCGACTAGGGTTTGACTATAGGCACCTCCTTCTCCTGCAAGCTTCGTGCTACTCGGACTTGTCTCGCATAACTCGGCTCGGACTTCACCTGTATTCAAGTTAGTCAGACTTACTCGGCCGAATTAACTCATATGTCGGCCGGATAAGGTGTTTATCCTTCTGTAGCTGTCATGGCCTTGCTTATCTCGGCCGACTCTTACATGAATCGTCCGGTCACCTCCCCAACATTAGTCCCCGAAGCTGGTGTGGTCCTTCCTATAACCTCGGCCGGGCCACATCAGTTTCCCAACATACGTCTCTCCTTATTTCTGAGTTACTTTTTCCCGTTCGAGGTATCTGCGCAGCTTCCTGAGCACGCCTCGTCCTACGTGTATAACTCATCATCATTCTTCTAGTTTTTTGTTCCTCTACAGTGCCCACTGACAAGCTACAGTGATTACTGCGCCCGTCGCGTCGACGCAGTGACGCCTCGTGCACCGCATCGGTCAGGAGGCCCGATCCTCTCCCGCGCCGTGCGCCCTTTGGTGTGGCTCCACTCAGATGCGTGCGATTCCGCCGCACACGTGATATACACGGTTAGCGTGCGCACCCACGATCCCACTACCGCCAGGATTGTGCGGTTATAAGGAGGGGTGCAGGGCTAGAGGATTTACTTTCCCCCTTCGCTCACCGCTCTTCTTCTTCCTTCTCGCGCCCCTACGTCTGTTCGTGCGCTGGTGGCTTCGCCATTGTCGATCTCCTCGACGACAATGCTGCAGTCCTTCTGCTCTGACGACCTCACCGCCGTGTGCTTCTTCGCCGCCTCCGCGGGTGAGTCATCCCATGGCATCGCCCCCAGATTTCTGCCTTAGGCAATCCCTCTATCCCCTAGATTTCTTGCAGCGGTTCTTCCTCGCTGCACCGCCGCGCTCGTTAGAACCACGATGGGGCCCTGCACTTCTAGGCCTCTCACCGCCGTTAGTTCCTCCTCCGTCGATTCCTCCGACGAGCCCATGTCTAGTTCTGTGAGCGGAGCTCTCGTAGAGGAGGACGATTTCGCATCTGGTCCAGAACGAGGCTCTTGGAAGGGTTCCACTATCACTCGCCGTGACGTAGAGTGGCTAATTAAGACACGCTAAATCCCTGCCGAGGTAAGCTGTCGCTTGCCCGGCAATGAATCCTCTCCCGTTCTCATGGAGGGAGAATACGTAGTCTTCATGTCCCATTTCGCTCACGGGTTTGGCCTCCCCCTTAGCGATTTCGCCAGGGAGTTCCTCGATTACTTCGGCCTCCAGCCGTGTCACCTTCCTGCCAATGCTATTGCCTCCTTGTCAGCTTATAACTCAGCCTCGGAGGGGTACTTCGGCCTCTGGCCCTCCGTACCTGTTTGGTCTAAATTCTTCCAGATACGATCTAATGTTGTACCGGACAAATCTCTTCAGCCTTCCGAGAAGTCCCTCACCCAATGCGGGGCCACATCCATCACACCTCGAAGAAACTCCGAGTTCCCTCGTGTTGCCGGCCTCGAGTCTTGCAAGAAATGGCATAGATCATTTTTCTATGTCAAAAACACTGGAAAGGAAGACAAGATTCGGATCCCCGCCTTTTCTATTGGCACCCCTTCCAAGAAGAATTGGAACTTCAATCCTAGGAAGAGCCATGCTCTGGCCGAGGCATTTGAGATTCGGCTCAAGGAGTTGATTCGCGCCGGGCTCCGGGGCGAGGATCTGATGACCACATTCGTCAGCAGCCGAATTTGCCCTTTCCAGCTTCGCACTCACAAACTTTGTTACAAGAGTGGCCCTCTCGATCCCAACTGAGTTTCGACGGTTGAGCTTGATGACTATCATATTTACAAGCGTGTCCAAGTTATCTTCAAGACTGATATGCCAGAGGATTGGGCATGGGGACTGAAGCCGTTCACTCGTGGGAATCCCCCTCCTCAGGTAAATTTACGCATTGTTGTTTGTTTCTGAGTCGCGTTTATGACTATTCTTTTGCTCATTCTACTTTGTTTCGTCTCTCGCAGAGGTTTACGGAGCAAAAGGCCGAGGATGCCGAGGTCCTGGCTCTTCCGTGGACTGTGGATTGGAATACGCCGGACAGCGGGGAACCTGACTCGGAAGAGTTTGTCCCTAAGTCGGATCTTGCTCCAGCTCGCGCCCGTGGCAAGACCTCGGCCCACGGGGATTAAGGTGACTCGGACGACGTCCAAATTCTTGAGGTAGTGGCCGCAATGCATATCTCTTACGCATTTCCGGATCCCACTCTCCCAGCTAATCCAGCCGGTCAGGTGCATGACACCGATCCCCTTGCTTTTTGAGCTCCTACTGCCTCGAAGAAGCGCACCGCTCCGGCAGGTCCCTCCGGCGCTGCTCCCAAGAAGCGAATGAAGAAGTCTACCCAGCATATTCCGAGGCGTAAGACCATGCCTGGAGTGAGTGGGTAAGTTTGTTTTCAATCGTATTTCTTGTTTCTCTCTTTATGTCTTTTGATTCGACCTTTTGTCCATTGTAGAGCTCCTCTCTCTGCCAAACCAAGTGGTCCGAGTATGACAAGCCATACAACTCGGCAGCCTTCTCCTCTGCCCCGGGAAGATGCTCGGGCTCTTAGTCCCTCTCGCATTGACTCTCCTCCTGCACCGACTCAGACATCGCCTCGGCGAGATGTACCCACCGCTCCCACCGTCGACGCTGACATAACTCCGCCAGTAGATCACCCTGTTGAACCTATTGCCCCTGCTATGACCACTGAGGTTTCCCCCGATATTCCTTTAACCACCACAATTCCAGCTGCTACCCCAACTCCAGCCGAGGATATCACCATCTCGGCCCCCATGGAAACCATAGTTCCTCTTACATACAAGGATGCCACTCCTAGTGCCGAGGTTGCCGCCCCTACCAAAACTTCTTCTAAGACTAGGAAGGTTGTTGTCACCAAACCTTCAGCATCTCAGAAGGGGCCGGCCGGCTCCTCTCAGCCCAACATAGCTGCTGCACTCCGCAAAGGGGCTTCCTCTGCTAAGCCCGTTGTCACCCCGGCCGCTGATACTCAGCCTACTCTCCACAAGAGTCCCGCGGCGGCATTAGTTACCCAACGGGTTCGAGGTAAAGTGCTGACTTGTACTGAGAGTGGGAACAGCCTCGGCTCTCTGGTGGAATATGACAACAACTGGAACGCCGCCGATCAGCTTGAGGGCAATCCGAGTAACCAACCATTTCAGCTTTCCGACATCAGCAATCGTTTGCATATGGCTGCTAAGATTGTTCTTGAAAGTGATAAGATGAACGAGGTAAGCGCTTCTGTTGATATTTTGTCTATTATTCAAATGATAGTATATATACACTAGTCCCTGAAGCTTGCAACCGGATAACTTGTTGTTCGTTTGGAAGCTTTGTTAGGCTTCAAATGCATTATTTGCTAAGTTAATTTCTTGTATACCTTGGATTGATCGTGGTTCATCCATATTTCGAATTAAGCGTTGCTTAATCCGGATCTATTTCGGCTTCGATTATCCAGCCACTGAGATCCGAGTTAAGTTTTACTTGATTCGTCTCTGTTCTAGTTCTGAATATCCAGCCACCTAGATCCGAGTTAAGTTTTGCTTGATTCGGATATGTCTTAGCTTTGAATATCCAGCCACCTAGATCCGAGTTAAGTTTTGCTTGATTCGGATCTGTCTTAGCTTTGAATATCCAGCCACCTAGATCCAGTTAAGTTTTACTTGATTCGGATCTGTCTTAGCTTTGAATATGCAGCCACCTAGATCCGAGTTAAGTTTTACTTGATTCGGATCTGTCTTAGCTCTGAATATCCAGCCACCTAGATCCGAGTTAAGTTTTGCTTAATTCGGATCTGTCTTAGCTTTGAATATCCAGCCACCTACATCCGAGTTAGGTTTTACTTGATTTGGATCTATCTTAGCTTTGAATATCCAGCTGTGTAATTCATTTTGATACTTAGGTTGCCCATGATCGGCGGACAACCGAATTTCAAAGGTTGCTCTTTGCACACAAGAAGTTGGAGGAGAAATATGAGAAAGTTCTCCCCGTGGTGAAGAAAACTGGTAATTTAATAAACCTTTGTATTGTTCCTTAAGTTCTTAATATTTTCGACTTGGTGTGCTAATTCATTCTTTGCTGGTGTGCAGCTAATATCAATAGTCTTAATATCCGCCTTACCAAGAAGGTCAAAGATCTGGAAGGTTAGTTATTCTTCTCGTCTATTGTTTTTCGTTCGAGACTAATCCTATGTTTCTTATAACCATATGGCTTTGGTATAGCCGAGTTACAAACACTTGTAGCGTCGCATCAAGAATGCATATCCCTGCCTAATATGATGCTGCATTTTTTAGAGCAAGCCGCCACTCCTTCGACGCAGCCTAAAGAAAAGGATGATGAGATAACCCTGTTACGTGCCGAGGTTGAGTCTCTCAAGCTCTCGCAGAAATCCTAATTGGAAAAAGTTGATCAGGAGTTCTCTGAAGAAAAGAATCGACTAAGTCTGCAATTGCAGAAAGACAAAGAACTCCTCGATGCTGCCGAGCTGAAGAACCACATGATGGGCGAGGAAATCACTCGCTTTGAGAAGAATAAGGTCGACTGGACCCAGGATCTCCAGAAAATGTTGAGTTATATTCATCGTAAGTTTCCGACCGTGGTCGAGTTATCTTTTTCTCTTTCTTATTTTTAACTGATATGTTTTCCTTTCGCGTAGATCATTTTCCGGAAGCTAAACCAGTGAGCTCTAATTCAGTGATTTCTGCTCGCCAACGCCGAGGTGTCCCCGCAGACTCGAGTCCAGAATATTCAATGGAAGACTTCCTGATTGTCGTTGGCGCTACAGTTGGACCAATGAAGATTATGGGCAGAGATCTGGTACAAGCGGCCATTCAGGCCTACCATGTTCTTTGGCCGAACACGTCAGGGACACCTGATATTGACGAAGTCAAAATATTGTGGAGATATTAATGGCATCTCAGAACCAAATAAATCTCTGGAGGGAATCTGCTAGGAGGGCTCACTACTAGAAAAACGTCTGTTCGTGGCGCACCTGAAAAGTCCTTCTGTGGCGCACTAGCACTGCGCCACGGGCCTCACGCTACGGCTATCTCGTAGCCGTGGCGCACTGCATGGTGCGCCACGGTTGTGTCGAGATAGGCGTGGCGCACCTGGTAGTGCGCCACAGAAGGCCTTTTCAGGTGCGCCACAGATGTGTTTTTCAAAAAACAAAAAAAAATGCAAAAAACACCCTCGTTTTGAATTGCAAAAGCAATCGGGTCCGTGCATCGCCGCCGCAGTCGTGTCACCTCACCGGAGCATGGCCGTGGCAGGGAGGTGCGGGAGGGGTCGTGGCCGCTCTAGTCCTCGCCGGCGTCGAGGTGGTGTGTGGTTGGAGAATGGATGGTAGGAAGAGAGGGAGGAAGGAAGAGATGGAGGAAGAGAGGAGGAAGGAAGCGATGGAGGTAGGAAGAGAGGGAGGAAGGGAGGTCGGTGAGGAGAAGGATGCCGCCATCGCCCATTGTCACTGCGAGGAGGAGGAGAAGGAGGCCACCGTTGCACCGCCGTCGCCCGTTGTCACTGCGAGGAGGAGGAGAAGGAGGCCGACGTCGCGCCGTCACTGCAAGGAGAGGAGAAGGGGAAGGAGGAGAAGGAAGAAGGAAGAAGGGAGAAGGAAGAAGGAAGAAGGATAAGGGAAAGGGAGAGGAAGAGGGAAAAGGGAAAGGGAAAAGGGGAAAGGAAAACGGAGGAGGGCGGGGTGGGGATTCAAATTTGAATCCCGCCCAAGCTTATCCGTGGCGCACTAGGTGGTGGTGCGCTACGGGTAAGTCGCCCTCTATTTTTTTCTGTAGGAAAAAACGGTCTTTTGACCATAACTTTTTACTCTTTTCGAATTTTGAAAATCTAAAAAATGCTAAACGAATAGAGGTCGTTGCGAGCAGATGCGAAATCTCGTTCACTTCATTTTGGTATATTATACGATTTTTTTCGACATCGTATGCAAAAGTTACGGCCATTTTACCGTGGCATGACTTTTTTTTGCAGAAAAAGTCAAAACTCATGTTTGTTAATTTTCCTAGAAACTATACCACATTATCTTCCCAAATATGAAAGGATTTAATTTTTTAAAGTGTTTATAATTTTCTTTTATTTTTTGCAAAGCCTAAAAAGGCGATCCACGGGGGGGAGGGGGGGAGGGGGTGTGGAGTTGGTGCAGGATAGTTAGGCGTAGGGCACTAGGGCAAGGTGTCCTACTATTAAGTTTATACATCCGTGGCGCACATGGCATAGTGCGCCACAGAACTTGCCACAACCGTGGCGCACATGGCATAGTGCGCCACAGAACTTGCCACAACTGTAGCGCACCTACCCCATGTGCGCTACGGGTACGTGGCATGCGGCTGGCTGGCCCCTGCCCATACATATATGTGGCGCACATACCCCATGTGCGCCACGGTTGTTCTAGTTACTAGTAGGGCACTACCCACAGGTGAGCCACGCCTATTTTACCCGTGGGGCACTTCAACCATGTGAGCCACGGATGTGCGGATTACCTATAGCCCTTTTCCTAGTAGTGGCTGGTGCTGATATGGCGTCGTTTTGTCTTGGTACGAGGATATCTCCCTCGATACTCTGATGAATCTGCGCACTGGCTCTCGTTGAGTTGAGGATCCAGAATTCGTCGCTCGCCGCCAAGCTCGTGCCTTCCAGCTTATTGAGTATGCTGACGTGCATAATTGGATTGAAGGGCCGAGTTTTCTTTCCAATCTGGCGGATGATGTCGAAGTTGAAGATGCCTTTGAGGATGATTCGGCTGATCAGGATGAAGCAGAGGGTGACTCGGACAACTCTCGTGATTCAAACGCAAGCTCGGATGAGGATGGAGACGTGCGATCATCTTCTAAAGGGATTGAGAATTCTCGAGCTCAAGCTAATGTTTCTCAGCATCCGAGGCTTGCCCCCGAGGTTACTATTGCTTCTGTTGAGGGCGAAGTAACTTCGGCTGAGGCGCCGGCTACCTCAGAGCGCCCAGTTCCTAAAAATACCCCTGTGCAGGAGACCGAGGTCGCTCAGCCATCATCCAAGATACCCATTCCCGATGCTCTGGCCCTTTTCGCTATTGAGGTTTAGAAAACTCTTAAGTTATTTCCAGTCCCCGGTATGCCGGGCGTATGATGTATGTGGAACAATTGTCCGGCTTTTGGTGTGGTGCGAACCTTTTTGCCTTTCGCCGCTGAGGCATGGGTGATGGTAATTATTATTACTTTGTTTAAACAAGTTTCATTGCTTTACATCTTTGCTTTGGCGAACTTTTATTTCGTAGGTTCGGATTGTATTTTTCCATGTGGTTGACCTTAGTTCGGCATTTATCTTGCCTGCCCTTTATAAACTTGATAGCCTAGCTGTTGTGTTTTCAACTTCTATCTGAAGTACAAAGCACGAAGCCCATATCTGGTAAAGTGATACAATAGGTTGCATCCCTTATCATACTTCGGCTTGCTGGGTTTGTCATTCTTTTTTGCATTATCCTTAGAAATCTTTGTTTGTTTTCGCTTTGCTATTCCTCTGATTATTGAGACAAGTTTATATCATATCTTGTAAATTATGATCATCAATTTTGGGGAGTCCCCGAGTCTGTAGCTGAGCTATGAAGCTTTCATGTGTCTGGCGACAAACAGTGGGTAATACAAGTTAGTCCCCGCATGATCACTCGGGTCATCGAGTTCTTGCGTGTGCTCAAAGACTTACCTCGGATCATGCGGCAGTCCCCGAGTTATAAACTGGGTTGCCGAGATATAATTCATGGCTCAATGCAGAGAATACTACGGGGTAGTCCCTGAGTCATTGCTTAAAGTGCCGAAGTTTAATGCATATTTTTAGAACAAAAACAATCATGGGGCATTCCCTGAGTTAATGCGCGAGGCATCGAAGTTTAATGCATAATCCGAAATAAGGGATAATACGGTGTAGTCCCCGATTCACTGCTCGAGGTGCACATAATTCAAAATAATAAATAACACAATGCATTCCCCGAGTTACTGATCGGGGTGCTGAAATTTAACACATAATTCAGAATAAGAAATAACACAGTGCAGTCCCCGAGTCACTGCTCGAGGTGCCGAGGTTTACGACATAGTCTCAAGAAATAGAAACAACATTGTGCAGTCCCCGAGTTGCTACTCGAGGTGCCGAGGTCAAATACACGCTTGATACTCCAACTTGATGCGTCACATCATGACGTACAACATATAGCTCCTAAGTATAGAATGGACGAAGTAAAGCTATATTCCATGGTCTTTTTGATTCTTCACCGGCTTTGTTTGCCTTATTCTTTTCTGGTGACTGAGCATCGATTAGGTAATATGCATCATTGTGCAATGCTTTACTCACGATGAATGGTCATTCCCATAGGGGTGAAAGTTTGTGCATGCCGGCTATGCGCTGCACTAGCCGAAGGACCAAATCTCCTTCTTTAAAAACTCTAGGATTGACTTTCTTGCTGTGATATCGTTGAAGATCTTGCTGATAAATAGCTGATCTTGATAATACCAATTCCCTGACCTCTTCTAGCAAATCGACATCGTCTTGCCGAGCTACCTCATTTACCTCAGCGGTTGTATACCGGGTTACTCTTGGCGAATCATGTATTACGTCGGCTGGAAGCACAACTTTTGCCCCATATACCAGAAAAAATGGGGTATACCCTGTTGACCTATTTGGGGTAGTTCTGAGGCTCCATAGTACTATTGGTAGTTCCTCGATCCAGCATCCTGCCGACCTTTGTAGAGGTTCGACAAGCCGGGGTTTTATTCCGAACAATACTAGTCCATTTGATCTTTCTACCTGCCCATTTGATGATGGGTGAGCCACCGAGGCGACATCTAGTCTTATGTGTTTTTCTTGGCAGAATCTAGCAAAATCCCCTTCAGCAAATTTTGTGCCATTGTCTGTAATAACACTATGTGGATAACCATATCTCAAGATAATATCTTTGAGGAATTTTACTTCTGTTGGTACATCACATTTTTTATTGGTTTTACTTCAATCCACTTTGTGAACTTATCCACCATGACTAAAATGTGAGTCATTCCGCCTCGGGCTGGCTTGAATGGACCCACCATATCCAAGCACCATACAGAAAATGGCCAAGTAATTGGTATCGTCTTTAACTCAGACGATGGCATATGTATCTTGCTGGCGTATCTCTGGCAACCATTACATTTTTCTACCAATTCTTTCGCCTCTTTTAACGCCGTCGGCCAATAAAATCCATGCCTGAATGCTTTGGCCACTAAAGCTCTGGACGAGGCGTGATGCCCGCATTCTCCCTGATGTATATCTAGGAGTATTTCCTGGCCTTCTGCCAAGTCAACACATCTTTGCAGCACGCTTGTGACGCTTCTTTTATACAGCTCATTGTTTATGATTGTATAAGCTTTTGCTCTTCTTAGTGTCTGTCTAGCCAGTACCTCATTACTTGGCAAGATTGCGTCCTTAAGGATGGAAAATATGGGTTGCGCCCATGTCGGCATGATTTTCTCTGAGATAATTTCACGATCGATTTCCATATTTTCTGCCGACATAACAGCTTCGGATTTCTCTATATTCACTCATGCGATGGCCGGGTTCACTTTCAGAAATTCCGGGTTGCATTCTTTGTCAATTTCCATTGGCATACTTCCTTCTCTTGATTTTGCCGAGATATGAATGGACTCGGACTCTGCTGATGGTGTTATCGATGGTTTTCTCAGGTGCTCTAGGGCGATACCCGGGGGAATTGATTGCCTAGTTGATCCGAGTTTTGACAGCATGTTTGCAGCGTCATTTTCTGCCCGAGGTATATGATGAAACTCACATCCATCAAAGTATCCACTGATTTTTTGCACATGGAATCTATATAGGGCCATATTCGCATCTAATGCGTCCCAATTGCCTGATACTTGCTGCACTACAAGATCTGACTCCCTGTAGCATAGGATCCGATGTATACCAATCTCTTTTGCCACCTTTAACGCGTGGATGAGTGCTTCATACTCGGCTAGATTGTTTGACACGGCGAAATGTATTTGCAGCACATATTTCAACTGATCTCTTTTCAGCGAAGTTAACACTATCCCCGCTCCCAAGCCATTTCTCAGCTTGGATCCGTCAAAATGCATTGTCCAATAATTCGGATCTGGTAATGGCGGCTCATATTGTTCCTCGGCCCAATCCACAAAGAAGTCGGCCACCGCCTGAGATTTGATTGCATCTCGCCTATCGAATTGCGGAGCATAAGGTGATAACTCGATTACCCATTTTGCTATTCGGCCACTGGCATCTTTATTGCTCAATATCTCAGCTATGGGTGCTTCAGAAATCACTTTCATCGGATGTTCTTCGAAGTAATGTTTAGATTTTTTCGCCGACATGTATACTCCATAGGCCATATTCTGGTAGTGTGGGTCGTTCTGTTTTGAGGCCGACAGTACCTCGCTTAGGTAATATACCGGCCTTTGTATTGATTTATCACCTTCATTCCGTTCCACGACAACCACCGCACTTACCACTCTATTAGTGGCAGCTACATAAAGTAACATAGGCTCTTTTGACAGTGGAGAGGCCAGGATTGGTGCTGTGACCAACATCTTTTTTAGTTCATGAAATGCATTATCTGCTTGCGGTGTCCAAATGAACTTATCAGACTTTTTCATCAGTTGGTACAGAGGTAATGCCTTTTCCCCCAGCCGACATACAAATCGACTAAGCAAGGGCAGGCAGCCCGTGAATTTTTGTACATCATTTAGACACATCGGCAATTCCATTTTTTCAACTGCTCGTACTTTAGTTGGGTTTGCCTCTATACCTCGGCTGGATAAGAGAAAACCAAGTAATTTCCCAGCTGGTACACCGAAGGTACATTTTTCCGGGTTAAGCTTCATTTGGAACCTTCTCAGGTTTGCGAATGTCTGTCGAATATCATCCAGGAGTGTTTTGCTCTCTTTGGTTTTTATAACCACATCGTGTACATATACTTGTACATTTCTTCCTATCTGGTCATGTAGACATTTTTTGCATGCATCTCTGGTACGTTGCTCCTACATTACGCAGGCCGAATGGCATGGTGCGATAGCAATAAGCCCCGTACGGGGTAATAAACGCAGTCTTTATTTGATTGGCCGGATTTAACGGTATCTGGTGGAAACCAGAATAGGCGTCTACAAATGACAACAGCTCACAACCAGCGGTCGAATCAATGAGTTGGTCTATCCTAGTTAAAGGAAAAGGATCTTTGGGACACGCCTTGTTTAGGTTCGTGTAATCGATACACATTCGCCATACGACGGCTACATTCGGTTCATCCTTTTTCTTTTCTACAAACACCGGATTTGATAAGCAATCCAGATGAAGCACTTCCATGATGAACTCGGTCGCAAGGAGCCGAGATGTCTCATCCCCTATTATTTTTCTCCTGTCTTCGGCAAAGCGGCGGAGAGGTTGCTTCACCGGTCTTGCTCCTGGTCTTACATGCAAAGAGTGCTCAGCCAACTCCCTCGTCACACCTTGCAGATCTTGAGTTGACCATGCAAAGATATCCCGATTCTCACGCAGGAAGTTAGTGAGCTCGCCTTCCTATTTGGCATCTAGGCCGGCACCAATTGTGATGGTGCGCTATGGGAACTGCTCATCTATCTGGATCTTTTTTGTCTCTTTAGTAGGCTGGAAAGAAACACTTCCATGCGGCTTGGCTAATGCCGGCATATTCAGCTGTGCTGACTGAGCGAGAGCTGCTACCTCCTGAATCCTTCTTTTTTCTCTTGCAATCACCAATGACCCGGCCAGGTTTGATCCGGCCGAAGCACATTCCATCGACTTCCTGTAATCTCCGGCTACTGTTATTACCCCTTGTGGTCCGGGTAATTTCGTTTTCAAGTAAGTAATGTGGCAGCTGCTCATGAATTTGGACAACGCTGGCCGTCCGAGTAAAGCATGATAGCAACTTTCTAGGTCCACCACTTCAAACTCCAAATTTTCCGCTTTGCAATTCTCCCTCGTGCCAAATAATACATCTACTCGGACATTCCCAATGGGTTCGCACGAAAGTCCTGACACTATTCCATGGAATGTGGTTCTTGTGGATTGCAGCATATTCTGCGCTATTCCGAGTTTATGCATCGTATATTTGTACATTATATTGATACTGCTCCCATTGTCAATGAGTACTTTTGAAAATTTCACATTAATGCTGGTCCCGACAAATGTCGGATCTAGTACGAGTCCGTACGACCCTGGGTTCGGCATTATTTTCGGGTGATCCTTTATGCTCCAGGTTATTTCCTGGTCTGACCAAGGCACATATCTTGGTACCGCCGGCATAACTGCATTCACTTCCATATGTCGGCGTTGTACACTTTGCCTATCTTGTTGTTCTGTTGTGAACACGAAATATGATTGATGATGCTCCCTATGATCATTACGTCCATTATTTCTGGGGTTCGTCCTTCCATCCTGACCTTGATTTATCACTTGATGCACTGCATCTCTATGGTCTGAGTTAACATACCTCGGAGGAGGTGGGGGTAACATTAACTGTTGTGCATTTGCCCCAGTTAACTGCGGCTGCTGCTGCTGATGCGATTGATGAGAAGACACTTGCATGCCCGTCGGGTTCCCCATTGCATTTTTCATCTAGGCACATTGCCGAGTTATATGATTAGCCGGCTTGGCCGGATTTGGAGTATGAAACTTACACGGTTGATCCAACATGGATTCAAACGTGTACTTCGTCCTTTCCTGCCACTGCTTTTTCTGTTCTGGTGTCCACTGTCTCTTCCCTTCGTTCCTTGGTGTCCACTGTTGAGGACCATTTTTCTGCCGTTGACTGTTTCCATGACTCGGCTGATCTTGCACTACCGCTGCCACCTAATTGGAAGTGTATCTATAGTCCGGTCTTTCCTCTCTTCTTCTACCTCTGAACTCATTGCGCCTCGATGATCCGATTGCATCTCTTGCATATTCATCTTGATGCTCCCGATGCTCTGCCGATATTAGCTCTGATTGTGTCGGGTCTCCCAATGCATACGAGTCTGCTATCCTGATGGTTTCTGCCAAGGTGGTCGGCATATCTCTTTGCAGCCTTTGCCACAATACACTGGTGTATCGGCAGCCTTGAGCAAACCAAGCTATCGCTTGAGATTCTATAACTCCTTCACATGAGTTTCTAAGGTTACACCACCGAGTCAAGAATTCTCTATCTGTCTCATTTGGCCTCTGCTTGCACATAGCAAGCTGCTGTGGCCTGTTTGGTCTTTTGTAAGTACTGGTGAAGTTGCGGACAAACATCTCCTCAAAATCTAGCCAACAGTTTATACTGCCTGGTAGCAGATTGTTCAGCCATACTCTGGCCGGTCCTTCCAACATTTGGGGGACATATCTTAACGCCCATCGCAAGTTTATACTAGCTATTTTTACTGCAGTAGCATATTCAATCAACCAATCCTGTGGTTTGGTGCTCCCATTGTATGTTTTCGTGCCCCTTGCCAGCTGAAAGTTCGGCACTGGTGGCTCGCCCATGATCCGAGCTCCAAAACACGCCGGACCAGGCGGACCCTGCTCCTCTAACAATACAACCTGTCCAGTTTTAATCTTGCATCATTTGATGGCAAGTTTGTCTAAATGATTCTCTCATGTATTCCATAATGGTTATTTCCGCCATGCCCTGCATACTCCATATCTGAGTAACCATCATTGTACCTCTCGTTTACCTGATTATGGTGAGCTGGTCTCACTTCTCGCTCTTGCCGAGGTTCATACCTCGGCTGAGGATCGGGCAGTGGGTCTCTCCTTCCTTCCACCGGGTTATTGTTCTCATGATTTCCTCTTCCGAGGTCTCCATTACCTCGACTTCCGTTGCCTTTGTTGGCTCGTCCGAGGTTTCTTTCGCCACTGTTACCTCGGCTCCCATTGCCTCTGTGCTCATTGACCTTTCCGGATACTGCCGGATCATACGGAACAATTTTCTTATTTATTTTTCCTAAAGTTACTGCTCTATCTTTTCGCGCGTTGTCTCCGGGTGAGGATGCTGCTTCCGCTGATAGTGCGGGCGCTGCTCCAGCCGAATGAACCATACGCGAGGCTCCCGGTCTTGTCGGGTCTGCCCTAAGCATTTCTTCATTCTACTGGTTCACAATGCGTACCATCTCATTCACTCTTTCTTGCTGTTTCTGCCGGGCTTCGCCGGTTAATCCTTCCAACTCCAATGCTGCGGTATTTGCCGCCCTTAGGTTCTTTGCCGGGGTGCTATACCTCGGCAAGCCTAGGTCAACTGAATCTACCTTATGAGTCTCATGCTCTTTGTTGATATCATTCATGAGGTTTTTTCCCCTCAACCTTAATTCATCTACCCGCTTGGGGGAAACATCTAGTTTATTTGCCTTAGCATACTCTCGGAGGGTCCTGTTCAAGGATTCCCGCAGAGCCGACACCTTTTTTGCCTCTACCAATACTTTCTGCCTAGTCTCTTCCAACTCATCCTGAGCATTAGCCGGATCAAGTATTGGCGCCATAGGTGTGGTTAGATTATCTATAGTTGCCTGGAGAATATTCTCTGGTCTTTCCATAGGTGGCCATCTTACCCTTGCTGCCTTTGGGGTTGTCTCCTGTACCTCGGCTGATTTGGCCGCTGACGGACCTACCTCAGTGGGCTGTGGAGCTGCTTGCTTCGTGGTCATTTGTCCTCTCGCCGCCGGTTCCTTTCTTGATCCGGCGCCTGCTGCTACCGTCTGTGCCCCGGCTGCGACCATCACCTCGACGCTGCCGACGGGGCGTGCTCCACGCGGACCGTTCGCAGCGCTGAGGGGAGGCTCTCCTGCATCAATAACTCGGTGAGGATAAACGCAGGAGGTGTCGACGCCGACGTAGATCTGGTGCGTGCCCAAGTTGATGAAGATGCCATTGCACGGTGGAGCTTTCCTCCTGAAGCTACCTGCGTTATCGCTGACGTAGTTCCAGAGATCAAATCTCTGGACTAAGCCAGAGACAACACGCTCGCCGGTGTGGATGAAGTTTCCCATCCGGATCTTGACTCCAGCTAGCACCGCTGCTGGCCCCACGGTGGGCGCCAACTGTCGTGGTGGTGGCACGGCAGATTCCATGGGTAGGCTAAAGTATGGGGCCAATGGATGCTAGAGGGATCCGAGGAGGGAAGATGCAGTGATTTCTACACTCAAATGACTAACATATAGATCTTTCTTTCTCCTTACAAGAACTACAAGTGCTCCTTGAGCTGTTAGCGGGAAGACGAAGACTACTACTCAAGCCTTAAGGTCCAGGATGAATCGATCCACTCTCAGGAGCCCGCGTCTCCCCTTATAAAGGGGTGCCTTGGTTCCTCCTAGGGCTGACATGGCAAGCATATTCGAGGAATATGCTTGTCCCAATATGGTAACTCGGCGACCTCCTTTCTGTGTCCCCCTTCTATCGACGACAATGTTCTAGAGAGCCCCACATGCGTGCCTCAGGCTCCCTGACTGTCACCTCCGTGACCTTCTTCTGCCCTTCTGCTGCTCTGCTCCTTGTCCCTTATGCTTGGCTCTGTTCAGATTCTCCCTAGCTAGCGACTAGGGTTTGACTATAGGCACCTCCTTCTCCTGCAAACTTCGTGTTACTCGGCCTTGTCTCGCATAACTCAGCTCGGCCTTCACCTGTATTCAAGTTAGTCAGACTTACTCGGTCGACTTAACTCATATGTCAGTCGGATAAGGTGTTTATCCTTCTGTAGCTGTCATGGCCTTGCTTATCTCGGCCGACTCTTACATGACTCGGCCGATATAAACAGTAACTCGGCTCATGAAAAGGGAGACTCCTTTCGTCTTTCCCCTGTCTTGACCCTATCTGAGGTCACCTCCCCAACAACTTGAGCTTTTAAAAGGAATTGCTACAGTAGCTTGTGTTATAATGCAATTTTTCTTGTGTTGAAACTAAACCCAAAGGCTTATTATCTTTAATACACTAATGTTGCTAATGAAGAATTGTGTGATATTTTGTATGAAGGAAATTTTCAAGTGTAGGGAAAGAACGATGTGATGAGATAAAGAATGGACAAAATCTCAAGCTTGGGGATGCCACCTGTGTCAACGCAAGAAATATTTAAGAGGTACAAGCATCAAATCTTGGGGATGCCCAAGGCATCCCCTTCTTTATCAATAAAAATCTCAGGTCTCTTTCTAGGCACTTCATTTTTATTGTTTTATGCACTTTTGTGTTGTTCTTAGAGCGTCTTTGTTTTTGCTTTTAGTTTTATTTTTTTTGGTTTTCTGAATAAATTATTTGGACCCCCCCATTCGTATTTTGTTTCAAATAAGTTGATTGGTGTTGGAAAAGAGTAGGAAGTTTCATGCTTAAGTGGTACAAAAAGGAGCTTTTATTTGACTGTGGCTTAGAATTTATCATGCCATGCTAGATGTTTTTTTGACCTTATGCTTAGTGATTATTTATATAGCATGGCTTGTTCCAAACAATTGAGATTGCTTAATGTTCCTTGAAAGAATCATGCGTTGTTTTAGCATACAAAAGCATAATATTATGGTATTCTCCTTTGATGCTTTGTTTGGGTTGACTTGGCACATGCTTACACCATGTTAAGACTATGAACCAGTCACCTTAGGCTCTATGATCATTTAGTTTTTGACTTGTGATACCACTTTATGCTTTAATTGATAATGTTTTGTCGCTTTGCATGATTATGTCCATTATTGCTCTCTTAGTTGGTCGCTCCCAGTCTTTTTCTAGCCTCCACTTGTACTGAGTATGAGCTCTACTCGTGCATCCAACTTCCAAGAAACCAAGTTATTCAAAAGAGTCCACTATAAATTCCTATGCATGGTGTGTTACACCATTCCAAGTATATTCATGTTTTTATCTATCTTCCAAATTAAACTTGTTATGTGAAAATTAGTGATTAAAGCTCTCACAAACTTGATGGCACACTTTACTTTCTTGCACCTAATAAACTTGAACCATTGTGTCATCTATGTTGCTTATATGCTTGCACTTATAAGTTGGGAATTAGCAGAACCATGCTGTCATGGGGAACGCTTTCAACACATGTAAATATTATCTAGTTTACATCATGATCTTTTGTTTATGGATGTCGGCGATGTGAAATAAAGGGGGAGCTTGTAAGTTCATGTAGTATTATATATGTGTTAGAGAAGCGCCTGGGCGGCTAGCCTAAGCCATGCCTAATCATGGTGGAAACTTGCAGCATCACCATAGTGAGCAATCTATGAAGCATATTCAGAAAAAATATATAGAAAAAAAAGAGAAGAGAAAAAGAAAAAAAGGGCACCATGCTCATGGTAATAAAACGATCGCTGAGATGCTCACTTTCTATTGTCTTGTCATTTTGATATGGGATAGCTCCTGTCTCATGGGGCAAGGGATACCCCTTTGGCGGTTCTCTATGATACACATATACTTTCAATGACAAGAACATGCTTTTGACTAAAGTTGAGTAGCATGAGGAACAGACCTCGTACTCAAGGGACATGAGATTGCTAACTTATGATCTGTCAAGCATATACTTCATATTTGTTCCACTTTAACCTTAACCACTTCATGATGCTTATGATAGGGGCAATCAGAGCTAAAAGCTAATAAGTACCATAATTTTTGGAAGCTCTTTATGAAACTTGAAATCCCCGCTTCCCTCTGTGAAGGGCCTTTCTTTTACTTTTATGTTGATTCTACATGTTCTATATTTAGCATAGCTGTCATTCTTAGTTTAATGTGCATTGTCCCAAAACTTATTGATTGATTCATAATGTTGATATTGCTTGTTGTTAAACTATTTTTATCTAGTCACCCTTATGAACTTTGAAGGTGTCCTATGCATTTATGTTTTGTTATACCATGAAGGACAAGCTGAATATCACTCTTGCTATGTTTTCTATATGTGAAACAAACAAACGTCTTTCAATGCATTGTTATTCATGATCTTTGTTTGTACCCTTTCATGTTACAATATAGTTTCTATGTCTTATTGTTAGAGCTATATCTTTCATGCTCATGTTTAGAGTACTTTGATCCCAGCTATCAATGCTTTACAAATATTTTGATCAAAATTGTGATAGCATGTCACCACAAAAAAAAATTTATCACTTACCTACTCGAGGACGAGCAAGAGTTAATCTTGGGGATGCTTGATACGTTGTAAACGTATCTATAATTTTTTACGCTCCATGCTTGTTTTGTATCAACCTTCTTATGTTTTGCCTACACTTTGAGGTATTTTAATACATTTTCTGGAACTAACCTATTGACAAGATGCCGTAGTGCCAGTTGCCTGTTTTCTGCTGTTTTTGGTTTCAAAAAACATAGTAAGAAAATATTCTCGGAATTAGACGGGACAAAAGCCAAATTCAATATTTTACCAGAAGGAACACGGAGTCCGAAGGGCAGCTGAAGTGGGACACGAGGTGGCCACACCTGGTGGCGGCGCGGCCAGGGGCGCGCCAGCCCTAGGTGTGGTCCACTTAGGCACCCACCAACCTTGCCCTTCCACCTATAAAAGCACCCCGATGCATAAAACCTAAGGACCCGACCAAATTTCCAAGAAACAGCCCATCGCCGCCGCCACCATCGTCCCTAGATCGCGGGGGATCCGAATCTCTTCCCGGGACCCTGCCGGAGGGGAGAGATCATCCCGGAGGGCTTCTTCATCACCATGCCAGCCTCCGGAGTGATGCGTGAGTAGTTTACCCTTGGACTATGGGTCCATGCAGTAGCTAGATGGTTGTTTCTCCTCCTTTGTGCTATCATGTTTAGATCTTGTGAGCTCCGTTCATGATCAAGATCATCTATTTGTAATCATACATGTTGTGTTTGTAGGGATCCGATGGATATTGAGATACTATGTCAGATTGATTATTGATTCTATCATGTCTATGTTATTTATGATCTTGCATGCTCTATGTTGTTCCTAGATGCTTGCAACTTCAAGAGGGAGTATTTATGCTCGATAGTAGGTTCATGCCTCTAGTAATCTGGGGAAGTGACAGAAATCTCTAAGGTTGTAGATGTGTTGTTGCTACTAGGGAGAAAACAACAATCCTTTGTCCATGGGGAAATTGTATTGTTTACTTTACACACATTGCTTAATGCAATTATTTGTTGCTTGCAACTTAATACTGGAAGCGGTTCGGATGATAACCTGAAGGTGGATTATTAGTCATAGATGCAGTTGGATTATGGTCTATGTATTATGTTTTAATGCCCAAACAAATCTCGTATGAGTCAAGATGTCTAGTATATGCATTGCTATGCTTTCTCAATATGTCAATTGCCCCGCTGTAATTTGTTCACCCAACATTCTATCTATCTTATGGAGAACACCTCTAGTGAACTGTGGACCCTGGTCCTTTCCTTTATCATTGATACACCATCTACTGTTACTATTTACTTTCTACAAGCAAATCACTATCTTCCACACTATACGTTTAATCCTTTGTTTTCACCAAACCGGTGAGATTGACAACCTCACTATAAGTTGGGGCAAAATTCTGTGGTTGTGTTCTGCAGGTTCCAAGTTGTTAGCGACATCTTGGAGTTGTTTCCTTACTCCTACTAGTTCAATAACCTTGGTTTCATAACGGAGGGAAAAATTTATGTTGTGCTCATCACACCTTGCTCTTGGGGTCTCCCAACAGGATCTACGTCAACCGATCCACCATCAGAAAGACGCAATCTTTCCACCTTATAGCTTTACCTAGGGTCATCGAGGCTGAGGTAGAATCTTCGTCTTGAATCATTGGCATGCCGCTTGAGTTGATGTCTTCTAATGACTCCTGTTGCAATCGGTGGTTACCTAACAAAGCTTTTAGGGATTAGTCTCGACCTATTTCCTAGTCTTCTGTCGTGGTAGAGGCATCTATCTTCAGGAGGGATTTCTTCTCTTGACTTTGTGAGTTGCTTCAGCTCGATGATGGAATAGACTCGTTGTTGTTGGCATCCTTATCTTCAGGGTTTTGGGGTATTTGTTTTAGGGCGAGGACTTCCCGTGGTTTTACGAGAGGGTTGAATAGGATCGTCGTTGGTCTCTTTTGGTGGCCATCCTACTGAGGAGAGGTTTCCGATTGCAGGGTTATGGTTGTTGGTGTTGGGATACACACAAACAAGGCGGTCGCAACCATAGGGTCGAATGACCCAAAACATATACACAACACTTTCCAAGCATCATACTAGCACATGACAAGCAAACAATGCGTACCATAGGTACTAAGCGGTGACTACACGCCATGGAGGGGAATCCTATGTTAAGGATACTTATCATAAGTACGGGTGTTACGGGGTCTTGACTTCTGTCTTGTCCTCTAGGTCGTCGATTGCATACTTGATTCTCTTGGGGCGGTGAAGGACTCCGTTCGTAGGGCGATCTTGTAGTGTCTTCCGTTGTTGGGATCTCCTTTGTTTTGCTTGTCTTGGCTTCTCTTTTTCTCAGGATCTCCGTCTTCAGGGTTTCGAAACTGGGCTTGTTCTTTTGAAAATAGAAGAGATATAGAGTAATCCCTTTTCAAAATGTAGGGTCAGAGAAGGTAAGATAATATATCTTTCGAAACTATTTTGCGAAAGTAGTTTTCGAGAGTCGATGTTTTCGGAAAATAAGGATCGTCCTCTCTAACGTCCATGCTAACTAAGGTCTCCTACAATTAGTATGGCTTTGATAACAAGTCTATAGCACCCCCGGTTTACGGTCCGGGAATACCTTTTATGCATACCACCACGATCCCATGATCAGTGCATCATGGCGCATAATCGACAGATATCAAAGTGTACATCCATTACCACATTGATTACAACACTGTTTACATAAATAAACTTACATAATTCCACTAAGGTATCAGATACATAAAAGAAACGAAACTTCTACTCGCGGGGGACCCAAGTCAAGCCATAACCCAACAGGGTGCCCGACTTGGAGATACGCCCTAGGTTGCATAGACGTCAGTTTCTTCCTCGCTCCTCGCTCCTCTAGGAATCTGACCAAGTAAATAGCCAGGGACAATGCCGGTGAGTACTTTGAATGTACTCGCAAACCACCTTAGAATAATATTAATAACAAGGAGATATGCAGTATGGCTATGTTGGTAGGATGGCTCCAAGAGAGGTTCTTTTCTAAAATATTTTCTCTTGTAGATATATCATCTACTAGATTTTATTGAAATCCTTTGTAAAAACATTTTTGGAAACCTTTTGGAAGAGTTTTGTAAAACAATTGGACTAGGTCACCCTATTTCATCTCCACAGTCCTCAACTGACCGGGTTATCCTCTTCCATCTCTGGTGTCCCTCGGACCACCAGGTTTTAGAAAACACTTGCTTTTATGAAGTCCTTTTTGAAAACAAAAGAAGCACCGCTCTACCGTAGTTTGTCCAACCCGTCCGTAACCGCGGACACGGCTATTTGAATAGATTTACACTCTGAAGAGGTTGTACACTTCACCCACAAGATTTTATACATCCAACGGGATCACCCCCAGGTCGTCATACTAAAGTATGCGGGTCTCGGATAATCAAACATAACCTTTGGAAAGTCCACTCCAGCACAGGCCTGCCCTATGAGTTGTTCCCCTCAACACCGGGACGTCTGTATCCACGGACCAAACCGAGTGCAACCCAACTCCTTTAGAGCTGACACTTTCAATGAGGAGCTCATAGTATCGTCCGGCTACTCCCGAGGGTAGTTCCCGATTCCTCGAGGTGACTGTCTAACAGTTGACTCTTTTCGTAAAGGAACCCTGACATTCGAGAGATGTGATCCCCTATAAGTAGTCATGCGGGGTCCCATGTTGGAGACAACTATCCTCGAGTTAAGCCCCGTCCCACTCTAGGGTAATGTGGTTACACGGGTTAAGTTGTTATAGCTAAAGCTGCAAAGAACCGGATGTGTTTTTGTAAACATTTTTCCTCCTCTTTCTTTCAGCATTTTGTAAAACCAAAACCGATCTCATTTTTAAAACCTCTCTTGGTGTGTCAAACCTCACCCAGGTTTTCTCATAAAACATTTTATAATCAATTTCCCGGGGTCTTCCCATCCTATACTTTCGCTTAGGCTAAAATGGGGTCTCCAAGGGATTATGGTGTTAGAAAACCATCTACTATACTAGGGGAAAATAGGTTTCAACAAAAGGGTTGTACTTAGTAGTACAAATGAGTAATATTTTGGAGGATCCAAACATTCCCCATATAAAATATAACATAATAAAACCATGTAGTTTTTATAAACAGTAGATAAGTCAGACATATGTATAAAAGTAGGTCAAGGGTTTATGAGCACGAAGGTGGCTTTCCTGATGATTCACAATGTGACAATAATGTCCCTAGACTTCCTCAATAGAATACCAATATACCCAATAAAGATAATATCCCCTCTTCTTGTCGTCAGACAATCGCAACTATCGTCGTCGCGGATTACACATGCAAGTAAACAAGGGAACAATCAACACCAAGCATACAACATCATATCATATAGCAAACAAACAAGGTTTAAATTTATACATCGGTAGGGTTTAGGAATAAGGGATTTAGAAAGATGGGGATTGGCTTGGATAATGGAAGTAAATCCAATAAGAGTCATAGTTTAGAAACTATTTAAAAGGGATTTTTATATGCCAGTTACATTCAGTATGATATCATTTGGTAAAAATGATATCATCAGATTGGTATTGATAAATGAAACCAACAAAAGTGGTTTCACTATTTTATCAATTACCATTGATTTATAGTGATTTTTATAATGAATAAAACTGTAGTTTTGGGAAATAATTCACCAGAATTGTTCTGGAGTTCCAAAAATTATTTCCTTGGGTGGTTAAATAGTATTTTGTGGACTGAATCAAGGGGAGTTCGAATCACCCCAAAATATTTACCAGATTGCCGTCAGAAAATTCCCAAATGCAGTACTGGTTGATATTTGTCCTTTTAACCATGTTAAATCTATAAGAGCTTTTGATGTGATTTCAAATACACATGTTAGGTATTTAGAATACCCTTCTGTAGAAATTGGAATCATCCTTTTTGGATTTACAGGACTACTGATATGAATTTATATGTGAATAAACAATACATAGAAATGTTTAATTCACCAAAATTCAATAAAGGATGAATAAATTATAATCTTCTGGGATTTGATTGATATAGTAATGAATGTCCACTAGGAGTTCGAATTAGGTCATAACTCAAATTCGTTTGACCTAGAGGATTTTCTAAATTTAGATCTGGTTATAATTTGGCATTTTTACTACATGTAATATATGAAACAAAATATAGTGAGGCCAAGGTCAAAAGATAGGTACAGGGGATATATATCACAAGAATTTGATTTTACTCCATTTGGACTTGGGGAGAACAATGATATGCTTCTTTTCTTAAAATGACACATGTTGGTATTTTATTTACTAGGAAATACCTATAACTTGTTATGCTATAAAACTTGCTCTGTATGTTTTGGAAAACATATGAGAGCAATTAGAAAATTAGATCTGGGCACAAAGATTTGTTTTCCATTTTATTCATATTTAAAACTAGAATGCAGATCTGGAAAAATCTGCTTAAAATGGAAAATGGTAGGGGTGGTCAGCGGGCCGGATTGACAAACACAGTGGGCTGCGTCTAGCGGATGGCGTGCGAGGAACACTGGGCCGCCCCGTTTTAGTCAGCAAGGGAGTGGAGGGGTAAGGGACGCTGTAGGCCATTCGATTATGTCGTGATCAACGGCCGCGGCGTGTCTTCCTCCTCCCGCCTCTACGCACAGTGGAGAAACCCTAGAAGGTAAGGAAGGGCGTGGGAAGGCTCACCGGGGCCCTCGGAGGCGGCGAGGACATGATGGGAGGCCACAGTCAACGGTGGAGAGCCAGGAGATGGGCGTCTTTTGGGATTTTGGCGATGGACGAGGACCCGCGTGACTGAGCCCGAGCAGAGGCCGTCGGAGGTCACTGCAGGCGTGGTGTTTCGTTGTTTCTGCAGAGAAAAAGAAACAGGGGGAGATAGCTTAGGTAGAGGAGAGTAGACCTGAGAGAAAAGAGGGATCTAGGGAGGTCGAGAGTTCCTGTAAATATTCTCACAAGTTTGAACCCAAGAGGGTTTTCTCCTTCCCTACCAAGCATCAGAGGGGGAGGGAGCTGATGGGGCTTTAGGGTAGGGGAGTACAGAGGTGGTGGAGTGCTTTGGTAGCAGGAGAGGGGTTCTGCGAGGTTGGAGATGAGCAGGAGCTTGGGGGCTCAAAAAATTGCCAAGAAGGCTTGCTCACTCTCTCTCTGGCTAGAACAGGGGAGAGGAGGGGGATGGGATCTCGGGGCGAGTTAGGTGGGGTGAGGGATGGAAATGAGAGGGCAGGGGAGGGATGCACTGGCGCTTTGGCTTATAAACAAAAGGACAATGGTCCATGGTGGATCATGTCCATGCTTGGACCTAGGCAAGGTGCTAGGCTAGGATAGGGCAAGAGGGGCGGTGGAGAGAGGGGTGTGGGGCATGTGGCTCGACCAGGGACATGGAGGAGTGAAAGGGTGGTGATGTTATGACATTATCAAGAGGGAACAAGACAAGGAGGCTTTGTCTCCCTCTCAACAAATGCAAAAGGACAGACACTAGGGTTTGGTCACTATATATCTATAGTGCCACGATCAGGGAGGGTGTGATATGTGTTGTGCAAGCTTGGTGACTCAAGTTGACGGTGTTTTGGTTGAGTTTGGGTCATGTTTTGCTTAATGTCTCAAAGTTGATCTTAGAGATGATTAGGAAGAAAGTTTATGAATTTTCATTGGCCAAGATGGGGAAAAGGGGCTGGTCTTGTTTGGGATTTTTAAGATGATTTTTAGTTCACTAAAAATCATTTATTCAAAAAGCACAGAAGTGGTTTATTTAAGCTAAAGTGATTATTTTACATTGGGTATGGTGAGGTTTTGATGTGAGATGGTTCGAAATTCCATATCACATCTTGGCAAATTTTATTGGAGTTTATTGAGAAAGATAAACATTTTAAGGTATTATCTCATGTTTCTGCCATTTAGGAAAAAGGGCAAAAACAAATAATATAACATCTCAAAAATATTTATTTTTGATATGGAAGGATAGGGTTTGATATATAGGAATCAAATGTTCCTTGAGTTGACAAAGTGGTTTGGAGAAAAACAAAGTTGTCTTTATATAGAAGGTTTTGAGGTTTTGGCAATTAAAGGAATTTAAATAGCTTCAAAATCCAAATAATTATGGGAATTATTTGGGGATTATTATATCCAAGGTAGATGATGTACACTTGGTTTATACATCATTTCCATCTTGGGTTTTTAGGAATTATGGTGAGAATAGAGATAAACTATATTTGGGGGAATCTAGGGTTTTGATAGTTTTATATCACCTAGACAAGGTTGGATTAGGGAGCTCAGAGCTCTCCTTGGTACAAGGGATAGATGGATGGATAGACCAAGTTGTATAGATGATCATGATTTCAATAGTTGGTCTTGGTTGTATTTGGGGTGATATATAAGTGATGGCAAACTTTGTTGAAAACAAGGCTGTCATAGCAGAGTTGCCATGATGCTTTATAAACCATGTGGGTTTAAGAAGCACAATGCTCTAATGGAAACAAGTGTAGGATGGATTGAAATACCATGGTTATTATATCATAACCATGCAAGGAGTTGGTCAAGGGGAGATGGCATAAGGATGTGAGATTCTTCCAAAGTAGGCATGTTGACTAGATTTGCAGAAAAAGATTATCATCTTGACTACGAAACCATCATGGATGAGTGGCAACCAGAATGGCTTAGCCAAGGGAAAGAGTTGGATTTGTTAGTACTACAATATGGTTCAAGTTAATTTTCACAAATGCACCTAGGTTGGAAAAGGTAGATCCCCAAAGATTGAATCTAGATAGGAATTCCAGTCTTTGCCGTTTTGGCAGATTTAGGGTTTTAGACTAGAATGCAAGTGTAGATGATTTTGAGAGAAGTCTAGGTTGCAAACTCATGATCAATGAGATGATGTTGAAGTGCCAACTAAGTATATATGATCCATGCTTAGATTTGGTATTTAATGAGTTGGTAGCTAATGTAGAGGATTAGCTCAGAGTTGATATAGTGTAGGGGGGTTAGGGGATCAGTTGAGTGACTTAAGATAGATCTAGATTTGGATGCTTAGTTGGAGATTGATGATCTCAGATATGGATTGGATCCAAAGGGATGAGCTACTAGGTTAGCTCACTCTAGATCCTAAACACACAATGCAGTCAGCAGATCAAGGTAATTCATCAAACAACAAATCAAGGAAATTCATCTAATCTATCTTATCAACTATTACTAAGGTTACCATTAAGTCTATCTTCTGGTAAGCATGGGTATTTTGATGAGATTGCATTTTGAAGTAAGGTAAGGACCTCTTGGTATTTTACCAAGATTATAATGAAAAGGTTTTATGAAAGGTTTTGGAAAGCCTATCGATAAGAGTAGTTGAAGTTCTGTCTTGAAAACATAAGGAGATTATATATATAGGTCTCCATAGTTTTGTAATATATACTAATAAAATATTTAGTTTTATCAAAGTCATCTTGTCTCAGGTATTGAAATACCAGAACATTTGAGAATATGAAAGATGAGCCAAGACATCTCTTTTATAAAAATTGCTTTTGTCAAATAGTGTTGAGATAAGAAGTATTTCACCTAATGCATAATCAGTTGCCTGAACAAAAGCAAACAAGTAAGCAAACATTGCAACACTTAATAAGATTTTTTTTGTTCCCCCTGATTTTTGCCTTTTTGACAAAAAAATCAGGGTTGCTAAAATTGGGATGTTATAAGGAGAACTCGGACGAGGGGAGCTGGACTCCGAGGAGTTCATGCCGATCCCTGATTCGGGTTCCAGCCGAACCTCGGGTAAAGCCTCTGTCATTAAGGAGTGGCCGAATGACAATGATGACTCGGATGAATGCAAGATTATTAAGGTATATAACCCAGCGCCTCTCTCATATGCCTATCGGGCTCCTTGTACTCTAGCTAATTTGGCTGGTTAGGTGCATGAGGTGGCCCCTGTTGCCATGGGAGGCCAAGGGCCTATGAGGAAGTGCGTCGCAACCTCGGATCCTCCAGCCGAGGCTCTGATGAAGCTAGTGAAGAAAGCTGCCAAGCCAAAGGCGGCACCAGTAGTCTCCTCCTAAGCTTTCTTTTCCGAGACAATCTTGTATTTCTTGCTTATTTCTTTCTCTATATTTCTTGTTTCTCTCTTTCTCTATATGACCCCCTTTTCCTATGTTTTTTACTTCCATAGTGACCCTCTAGTTATTTCCCAGAGCGGGTCAAACATGGCCTCTCCTATCGCCTCCAGCCTCTAAGGACACTCGGGTTTTGAGCTCGGTCCGAGGTGTCTCTCCCCCTACACCGAATAATAGTCCACCTCGACAGGAGGAAGATAATTTTGGCGTTGGCGCTGGCGGCGCCTCTATAGATAACGCCATGTCAGATCAACCATTTGATTCGGCTGCCCCCACCAAGACCACGGAAGATCATGGCGCCAGCAGCTCTGGCACTAAACCAGCTTCTACCGAGGTACCAATTACCTCGGCCCCTATTCAACCTCAAGCACCTTCTGCAAGTTCTAGCCAGGAGAAAGTAGGAGCACTTTAAAGGATACGGATGTCGCCTAGAGGGGGTGTGAATAGGCGATTAAAACTTTTCCTAGAGTGGCTCAACAAAGGCGGAATAAAACTAGTGTTTACTTTGTTAAGCACAACCTAGAACAACTACGGTTCACCTATGTGCACCAACAACTTATGCGAAACAATACAAGCAACAAAGTGATAGCAAGATATATATTACTTCAAGCACGAAGGCTATCACAATGTAAAGTGCATAAGTAAAGAGCTCGGGTATAGAGATAACCGAGGCACGCGGGGACAACGATATTTTACCGAGTTCCACCCAACATGGAGTATGTCTCGTTTGGAGAGGGGGTCGTATCAAACCACCAATGCCACAAAAGGCATCCCTTATTCTCTAGTGAATCTCACCCCAACGGGATCGATCCACGCTTCCACTATCGGTGCACTTATCGGTGGCAACCGGAACCTCTCACAAGGTTGGGGCACTTCTCCACAACTTAATTGGAGGCTCCCAACAAATGCCACAATGCCACCAAGGCCACAAACCGTCTAGGGTTACAAGAACCCAAGAGGGACAAGCTCCAATGAGTAATTCAAACCAAATCCTCCAAGGAGAACACAAACCAATGCACCAAATGCAAATGGAAAGAACACCACAAAGGTGCTCAAATCCCTCACTCTCAAGTTCCAACAAAGCTACTAAAGCTATTGGGGGAACAAGAGAGGAGGAATCAAAGAGAGACACAAAATCCCCCAAAATCTAGATCCCCAAAGATACACTCACAAAGAGATGAATTGGTTAGGTCAAAACGTAGATCTAGATCACCTCCAACTACCCCTCAAATATATGCAAGAATCAATGGAGGGGTGAGTATAAATCAAGATCAAAGAGTAAGGAAAATGAGGGCAAAGCTTAGACAAAAGGAGGAGGAAGAAGCAACCCTAAACGAAAATAGACAAAAGACTTATATAGGGCTAGACAAAATATGGCCGTTAGGATGTTTTTCAGAACGGTCCGGTAGTACCGTTTTCAACCGGTACTACTGGTCTTGGGCGAGAGAGACAGTGGAAATCGAGGCCAGCGTGGGGAAGCGTTGGGCAAACGCACCTTGCCAGTGCAGGGCCAGCAAAGCAGCAGCTGCCGTACAACGCGCATGCAACAAGCGAGGCAGAGCGCGCAGCAGCAGCTGAGCATGCGCAACGCATGCGGGAGCCAGCTCTGGTCAACGCGGTGGGAGGACGCGCATGCGAGGCGGGTGGGGCCACAGCGGGCGCGCGCGCAGCGAGGGCAGCGGGCGACGCGGACCAGCAGGCGGGAGCGACGCGAGCGCGCGCGGCAGGGCGGCTGCGCGCGTGGGGCCAGACGCAGGGTAGCGCGCGACGTGGGCCTGGCGCAGCGCCAGGGTCAATGTGGGCCCGCGCGGGAGCCAGGCGTCGCACAACAGGCGAGCGGGGTGGCTGGGCGAGAGATCGAGGCCGCGATGCGGCTTGCAGTCAAGTGGCGCCGGGCACATGATTTTGGCCAAACTGGGTCGGCCGGTACTACCGGCCCACCCAGGCGGTACTACCGGGCCGGTCCGGTAGTGCCGGTACCAACTACCACCTAGGCCTGAGAAGAAGCGGGCCGGAACAGGTGTGTCCGGTACTGGGCCCGGTAGTATCGGACAGGCCAGAAAAAATCTTTTTCTTTTCTTTTTAAAAGCAAATAGCAGTCAATATTCAAACGTGAATAACTTTTAAAAGCAAATAGCAGTCAATAACTTTTGATTGGCAAATAGCAGTCAATTGACCCGATTCCAATTGCGTTGGATAAAGGACGACAAGGGCTTCCCAATAAAAATTGGAAATATTGGTTATCACCAAGTGAGAAAATATCAAGTATAATAATGTGAGATACCTCACTTGGTGAGAAACCAAAAAGCCGCATAAATCAAAATCGCAACAAGATACATATGGGAGATCCGATTTTGATGAACAAGAGCTTGTTATGGAGATTACCACAAGCTCTATAACCTCACATGGATAAGACCAAATAACAACCAAATATGATGATGCAAGTATGCAAAGGTTTGAGCTCTCTATGAACAATGTGACCGAATTACTCATTCGAGAGCCCCTCTTGATAGTACGGTTATCTATCCTAAACCCGGTCTCCTACACACAACAAGAGACCGGCAAAAGGGAAAACCTATCAAGATTATACCTTTGCCTTGAGCATTCCACTTGAGCTCGATGTAGACGATCTTGCCCTTCTCAAGATGGAACGCCTTTCTTAATTCCTCATCATCGACCTCGCATGTTGAGCTTGCACAACATATCTTCTTTGCATTTCATCGACCTTGAAGCCAACACATGCTCAAGCGATGCCAATGGACAAATCCTACAAGTATAACTTAATACACACATTAGTCCATAAAGATTGTCATTAATTACCAAAACCACACATGGGGGCCCAACATGTTCTTTCAGCACTAACATCGTCCGGTTCTTCCAAGACTCGGTAACAAGGGCAAATGCGGCAGAGCCCATGCTCCAAGTCTCAATATCCATTGCCGGCTCCTTCAACCTCGCCAATTGCAGCTCAGCCAAGCAAGTCACAGCCACATGATGATCCAGTTGCTAAGCAAAAGAAGGGGGAGACACGACCAAAGTGCCTTAGTGGCCATAATGCTGCAAAGACTGCCTCTGCCTCCGCCACTAGCAAGCAAATTGTACTACACAAGAGCTTGGCAGCTGCACTGGCGGCCAAGGAATCCTCAGCTAAGAAGGGCATTGATACCTTGGATCCGGATTACGGATGTAGTATAGATATTTTTCGCTAGTATACATAGTTTTATCGAATCCTCGGGAAGCAGAAAGCAAAGTGAGATTAGTTAAACGGACCTTCGAGAGTTTTACAATTCCTTTTGTGTTTTCACCGGACCAAGAGTTTGCGATCTTTTTGTTGTTGTTGATGACGGAGAAAGAGAGGGCCTAGGGTCTTCGGTTTTCACCGGTAGCTATGAAAAATATCTAATGGGAATAATAGATACTAATGAAGTATGCATGTAATCGTTAGATCAAGATAATTATATGTGGGTAGTGCATCCATAATTGTTATCGCCTCCACAACCGCTTATAGCAATAACCTACTAGTCTAATCCATAGATGATATGCATAGTGATGTCACTATTTAATCCCAAGTAAATATCTCACATACATCCGTACTACCCCTTCTGTCACTAGGGTTCCCATCAGGTAGATCAGTCATTACTCACACTCCTTTTACCTGGATCAATCCTCGGGGTCTTGGGATACCTGACAAGTCCTTGGATTGAGGCAGAGAGGGTACTACAATCATCATGTCATACAAACTAATACATGATCCCATCTATGATAAATAACAGGCACAAAAAGCTAAATGGCTAGGACGAAGCCCTTAGCCCAAGGAGAATTACTAACACAAAGAGATGAAATAAAAAATCATAAACATTGTAATAGAGATCATAAGGTTGATAGCAAATAGTCTTAAAATGTCACCAATTAGAGAAGATATATACTATTACAAGTGGTGGAAGATGGCTATGGTGGTGGAGAAGGGTTTAGAGGTTTATATCTAGATCTATTCCTCCAGCGTGGCGGCTTCTGGTGGCAGGGAGAGTTGGGGTTGAAAAGAAGTGCTATTTCCATCCCCCTAATGCAGCTCATATCACTGTAGAGCTTCGTTGGGAAACCCCAAGAGGAAGGTATGATGAGCACATCAGCAAGTTTTCCCTCAAAAAGAAACCAAGGTTATCGAACCAGTAGGAGGAAGGAAACGACTCAAAGGTGTTGCTAACAACTTGGAAACATACACAACACAAACTCAAGACTTTGCCCCAACGAACAGTGAGGTTGTCAATCTCACCGGTTTGCGAAAAACAAAGGATTACCTGTATGGTGTGGAAGGTAATGGTGGTTTGCAGAAAGTAAACAGTAGCAGTGGAAGATGTATCAATGGTAAAGATTGGACCAAGGTCCATAGTTTACTAGAGGTGTTCTCCTCAAGATAAACACATAACATGCTGGGTAAACAAATTACAGCGGGGCAATTGACAGGACAAAACAAGGCATAACAATGCAATACTAGACATTCATGATCCTATGAGATTTGATTGGGCATTACAACAAGATACATAGACCGCCATCCAACTACATCTATGACTAGTAATCCACCTTTAGGTTATCATCCGAACCTCCTCCAATATTAAGTTGCAAGCAACGGATAACTTCTTTAAGCAAGGTTTGTAAAGTAAACAATACACTTGTTCCATGAACAAGAGATCGTTGTTTTCTCCCTAGTAGCAATAGCACATCTATAACCTTAGAGATTTCTGTCACTTCCCCAGATTAAATAGAAGCATGAACCCACTATCGTGCAGAAATACTCTCTCTTGGAGTCACTAGCATCTACTTGGACAAGATAGCTAATAGAAACAGAGAGCATGCAAGGTCACAAACAACACATACATGATAGAATCAATAAGATAGAATCATTAACCAATCTGGCATAGTAATCTCAATATCCATCGGATCCCGGCAAACACAACATGCATGATTACAAATAGATGATCTTGATCATGACTGGAGCTCACAAGATCTAAACATGGTAGCACAAAGGAGGATAAACAACCATCTAGCAACTACATGGACCCGTAGTCCAAGGTGGAACTACTCATGCTTCATACCAGAGGTTGGCATGGTAATGAAGAAGGCCTCCGGGATAATCTCTCCCCTTCGGCAGGGGGCCGGGAAGAGCTTTAGATCCCCCCGATCTAGGGACGATGGTGGCGGCGGCTATAGACTGTTTTGTGGAATATTTATCAGGTACTTAGGGTTTAGGTATCGGGGGCTTCTTATAGGCGAAGAGGGAGGCCGAGGGCGTGCCCGAGGCGGCCGCACCCCCCCTAGGCACGGGCCAGGCCTGGACATGCAGCCAGGGGGTGTGGCCCCCTCGAGGCCCTCCTCCGTCTCGTCTTATGGCTCCGTGTTCCCCACGGTAAAATATTGAGTTTGGCTTTTGTCCCGTCCAATTCCGAGGATATTGATTTTCTGACTTTTCTAGAACCAAAAACAGAAGAAAATAGGCAACTGGCACTGTGGCATCTTGTTAATAGGTTAGTCCTAGAAAACATATAAAAATATCTCAAGGTGTAGACAAAGCAAACCAAAGTAGATAATAAACAAGCATGGAACAATAAAAAATATAGATACGTTTACGACATATCAAGCATCCCCAAGCTTAACTCCTGCTCTTCCTCGAGTAGGTAAGTGATAAAAAGAATTATTTTTGAGGTGACATGCACCATCAAAATCAAGATCAAACCATTTGCAAGCATTGAAATCTGGGAATAAAGTACTCTAAACATGAGCATGAAAGAAGTTTTAACAATAAGACAAAGTAACGACGCTGCAACATGAAAGGTTACAAAAAAGATCATGAATAACAATGCATTAAAAGACGTTTGTTTGTTTGTTTCAAATATAGAAAACATAGCATAGTGGCATTCATCTTGTCCCTTATGGAGTAGCAAATAAATGCATAGGACACCTTCAATGTTCATAATAATGACTAGATACAAATATTTCAAGAGCAAGCAATATCAACAATATGAATCAATCAATAAGTTTTGGGACAATACATATAGAACTAAGAATGGCAAGTATGCTCTCTTAATTGGTGCCTAAGGATAGAAGGTGGAGACTCAATATAACAATGGAATAAAGACCCTTCATAAAGGGAAGCAGGGATTTCAAGTCTCAAAAGGAGCTTTCAAAAATTATGGTACTTGTTAGCTTTCAGCTCTCATTGCCCCTATCATAAGCATCTTGAAGTGATTAAGGTTAAAGTGAACAAAATATGTATTATATGCTTGACAAAGTATAAGTTGGCAATATCATGTCCCTTGAGTATGAGGGATGCTCCTCATGCTACTCAACTTTAGTCACCAGTAAGTTCTTGTCATAGTAAGTACATGTGTATCATAGAGAACCACCAACGGGATACCCCTTGAACATGATACATGAGCTATCCCATAATCAAAATGACAAGGCACGCAGACAATGAGCATCTCAGCAATATTCTTATTTACCATGGGAAAATGGTGCTTTTTTCTCTCTTTCCTCTTTTCAATTTTTCTTTTTTATAAGAAGAAAGCTTCGTAGATTGCTCACTATGGTGATGCTGCAAGTTTCCACCATGATTAGTCATGGCTTAGGCTAGAGGCCCAGGCGTTTCTCTAACACACATACATAACTCCATGGACTTACAAGATTCCCTTTTATTTCGCACTAACGACATCCGCAAACAAAAGAGCATGATATCAACTGGGTACAATGTACAGGTGCAATGTTGAAAGCGTTCCCCATGACAACATGGTTTTGCTAATTCCAACGTATAAGTGCAAGCATATACAGCATAGATGACACAATGGTTCAAGTTTACTTTGGGGCAAGAAAAATAAAGTGTGCCATCAAGTTTGTGAGAGCTTTAATCACTAAGTTTCACATAACAAGTTTAATTTGGAAGATAGATCAAACAAGGATATACTTGGAATGGCGTAATACACCATGCATAGGAATTTATACTGGACACTTTGGAATAACTTGGTTTCTTGGGAGTTGGATGCATGAGTAGAGCTTACTCATACAAGTGGAGGCTAGCAAAAGACTGGGAGCGACCAACTAAGAGAGCAATAATGGCCATAATCATGCAGAGTGACAAAACATTAATAACCAAAGCATAAAGTGGTACTACAAGTCAAAAAATAAATGATCATAGAGGCTATGGTGACTGGTTCATAGTCATAATGTGGTGTGAGCATGTGCCAAGTCAACCCAAACAAAGCATCAAAGGAGAATACCACAATATTATGCTTTTCAATGCTAAACGCATGATCCTTTCAAGGCACATTAAGCAATCCTAATTGTTTGTAACAACTCATGCTACAACAATAATCACTAAGCATAAGGTCAAAACAAACAACTAGCATGACATGATAAATTCTAAGTCACGGTCAAAGCAAGCTCCTCTTGTACTACTAAAGCAAGAACTTCCTACTCCTTTCCAACACCAATCAACTTATTTGAAACAACACAGCGAAAACAGGGTTCCAAATACTTTATGTAAGCAAACTAAGCAAACCAAAAACCAAAAATGAAAACTAAGACGCTCCAAGAACAACACAACTGTGCATGAAACAATAAAAACGAAGTGTCTAGAAAGACCTGACATTTTTATTGATGAAGAAGGGGATGCCTTTGGCATCCGCAAGCTTTGACGCTTGTACCTTTTGAATATTTCTTGGGGTGACACAGGGTGGCATCCCCAAGCTTGAGTTTTTTTCCATCCCTCGTCTCATTACATCATTCTTCCTCTACACCTGCAAATTTTCCTTCCTACAGAACTTCACACAATCTTCATTAGCAACATTAGTGCATTCAAAAGATAATAGACCT
Organism: Avena sativa; assembly: GCA_916181665.1. Lineage (NCBI taxonomy): Eukaryota > Viridiplantae > Streptophyta > Magnoliopsida > Poales > Poaceae > Avena > Avena sativa. The sequence continues at coordinate 85,045,576 of OV702296.1, forward strand.
TTGGGGTTTAGTTTTAAAACAGCAAAACTTTCACTAAACACACAAGATATTGTAGCAATTCCCTCAAAAAGCTCAATTTTCCAAAAAGAACCCAAAAAGGAATCAATAAGAAGCAAATGCAAACAATGGCAGAAATCTATCAAAACAGTCCATCGGGTAGAAATGATTTTTTCGAAGACCTTATGTTGCTAAAAAAAAGTGTTGAACTAACGAAAGTTAGCTAACCACCAGGGGGATTTATTCAAAAAATTAAAGCTCAATCCGACTTACAGAGATTTTACACAAATTTTTACAGTGGATCACAAAAATCTGTTTCGGGACAAGAACTCCCCATATCTTATTTCCCTCTCATTAGAGGTTATTCTTGGCACAAAAATCAAATAAAAAGGATAAGGAGATGTTATTACAGAAGTAATAACTTCCAAGACTCAAGCAAACTATTGGGTTATCTCCCAAGAAGTACTTTTCTTTAACACCTTTAAGTTAGGCACAAGAAGTAAGAATCAAGTATTTTCAAATGAAGAAGCATCAACATCAAACCTTGCTTTCAAAGGAGGAGCATAAGGCAACTTCTATCTCCTCATAGGGAAATGTTCAATACCTTTCTTGAATGGAAATTGATATTTAGTGGTGCCTTCTTTCATATCAATGATGGCACCAACAGTTCTAAGAAAAGGTCTTCCCAAGGTAATAGGATAAGAAGCATTGTATTCAACATCCAAAACATAGAATTCAACAGGGACATAGGCATTATTAACTATAATAAGAATATCATTAACTCCCCATGAGTTTCGTTTTAGCATTATCATTAAGTGGGACATCCAAATAGCAATATTCCAAAGGTGGAAAATCAAGCATTTCATAAATCTTTCTAGGCATAATAAAGACACTAGAACCAAGGTCGCACGAAGCTTTGAGATCAAAGTCATTCACTTGAATATTAATGATGGGTTCCCAACTATCTTCTAATTTCCTAGGAATAGAGGCTTTGTGTTTCAACTTCTCTTCCTTAATTTTAATGAGATCAACTATAATGTATTTGGAGAAAGATACATTCATATCACTAGCATTAGGACTTCTAGCAAGATTTTTTAGGAACATAATCACTTCATAAATATTGCAACCATCAATATCAAAATCAAACTTAGCATCACTGGTAGTAGACTCATTGTGTTTAGGCATTGTGGTAGAAGGAATATGGACTTATTGTGGTTTGGTGGTATCCATATTGGTGGTGGTAATAATGCACACGCTATTGTTTCTAGCAATTTCAGCTTCTCTTTCCCACTTAGCATGTAGTTGAGCTAACAATATACCATTTTCATCAATAGTAACTTGTATGTCATGATTATCAGCAAAGGTACTTTCCAAGGTTTCAGGTTTAGCGGCCATTTTATTAATCAAAGAGGACTATGCTTCAGACAACGAGGAAATATTTTCTCAACATTCAAAAGCTTTTCCTCCATAGTTTGGTTGAAAATAGTTTGTTTACTAATAAAGTCTTTAAGCATGACTTCAAGTTCAGAGGGAGCACTTCTAGTATTGTTGTAGGAATTTCCATAAGTATTACCATTATTAGGAGGGTAAGGCCTATAATTATTATTACTACCAAAATTGTTCCTATAGGCATTGTTGTTGAAATTTTTGTTTCTAATGAAGTTCACATCAACTTCCTCTTCTTGAGCAACCAAAGAGGCTAGAGGAACATTATTTGGATCTATATGAGATTTTCCATTAATAAGCATAGCCATGATAACATCAATCTTATCACTCAAAGAGGAGGTTTCTTCAACAGAATTTACCTTCTTACCATGTGGATCTCTCTCGGTGTGCCATTCATAATAGTTGACCATCATATTATCAAGGAGCTTTGTTGTAGCACCAAGGTAATGGTCATAAAGGTACCTCCAGCAGCTAAATCCAACAAATTTCTTAAAGAGAAGTTTAAACCTGCATAAAAAGTCTGGATAATCATCCAAGCAGTCAGTCCATGAGTGGGACAGTTCTTTACCAAAGATTTCATTCTTTCCCAAGATTGAGCATCTTTGCACTTCTCATAGATATAATCTTAGTAGGATGATAGTATTTTCCAATAAAAGCATCTTTTCATTTAATCAAGAATCATTACTATTTCTAGGCAAGGATAGCAACCACTCTTTAGCTTTTCCTCTCAAGGATAAAGGAAACAATTTAAGCTTAATAATATCTCCATCTACATCCTTATACTTAGGAAATCATTGATGTTTGTGCTAGTGAAGTCACACAACTTGGTTTTCTCAGCAGAGTTCATTTTTGCAAAAGTGGAGCAAGCCAACAGCAGTAACAACTAGAGTAGGAACTAATTTTTTGTATTTTTGATAAAAAGAGGCAAACAAAACAAGGCAAAAGAAACTAAGAAGAACAAAAACAAAGTAAAGAGAAAGGTTATGAAGGACTCCCCTTGTGAATCCATCCTTAGCCTCCCGACAACGGCACCAGAAAACAGCTTGATGCAGCTCAGATCAATATAGAGCTTCGTTGGAAAACCCCAAGAGGAAGGTATGTTGAGGAGAGCAGCAAGTTTTCCGTCAAAAAGAAACCTAGGTTATCGAACTAGTAGGAGGAAGGAAATGACTAAAAGGTGTTGCTAGCAACTTGGAATCCTGCACAACACAAACTCAAGACTTTGCCCAACGAACAGTGAGGTTGTCAATCTCACCGGTTTGCTGAAAACAAAGGATTAACTGTATGGTGTGGAAGGTAATGGTGGTTTGCAGAAAGTAAACAGCAGCAGTGGAAGATGTATCAATGGTAAAGATTGGACTAGGGTCCACAGTTCACTAGAGGTGTTCTCCTTAAGATAAACACATAACATGCTGGGTAAACAAATTACAGCAGGGCAATTGACAGGACAAAGCAAGGCATAACAATGCAATACTAGACATTCATGATCCTATGAGATTTGATTGGGCATTACAACAATATACATAGACCGCCATCCAACTACATCTATGACTAGTAATCCACCTTTAGGTTATCATCCGAACCTCCTCCAATATTAAGTTGCAAGCAATGGATAACTTCTTTAAGCAAGGTTTGTAAAGTAAATAATCCACATGTTCCATGAACAAGAGATCATTGTTTTATCCCTAGTAGCAATAGCACATCTACAACCTTAGAGATTTCTGTCACTTCCCAGATTAAATGGAGGCATGAACCCACTATCAAGCATAAATACTCCCTCTTGGAGTCATTAGAATCTACTTGGCCAAGATAGCTACTAGAAACAGAGAGCATGCAAGATCACAAACAACATATACATGATAGAATCAATAAGATAGAATCATTAACCAATCTGATACAGTAATATCAATATCCATCGGATCCCCGCAAACACAGCATGCATGATTACAAATAGATGATCTTAATCATGAACGAAGCTCACAAGATCTAAACATGGTAGCACAAAGGAGGAGAAACAACCATCTAGCTACTACATGGACCCGTAGTCCAAGGTGGAACTACTCACGTGTAAGATCCCTCCTTTGTAAAGGAAAAAGGATCCCTGTGATTGCAATGCTAGTCCCTGGATCAATAGCTAGCATCCACAGTTAAGATGTAATATCAAGAAACAAAGGTCATAATACAACTTTATAACCAGGAATAAAATAATTTATTACATCTTTCATAGCTCATATGGCTGTTACATTACATTGCAGCAAAAATCTATAAGCATGGGGTCCTTCATCTTCAAAGTGCCACAGGCAGACATGTTGGTTGTAGACTTGTAATCCTAATCACTAAACTTCACTAATATCAAACAAACCTGCAACATAACAAGTTACAGCCACAAGGGTCAATACATTTGAATTGTATTGGCAAGCGATACTATGGTAGTATAGTGGAGTCTATTATCTATATGCATTTGGCTAAGTGGAGCTTAGGCTTGCTTTGCTCAAAATAGATTTTCCATGTCATTTGAAATCACTAAGTTTTTCCTTGACAAAATAATCTTTCCCAAGGCATCTCCCAATCAAAGATTGAAGATCCTTTAACCCTTGTTCAACCACAAGTTTTTAACTTAGAAATTTGGATGATGAGATTCTTGATAGCTTCCATGTCTTGATGCTCAAATTGTCCTTTACCAGGGACATGGCTAAGTACTTAGATTTTACACTCTGCAGAGGTGGTGCACTTTCCCCACAAGACTTGGTTTCACCAAGACAAGATCTTTCAGAAGCCTTCCCTTAGACCAAAATGGACGCGCTCCAACCTATCAAAACCTACCACCAACTGTCCATTTGGCTAAGTTCTTGCAACCTATATGATCCAGGCAGAGCCCATAATGCCAAGTGGTTGCACTTGAAGCTTCTCAACATTTGACATCTCAAATCTCTTTGTTCCTGGGTGGCCATCCACAAGTGAGATACACAAGGTAAACCATAAAAATGGGCCTTGTGAACCACTCAACACAAACCATTCCTTCCATTCCACCCAGGTGATTCATTCTCTTAGTTGTTTCATTAAACAAAACACAAGTCCTCAGACTTAGAAATTTTTCCATAGTGTGAATATATTTCCACCCTTGTTTTCTATTAGCTATGATAAGCATGATAGTAGTAGGAGTCTTAACTTAGGAAATTCTACTAAGGTTTCATCTACTGGGATTTCCTATAGCATAGCTTATACTTAGCAAAAATTCCATGCAAGTTTTACTTAGAAAAATCACTAATGCATAGTGAAAGTAATGGGACAAAAGTATGAAGCATCACTTTCCTTTTTGGTAGAGGGTATAAGTTCACTCCTTGATCTTTTCAATGTTCACACACTTCAAGTCACTACAATTCAATCAAGCAAACAACATTTCAATCTACCATTCAAACAAAACATTACATAAAATGATAAAGTCAAAGTAATGCATGCAAGCATGCCAAGATTTGTTTTATTTGAAAAAGTGGTTCCTAATGGGTCATAAACATTTGAAAACACCTAATGGTCATTTTATAAAGTGGCAAAGTCATTTGCAAAAGATTTCACTTCATAAACCATTTTCAAAACAAGGTATCATTTTATGTGGTGTAGAAATGTTTTTACTAAGGCATTAATCTATAGGGTTCACAAAATATGTTTTCAAACCATAAAACTTTGTGTTTAGGGTCAGAGAGTTTGAAAAAAAACATTTCCCAAAGGTTTTCTTCCAAAACCATTTTTTATAAATATACCATATTTTTATTTGACTAGAATTGGTTTTAAATCCAAGATTCATTCTTTTGTTTCACCAAATACATTTTCGAATCCACAGAGTGTTTCCTATGGTCCGTAGGTTATCCAATTGCCAAAGATTTTATCCCCAAAATCATTTTAGAATAATTTTTATAACCTAAACAAGCATACATAAGTTTCTGCAAAAACAAACAATTTAACAGAAGCTTTTTACTAAAAAAAATGGCATGGTTGGCTAGGGCTTGTTCCACTGAATCCATTAATATAAAGTTTGCAAAATTTGGACGTGTAGAACTAAACTTATGGATTTTTCAAATTTGCAAACAAATCTGATTCTAATTCTGTTTTAAATCAAAAGCTGGGCCACGCGGCACTTTCCTATTCATCGGTACCGCTTCGGCCGGATCAGCAACATGAGGCGCTGGATCAAGTTAAATCGCACGGTACTGGTTGCGTACCCCTTCAGCGTTAAGTGATCTAATCGCAGCCACAGGATCTCAATCGCACGACGCACAACGCGCTAGCCATAGACGGGCGGCGCTGGTGGCGGCAGGCGGCGGCGTGTCTGGCTACGGCGGAGCCAGCGATATAGGAAGCAAAGCAGAGGGGGAGTTGGGTTACAGTGTTCGCGTGGTCAAGGTGAAGCTCGAGGTGGTACTGGCTAGCGAAGGGGTGCACGAAGGTGATCGGAATTGCTCGCCGGAGTGGGGTTGCGCCTCGGGTTCGTACGGTCGTCGATGGAGGCGGGGCTATAGGCCATGCCAGAGCAAAAGAAGGACACGGTTAGGTGCGTGTGAAGATTCTGAACACGCGACTTGCAAGCAGAGAGAAAGGGGCGTTCAGTTCTTACGGAGAGGGGTCGCCGGAGAGGTGGCAGACGTGGCGGCGCGGTTGTGCTTGTCCTTGTCGACGTTCTGGGACGAGCGCGGTTGAACGAAAGGTACAGGGAGAAGCGCCAGAGGCTGGGGAGTGTGTGAGATTGGTCGAGGAGGCAAGGGGCGGTGTCTACTGGCCGGAATTGCTTGCGGAACTCGCCGGAGTTAGTGGCGATGCGAGGCGAAATTGTCGCAGCCTGGAGGCAGCGGGGAAGCAAGGTCTGAGGGAAAAGAGAGGGAAGACGCAGGCGGTTAAAAGGGCATGGTCGCGGGGTGGAGTAACGCGGCCATTAACGCGTAATCAACGCAGGCGTTTCTTGTCTGCAACGGCAGGGCGGGGTCTGGGGGTTGAAGACGACGCTGAGGTGGCAGTGGGGTCTGGGCGTCAGCGAGGGAGTGAGATAGGGAGAGGGTCCACCAGTCAGTCGCTGAGTGGGTCTGTCTGTGGGTGAAAAACGTTTCGCGCATGGGGAAGAAGCTGGGATGGAGTTGGGCTTCCTGGGCCAGACGAGTTGGGCTGAATCCTTTAGTATTTTTTTGTACTGAAACTTTTTCCTATTTTCCATTTGATTTTTTGTTTTGAATTTCAATCAAACAATTTAACAACCAAATCAATCAAATTTCCACCTCACTTTGAATTTGAGTTTGGTTCTGTTTAACAACACAAAACCAAGCCCCAAAAATAAAAATAATATTTTTATTTTAGGGTCCATTAATAATTAAATGACTAGACCTTAATCATTTAATTCAAATAGGATTTGTTTTATTAAAATCTTTATTTTTGAAATCTAAACATAAAACCAAAACACTTCAGTAGGTTTTATTTGAGAATATAAAATACTTGGAAAACTTGTTTAAAATAAATTAACAAGTTTTGATGTTTAATTAAAATAGTAAAACCTTTATTTCTAATAAAAATTGGATATTAAATCCTTATTATTTTATTTAAATAATCCTTTACTATTTTTATCAAATAGAAATATTTTATTTCAAAGGCTTGGCCAAGTTTTAATTTGGCTTATACAATAATCCTTATTATTTTTCTATCCTTTGCTTTTGAAACCAAATCTTTTTTTAAGATCCAAAAATAGTATTTCCAAATATTTTAACTTTATTGTTTTACTTATCTTTTTAAATCCCTTTAGGATTTTATTTGATCCAAATAGGTTTTGAAAGTTTCCAATTGGATTCAAAAAGTTTCTTCTCACCCTGAAAATCAACAAAGTTTTTTTATTCATTTATTTTTCACATTACAAGATTTGGAAAATCTTAGGATGTGACAGGCTACCACCCTTAAAATAAATCTCATCCCGAGATTTGGGGAGGCTAGGGGTTACAAGTTGGCTCAAAAGCATCTAGGGTACTACCACCCTTAAAATTTCCAACTAAATTACATCTTGTCTTACTTGGGATCTTGATGTAACTTTCCTGGACAGAAGTTTGCATAGTGGCCTAGTTCCTTGCATTTGAAACATGTGATAAGGTTGAGGTCTTGGGGTGGCTTCTCTGAACAATATGATGCATAATGTCCTAACTCTTTGCAGTGGTTGCACATCACTTGGATAATATCCTTCCTCATCTTGGGTTTCACTAGCTTTTGTTTGTCTTCTTGGCTCTTCTTCTTTTCTGGGCATTCACTAGCACACTGTCCCATATCTTTGCAATTGTAACATTGCAACTGGATTTTGTCCTTGTTCTTCTTTTTGGGTCTCTCCAAAGCTAGGAGTTTTTCTAGTTCATGCTCTTCATATCTCACCTCAAAGGTGGGAAATCTTTCTCTCTTCTTGGGGCAGTTACTAGAGATATGACTTTCTTCTTCACAATTAGGGCATTGATCTTCATGTTCCTTGGATGTATGATCCTTGTCTCCACAAATATTGCAATCTTTGGTTCTTTCTAAAATAACATCTTTGTCATCCTTGTTGTCATTAGCTCTTTGGGAAAAGTTTTCTCCCATGTTGATTATTTGAGTAACCAATCCTTGCAACAATTGGGATTGAAGTTTCAAAATCCTTTGTATGGCTGGGTCTAGTCCATTGTTGTTGGCTAAAAGCTGAGTTGTCTCTTGGCTCAACTGGTTTTGGGTTGCTATGATTTCTCTCATATTGTCCTCTTGGTTGTTGTTGGTGTCACCATCCTTGATGTTGGAGTCTCTTGGACAAGTCATCTGTTTGGGTTGAATTGAGATTAGAATAGGCAAAATATTTCTAAGGAAATAATCCTAATCACACACATCACAATTCACACAAGAAATGTGCAAGCAATCACAAGCCAAACATTTCACTCAAACAACAAAGTTCAAGCACATCTTTAGGCAACAAAATATTTTTGTTACACCACATAAGTTGGTGTGTTTGACTTAACTAAAATATGGTGGTCCATCTATTGGGTTCACTTGTGATCTTTCCATCCTTCTTGGTTGATTCTTCTTGTATGAGATCATGGTTTCCTTGGGAAAAATTCTTGGTCACAAAAACTTCAAAGGTGATGATGGCTCCTTCTAAGTTGTCTTTCCTTAGTTTCCAAATCCTTGAGCAAGATTTATTATCTCACTTGTCCTTAGTGATATCCAAGGTTGAAGTCCTTGGTGAATATGCTGAAGATGTTGAAGTCATTAGAGTTGAAGATGTTGAAGTCATTAGAGTTGATGGAGTCCTTTGCACATGGTGAAGTCTTTGGTCATGGGGTAGGTTTTTCCATCAAGTTGAAAATAGATGAGATGTAGAATCAAAAATCAAAGTGGTTGAGGAAAGAGTTTACAAGATTGTTTGTAAATAAGTTTTGGAACAAATACAACTCCTATTTTTCTAAGGGTTTTTGTCCAATCCTAGGTTTACAAATCCTACAGGCAACACAATGCTCTGATACCATCTGTAAGATCCCTCCTTTGTAAAGGAAAAAGGATCCCTGTGATTTCAATGCTAGTCCCTGGATCAATAGCTAGCATCCACAATTAAGATGTAATATCAAGAAACAAAGTTCCTAATACAACTTTATAACCAGGAATAAAATAATTTGTTACATCTTTCATAGCTCATATGGCTATTACATTACATTGCAGCAGAAATCTATAAGCATGGGGTCCTTCATCTTCAAAGTGCCACAGGCAGACATGTTGGTTGTAGACTTGTAATCCTAATCATTAAACTTCACTAATACCAAACAAACCTGCAACATAACAAGTTACAGCCACAAGGGTCAATACATTTGAATTGTATTGGCAAGTGATACTATGGTAGTATAGTGGAGTCTATTATCTATATGCATTTGGCTAAGTGGAGCTTAGGCTTGCTTTGCTCAAAATAGATTTTCCATGTCATTTGAAATCACTAAGTTTTTGCTTGACAAAATAATCTTTCCCAAGGCATCTCCCAATCAAAGATTGAAGATCCTTTAACCCTTGTTCAACCACAAGTTTTTAAGTTAGAAATTTGGATGATGAGATTCTTGATAGCTTCCATGTCTTGATGCTCAAATTGTACTTTACCAGGGACATGGCTAAGTACTTAGATTTTACACTCTGCAGAGGTGGTGCACTTTCCCCACAAGACTTGGTTTCACCAAGACAAGATCTTTTAGAAGCCTTCCCTTAGACCAAAATGGACGCGCTCCAACCTATCAAACCCTACCACCAACTGTCCATTTGGCTAAGTTCTTGCAACCTATATGATCCAGGCAGAGCCCATAATGCCAAGTGGTTGCACTTGAAGCTTCTCAACATATGACATCTCAAATCTCTTTGTTCCTGGGTGGCCATCCAAAAGTGAGATACACAAGGTAAACCATAAAAATGGGCCTTGTGAACCACTCAATACAAACCATTCCTTCCATTCCACCCAGGTGATTCATTCTCTTAGTTGTTTTATTAAACAAAACACAAGTCCTCAGACTTAGAAATTTTTCCATAGTGTGAATATATTTCCACCCTTGTTTTCTATTAGCTATGATAAGCATGATAGTAGTAGGAGTCTTAACTTAGGAAATTCTACTAAGGTTTCATCTACTAGGATTTCCCATAGCATAGCTTATACTTAGCAAAAAGTCCATGCAAGTTTTACTTAGAAAAATCACTAATGCATAGTGAAAGTAATGGGACAAAAGTATGAAGAATCACTTGCCTTTTTGGTAGAGGGTATAAATTCACTCCTTGATCTTTGAAATGTTCACACACTTCAAGTCACTACAATTCAATCCAGCAAACAACTTTTCAATCTACCATTAAACAAAACATCACATAAAATGATAAAGTCAAAGTAATGCATGCAAGCATGCCAAGCTTTGTTTTATTTGAAAAAGTGGGTCCTAATGGGTCATCAACATCTGAAAACACCTAATCGTCATTTTATAAAGTGGCAAAGTCATTTGCAAAAGATTTCACTTCATAAACCATTTTCAAAACAAGGTATCATTTTATGTGGTGTAGAAATGTTTTTACTAAGGCATTAATCTATAGGGTTCACAAAATATGTTTTCAAACCATAAAACTTTGTGTTTAGGGTCAGAGAGTTTGAAACAAAACATTTCCCAAAGGTTTTCTTCCAAAACCATTTTTAATAAATATACCATATTTTTATTTGACTAGAATTGGTTTTAAATCCAAGATTCATTCTTTTGTTTCACCAAATACATTTTTGAATCCACAAAGTGTTTCCTATGGTCAGTAGGTTCAAAACAATCCAATTGTCAAAGATTTTATCCCCAAAATCATTTTAGAATAATTTTTATAACCTAAACAAGCATACATAAGTTTCTGCAAAAACAAACAATTTAACAGAAGCTTTTTACTAAACAAATGGAATGGTTGGCTAGGGCTTGTTCCACTGAATCCATTGATATAAAGTTTGCAAAATTTGGACGTGTAGAACTAAGGTTATGGATTTTTCAAATTTGCAAACAAATCTGATTCTAATTCTGTTTTAAATCAAAAGCTGGGCCACGCGGCGCTTTCCTATTCGTCGGTACCGCTTCGGCCGGATCAGCAACGTGAGGCGTTGGATCAAGTTAAATCGCACGGTACTGGTTGCGTATCCCTTCAGCGTTAAGTGATCTAATCGCAGCCGCAGGATCTCAATCGCACGACGCACAACGCGCTAGCCATAGACGGGCGGCGCTGGTGGCGGTAGGCGGCGGCGTGTCTGGCTATGGCGGAGCCGGCGATACAGGAAGCAAAGCAGAGGGGGAGTTGGCTTACAGTGTTCGCGTGGTCGAGGTGAAGCTCGAGGTTGTACTGGCTGGCGAAGGGGCGCACGGAGGTGATCGGAATTGCTCACCGGAGTGGGGCTGCACCTCCGGTTTGTACGGTCGTCGACGGAGGCGGGGCTATAGGCCATGCCAGAGCAAAAGAAGGAAACGGTTAGGTGCGTGTGAAGATTCTGAACACGCGACTTGCAAGCAGAGAGAAAGGGGCGTTCAGTTCTTACGGAGAGGGGTCGCCGGAGAGGTGGCAGACGTGGCGGCGCGGTTGTGCTTGTCCTTGTCGACGTTCTGGGACGAGCGCGGTTGAACGAAAGGTACAGGGAGAAGCGCCAGAGGCTGGGGAGTGTGTGAGATTGGTCGAGGAGGCAAGGGGCGGTGTCTACTGGCCGGAATTGCTTACGGAACTCGCCGGAGTCAGTGGCGATGCGAGGCGAAATTGTCGCAGCCTGGAGGCAGAGGGGAAGCGGGGTCTGAGGGAAAAGAGAGGGAAGACGCAGGCGGTTAAAAGGGCATGGTCGCGGGGTGGAGTAACGCGGCCATTAACGCGTAATCAACGCCGGTGTTTCTTGTCTGCAACGGCAGGGCGGGGTCTGGGGGTTGAAGACGACGCTGAGGTGGCAGTGGGGTCTGGGCGTCAGCGAGGGAGTGAGATAGGGAGAGGGTCCACCAGTCAGTCGCTGAGTGGGTCTGTCTGTGGGTGAAAAACATTTCGCGCGTGGGGAAGAAGCTGGGCTGGAGTTGGGCTTCCTGGGCCAGATGAGTTGGGTTGAATCCTTTAGTATTTTTTTGTACTGAAACTTTTTCCTATTTTCCATTTGATTTTCTGTTTTGAATTTCAATCAAACAATTTAACAACCAAATCAATCAAACTTCCACCTCACTTTGAATTTGAGTTTGGTTCTGTTTAACAACACAAAACCAAGCCCCAAAAATAAAAATAATATTTTTATTTTAGGGTCCATTAATAATTAAATGACTAGACCTTAATGATTTAATTCAAATAGGATTGTTTTATTAAAATCTTTATTTTTGAAATCTAAACATAAAACCAAAACACTTCAGTAGGTTTTATTTGAGAATATAAAATACTTGGAAAACTTGTTTAAAATAAATTAACAAGTTTTGATGTTTAATTAAAATAGTAAAACCTTTATTTCTAATAAAAATTGGATATTAAATCCTTATTATTTTATTTAAATAATCCTTTACTATTTTTATCAAATAGAAATATTTTATTTCAAAGGCTTGGCCAAGTTTTAATTTGGCTTATACAATAATCCTTATTATTTTTCTATCCTTTGCTTTTGAAACCAAATCTTTTTTTATGGTCCAAAAATAGTATTTCCAAATATTTTAACTTTATTGTTTTACTTATCTTTTTAAATCCCTTTAGGATTTTATTTGATCCAAATAGGTTTTGAAAGTTTCCAATTGGATTCAAAAAGTTTCTTCTCACCCTGAAAATCAACAAAGTTTTATTTTATTCATTTATTTTTCATATTACAAGATTTGGAAAATCTTGGGATGTGACAGGCTACCACCCTTAAAATAAATCTCGTCCCGAGATTTGGGGAGGCTAGGGGTTACAAGTTGGCTCAAAAGCATCTAGGGTACTACCACCCTTAAAATTTCCAACTAAATTACATCTTGTCTTACTTGGGATCTTGATTTAACTTTCCTGGATAGAAGTTTGCATAGTGGCCTAGTTCCTTGCATTTGAAACATGTGATAAGGTTGAGGTCTTGAGGTGGCTTCTCTGGACAATATGATGCATAATGTCCTAACTCTTTGCAGTGGTTGCACATCACTTGGCTAATATCCTTCCTCATCTTGGGTTTCACTAGCTTTTGTTTGTATTCTTGGCTCTTCTTCTTTTCTGGGCATTCACTGGCATAGTGTCCCATCTCTTTGCAATTGTAACATTGCAACTGGCTTTTGTCCTTGTTCTTCTTTTTGGGTCTCTCCAAAGCTAGGAGTTTTTCTAGTTCATGCTCTTTATATCTCACCTCAAAGGTGGGAAATCTTTCTCTCTTCTTGGGGCAGTTACTAGAGATATGACTTTCTTCTTCACAATTAGGGCATTGATCTTCATGTTCCTTGGATGTATGATCCTTGTCTCCACCAATATTGCAATCTTTGGTTCTTTCTAAAATAACATCTTTGTCATCCTTGTTGTCATTAGATCTTTGGGAAAAGTTTTCTCCCATGTTGATTATTTGAGTAACCAATCCTTGCAACAATTGGGATTGAAGTTTCAAAACCCTTTGTATGGCTGGGTCTAGTCCATTGTTGTTGGCTAAAAGCTGAGTTGTCTCTTGGCTCAACTGGTTTTGGGTTGCTATGAGTTCTCTCATATTGTCCTCTTGGTTGTTGTTGGTGTCACCATCCTTGATGTTGGAGTCTCTTGGAGAAGTCATCTGTTTGGGTTGAATTGAGATTAGAATAGGCAAAATATTTCTAAGGAAATAATCCTAATCACACACATCACAATTCACACAAGCAATGTGCAAGCAATCACAAGCCAAACATTTCACTCAAACAACAAAGTTCAAGCACATCTTTAGGCAACAAAATATTTTTGTTACACCACATAAGTTGGAGTGTTTGCCTTAACTAAAATATGGTGGTCCATCTATTGGGTTCACTTGTGATCTTTCCATCCTTCTTGGTTGATTCTTCTTGTATGAGATCATGGTTTCCTTGGGAAAAATTCTTGGTCACAAAAACTTCAAAGGTGATGATGGCTCCTTCTAAGTTGTGTTTCCTTAGTTTCCAAATCCTTGAGAAAGATTTCTTATCTCACTTGTCCTTAGTGATATCCAAGGTTGAAGTCCTTGGTGAATATGCTGAAGATGTTGAAGTCATTAGAGTTGATGGAGTCCTTTGCACATGGTGAAGTCTTTGGTCATGGGGTAGGTTTTTCCATCAAGTTGAAAATAGATGAGATGTAGAATCAAAAATCAAAGTGGTTGAGGAAAGAGTTTACAAGATTGTTTGTAAATAAGTTTTGGAACAAATACAACTCCTATTTTTCTAAGGGTTTTTGTCCAATCCTAGGTTTACAAATCCTACAGGCAACACAATGCTGTGATACCATCTATAAGATCCCTCCTTTGTAAAGGAAAAAAGGATCCCTGTGATTGCAATGCTAGTCCCTGGATCAATAGCTAGAATCCACAATTAAGATGTAATATCAAGAAAAAAAGGTCATAATACAACTTTATAACCAGGAATAAAATAATTTATTACATCTTTCATAGCTCATATGGCTATTACATTACATTGCAGCAGAAATCTATAAGCATGGGGTCCTTCATCTTCAAAGTGCCACATGCAGACATGTTGGTTGTAGACTTGTAATCCTAATCATTAAACTTCACTAATACCAAACAAACCTGCAACATAACAAGTTACAGCCACAAGGGTCAATACATTTGAATTGTATTGGCAAGTGATACTATGGTAGTATAGTGGAGTCTATTATCTATATGCATTTGGCTAAGTGGAGCTTAGGCTTGCTTTGCTCAAAATAGATTTTCCATGTCATTTGAAATCACTAAGTTTTTGCTTGACAAAATAATCTTTCCCAAGGCATCTCCCAATCAAAGATTGAAGATCCTTTAACCCTTGTTCAACCACAAGTTTTTAACTTAGAAATTTGGATGATGAGATTCTTGATAGCTTCCATCTCTTGATGCTCAAATTGTCCTTTACCAGGGACATGGCTAAGTACTTAGATTTTACACTCTACAGAGGTGGTGCACTTTCCCCACAAGACTTGGTTTCACCAAGACCAGATCTTTCAGAATCCTTCCCTTAGACCAAAATGGACGCGCTCCAACCTATCAAACCCTACCACCAACTGTCCATTTGGCTAAGTTCTTGCAACCTATATGATCCAGGCAGAGCACATAATACCAAGTGGTTGCAATTGAAGCTTCTCAACATTTGACATCTCAAATCTCTTTGTTCCTGGGTGGCCATCCACAAGTGAGATACACAAGGTAAACCATAAAAATGGGCCTTGTGAACCACTCAACACAAACCATTCCTTCCATTCCACCCAGGTGATTCATTCTCTTAGTTGTTTTATTAAACAAAACACAAGTCCTCAGACTTAGAAATTTTTCCATGGTGTGAATATATTTCCACCCTTGTTTTCTATTAGCTATGCTAAGCATGATAGTAGTAGGAGTCTTAACTTAGGAAATTCTACTAAGGTTTCATCTACTAGGATTTCCCATAGCATAGCTTATACTTAGCAAAAATTCCATGCAAGTTTTACTTAGAAAAATCAATAATGCATAGTGAAAGTAATGGGACAAAAGTATGAAGCATCACTTGCCTTTTTGGTAGAGGGTATAAGTTCACTCCTTTATCTTTGCAATGTTCACACACTTCAAGTCACTACAATTCAATCAAGCAAACAACATTTCAATCTACCATTCAAACAAAACATCACATAAAATGATAAAGGCAAAGTAATGCATGCAAGCATGCCAAGCTTTGTTTTATTTGAAAAAGTGGTTCCTAATGGGTCATAAACATTTTAAAACACCTAATCGTCATTTTATAAAGTGGCAACGTCATTTGCAAAAGATTTCACTTCATAAACCATTTTCAAAACAAGGTATCATTTTATGTGGTGTAGAAATGTTTTTACTAAGGCATTAATCTATAGGGTTGACAAAATATGTTTTCAAACCATAAAAGTTTGTGTTTAGGGTCAGAGAGTTTGAAACAAAACATTTCCCAAAGATTTTCTTCCAAAACCATTTTTAATAAATATACCATATTTTTATTTGACTAGAATTGGTTTTAAATCCAAGATTCATTCTTTTGTTTCACCAAATACATTTTTGAATCCACAAAGTGTTTCCTATGGTCAGTAGGTTCAAAACAATCGAATTGCCAAATATTTTATCCCCAAAATCATTTTAGAATAATTTTTATAACCTAAACAAGCATACATAAGTTTCTGTAAAAACAAACAATTTAACCGAAGCTTTTTACTAAACAAATGGCATGGTTGGCTAGGGCTTGTTCCACTGAATCCATTGATATAAAGTTTGCAAAATTTGGACGTGTAGAACTAAAGTTATGGATTTTTCAAATTTGCAAACAAATCTGATTCTAATTCTGTTTTAAATCAAAAGCTGGGCCACGCGACGCTTTCCTATTCGTCGGTACCGCTTCGGCCGGATCAGCAACGTGAGGCGTTGGATCAAGTTAAATCGCACGGTACTGGTTGCGTACCCCTTCAGCGTTAAGTGATCTAATCGCAGCCGCAGGATCTCAATCGCACGACGCATAGCGCGCTAGCCATAGACAGGCGGCGCTGGTGGCGGCAGGCGGCGGCAGCGTGTCTGGCTACGGCGGAGCTGGCGATACAGGAAGCAAAGCAGTGGGGGAGTTGGCTTACAGTGTTCGCATGGTCGAGGTGAAGCTCGAGGTGGTACTGGCTGGCGAAGGGGCGCACGGAGGTGATCGGAATTGCTTGCCGGAGTGGGGTTGTGCCTCGGGTTCGTACGGTCGTCGACGGAGGCGGGGCTATAGGCCATGCCAGAGCAAAAGAAGGACACGGTTAGGTGCGTGTGAAGATTCTGAACACGCGACTTGCAAGCAGAGAGGCGGGGCTATAGGCCATGCCGGAGAGGTGGCAGACGCGGCGGCGCGGTTGTGCTTGTCCTTGTCGATGTTCTGGGACGAGCGCGGTTGACCGAAAGGTACATGGAGAAGCGCCAGAGGCTGGGGAGTGTGTGATCTTGGTCGAGGAGGCAAGGGGCGGTGTCTACTGGCCGGAATTGCTTGCAGCACTCGCCGGAGTCATTGGCGATGCGAGGCGAAATTGTCGCAGCCTGGAGGCAGAGGGGAAGCGGGGTCTGAGGGAAAAGTGAGGGAAGACGCAGGCGGTTAAAAGGGCGTGGTCGCGGGGTGGAGTAACGCGGCCATTAACGCGTAATCAATGCGGGCGTTTCTTGTCTGCAACGGCAGGGCGGGGTCTGGGGGTTGAAGACGATGCTGAGGTGGCAGTGGGGTCTGGGCGTCAGCGAGGGAGTGAGATAGGGAGAGGGTCCACCAGTCAGTCGCTGAGTGGGTCTGTCTGTGGGTGAAAAACGTTTCGCGCGTGGGGAAGAAGCTGGGCTGGAGTTGGGCTTCCTGGGCCAGACGAGTTGGGCTGAATCCTTTAGTATTTTTTTTGTACTGAAACTTTTTCCTATTTTCCATTTGATTTTCTGTTTTAAATTTCAATCAAACAATTTAACAACCAAATCAATCAAACTTCCACCTCACTTTGAATTTGAGTTTGGTTCTGTTTAACAACACAAAACCAAGCCCCAAAAATAAAAATAATATTTTTATTTTAGGGTCCATTAATAATTAAATGACTAGACCTTAATCATTTAATTCAAATAGGATTTGTTTTATTAAAATCTTTATTTTTGATATCTAAATATAAAACCAAAACACTTCAGTAGGTTTTATTTGAGAATATAAAATACTTGGAAAACTTGTTTAAAATAAATTAACAAGTTTTGATGTTTAATTAAAATAGTAAAACCTTTATTTCTAATAAAAATTGGATATTAAATCCTTATTATTTTATTTAAATAATACTTTACTATTTTTATCAAATAGAAATATTTTATTTCAAAGGCTTGGCCAAGTTTTAATTTGGCTTATACAATAATCCTTATTATTTTTCTATCCTTTGCTTTTGAAACTAAATCTTTTTTTTAAAGATCCAAAAATAGTATTTCCAAATATTTTAACTTTATTGTTTTACTTATGTTTCTAGATCCCTTTAGGATTTTATTTGATCCAAATAGGTTTTGAAAGTTTCCAATTGGATTCAAAAAGTTTCTTCTCACCCTGAAAATCAACAAAGTTTTATTTTATTCATTTATTTTTCACATTACAAGATTTGGAAAATCTTGGGATGTGACATCACGCTTCATACCGGAGCCTGGCATGGTGATGAAGAAGGCCTGTAGGATGATCTCTCCCCTTCGTCAGAGTGCCGGGAAGAGCTTCAGACCCCCCCGATCTAGGGACGATGGTGGCGGCGGCTACAGACTGTTTCATGGAAGATTGATCGGATACTTAGGGTTTAGGTATTGGGGGCTTCTTATAGGAGAAGAGGGAGGATAAGGGGGTTCCTGAGGCGGTCGCACCTGCCTAGGCGCGGGCCAGGCCTGGCCGCGTGGCCAGGGGGTGTGGCCCCCTCGAGGCCCTCCTCTGTCTCGTCTTCTAGCTTTGTGTTCCCCACGATAAAATATTAACTTTGGCTTTTGTCCCGGCCAATTACGAGAATATTGATTTTCTGACTTTTCTAGAACCATAAACAGAAGAAAACAAGCAACTAGCACTGTGGCATCTTGTTAATAGGTTAGTCCCAGAAAACATATAAAAATACCTCATAGTCTAGACAAAGCAAAGCAAAGTAGACAATAAACAAGCATGGAACAACAAAAATTATAGATACGTTTACGACGTATCACGTGCGAAGCCTCTTTATATAGGGGTCCCTTTATAAAGGTTGTTCTGTTTGACCTAATGAATTTGATGGAAACTATACGGCCGGAATAAACTTCTCGTCGTATAGTTGGTCATTAAATCTTCAACATTCACTTCACGGCTCCGGGTTTCTTTGACTTATTGAAAATCTCGTATCTTTGACATTTATGTAGTGATTCCCATCATCATACGTCATTATCTGCAGGAAAAAATAGCAAGAAAGGATTGCATACCCCTTTGATCATTAGGCATTAGTGGCAATATTTAGAGAGATATTTCATCAAATATATGAATAATATCTAGTTTAAATGCGGACGTGGAGGGCTATATTTAACAACCATCAACCTCCCCAAGCTTAAACTTGATCGCCCTCGAGCAAGAAAACCAAAATCAAAAGGGAACTCAACATTTAAACTAAAATAACGAGATGCTGATCTTACTCATGATTGGTAGTCTCATGTTTCCTCCACTTTATTAATCTGAAAAACTTCAGCATAGATAGAGTAATGACAAGCATATCATACGGGTTTCATGAATCCTTATAACGCATCAAAATTATTGTAAGCATGGATGATTCAAAAGTGTAAACTTTATTCCATGTCATGTAATTAACTCATAAGCTTGCCTTTGAATAATAAAGTATAATCATGTAAAATTAAGAGTGTGAGAGTCTGTCATGAAAAGCATATACACTAAAGTATCTCAATTCTCCCACATCAATAAATCAAGACTTTTCAAGAACTACTTTTCTATTCATTGTCCTTCAAGAATTTAAGTTCTTAAGTAACTAAGAGAATGCCAAAAAATTTCATTAGTTTATCGGGCTGTGATGGACACTCGTGGCATCACTAAGGTTTTTGTTCCTTTTGCATAATGATTACTCATATTAGCCAGAGGAGTGATTCCATCATGTTTACATCTACCCGGGAGTGACAAGAATCTTACCCATTATAGCATTAATGCTACATATGTTTAATAAACTCATAGCCGAAATCTAGGAGTTTCCTCCATGAAGATCGTTTGTTGGCTAGCGGAGTTGTTGGCATCCCATGAAATTTGACACGCATAAAGCTATATCATTCTGATGATTCACAAGTCAAACTTTGGCATGCTCACAAAAACTGCTAAACATTAATTCAATTGAACAATTATTTTCAAAGAGAACTATCAAGTCAATCATTATTTTCTGTGGTGTTGAGTGTCTCTAGGAATAAGCTTTCAAGACTAAACACTACAACAACCAAGCCTTCAATTGTGACAAATTTTCTTATTTCAATTTTTTAGCAAATTTTTAGGCAAGACTTGGTTAACTACAAGAGCTGGATCAAAACGTACTCGATTAAATACCCATGCCAAAAAAATTACTACAATATAGAGACTCACTCCACCAATATAGAGACGTACTCGATTAAATACCCTTGCCAATAACACCTTAACATTACTACTAACTAGCATGGGTTTATCAAACTTCAAAAGTGGGGAGTCATAAGGCATACCTCTAATGTTTAGTTCCACTTCTCTTTTCCCTTTTTATTTGTTTCTTGGAAGCATGAAGTCAATCACTCTCCTTCAAATACATGAGAACTTCGAGGCGAAAAGAAAAGAAAGAGGGAAAATAAAGATAAACGGAACAATCATGTATGATGATATTTCCCATTGTATTCATAAAGTTATTAAGTTGTCCTTGTACAAACATATGATGTGTATCATTGAATATGTGATTCGGTTGTGGAACTATACATTCATCTTGTTTGTACTGGATATCCTTGGTAATCAAGGTTGTGCTGGACACACAACTTAGACCAATGTGAAAGTCGGCTTGATAACTCGGTTCCACTTGTCATGGGCATGGAGATGCTATTCCGACTTACATAGATTCGGCTCAAGAGTTTAGCGAGTCGGATTGACCCATATTGAGGTACAACAAACAAGTTGTCATTTGTAATCTCAATCAATGTAATCCTAGACCTGAGGTTGTTGCACAGTCCGATTTGAGGATCACCGACTTAGGTTTTGTCAAACGCTGATCTATAACTGAGCAGTTATAAAGGCAGAGTTCGGGTCGACTGAGAATCAAGCTGCGTGATGTGAATAACCAAGACGAGATTTTGCCCCTCCAATTGGAGAGATATTCTCTGGGCCCTCTCGGATGATATGATTCAGAAAGCATGGCCATGCTCGACTCGGTTAAGTGTTAACCGAGGCGATCGACTAAGAGTTAGTTGGATGAATCACTTATCTCGAAACGAGAAGAGAGTCGAACTATTTAAGGGATGAAAAATATTTGCCTATAGTCTGACAAGGTATATCATGAGACAAAAGGGACTCAGATGTAAGTCGCATTGGAAAGGCAAGTTTTCATGACTCTTTGGTACTTGGGAGTCGGCATGTTCTGCTAGGAGCCGCTACCGACTGATCGATTGAGAGTCGGACTCCAATAGTGTCCAAGTAGCCATGAGCCTGCGAGGTCACACATTTAAGAGCGGAAGCAAGTTCGGATTGGATCCGAACTGAAAATCTAGTTGGGTTGGACCCAAGCTGGATTTGGACTGAGTTAGTGAGTCGGACTCATGGTGACTAGTATTATATGGGCTTTAGTGAATGGGCCACGTGAGTGGAGCCCACGTCCATTCCCTATATATAGTGGGGCATAGAAACCCAGGAGGGTTGATCGGTTAGGTCTTTCCATGCATTGGAAACCCTAGATCCACATCAGTCCAGCCGTCATACTGAACCTAACAGTTCACCGCCGGCGCTCCTCCTGATACGTGTGGATACCATCAGCAGTGCTGTACGATCAACACTAGGACGATCGGATCAGATTGTGAGGACTGCACTGCATCAACTAACGTGGTACATCAGTAATCCGCAACTGCACGTCTAATGGTAATCCTTGTGGCCTTCTACCTCAGCTAGATCTTGGGATCACCTTGTTAGAGGGAAAAAGTTTTGTTTTATCTCTACGTGGCCTAACAGTGGTATCAGAGCAATAGCTTCTGGTTTTAGGCTCGAGATCTCGCATATGTGATATGCGGTTGGCTCTAGATTGGATATATGTGCTGTTTTGGTGGTCGATCTATGAGATAGATCGGTTTTGTATGATGATGATTAAATCAACTACACTCGGGGAATGGTAGATATCATTTCCGTGATCATACTGCTGAGGTCGTGGAACGACATACCCCTACCGGTCGGTTTCCGCCATCGGGGTAGACTGTGACACGTAAATCCAGAAACGATGATCGAAGATCAAATGAGTTTGATCTAGTCATAACGATGGTTAGAATCCATGTTCGGAATGTCGATGAGATCTACATTTTTGGAAAAATACATGAACAACGGTTGTAACGGCGGGACCGTCGGCTTCGCCCTGTCGGTGAGCCTTAGATGTCGTTGTGATTTTCACAACACCGGTAGATAGCGTATCTATGCATAACTTGCTTTTGTAGGAAGATGTGAATGGTATGGTTCATGTGCATGTGATGTATGTGTGTAATCCATACGTGATCTGCGAATCATGGTTTTATCAGCCGTATGGAGCCTAGGTGCTGTCATTTTATTGTATAACGACCTGCATGTCGGATTCTCTATGTAATTTACTTTACTAAGCTAGTATAGCTATTTGGAGAACTTAGATGGCATGCAAGTCGATGTAAATGTCGGCAACATGGAGTAAGACGGCAAGTGACAAGAGTTGGCACGAGTCGGATTACATGTTTTTTGGAGATGGAGACCACCATGAAAAGAGCCATACCATTTCACATTATAATTGATCTATGGTGTGTTATTTTTATGTCTCTATTTTACCTCTATTAGATAGTCGGTAAAATATAATCCCTCAAAGAAGGTCTAGTCGGTTTTCCCGCCGGTGTTTGCACCATCACAAGTCAGACATTTTTGGTAATGGGCTGATAAAATTGAGGTGCTGCCAATTCTTTCCGACTAGGTGGGTTAGAGTCGGACTCTTATAGCGAAAACACTCAGTAAGCTAGACGGGTCTATCACAACGGTTGTGGGACTCGGGGAAAAGTCAGACGTTAGCCGGGGCATGTGATGCCACCCGACCAACATGAGTCATATGAGATATGATTGACAAGGAGTTGTCTACCTAGATCACTTGGCGGCTAGTGGTGATGCTAAATATCACTAGGCGACTTGCTTATCTAGGATCCTGAATCACTAAGTAACCATCGGAGGGGTGTTGGTTCTAGTGGGAGCATAAAATATTAAAGTGTTTAATATGCTTACTCTTTTATGAATACATGTCTTAAGCATTTTGCATATTTTCTGTTGTAGATCATGACACCAAGTGGCAGCCACTCTCAGATACTGGTTTTTCTTTGAGAACCATTCTTGAGAAGGATAAATTGAATGACACTGATTTCACCAACTGGTATCGAAATCTAAGAATTGTTCTCAAACAAGAAAAGAAGGACCATGTCCTAGACAACCCACTTACAGATGAGCCGAATGGGAATGCGTCTGTCGCTGTCACCAATGCCTACCGTCGGGCTAAGGATGAGTCCACGGATATTAGTTGTCTTATGCTTGCTCACATAGAACTGGACTTGCAAAAGAAGTTCGAGAATGTTGAAGCCTACGATATGATCGAAAGCCTCACAAGTATGTTCCAGGCTCATGCTAAGACTGAGAGGTATCAAGTCTCTCAGGCTTTGCTGAGTTGCAAGCTTAAGGATGGTGATCCACTGAGTCCGCATGTAATCAAAATGGCTGGTTACATGTACTCTCTGGAGGGGCTTGGCTACCCCATTAGCGAAGAGTTCCCTACGAATATAATTCTGAACTCTCTTCCTAGTGCATATGGTCAGTTTATTTTGAACTACCACATGCATGGTATGGATAAAAAGATCACTGAATTGCATGGGATGTTCAAGCAGGCAGAGACGGATCTCAAGAAGGCGGCAGACAAGTGTTGATGGTGCAGAATAAGGCTAAGTTCAAGAAGAGTTCTTGGACTAAGAAGAAGGCTAAGTCGGGAGGAAAGTAGGCTCACGACCCGGTCCCAAGCGCTTCCTTAGGGACTAAGCCATCTCCTTCAGCCGGATCCACTTGCTTCTACTGCAAGGCGGATGGCCACTAGAAGAGGAATTGCAACAAGTACTTGGCCGACAAAGCCAAGAGTGGAGGTATGACTTCCGACTCAAGTACACTTGTTTGCAATGTTATAGACATTTATCTCGCTGATGCACCTACTAGTTCTTGGGTATATGATACAAGATCAATTATTCACATCTGCAACTCGTTGCAAGGACTGGTAAGAACTAGGAGCGTAGCAAGAGGCGAGGTTGATATTCGAGTCGGCAACAAAGCGAGATTCGCTACGTTGGAAGTCGGCACGATGCAACTTCATTTACCTTCCAGATTCATTATGGAACTGAATAATTGTTATTATGTTCCAGTGCTTAGTCGAAACATTATGTCTGCTTCATGTTTGATGAGGCAAGGCTATGAGTCGAATATCAAGAATAATGGTTGTTCTTTGTATTTGAATGATATATTTCACGGCTTTACACCCGTCCAGGATGGCTTATTTATTTTGAATATTGATGGTGAGTCGGTTTATAACATAAATGTTAAAAGATTGAAACCAAATGATCTGAATATGAGTTCCTTTTGGCACTACTGCGTTGGTCATATAAGTTGGAAACACATGAAGAAGCTCCATGACGATGGACTCCTAACTTCGTTCGACTTGGAGTCGTTCGAGACATGCGAATCTTGTCTACTAGGCAAAATGACCAAGACACCTTTTGCAAAGAGTTGCAAAAGGGCGTCCCACTTGTTGGGACTAGTACAAAGTGATGTATATGGACCAATGAGCATGACAGCCAGGGGTGGTTATGAGTACTTCATTACCTTCATTGATGATTTGAGTAGGTATGTATATATCTACTTGATGAAACATAAGTCGGAAGACTTTGAAAAGTTCAAAGAATTCCAGAATGAAGCATAGAATCAACTCGGCAAGAAAATAAAGTTGCTTTGGTCAGACCGAGGAGGCGAGTACATGATCCATGAGTTTGATGACCATCTGAAAAGTTGCAGAATAGTTCCTCAACATACTCCGCCAGGAACGCCGCAAAGGAATGGTGTTTCAGAAAGGTGGAATCGGACGTTCTTAGATATGGTACAATCAATGATGAGTCGAACAGGTCTGCCTTTATCATTTTGGGGTTATTGTCTAGAAATAGCAGCGTTCACACTAAACAGAGTGCCATCAAAGTCGGTAGAGAAGACACCGCATGAGATGTGGATAGGCAAAAAGCCTAGTTTGTCTTTTCTTAAGATTTGGGGTTGTGAAGCTTTTGTCAAGCGACTTCAGTCGGACTAGCTTACGGCCAAGTCGGATAAGTGTATTTTCGTGGGGTATCCGATTGAAACCTTGGGTTACTACTTATACAACTGATAAGAGGGAAAAGTGTTTGTCGCTCGGAACGGTGTCTTCCTTGAGAAAGAGTTTCTCAGTCAGGGAGTCAGTGGGAGCACAGCACAACTCGAAGAAATTCGAGAGGAACCGGCTAGTAGCGAGTCGGTAAAAACCTTGGAGGTTGAGCCGTTCATGGTAGCTGAGCCGGTAGCAGCACCTGTACTACGAAGATCGGCAAGATTATGAAGTGTTCATGATGTGTTACTGTTAGGCAGTGATGAACCGACAAATTATTCGGAAGCGATGGTGGGATATGATTCCGAGTCATGGCTTGGAACTTGGTTGATCTGCCAGACGGTGCAAGACCCATCAAGTGCAAATGGGTCTTTAAGAAGAAGGCTGATATGGATGGAAATGTTTCCGTCTATAAAGCACGCCTTGTCGTGAAGGGGTTCCGACAAGTTCAAGGAGTTGATTACGATGAGATTTTCTTGCCCGTAGAAATGCTTAAATCAGTTCAGATCATGTTAGCTATAGAAGCCTATTTTGACTATTAGATATGGCAGATGGATGTCAAAACGGCTTTCCTTAACGGAAATTTAACCGAGGATGTGTATATGATACATCCGAGGGTTTTGTTGATCCGTCTAATGCTGACAAAATGTGCCAATTTCAGAAATCCATTTATGGGTTGAAGCAAGCATCCCGGAGTTGGAATATTCTCTTTGATGAGGTAGTCAAATAGTTTCGCTTCATCAAGAGTGATCGTGATTCTTGTTTATACAAGAAGTTTAGTGGGAGCAAAGTAAACTCTCTAATCTTATATGTGGATGACATATTACTGATTGGAAATGATGTCCAGATGTTGCAGGACAACAAGGAATCATTGGAAAGGAGTTTCTAAATGAAAGACTTGGGTGAGGCAACATATATTCTTGGAATGCGGATCTATAGAGATAGATCAAGACGACTCATTGGATTGAGTCAGAGTCCTTATTTGGAAAAAGTTTTGAAGAAGTTCAATATGGAATCATCTAAGAAGGGGTTCTTACCGATGTCCCATGGTGTAAAACATAGCAAGACTCAGTGTCGTTAGACAACTGATGAGCAAAGTTGGATGAGTGCGATTCCGTATGCTTCTATAGTCGGATCCATCATGTATGCCATGATTTGTACTAGGCCGAATGTTTCATATGCTCAAGTGTTGTGAGAAAATACCAGGCTGATCCTGGAGAAATCCTCTGGACAGCGGCTAAAAATATCCTAAAGTACTTGAGAAGGACTAAGGATATGTTTTTGGTTTATGGAGGTGAAGATGAACTTAGTGTAAAGGGTTAAACGGATGCGAGTTATCTTACCGACTCTGATGATTCTCGTTCACAATCTGGATACGTGTTTATTATAAATGGAGGTGTTGTGAGCTGGAAGAGTTCCAATAAAGATACTGTGTCTGCATCTACAATAGAGGCTGAGTATATTGCCACCTCAGAGGCAGCAAAGGAAGCTGTTTGGATGAGGAATTTCCTCATGGATCTTGGTGTGGTTCAGTGCTCATCCAATCCGTTAGACATGTATTGTGACAAAAATGCTGCTATTGCACAAGCCAAAGAACCTAGACAACACCAAAATAACAAGCACATACTCAGGCGGTACCATATGATTTGCCAGTTCGTGGATCAAGATGATATCAAGTTATGCAAGGTACACACGGATGCAAATATTGCAGATCCATTGACAAAGCCGTTACCATAGCCAAAGCATGAGGCGCACCTAAGAGCTATGTGCATTAGATGCCTAGACATGTGATGTCGGAAGATTGACTCTAGTGCAAGTGGGAGACTATTGGGAATATGCCCTAGAGGCAATCATGTATGATCATATTTCCCATTGTATTCATAAAGTTATTAAGTTGTCCTTGTATAAACATCTTATGTATCATTGAATATGTGATTCGGTTGTGAAACTATACATTCATGTTGTTTGTACTGAATATCCTTGGTCATCGAGGTTGTGCTAGACACACAACTTAGACCAATGTGAAAGTCAGCTTGATGACTTGGTTCCACTTGTCATGGGCATGGGGATGCTATTCCGACTTACACAGATTCGGCTAAAGAATTTAGCGAGTCGGATTGACCCATATTGAGGTACAATGAACAAGTTGTCATTTGTATATATTAATAAATGTAATCCTTGGACCTGAGGTTGTTGCACAGTCCGAGTTTAGGATCACCGACTTAGGTTCTATCAAACGCTGATCTGTAACTGGGCAGTTATAAAGGCAGAGTTCGGGTCTACTGAGAACCAAGCTACGTGATGCGAATAACCAAGACAGAATTTTTCCCCTCCAGTTGGAGAGATATTCTCTGGCCCCTCAAAGATGATATGATTCGGAAATCATGGCCATGCTCTACTCGGTTAAGTGTTAACCGAGGCAATCGACTAAGAGTTAGTCAGATGAATCACTTATCTCGGATCAGGAAGAGAGTCGGACTATTTAAGGGATGACAAATATTTGCCTATAGTCTAACAAGGTATATCATGAGGCAAAATGGACTCAGATGTAAGTCGCATTGGAAAGGCAAGTCGTCATGACTCTTTGGTACTTGGGACTCGGCATGTTCTGCTAGGAGCCGCTAACGACTGATCGATTGAGAGTTGGACTCCAATCATGTCCAAGTTACCATGAGCCTGCGGGGTCACACACTTAAGAGAGGGAGCAAGTTCGGATTGGATCCGAACCAGAAATCTGGTTGTGTTGGACCCGAGCCGGTTTGGCCTAAGTCAGTGAGTCGGCCTCACGGTGACTAGTATTATATGGGCTTTAGTGAATGGGCCACGTGAGTGGACCCCACGTTCACTCCTTATATATATATTGGGGTGCAGAAACCCAGGAGGGTTGATCGGTTAGGTCTTTCCATGTGTTGGAAACCCTAGCTCCACAGCAGTCCAGCCGTCGTACTGAACCTACCAGTTCACCGTCAGCTCTCCTCGTAGGTGTGGATACTAGCAGCGGTGTTGTATGATCAGCACCAGGACGATCGGATCAGATCGTGAGGACTGCACTGCATCAACTAACACTCTACATCAGTAATCCGCAACCGCGTGTCTAGTGGTAATCCTTGTGTCCTTCTACCTCAGCTAGATCTTGGGATCATCGCGTTAGAGGGGAAAAAATGTTTTATCTCTACGTGGCCCAACACTTGTCTGTAAGAGAATCTTCTAGATGCAATTTTAGTTCAGTGATTTCAAATGATCCAAGATTTAACTTATTAAAAAGACTCTTTGGAATTGTTGAAACACTTGCACCTAGATCACACAGTGAAGCTATTTCATAAGTCCCAATTTTAATGTTAATAGTAGGCTCAAATATATCATCTAGCTTAACAGGTAATTTTTTAGCAATTTTCTTATATTCTTCCTCAAGATCATGTACCTTTATTGCTACCTAATTAACAAAGTCTTGATACATGGCTTCCTCATTTCCTCACTTACCCGAATCTTGACATTGATCCTTTTTACAAGATCTTCAACTATGTAGTTCAGTGAAGGAGAATTGCTATAATCAATTTCTTCAGGCTCCTCCCTTTGGATTCTTATCATCTATAGGTCTTCAACTGGATTGGGCTCAGCTTTACCTGTAAATTTAGATAGAATGAGAGTTTGAATCTCGGTTATCTTACCTAGTTTTGCCTCAACAATCCTTGTTCTTTCTTGGAGGGCTTACAAATCAATCCTCAAACAAACAACTTGGTTAGATAATTTACCAAGCATAGCATCATGGTTCTCCGTGATTTTAACTAGAATATTGTTTTGCTCATTTTGTGAGTCCATAAAATATTTAAGAGTTTCTTGGAGACTACTATTACTTGATGCAATATTATTATTAGAGTTACCTGCAGGACTAGAATAATGTTTCTAGAAATTATATTATAATTCTTTTTCCAAGAAGGGTTATAATTATTATGAGCTATGAAGTCTATTTCTTCAATAGTTGGTTAGGGAGTAGCTCTTACCTGGGGTTCCTTACCTTTAACGGCTAATATGAGCTCATCCAACTTAGCATTGTGTTCTTCATTTTCTTGAGGTGTGACAGAGTGCACCTTCTTTGTGTTTGATCTTTCCAGATGCCATTGGGCATTGTTGTCTTGCATATTGTCTAGCAGCTACTTTGCTTCGAATTTTCTTACCCATAAATGTTCCTCCAGTTGTAGTATCTAGCATAGACTTAGAAACATGATTAAGAGCATTATAGAATAAATGGAGAATTAACCAATCTTCCATCCCATGGCTGGGACAGTTTCTCATGCATTCTTTCATTCTCTTCCATGCAAGCTCTAGTGGCTCACGCTCTTCGAGTCTAAAAACAATAATATTAGATCTGAGTTGCATAGTCTTTGCAGGTGGGAAGAATTTAGTAATAAATAAAGAAGTACATTCCACCCATGATGCAATAGTATTTCTAGGCAAAGATAACAACCATTCTTTTGCCCTTCCTCTAAGAGAGAAAGGAAATAAGCACAACTTGACCGCGCCGGGGTCAACATCTTTAATGCCCATCATATCACATATTTCAGTAAAAGTATTTAAATGCATACCTACATCTTCAACAGTAGAGCCTCCAAATTGATTCTGTTGAACCAAACTTATATAGTGGGGCTTAATTTCGTAATCTTCAGCAGCAATTGTTGGCTGAGTAATAGCAGTACACAAATAATCATTGTTGGGAGTTGCAAACTCCCCTATCTTCTTTTCAGCCATACATCCTATGTTTTTGTATTTTCTTAAACAAGTACTAATGATGATAAAACAATGATTCAAAGATTAACTAATTTTTTTGGTTTTTCAAATAAAGGCTGAAAGAAAACTAACAAAATTTTAAAAAAGAAGTAAACTAGCAAGGTTCCTACTAACCTCACCAGGGTAGCTATTGCTTCCCCGACAACGGCGCCAGAAAAAAGGTTGATACCTTCGATCCGGATTACAGATGTAGTATAGCTCTTTTTTCCCTAGTAGACCTAGGTCTATCGAATCCTCGGGAAGCAGAAAGAAAAGTGAGATTACTTAAACGGACCTTCGAGAGTTTTATAATTCCTTTTGTGTTTTCCCCGGACCAAGAGTTTGCGATATTTTTGTTGTTGAAGACGAAGAGAGAGAGGGCCTAGGGTCTTCGATTTCACCAGTAGCTGTGCAAAACATTTGATGGGAATAATATATAATAATAAAGTATGCATGTAATCATTAGAGCAAGATAATTATATGTGGGCAGTGCATCCATAATTGTTATCTCCTCCGCAACCGCTTATAGCAATAACCTACTAGTCTAATCTGTAGAAGAAAGAGAACTAATTATATGCATAGTGATGTCACCGTTTAATCCCAAGTAAATTCCTCACATACAGTCGTACTACCCCTTCTGTTACTGGGGTTCCCATCCTGCAGATCAGTCATTACTCACACTCCCTTTACCTGGATCAATCCTCAGGGTCTTGGGTACCTGACAAGTACTTATATTGAGGCAAGAGAGGGTACTACAATCATCATGTCATACAAAAAAATACATGATCCCATCTATGATAAATAACATGCACAAAAAGCTGCATGGCTAGGACAAAGCCCTTAGCCCAAGGAGAATTACTCACACATAGAGATGAAATCAACAATCATAACCATTGTAATAGAGACCATAAGGTTGATAGCAAATAGTCTTACAATGTCGCCAATTGGACAAGAGATATACTATTACAAGTGGTGGACGATGCCTATGGTGGTGGAGAAGGGTTTATAGGTTTAGATCTAGATATATTCCTCCGGCGTGGCGGCTTCTGGTGGCAGGGAGAGTTGGGGTAAAAAATAAGCGTTGTTTCCCATCGCCTGAAGCCTCTTAATATAGCGGTCCCTACACGAAAGTTGTTTTGTTTGACGTTATGAAGTCTATGGCAACTATACGGCCGGAAATATACAGTCGGAATAAAATTCCTGCTGTATAGTTGGTCATTAAAGCATCAGCGTTCACTTCACGGCTCCTGGTTTCTTTGATGTGATAGAAATCTCATATCTTTGGCATTTATGTAGTGATTCCCATCATCATAAATCATTATCTACGTAGAGAAAAATAGCAAAAAAGGATTGCATACCCCTTTGATCATTAGGCATTAGTGGCAGGATTTAGAGAGATATTTCATCAAATATATGAATAATATCTATTTTAAATGTGGACGTGGATGCCTATATTTCACAGCCATCAGGCATGGTGTTGATGGGCATGCCGAGTGGTGAGAGCCTTAGCTCTCTTAGGGAACAAGCCGACAACTGGAACAATGCTGATTATGACGAGGTCAGCTCTCGTAGCAATCCTTTGCCGCGGAGATTTGGCCCAGCTGAGATTAGCGACAGAATGCACCTTGCTAGCCGGGTCATATCCAAGGCCAACCATATGATGGAGGTAAATACCTCGGCTCACACTTCATTTTTACCATATGCAATACATAACCATTAGTCCCAAGCCTCCGGGAGAATGATTTATCATTCGGCCGGATGCTCCCTTGGGTTAGCACATAGTGTACCTGGGTATAGAACCGAGTTATTTTAACTTAGCCAAAATTTCTCTTAGAATCGAATATCCAGCCACCTAGATCCGGGTCAAGTTTTACTTGAGTCGGATCTCAAGTGTTGCTTTGAATACCCTGCCACCTAGATCCAGGTCCAGTTTTACTTGATTCGGATCTTGAGTATTGCTTTGAATATCTAGCCACCTAGATCCGGGTCAAGTTTTACTTGATTTGGGTCTCAAGTGTTGCTTTGAATATCAAACCACCTATATCCGGGTCATGTTTTACTTGATTCGGATCTTGAGTATTGCTTTGAATATCCAAGTTGCTCAGTTATTAACCTATGTGCTTTTTCAGATTGCTCATAACAAGCGTACTACCGAGTTTCAGAAGCGTACTACGAGTTTCAGGCGCCTCTACACCAAGTACAACAAGTTGTTGCCTATTCTAAAGACTACAGGTTTCTACTTTGCATCCTCCAACCTAGTTATTTTGTTATTAGGCCAGCCAAATTAACTTTTGCCTTGCCCTTTGCAAGCCTCTACAGATACTCAGAAAAAGGAGTTGAAGAAGAAGGTCGCCAAACTGGAAGGTACCTCGGTGTTGCATATGTTATTTTTTCACCTTTCCTCCTTTACTGTTTTCCTTACAAACGTTACCTCAGCCTAGCCAAACTAAAAGTTCTTGCAGAGTATCATCAGGACTGCATTTATATGCCTGACTTGATGATGCATGTCAACACCCAGATTTTTAATCCCAGATGCATGTTATGCCATACCTCGCAATCCCAGGATTACCATTTTTGCGAGACATAACAGATTGGATATCACAGTACATCATCCACTACAAACCATACATAAGGTATTACACAAATAAGGATCTCATGATCCAGTCTTAATACAATTCAAGCAGCGGAAATAACGTAATAATAACGATAGCGTAGGTCAGGCTCCATCTTCATGGTCACAGGCAATGCTGATGATGGGAGATAATCCTAGTTGTCGTAACATTCCTGCTGTCCATCTTCCTGATACTCCTCTTCATAGTCTGGCCATGGGAATAGCCAGGGACAAAGCCATGATTACTCTTTAAGTACTCGCAAACTAATACTAACAAGTGAAGTGGTTTTTAGTAGGAAGTACTAGGCTCTAGGTTGTTTTGAAAAAATCCAGATTTATCTCTACTAAGTTCAGAAGAAAAGAAAGCTTAGTTGAAAGTTTTATAACCCTAAGTGGGAACTTGAATTTCATACCACAACTCTGTCGTGGTCGAGTCAAAGTCATAAATCATTTCATAAGTCATTTTGAAAACATCTGACGACAGAACAGTATGGCCACTCCAATTGTCCATAACCGTGGACACGGCTATTCGAATAGTTTGACACTCTGCAGAGGTGGTACACTTTCACCACAACATTCGATACATCCGTCAGGAACAATCCTGAATTCACCATACTCAGTATGCGGATAATCAACCCTAACATTTCAATTACACGCCCTAGTATAGGCACCTCTCCTATGAGTTTGGACTCCCAACCATGACAAACTGTCATCTAGTAAACTGCATAGGTGGACAATCTTCACAAGGTAGCCTCGGCTCAACCTTGGCCGCAAGGGAACCCATACTAAGGTATATAAATTTCTAGTCAAGCCCTACCCAAATTTCGGGTATTGTGGTTGTAAGGTAAAATTGGAATGGTATCGCATCCAGACAACCATCATTTTATAAAGGGCTAATGATCATGCCTTAACATTTTCATCATCAAAATCATCTGGTTTTCAAGAACACATGCCAAAACATTTCATTAGAATGACTCATCATCTAGGGTTTTCATAACCATTTTCACCAAGTATTCCTGTCTAAAGTTGATCAAGTTTTATGCTTAGCACTAGCATCTACAAGTGGGGGTAAATACTAATGAGGGGTGGTAAACAAGTGTGAACTAGCTAAGCTGAATCGCATGCCTCAGGATGACGTCAAGATTATCTCACTTAGGCAAAGTTTTATTCTCTTTATTCTACATTCAATTATCCTTCTAATATCTACAAGTCACCAAGTAAACTCAAATAAAAAGCTTTGATAAAGAAATAAAATACTAAGCTTGTAACTAAAACTAGGATTGGGTATCATCAAATGTATCTAACCAAGCATGCTTAATGCATTGCATAGGTTATATAACTTTCATAGTTGCAAGTGTTAGCTTGCATAATTTCAAGTATAAGCTTGCCTTGTGCAGAGCAATGGTTGAAGTTCTCCTCGGCTTCTTCCTCGTAGTATCCTCCTTCCTCCTCGTATCCTTGGTCGGTACTAGCGTCTATAAATAAATACGACGTAAACAATCACCAAACAATACTTAACTATTTCTATTTATCACACCAAGGTTTTCACTAGATGATATAGGATCATCACAAACATTACAACCATTAAGGCAATTAGTTTTAATTCCTTTATTTTAGGAAGGTAATTTCTACTCATTGAAAAAATACTTAAGATTCAATATTCTCCATCTAAAACATGGGATCATGTTGACACATGTCATCACCACATATTTCAGTACATGGGAATGTGATTTAAAGTGGTTTCACAATTTAATAAGGTTTAACCTTTTTATTTTAATTAAATAAAGTGACTAGAATGGCCTATGGGGCATTCTTTTATTACTTGATCATTATTTATGTAAGTAAACCTATATATTTTTATATATTCGGAAAGGTTTTGTTAAATGTGATTTTTGAGAGTTGGAATCAACTCAAAAGCTTTTGTGGTTGAATTTTGAAAAATGTTTGAATGCAGAAAAGCTTCTGCCTTGTTATTTTTACTATAGGTTATCTACAAATCCAATTGGTTTGAATCCAACAGGCTTGGATTAATCATTCAAGTACCTTTCTAACAAAATTGGTTTCATGCATTTTGTTTCAGTGAATCGAGCTGGGTTGATTTTTGAATCTAGATACAGAACTGAGTTTGAAACTAAAAGAATAAACCTAAATTTGAATTACTGGGTCACGCGGGAGGTGAACTGGGCCGGCCCACTATGCACAGCGCGCGTAGGCTAGTTAAGTGGCTGTCCCCACTCGTTAGTGAGACATAGGGGTGCAAAGCGGTATGGGTGGGTGTGGACCGCACGATCAAGCTCTAATCCTATGGCTGCGGTTCATCGTCCACGTCGGGCAACACCGGCGAGACAGACCCTAGCGCGTCTAGTGGGGGTCGTGGGAGGCTCACCGGGGCTCAGGCGATGGCCGGTGACGGGGGCGAACGACGAAGTCGACGACAGCGATCCTCCTGGTACCGGCAGATCCTCCTAGGGAGGCTCTAATCGACGGCACCCTTCTCCTCTAGCAGCGACAGACTCCGGCCAAATTCCGGCGATGCACTGCTCTCCTTGCTCCGGGAGTGATGTGGGGTGCTTCTGATATAGAGGGGAGTGAGATGGTGTGAAGAATTCGTGCTAGGGTGGCCTCTATTTATAGTGCCTAAAGGGGACCGGCGGGTGCGGGTTGAGCTCGTCGTGGTCGTCGGCAAGCGAGCTAAAGGCATGGGCGATGATAGGGGGTGGTGCTATGCTCCCTCGCGAAGCTCAACGGCATGGCTACCCGGCGTGGGGAGGTGTGAAACGGTCGGAATGTCCCGGCGCTCTAGGCGGGTCCAAGGGCAGTTTTAATGGCGCACAATGTCTATGGTCCGCGCAGCAGCGAACGGGCATGTCTGCGATGTTCCTGGGGTAGTGGCGATCCTACTTGGACGCGGCGAGGGCGGCGCGTGGTCTGTGGGTGTGTGTCGCGGTTGGCGCTCTGGCACGCTCTCGGCTCGCTTGCAGAGAGGCTTAGCATGCTCGGGCTGTGTGGTCCAGGGGCTGGCTGCATTCGAGGCTTGGATAGGGGGTGGCGGTGGACGATGGAGAGTGTCCCAGACATGCTTGCTAGGCTTGGTGCTTCTCCTAGCTTGCTGTCGAGATGGGGGTGGCAAGTTAGGCTCGACATGGTCACCATTGATGGCTATGGCATGCTCATAGTGGTGCTAAAGCTTGTTAATTGAGCTAGATCATCTACTGAGAGTGTTGTGTGAGCTATAGAGGGAACAAGTTAGGCCAAATTTACTGCTCACAATAGTGTTTGTGGTTTGTTTGTTTGGTGTCAACAAGGTGTTTGATGAAATGGCCACAAGAGATTCAAATTTGAATTTTGGATTCAAACTTGGTGGATTTGTTGGTTACATACTAGGGAGTCTCTGGTTAGTTGGAAAGGTCAAGTGGAATTGGTTTGGTTGGTTTTTTAAAAAGGGGTGATCTTCACATATGAATCAGATTCAATTTTGAAATGTGATTTGGATCAAGTTGCCAAATGTTTCTTCAAGTTTGAAATGTGGGCTTTTATTCACTTTTACTTGGTTTTGCAAGGGGTGAAAAGAAATGGAAAAGTTTCTGTTTGAAATCTTGGACTAGAAACACTCAAAGTGGTCTAGTGAGCAAGATTGGCAAAAATGACCATTTGCCTTATTTGTTTTCTTTTTGATATTCTCTTGATTTGTTTCTGCTTGGAAATGGTTTAGATGATGTTGTTTTCATCTTTAAACCATTCCTTGCTATTTAGATCTATCTCACAAGTCCATTCATGCATTCATACAATCATCACATTCACACATGCATTCATATTGAATTTAATTAGCAAAAGTTTTTGTTAACCCTAATTTTGGTGGTTGGAATTTGATAATCATTGTTCAACATTTTTGGGATGTTACAAACCTTCCCACCTTAAACAAAATCTCGTCCCAAGATTTGAGAAAGAAGAGAGAAGAAATCTAGGATTTAAAAAGCTTGGGAAACTCCGTCTTGATGTGATCTTCTCGCTCCCAGGTAGCTTCTTCTTCAGTGTGGTTACTCCACTGAATCTTGAGAAACTTGATTATTCAGGTTCTGGTGGTCCTGAAAGCTTCCTCCAAAATACGGATGGATACTTCGGGATATGTCAGGTCATTGTTGATCTCTATGGTTCTGTGATCAATGTTCTTGAAAACTTTAGTCTTCTCTAGGTCTTCAAGGCATTTGTGAAGTAACGATATATGGAACACATTGTGTACGGCTGACATCTCCTCTAGCAGTTCCAGTTGATACGATACTTCTCCTCGATTATTTAGCACCTTGAAAGGTCCGATATATCTAGGGGCTAACTTTCCTTTGAGCTGGAAACACTGCATTCCCTTCAAAGGCGACACTTTGAGATACACAAAATATCCGATATTGAAAGCGAGGTCTCGATGTATCTTGTCGGCGTAACTCTTCTGTCTTGACTGGGTGGTCTTGAGGTGCTCACGAATCTTGTGAACTTTCTCTTCCGCTTCTCGTAGGATGTCGGATCCAAAGATCTGACTCTCTCCTACTTCCGACCAATTCAAAGGGGTGCGACACTTCCGTCCATACATGAACTCAAATGGGGCCTTTTGCAAACTAGCTTGATAACTGTTGTTGTAAGAAACTTCTGCGAACGACAGACAATCTTCCCATTTATATACATACTCTAGCACACGCTCCCAGCATATCTTTGAGTATTAGATTTACTCGCTCCATTTGTCCATCGGTTTGAGGGTGATACGCTGTGCTAAAATCCAGTCTTGTTCCTAGTCCTTCTTGGACTTTCTTCCGGAATCTCGAGGTAAACTGAGTTCCTCGATCCGATACGATGTTCTTGGGGACTCCGTTCAAACTGATGATTCTAGCGATGTACAACTTCGCTAGCTTCGAACTTTGGTAGGTGGTCTTGACTGGTAAGAAATGGGATACCTTGGACAATCTGTCAACTATGACCCAAATAGAGTCATTTCCCCTACTAGAAGTAGGTAATCCAGTGATAAAGTCCATTCCAACAGAATCCCATTTCCATTCCGGAATCTACAATGGTTGCAACAGTCCTGCGGGTCTCTGATGTCCCGCCTTGACTCTCTGACTAATATCACACTTGGCGATATAACTACCGATTTCTCTTGTCATCTTATCCCACCAAAATTGCTCCTTCAGATCCTGATACATCTTCGTTCTTCTGGGATGGATAGAATAAAGAGTATCATGGGCTTCCTTCAAAATAACTTCTTTCAACTCTGAATCTGCTGGTACACAGAGACGTCCTTTATACCACAGAACTCCTTCTTCATCCTCGGTGAATCCGGGTACTTTGGCTGTACCGATACGATGTTTGATTCCGTCGATACTAGCATTTCCTTTTTGTGCCTCCTTGATCTGACTGATCAAAGTGGGTTGAAGTTCGATGCTAGACAAAAATCCTTCACTTACTAATTCCATTCTAAAATCTTCCATCTCCTTGTACAAACTTGGTTGCTCCTTCAAAATCATGGAGTTCAAGCAGCACGGCAATCTGCTAAGGGCATATGTACCACATTGGCTTTATCGGGGTGATAGCGAATGTCTAAATCATAGTCCTTGATTATCTCAATCCATCTTTTCTGCCTCATATTCAGCTCCTTCTGAGGGAATATATACTTCAGGCTCTTGTGATCCGAATAAATTTCACAATGATTTCCCATAAGATAATGGCTCCATGTTTTCAGGGCTAGAGCTACAGCTGCTAGTTCAAGATCATGGGTAGGATAATTTTGTTCATGTTGCTTCAGTTGTCTGGATAGATAAGATATAACTTTGCCCTCTTGCATTAGCACACATCCAAGACCTATCTTGGATGCATCACAATACACATCAAAAGGCTTCGTGATATCCAGCATGATCAAGATTGGAGCTGAAATCAATCTCCTCTTGAGTTCTTGAAAACTAGCTTCACATTTGTCTGTCCATTCAAACATCTTATCCTTCTTCAGCAATTGGGTCATGGGTCTGGCGATACTCGAGAATCCTTCTATGAACTTGAGGTAGTATCCCGCTAATCCGATAAATGCACAAACTTGGGTTTGGGTGGTTGGGGCTTGCCAATCTTCAACATCCATCACCTTTGCAGGGTCAACGGCAATTCCTTCGGCTGATACAATATGTCCGAGGAATCCTACCTCCTATAACCAGAATTCACATTTGCTAAACTTGGCATACAACTGATGCTCCCTAAGGGTTCCAAGGATGGTCCTTAGGTGTAGCTCATGTTCTTCTTCTCATTTGGAATAGATCAGAATGTCATCAATGAAAACAACGACAAACTTATCTAGGAAGTCCATAAAAATCTTATTCATGAGTTTCATGAAATAAGCGAGGGCATTGGTTAATCCAAAATACATGACAGTATACTCGTATAATCCATATCTGGTGGTAAAGGCCGTCTTTGGAATATCCTCTGTGTGAATCTTGAGGTGGTGGTAGACAGTTCTAAGATCAATCTTAGAAAACACTTTGGCACCAGTCAACTGGTCAAACAGGTATTCTATCTTTGGCAATGGGTACTTGTTCTTGATGGTGAGATCATTCAACTTCTGATAATCTGTACACAAACGATTACCTCCATCTTTCTTGTCCGCAAACAACACAGGTGATCTCCATGGTGACGCACTTGGTTGGATCAGACCTATCTCCAGCATTGCATCCAGTTGCTTCTTTAGCTCCACTAATTCAGACGGGTTCATACTATATGGTCTCCGGGCTATGGGTCCAGTTTCAGGGATTAGTTCAATGATAAACTCGATATCCCTATCTGGGGGCATCCCGGGCAAAACATATGGAAATACATCGGGGTATTCACAGACTATCCTGACTTGGTCAATGGTTGGTTGGGCTATACTCTTGTTGCATTTGATTGGCGGGGCTTGGTTTCAGATACATGCTCGACTGATACATGCTTGATTGGCTGTACTGGTCATGGTTATGGCTTTCTTGGCACAGTCGATTAATCCTTTATGTTTGGACATCCAATCCATTACTAGTACTACTTCCAAACCTTTAGTTCTGATTACTATTAGATTAGCATAAAAATCTATGCCATGGATTCGGATAGGCACGGCCTTGCAAATTTGTCTAGCTTTGGTGGTTGAACCAGGTATTTGAACTATCATAACATGCTTCAATTTGGTGGGTTGAATCTTACTAGTGCATGCAAATTCTTCAGTAACAAATGAGTGCAATGCTCCAGAATCAAACAACACTCTTGCGAGTACTGAGTTAACAGAAAACATACCCAGCACGACATCTGGCGCTTCTTGGGCTTCTTAAGCATGCATGAGAAAGAGACGACCGTTGCGGTTGAGCGAATTCCCTGGGGCAAACCTTCTTCTAGGCTGAACACGACACTGCTGCTGAGGTGGGGCATTTGCATTGGGGGCTGCGGAAATCTTCTTGGCGCACTCATTGGAGTAGTGACCTTTGGTTCCACATTCATAACAACTCACTTGGGACTTGTCCTTCGCTGCAACAGGCACAACATTGCTTCCAGTCCTCGGTGAAGTATTGGTGTTGGTGGCGACATTGTTGTTGCTGAACTTAGGCGGTGCACGGTTGAAATTGCTGGGGTTGCCGGGGTTGTTTTGGTTTCCTCCGGGCCTTGGGTTTCCACGGTTGGGATAGGTCGGACGGTTTATCGGGGGTCTGTTGGTTCTTTGGGAAAATCTTGGAGATAGGTTGGGGCGATACTTTGGTGTATGGCGGGTTCCTGGTTGATGCATCATGCGATGCTTGCGGTTCTCATTGGCTTGGTTGATGTTGCCTTCCATCTAAATGGCAGAGTTAACTAAAGCTTCAATATCAGCAAAGCGGATATTGACTAACACTGTCTGCATCTCATCGTGCAGACCATTCAGGAATCTCTCCTTCTTCTTGGCTTCAGTGTCAATCTCCTCTAGTGCATACCTAGCCAATGACAAGAATTTGTCACGGTACTCTACTACCGTCATCCTTCCTTGCTTCAGTTCCCTGAATTCACCTCTCATCCTCTTGATCAAACCCGGTGGCACATGGGTTCTGCTGAACTTGACTTTGAACTCTTCCCAAGTCATCATCTATCCTACAGTGATTGCACGAACGCTGTTCCACCATGCTCTTGCATCTCCGGCCAGGTAGTGGGTGGCAAACAGTACCTTCTCATTAGCTTCCACTCCTGCAACTTCCAGGTTGTTTTCCATGGTTTGCAGCCAATCATCTGCATCTAGGGGCTCTTCAGATTTAGTGAAAATGGGTGGATTGGTGTTCTGGAAATTCTTGAGCTTGGATCCATGGTTGTCCTGATTTCCATTGCCTTGATTGTTGTTGGCCATCTGAGCTATATGTTGAAGGGTGGCTAAGTTGGCTTGACGTTCGGCTCTTTCGGCTTCGCGATCTGAAACCAACATTTGCAAGATTTGTAGCATAGGATCCGAGGATGAATTGCTTCCTTCGCAAGGCATCAGAACATTGAGATAGATCGTGAGAAAAGAGGGAAATTTCTAAGTTTTGGGGTTTTCTAAAGTTTTTTAAGGTTTGACTCATATTTTTTAGCAACTTTCTTTTCATTCATTCATTCATAGCACACGATACAGACACACATCACAACAAAGGAAAACAGATTGTTTTAGGAACCATTCTGTGAAACTACGATACAGTGGGACCGAATACAACTCACTAACGCTAGTGCCCAAGTGCTACTACTCCTTGGAGTCGGTGTCCTCATCATCATCCTCATCATCATCATCATCGATGAAGGCGAAGTCATCCTCATCGGTGAAGAAGTCCATGGCATGATCCTCTAGAAAGTCATCATCGTCACTGAGATAGGAGTAGGGGTATCCATGAAGGTCTTCCCCTGCATTCTCCCTCTCCTCCAACTGCATGTCTCTCTTGTGGATGGTCTCCTCCAAATCTGTGATCCGGTGGAAAAGACGGGCAATGATGCACTCCTTCTTGTCGAGCTGACGGTGACGAGACTGGCGACCCTTCACTAGCATGGCAATAGTCTGATCCTTCTTGGTGGAGATGGTGTACTTGTGGTTGGCGTAGGAGCGGGCATTGTCCAACTCCTTCTGACGGTCATACATCATGAAGCTGAGGTTGTCCAATTGACTCTTCAGCTCGTGGTGATACGGGGCCTCCAGTGGCTATCCCATAACATCACGCCTTGGGTAAAACTCAAAGCGGGTACCCTTGATCTGATTGATACTCTGCCCACACAGACGGGCAAGAGCTTCTTGCATTGCCCTGACAAGTCCATCGAGCCAGTTGTTCTCTCTCAAGGTGAACTGAATTCCCTCTGAGGTAGGGGCTTCAATCTTTCCCGGAGACTTGCAACAACTAGCCATTGCAAATCCTCTCCTTCCTGATCGTTGAGTTGAGCTCCGAAGAAATCGGGGTGCAGACGCTCCAGCATCTCTGAAAGCTGGTCCAAGTCACGCTCAAAGATGAGGTCTCCTCCATTTCCCAACTGAGAAAACTTGTTATACTTCACGTCCATCTATAAGAATATAGGATGAGTAAGTTAGTAGAGTGATCAAGTGTGTCAAATTTTATGTAAGTTTGCAAGAATTTTTGAGGAACATGAATTTTCATGAAAGAATCCAAGTGATAAGAATGAGAATACGTTTTCATAAATACTCATTTCCTTTGTTTTGAAACTAAGTTTTTGATTAAAACGTCCATTCTAAACTAGGGTCTTCTATGGTCAGGATAGCTCTGATAACAACTTGTCAACACCCAGAATTTTAATCCTAGATGCCTGTTATGCCATACCTCGCAATCCTAGGATTACCATTTTTGCGAGACATAACAGATTTTATATCCCAGTACATCATCCATTACAAACCATACATAAGGTATTACACAAATAAGGATCTCATGATTCAGTCTTAATACAATTCAAGCAGCGGAAATAACGTAATAATAACGATAGCGTAGGCGAGGCTCCATCTTCATGGTCACAGGCAATGCTGACGATGGAGATAATCCTAGTTGTCGTAACCTTCCTGTTGTCCGTTTTCCTGATACTCCTCTTCATAGTCTGGCCACGGGAATATCCAGGGACAAAGCCATGAGTACTCTTTAAGTACTCACAAACTAATACTAACAAGTGAAGTGGTTTTTAGTAGTATGTACTAGCCTCTAGGTTGTTTTGCAAAAATCCAGATTTATCTCTATTGAGTTTAGAAGAAAAGAAAGCTTAGTTGAACGTTTTATAACCCTAAGTGGGAACTTGAATTTCATACCACAACTTTGTTGTGGTCGAGTCAAAGTCATAAATCATTTTGAAAACATCTGACGACAGAACAGTATGGCCACTCCAACTGTCCATAACCGCGGACGCGGCTATTCGAATAGTTTGACACTCTATAGAGGTGGTACACTTTCACCACAACATTCGATACATCCGTCAGGAAAAATCCTGAATTCACCATACTTAGTATGCGGATAATCAACCCTAACCTTTCAATTACACGGCCTAGTATAGGCACCTCTCCTATGAGTTTGGCCTCCCAACGATGACCAACTGTCATCTTGGGAACTGCATCGGTGCACAATATTCACAAGGTAGCCTCGGCTCAACCTTGGACACAAGGGAACCTATACTAAGGTATATAAATTTCCAGTCAAGTCCTACCCAAATTTCTGGTATTGTGGTTGTACTGTAAAATTGGAATGGTATTGCATCCAGACAACCATCCGTTTTATAAAGGGCTAAGGCTCATGCCTTAACATTTTCATCATCAAAATCATCTGGTGTTCAAGAGCACATGGCAAAACATTTCAATTAGAATGACTCATCATTCTATGGTTTTCATAACCATTTTCACCAAGTATTTCCGTCTAAAATTGATCAAGTTTTATGCTTAGCACTAGCATCTACAAGTGGGGGTAAATACTATTGAGGGGTGGTAAACAAGTGTGAACTAGCTATGTTGAATCTCATGCCTCAGGATGACGTCAAGATTATCTAACTTAGGCCAAGTTTTATGCTACCTTCAATTATCCTTCTAATATCTACAAGTCACCAAGTAAACTCAAATAAAAGCTTTGATAAATAAATAAAATACTAAGCTTGTAAGTAAAACTAGGATTGGGTATCATCAAATGTATCTAACGAAGCATGCTTAATGACTTGCATAGGTTATCTAACTTTCATAGTTGCAAGTGTTAGCTTGCATAAT
The DNA here is from genome assembly GCA_916181665.1 of Avena sativa. Lineage (NCBI taxonomy): Eukaryota > Viridiplantae > Streptophyta > Magnoliopsida > Poales > Poaceae > Avena > Avena sativa. Next base: position 85,089,357 of record OV702296.1, read on the forward strand.
TGCAAGTATAAGCTTGCCTTGTGCAGAGCAGTGGTTGAAGTTCTCCTCGGCTTCTTCCTCGTAGTATCCTCCTTCCTCCTTGTATCCTTGGTCGGTACTAGCGTTTATAAATAAATTCGAGGTATACAATCACCAAACAATACTTAACTATTTCTATTTATCACACCAAGGTTTTCACTAGATGATATATGATCATCACAAACATTACAACCATTAAGGCAATTAGTTTTAATTCCTTTATTTTAGAAAGGTAATTTCTACTCATTGAAAAACTACTTAATATTTAATATTCTCCATCTAAAACATGGGATCATGTTGACACATGTCATCACCACATATTTCAGTACATGGGAAAGCGATTTAAAGTGGTGTCACAATTTAATAAGGTTTATCCTTTTAATTTTAATTAAATAAAGTGACTAGAATGGCCTATGGGGCATTCTTTTATTACTTGATTATTATTTCTGTAAGTAAACCTATATATTTTTATATATTTAGAAAGGTCTTGTTAAATGTGATTTTTGAGAGTTGGAATCAACTCAAAAGCTATTGTGGTTGAATTTTGAAAAATGTTTGAATGCAGAAAAGCTTTTGCCTTGTTATTTTTACTATAGGTGATCTACAAATCCAATTGGTTTGAATCCAACGGTCTTGGATTAAGCATTCTAGTACCTTTCTAACAAAATTGGTTTCATGCATTTTGGTTTAGTGAATCGAGCTGGGTTGATTTTTGAATCTAGATACAGAACTAAGTTTGTAACTAAAAGAATAAACCTAAATTTGAATTACTGGGTCGCGCGGGAGGTTAACTGGGCCGGCCCACTATGCACAGCGCGCGCAGGATGGTTAAGTGGCTGTCTCCACTCGCCAGTGAGACAGAGGGGTGCGAAGCGGTATGGGTGGGTGTGGACCGCACGATCAAGCTCTAATCCTACAGATGTGGTTCATCATCCATGTCAGGCAACGTCCGCGAGACAGAACCCTAGAGCGGCCAGTGGGGGTCGTGGGAGGCTCACCGGGGCTCAGGCGATGGTCGGCGACGGGGGCGAACGACAAAGTCGACAACAGCGATCCTCCTGGTATTGGCAGCTCCTCCTGGGGCGCCTCCAATCGAGGGTGCCCATCTCCTCCAGCAGCGGCAGACTCCGGCCAAATTCCGGCGATGCGTTGCTCGCCTTGCTCTGGGAGTGAGGTGGGGTGCTTCTGAGAGAGAGAGGGGACTGAGATGGTATGAAGAATTCGTGCTGGGGTGGCCTCTATTTATAGTGCCTGAAGGGGACCAACGGGTGCGGCCTGAGCTCGTCGTGGTCGACGACACAACAAGATAAAGGCATGGGCGACGATAGGGGGCGGTGCTGTGCTCCCTGGCGAAGCTCAACGACATGGCTACGCAGCGTGGGGGCGGTGTGAAAAGGTCAGAACGTCGCGGCGCTCTGGGTGGGTCTGACGGTGGTTTTAATGGCGCACGGCGTCTACGGTCCACGTGGCGGCGAACGGGCATGTCTGTGGTGTTCCTGGGGTGGTGGCGATCCTGCTTGCACGCGGTGAGGGAGGCGCGCGGTCTGTGGGCGTGTGTCGCGGTTGGTGCTCTGGCTCGCTCGTAGAGAGGCTAGGCATGCTCGGGTTGTGTGGTCCAGGGGCTGGCTGTGTTCGAGGCTTGGACAGGGGGTGGAGGTGGACGGTGGAGAGTGTCCTAGACATGCTTGCTAGGCTTGATGCTTCTCCTAGCTTGCTGTCAACATGGGGGTGGAAAGTTAGGCTCGGCATGGTCACCATTGATGGCTATGGCATGCTCACAGTTGTGCTAAAGCTTGTTAATTGAGCTAGATCATCTACTGAGAGTGTAGTGTGAGCTATAGAGGGTACAAGTTAGGCCAAATTTACTGCTCACAATAGTGTTTCTGGTTTGTTTGTTTGGTACCAGCAAGGTGTTTGATGAAATGGCCACAAGAGATTCAAATTTGAATTTTGGACTCAAACTTGGAGGATGTGTTGGTTACATACTAGGGAGTCTCTGGTTAGGTTGAAAGGTCAAGTGGAATTGGTTTGGTTGGTTTTTGAAAAAGGGGTGATCTTCATATATGAATCAGATTCAATTTTGAAATGTGATTTGAATCAAGTTGTCAAATGTTTCTGCAAGTTTGAAAGGTGGGATTTGATTCACTTTTACTTGGTCTTGCAAGGGGTGAAAATAAATGGAAAGGTTTATGTTTGAAATCTTGGACTAGAAACACTCAAAGTGGTCTAGTGAGCAAGATTGGCAAAAATGACCATTTGCCTTATTTGTTTTGTTTTTTATTTTCTCTTGATTTGTTTCTGCTTGGAAATGTTTTAGATAATGTTGTTTTCATCTTTAAACCATTCCTTGCTATTTAGATCAATCTCACCAGTCCATTCATGAATTCATACAATCATCACATTCACACATGCATTCATATTGAATTTAATTAGCAAAAGTTTTTGTTAACCCTAATTTTGGTGATTGGAATTTGATAATCATTGTTCAAAGTTTTTGGGATGTTACAATGCATTTTCTCGAACAAGCAGGAGAGCATGCAACTAAATTGATGGAGAAGGACGATGAGATAGCCCGGTTTCACGCTAAAAATGAAAATCTAAAGAAGCTTCAGCCGGCCAAGCTCTCGAAACTCGACCAAGAGTTCTCCAAGGAAAAGATCTGACTCAACCTCTAGCTGGAGAAACACTAAGAGCTTATCCAAACAGAAGAGGCCACAGCTGACTCAGCCAAGCTTGAACTTGAGATTCTGAACAAGAAACATGTCGACTAGCTGTCTGAACTTAGCCGGATAACCACTGTTATGCATCGTAACTTTCTTCTATGTTCTTCTGTTTTTAGCTGACATTGCCTAATCACTTTTACTGACTTTTTCTTTTGCTTATATTCAGATAATTTCCCGGAGTCATAGGTCCGAAGTGCCAAGGCCGTGGTGAAGGCTCGACAGCGCCATGGTGAATCCACTAACCCGGCACGTGCTTACAATATTGAGGTCTACTTGATCATCTTGGATGCCAGCATGAAGCCCATGAAATCAGTCAGTGTTGACCTCATGGACGCAGCCAGGCATCCGGGTTTTCAACATGCTCTGGCCGACAAAATTTAGCCCCAAACGTGTCGTAGCATTAGCCGAGAGACTGATGGACTGCGATACACAGCTTAACCTCTGGAGGGAGTCCGCTGCGCGAGCTGGTGCCGACATAGCGTTGAGCTTTGTGCTCTCATGGTACGAAGGTATCTGTTTGGATACTCTTCAGAACTTGCGTATCATCTCGCCATGGCTCTCTGATCTGGAGTATATCAAACTTTGGCAAGATCGTTCCTACCAACTTATCCAATAAGCTAACACGCACGGTTGGAATGAAGGACCGAGATTTCTCAAAGACGAGGCTGATGCCAATCCCAAAGAGGGAGAAGAGGAGGCCGAAGACGAAGAACACCAGGAGGAAGAGGCGGCCAGTTCGGACGACCACGAAGAAACTTCGGATCATGATGTCGAGGCCTATGTTCCTTCAACCAAAGTCGAGGCTTCCCGCGCTGAAGTCGAGGTTCCCTCAACCAAAGCCGAGGTTCCCTCAGCAGAAGCTGAGGCTCCTACTGCTGATGCTGAAGCTCGTACCTCAAAGACCACTACTCTAGAAGTTGTTGTTCCCCTGTCAGTTGTTGGCGATTCATCCTCCGCTTCTTATTAGGCACAATGAATTTAAATTTTATTAAATCCTCAGTATGCTGGGAGCAGTATGTAATATACAGTTTAAGAGATTTTTCTACTACTATGCATGTATATATTGGATCCTTTTGGACGGAGTCCCCGAGTTCTATTTTCTTGTTTGCTCAATTCTATGACCCGGATCATGTCTACCATTTTTGGCATTCGACTTATGAGTCCAAGGTCAAAGAACCGAATAACAATACTTCAAAATTTCGAGAGTTAGCTCAATGTGATTCAATATAATAAATAAATAATGTAAATACAGGGGTTAGTCCAAACAAGAGTAGGCTCACGTACTTTTCTTCCCTTGGTCATTTTTCATGTGTTTAGCATTATGAGTTGCGCTTGCCGCCATGTCCTGGACCATGGTTCTTGTTGCCTCGGCTGCCACTTCCTTTGTCATGAGCTTGTATTGTCTTAGATTTCCCAGCCACTGCCGGATCACACGGCACCATCTGCTTATTCTTCTCCCCGAAGTTACCACCTCTTCTTTCCTCGTGCCTCCAATGGGCGAAGATGCTGCGGCAGCTGATTTTGCCGGAGCACCCCCAGCCAAATGAACAACACGGGAACCTCCTGGCCTTGCCTGGTTGTTCCTGAGTACTTCCTCGTTCTGCTGGTTTGTTATGCGCACCAGTTAATTGACTCTCTCATGCTGCCTCTGTCAGGCTTTGCCAGATAGAGTAGGTATCTCGACAGCTACCGCATCTGCTACCCTGAGGTTTTTCGCTGGTGTGCTGTACCTTGGCAACCCTGGGTCTACCGAGTCACCTGGCCTCGATGCATGTTCCTTGTTTATATCATTAAGGAGATTCTTTCCTCTTATTCTTACACCATATATGCGAGTTGGGCTAGTGTTTAACTTGTTTTCCCTAGCATACTCACGCAAGGTAATGCTAAGGGACTGCTATGCAGCTGCTACTCTCTTAGCTCCCTCTAGCACTTTCTTCCGGGTTTCCTCTAGCTCGGCCTGTGCTTGAGCCGGATCTACAATGGGAGCTATAGGAGTAGTCAAGCTATCTATGGCTTCCTGCAAGATGTTCTCTGGCCTCTCCAACAGAGGGAACCTCGAACGAGCACCTTTGGGAGTTGCATTCTCCGCTTCTACCGGGATTACTGGCGCCGGGTCTCTGGTGGTGCCGGCTCCCACGCCTGCTGCTGGCACGGTCATCATCACCTCGACGCTGCCTGCAGGGCGAGTGATACGTGGACCACGAGAAGTGTAGAGGGGAGGTAATCCAACAAGAACCACTTGATGCGGGCATAAGCAGGAGACGTCCACTCCACGTAAATATGGTGTGCGCCAAGTTGATGAATACTCCATTGCACGGTGGAGGGCGCTTGTCGAAGCTGCACCATGTTGTTGCTGACATAGTTCCGTGAGTCGAATCGCTGGACCAGCCCGGAGACGATGCGCTCTCCGATGGCGATGAAGTTTCCCGTCCGGATCTTGACTCTAGCTAGCAGCGCTGTTGTCCCCATGGTTGGCGCTAACTGTCATGGTGGTGGCACGGCAGATGCCATGGGAAGGCTAAAGATGGGGCCAATGTGTACTAGTGGGATCTAGGGAGGGATAGCATAGTGGATCTACACACGATGAATACTCTCAACATCTTGTATTTAGATCTATAATGGATTACACTATCTCCTTGAGCTGTATCAGGGAGAGGAGGAAGAAGAACTAGTGTTGCTCTCTCCTTTCCCAAGGGTTTGTCCTCTACCAAATGAATCGACCCCTCCCTTGGAGTGTCTGGCTCACCTTATAAAGTGGTGGCTAGGTTACAATTAGGGCTAAGCTGGACAGCATATTCCCAGCATATGCTCTTCCCAATATGGTAATTCGGCTAGTGTCTTTCCCCTATCGCCCTTCCCTAAATGGCAAAGACCTAGAGTCCATGACATGTGATCGTTGGGCTCTAGGACTGTCACCTTCGTGACATCTCCACTGTCTCTTTCCCTCTGGCACATGTCTATAGCGCTTGTCCCTGTGTGGATTCCTTAGGGAGAGACAGAGGTCAGTGTTGACCTTGGGGATCGCTCTCTCCTTCTCGAGCAAGCCATCTCCTAATTTGGTCTCGTCTACTATGACTCAGCCAAACTCGTACCAGCAAATAGAAATCATGCTAGACATCGTGCCGACATACTATATATGTCGGCCGAGTCAAGCCATCGCTCTTTAACTTAGGGTAATCCAACCCTAATTTGCCTGGCTCTCATATACCTCTGTCGGATCATGCCTTGGCCCGATCAATACTTTGATGCGCCTTGCCCTTTTACCTTATCTTGACCCTACCTGGGGTCATCCCCCAACAATCTAAAACCTCGTTATTTAGTTACACAAGGAGGTGTTGTAGTAACATACATGGTACAAATATTCTAATTTAATAATTAGATATACAATGAAGTGCCTTCATATTATCAGCAAACAAGATATACGATGAAGTACTCCTTGGATTAATTCTAGCATGCCCTTAACTTTTGTTATATAATGATTAAAGAATTGATGCATATTTATGATTTATTTGAGAACAATTACCACTTTCTCATTTGAGATCACCAAACAAATGGCACCTAGTATGCATGATACATCTAGCGTCTGATAAATGATATTGTTGATCTGGATGCAGTAGCCATCTAAAGAGTATACTGTTACCCCAAATGGATATTATAGACGCCATATGCCCTGTGAGATGTCAGATAGAGATTCCAAAGGACTTCTGGCCGTCCGATTCAGCCGCAGGTGGTCCCAACCGTCCGATCAACTCTTCAAATTGGTCCTAGCCATCCATCTGAGCATATGTTTTCTACCAGCACTTGCACTAATGATAGCTACCATCACTGACTTTGGGGGCATGTGCTTTACAAGACCCACTCATCAGAGACCACTGGTGTGTGGAGCTATGTTGCTCTGTTTTTCCGGAGGCCTGCGGTGGTTCCATGGTGTTTTCACAGGCTGCACCGGGGTACTTTGGTCTTTCCACCAGCAAAGCCCTATCACCAGCCGTGCCCCCATTTTCCCACTCATTCCCCTCCTTATCTCACCAGGTGGTGCTCACTGCTGGTCCTTCTCATCCCGCCTCTCTCCCTCGTCGTCGACCCATTGGAGGAGCACCAGAGGCCGCCGCCTACTCCATGGACGTCTCGTCCCCTCCCCTTTGTCACTAGCGGGTGGTAGGAGCATGTGAAGGTGCAGCATGGATCTCCTCCCGTTCATCCCTCGATACCACCACCTCCCCTGAGAACATCTCGTCATCAACGACGTCCGCCTCGACTCCACTAATGTCGCCTTTTCACCCGCCGCCATGCTGTAAGCCACCCTTCCCCCCGCCAAAATAGCTTCCCTACGCCCTTCAGTTTCAAGATGGTGATGGTGTGTGGTGTTTGGTTCGAATAGGTGCTGATTCGTAGAGCTCCCTAGGGAACCTCCTCAGCAGCATCATGGCGACGCTCATCGACCAGCTCGAGTCGGTTGTGTACTTCTCCAGCGGGGTAGGAGCGAGCAGGGTATCCCTTGAGATCAGCATGTCTTACTTCGACATGGCCATCGTAGGGGTGAGACTTGAAATTTCTCAGTCCACCATACTTACAGAGGCTTCAGACTATTGTTCATGTTTGTCATAAACGGATCTTGGTTTATGCGGATTGGAAATTTCTGTGAGGAAACTATGGTCTTGTTGAAGTCTTCGTGCATTTCGTGATAGAATTTGGATGGGTATATAAGGTTACACCTAAAAAGGCTATTTTCTAAAGTCTTAGATCTTGTGGTAGGGAAATCCCTTTTTGTTTGATCATGCAGATGAGCCAAATAAACTTGCTAGGCACCTCCAGACTACCAACTTCTATAATTGTCACATCCATATTTATAGAATTGATACTGCATATCATACAAGCCATTGCATCATAATCATCTTTGCAAAAATTCATTTTTAAAAGTATTTGTCAAAAACACCACACAAATGCTTGATCACCATATATAGGTGAATAGCATGGTTTTTACCTTTCATCTGCTATAATGGCACCTTGTGATCATTTGGGATGCATAAGTAAAAGGATACAATTATAAAACTGCAGCAATATGAATCACCCAATTTGGAGTAGTAAATCAACAGATATGGCCATTTTAGTTTCTGCCAAATTTTAGTTTCAGAAAATTTAGATAACGGTAGTGCAGTTTCAGTTAAACGGCAGGAAAATTAAAGGAAAAACAAAAGGAACAAAAAAGCGAGTGCGGCAGCTAGCCATGGCCCACCCGGCCCACCCGAGGCCCGCCAGCGCCAGCAGCAGCAGTAGCGGCTGCAGCACAGCGTCGCGCGCGCGGCAGCTAGCTAGACACCGCTCGCGGGCCGACCCACAGCACCCGGCCCCGCTCGCCACGACCCACCAATGTCGCCGCCGCGCCCGAATCGAGCATGGACACCGAGGAACCGCGCCCGTGTCCCTAGCGATGTCGGTCGCGCCACCGTGCCCCACCTGCCCTACCTTATTGCCCTCGAGCTCCCGCACCAAAACCCCCTAGTTTTGCATCTACGCGCCACCGCGAGAGCCGCCGAATTACTCGCCGTAGTTTGTAGCCGTCGCCACCATTGCTCGGTAGGAGCTCGTGAGCTCTCCCCTCGCTCGATTTTATTCACTTCATGCCTCACAACGCCACACCCACTGTTTTCTGACCCTCACGCATCCCTACAGATCGTCGTGCCGAGCCGCCAAGCCTCACCGGAGCTCGACACCGCCGCACCACTTCGGCCCGTTGCCGCCGCTGTTCGGGGACGCAAAGGACGTGTCTGACGCCACCCCAAGGACCGTCGTAGACCGCTGCACGTTGTACACCGCCTCATCGCCGTCAAACCTCGACGCCACCGCCGGTGAGCCTTCCCCCTGTGCGCGCGCCCGCCATCAGATCATGGACAGACGGCCTAGATTGGCCTTGACCGTTGACTGCTGACCGGTCAACTGGCCCAGTCAGTGCCGCGTCAGCGGAAACTAGTCAGCGGGAATATTCCCCTGTTTTGTTAAAATTGTTAATTAGTAGAAAATATTTGAAACTTCAAAAATCCATTGTAATTAATCTACAAGTCCAAAAATCATGATTAATATACCGTTGGATTAAAAATTTCACGTAGAACATTGTTATGCAATTGGTTCAGACTTTTGCAGTTAGGTTTTTCCTTGAATAATTAAATGGTTTAGTGGAGTTTTTAGAGTAATAAATTCATAACAAAATAAGTAATGCTCAGAAAATTGCAAATAATATGTCTACGAAATCACAAGAACATATAGAATCTGTTTCTGAGTTAGAATGACAGACTTATTGTACTTATAACTGTGGAAGTAATAAAAGGTTTTCTAAAGCATTTTAATTATACAAAAAGTTCTGTAAATCTTTTTTGCGTGATTCCAATTGCCCCTGGTCACAAATTGATTTCTCCATACAGTAGGTATTTTTCCCAGATTTTACAACATAGTATACGGCTTGGGCTTATTATTTTCCTTAAAACCCATTAATAGGATCATTAACTCTTAACAAATGATTTCCAATACATTAAAAACTTTTCATGCATGTCATCAGTAGTCATGAATAACAGAGAACATGCATATGCTACTGAAACATGGATTAAGATGTCATGCATGTATTTGTGCATTTATCTATGATTGTGTTTGGATTATTTATGTGTTGCAATTGTGCCATGTAGATTGTTACGAGTGCAACGCTTGCTCGTGTGATGATTGTTCATTCGACCGCTGCAGCCAAGGCAAGTAGATGCTAATTTGTTCATGATCATTTTTCTACTATTTTTAATGCATTGTGGTTTATTTTGTAGATGCATGAATAGGAACTACTATCGCTACGCTATGTCCTATTATGTGGTAGGGATCTCTTGAACTTGAGCCACCGCATAGCACGAGCCGTGCTATGATAGACGTGGGCTGGGTTACATCACTTGAAAGTTGTTTCTAAAATGTTGGTTTGAGAAAACTAAAAACAACTTAATTAATGAACCTCCCGGGTGTGATGCGATTGACATTTTTTGGTGGAATCACTATACAAAGGCAGCCAGGTATCAAGAGAAAAACGTTTGGCTTCTTTATTTTGTAGGTTACGTGTACAACCATGTTCTAATAATAAAATGGGCGGTTGTTTGGACCTAGTAGGTTGTGGTAACTCGGACCCACGTAACCAGAGATGTAGAATTTTGGTAGGTTGGTACGGTGTGTGTCGGGTTTGGGGAGCTACTTCCCGAACGTTCCCTTCTTGGACTTATCCCTATCATCACCCAATATGAGAGTGGTGGTATGAGCTAGGCTGGCCAAGTCATATGGTTAAAGTGTACTAACCCCTGTAGGGTGTATAAACTAATCGATTAGACGTATCCCCGGTTATGGACATCTGACTTGCTTGATATTGAGTTCATGACATGTTTGTCGCCCATTCTAATTTCTTTAGTGTTAATGAGTTAACTTAATTGGGATCTTTTCTAAGAAAAACAAAAACTAATTATGAAAGTAGGACAAAGATATTTGCAAATGCAAGCTAGCCACAGCTCCACTCCTCCATTCTCCACATAAGCATGTAGATGCTAGGTTTATTGTCTCCTTTAATATCTCTACTTGCCATACATTCTATGTATTGACCCTTCGGGGCTGCTACATTTCATGTTGCAGGATGTTTAGAATCTAAGTGATCGATTAGGTCGCGATACTCCACTAGGCATTTGTTCACTTGTGGGCAATTTGAAGAATGGAGGAGTTATTTATTTATGTTGCTACTTGAATAAGTTGAGCTAGCCTTAGAGGTAAGCATTATTGTAATAAATGATTACTCTGGATCTTTCGTTATTTATGATACATGAATACTTTGCTATGGTATTCATCTTTATTCTGTGTAAGCCAATGAACTGATCTAGGGATTGGCGTGTCACATAGAAGCTACAGTCTTTTCAACACTATAGTGGTACAAGATGGTATCATAGCCCGTGTGTCGACTGTAGGATCGTGACCTAGGTTTTGAATAGGAATCCATAGAATTAATTAAATTTATATTAACTCTTTCTTTCATCCTTATGCCTTTCATTCTCGTAAACCCTTATCATTTGTTGTTCTCACAGTTTCCTCTTTTAAATTATAGATGGGAGAATTCACCGGGACTGAGTATGCTGGGATCAACTCACCAAGACTCTTCTCAAGGCAGTTGGGAGAGCTCTCACTGTCATTGGCGTGCCGCTGCCCATGTTCAAAGGAAGGATATTATATACATATGGGTATGGAGAGGCCACCTGGGAGATCACCACTATTATCTTCAGAGATCCCACCATGCCAAACCCTGGGCATCTGGTCTACACCAAGTCGTATGCCACATGGGAGATTGGATTAAACTTAGCTATGCATGAAGCTTTGTCATGCCAGTGCCACCTTCACCAACACCTGCTGCCATTAAACTCCCCCTTTCATGAGTTTGGAAGACGTGATGAGAATAGGAACATTGTGGTTACCCCAGGCAATAGGAACAACATGCCGTCCCACCAGAAGCACATAGAGGACATGGAGATTGTGAATGGGGTTCTAGCTCAAAAGGTGATGCAGCTGAAGGGGATAGCTAATCATGCCAGCAAAGGTCTAGTGATTCATGGACAGGAAATTGATACCTTGCACACCGCTATGAATGTCCTGGAGCAAGCGCTTATTGGCAGGGATGAGACCATAGCGCAGCTGAACGGAATCGTCTAGGAGAAGGATCAAGACATAGAGCAGCTGAATGAAACTATCCAAGAGAGGAACCAAGTGATGATGGAAAGGGATCAAACCATCATTGATATGGCAGCTCAAATCACCGCTCTCCAAGCACAGTTGAATTTTCAACACCCGGGTTTTTAATCCCAGATGCCTGTTATGCCAGACATCGCAATCCCAGGATTACCATTTTTGTGAGACATAACAGAATTGGATACCATAGTACATCATCCATTACAAACCATACATAAGATTTTACACAAATAGGGATCTCATGATCCAGTCTTAATACAACACAAGCAGCGGAATACGTAATAATAACGGTAGCGTAGGCGAAGCTCCATCTTCGGGGTCACAGGCAATGCTGACGATGGGAGATGATCCTAGTTGTCGTAACCTTCCTGGGGTCCATCCTCCAGGTACTCCACTTCATAGTCTGGCCATGGGAATAGCCAGGGACAAAGCCATGAGTACTCTTTAAGTACTCGCAAACTAATACTAACAAGTGAAGGGGGTTTTTGTAATAGGACACAAAGCTCTAGGGTTGTTTTGCAAAAGCCAGATTTACCTCTACTAAGTTCAGAAGCAAAGAATGCTAGTTAAAGTTTATAACACCTAAGTGGGAACTTGTATCTCAAGCCACAACTCTGTTGTGGTCAAGTCAAAGTCTCAGATCATTTCACAAGTCATTTTGAAAACATCTGACAGGGGTACAGTATGGCCACTCCAACTGTCCATAACTGCGGACGCGGCTATTCAAATAGTTTGACACTCTGTAGAGATTGTAAACTTTCACCACAACATTCGATACATCCATCAGGAACAAATCCTGAATTCACCATACTCAGTATGCGGATAATCAATCCTAACCTTTCAATTACACGCCCTAGTAGAAGCACCTCTCCTGTGAGTTTGGCCTCCCAACCATGACCAACTGTCATCTTGGATACTGCACAGGTGGACAATCTTCACAAGGTAGCCTCAGCTCAGACCTTGGCCATGAGGGAACTAATACTAAGGTAAATAACTTTCCAGTCAAGCCCTACCCAATTCTCGGGTATTGTGGTTGTACGGTGAAATTGGAATGGTATCGCATCCAGACAACCATCAGTTTTATAAAGGGCTAAGGCTCATGCCTCAACATTTTCATCACCATAATTCATCTGGTGTTCGGAAACACATGTCCAAAACATTTCAATAGAATGATCCATCATTCCAAGGTTTTCAAAACCATTTTTCCACCAAGTATTCCCATTTAAAGTTGATCAAGTTTTATGCTTAGCACTAGCATCTACAAGTGGGGGTAAGTACTAATGAGGGGTGGTAAACAAGTGGAGTTTTAACTAAGTTCAATCTCATGCCTTAGGATGACATCAAGATTATCTGGCTTAGGCCAAATTTTATGCTCTTTATGCAACCTTCATTTATCCTTCTAGAATCTATAATTCACTTAAGTAAACTCTAAGTACTAGCTTTTATAAAGAAATAAAGTGTAATGCTTGCAAGTAAAACTAGGATTGGTTTATTCAAGTGGTTATGATCATATATGTTTTAAGGCATATAGTGGGCATGGTAGCAAGCAAGTATTGGCTTGCATCAATATCAGTATAAGCTTGCTAAGTTGAAAGTGTTAGCTTACATTGGTCCACTTGGTTAGTAAGGCTTGCCTTGTGCAGAGGAGTGGTTGAAGTTATCCTCGGCTTCTTCTTCGTAGTATCCTCCTTCTTCCTCGTATCCTTGGTCGGTACTAGCGTCTATAAACAAATAGGAGGTACACAATCACCAAACAATACTTAACTACTTGCAATAATCACACACAAGGGTCCTATAGAGGATCTAGCATCATCACTAACATTACAAGACTAAAGCTTGGTTTAATTCTTTTTATTTTTAGAAAAGTAATTTCTACTCATTGAAAAACTACTTAAGATTTAATATTCTCCAAACCAAACATGGGATCATGTTGACACATGTCATCACCACATATTTCAGTACATGGAAATGTGATTTAAAGTGGTGTCACAATTTAATAAGGTTTAACCTTTTTATTTTAATTAAATAAAGTGACTAGAAATGCCTATGTAGCATTATTTTATTACTTGGTCATTATTTCTGTAAGTAAACCTATTTATTTTTATATATTCTGAAAGGTATGGTTAAATGTGATTTTTGAGAGTTGGAATCAACTCAAAAGGTATCATGGTTTAAATTTGAAAAAAGTTTGAATGCATAAACGCTTCTTCTTTGTTATTTTTACCAAGGATGATTTACAGATCCAAATGACTTGAATCCAACGGGCTTGGATTCAGCATTTCCAGACCTTTCTAACAATATTAGTTTCATTCAATTTGGTTCAATGAGTCGATCTGGGTTGATTTTTGAATCTTGGTGAAGTAGTGTGTTTGAAATAAAATGGAAAAGGTTAATTTCAAATGACTGGGCTGCGCGAAAAGCGATATTGGAACGGCCTGCTAAGCACAGCGCTTACGCGGGCTGGTTAAGTCATTGTCCCCACGCGTCAGTAAGACGAGGGGGTGCGAAGCATTATGGGGCAATGTGATACGTTCGATCTAGTTCTAATCCAACGGCTGAGGGTCGTCGTCCACGTCGGGAAACTCCAGCGAGACTGAAACCTAACGCGGCGGGTGAGGGTCGTTGGGGGCTCACCGGGGCTCAGGCGAGGGTCGGCGAGGCGGGCAAACGACGAAGTCGATGACGGCGAACCTCCTGGTACTGGCAGCTTCTCCTGGAGCATCTCCAATCGCTGGCTCCCTTCTTCTCCAGCTGCGGCAGGATCCGGTGAAATTCCTGCGAAGCGCTACTCGCCTTGCTTCGGGAACAGGGTGGAACGATCACTGAGGAGAGGGGAGTGAGATGGTGTGCTCAATTCGGCTTGGGATGGCCTCTATTTATAGTCGCGACGACGAGACCGAATGGCATGGGCAGGCGACGGTGGCGACATGGCTACGGGCTGCTAGAGGCATGGCCGGCGGTGGCGATCGCTTGGTGGTCTCCTGGCGATGCTCTACGGTTTTAATGCGCATGTAGGGGCGGTGGAAAATGGTCAGGAACGTGTGATGCTCTGCGCGGCCGAGGCGGCGTCTTCGACGGTGAGCGGTGGCTGTGAGGCATGGGGCGGCAAACGGGGATGTCTGGTGGTCTCCTGGGTCGGTGGTGATCGTGTATGCACGCGACGAGGGCGGCGCGCGGTCTGTGGGCTTCAGTCGAGGGTGGCGCTCTGGCGCATGCTCGGCATGGTTGCTGGCGAGCTGGGCACGGTCTGTGCGTGTGGTCCAGGGGTTAGCAACGTTAGAGCGCTGGACAGGGAGTGGCGGTGGGGTGTTGGGTTGCTCCTACACATGTTGGCTAGGCTTGTTTCTTCTCCTAGCTTGCTCTCCACACTGGGGTGACATGGGTGGCTTCAACTGTTCACCATTGATGGCATTGGCAAGCTCACAGTGGTGCTAGTGATTAGTTAAGATTGTTAGATGATCTACTAAGGCTAGTGGTGTCCAGAGAGGGAACAAGTTAGGCTCAATTCACTGCTCAAAACAATGTTTTGATTTTGTTAGATTTGTATCTGCAAGGTGTTTGATGAAATGGCCGCAAGAATTCAAGTTTTGAATTTTGAAAAGATTTTTGGTGGGTGTGCTAGGTTGGTGCTGGTGATTCTGCAGATGCTTGGGTTTTGAAAGTTGAGCTTGTTTGAGTAGTTTTTGAAAAAGTGGGATCTTCCCATATGATATAGATTCAATTTTGAACTGTCCTTTAAACTATGCATTTGAAAGTTTCTAGATGATCACAAGGTGGGCCTTGATACTTTGTTATGAGTACTATCAAGGGGTGCAAAGATCCAAACAAGTTTCTGTTAAGTTCTGAAAGTTTGGGACAGCCAAAGTAGGCATGGGAGTTAAATTGGTCAAAATGACCATTCACTTATTTTGTTTGTTTTTGATTTATTTGTCTTTGGGAAAAGTTTGGAAATTGTTTAGATGATTATCAATTCAACTAAGAATCCATTTACAAGCAAAGAAACACATAAACAAGGCAATTCAAAAGAATTCAAAATGGGATGCATACACACATGCATGCTTTCATATTCTTATTTAGAAAAGTTTTTGTTAACCCTAATTTTGATGATTAGAGTTTGATGATCTTAGTTTAATATTTTTGGGATGTTACATGAATCCCCCACCTGACGATGACAACAATGGAGATGATTGCAACGATAATGATGATGATGACGGAGGGAACAATGACGATGATGAAGACGAAGATGATGATGATGATGATGATGATGATGATGACGGAGGTAACGATGGTGGAGGGGATGAAGCGGTTGTTGCTGCAGCAGAGGACGAGGAAGAAGAATAAGAGGATCCCGAGGAGGTGGATTTCGAGGTCTTAATCGAGGATTCAGGAGAGGTGTACATGCCACCGACATGGATAGATCGTGGACTGAAGCGCCAACGTATGGATTCAAGGACCAACTGCAACCTCTTCATGAAGTAGTTAGATGGCCACCAATTAGTCTTTGTTAGGATACTTCGTTAGTATTAAGGCCTCGATCAATGTAAAACTTCATTACTGTTAGTTTAAAGTGTTAGGGATGTTCTATTGGTACTCTAAAGTTCCAGGAATATTTGTGCGAATTTATAAATCAGTTATGGCAATGTTTTGGTTAAAATTCGTCATATTTCTGTTGTACCTGCTATACTGTAAGATTTTTCATATTTGTTTGGTAACACGGAAAAATATGAAAGAATAGGGTCTGGTGTGAAATTGCATGCACTATATAAATCTGCTAAATTTTATTACGAGTTTAAGTCAGGCAAAAAAATCGTGAACTGTGTTGTACTGTTCTGGCAGTTTTCTGTTTTTATGTTTTAGTTGGCTTATTTTGTTTGTAGCTGTTGCAATTGCCTCTTAACTATTTTGTAGCTGTATATTGCTAGGATAAACCCCTAGAACAGTGCTTGTTTGCATGATTGCTGATGTGATGCTTGTTTGTGATTGTCTGTGAATGTTTTGTTGTTATATGATCATAATGCATGGGTAGAATCTTTTTTTGTAGATGTTTCTTTCTAAACTTATCTGTGCTGAACTGTAGATGCCTCCCTGCCATTAACCCACTAAGATGGAGCGGCTTGTAGCAGCACAGACGCAGTTAGCTCAGGTCATGACCCAATTCATGGCTGCCCAGAACAACAACAACAATAACCACAACAACAACGGGAACAACCAGCCCCAGGGTGATGCACTTGCAAGGTTTCTAAGGCTAAGGCCAGCAAAGTTCTCTACTGCACCTGAACCAATGGTTTCTCTTGAGTGGTTACGTTCGATGAACAAGGATCTAGTAATCGTTGGATGCATTGATGCTGAAAAGGTGAGGTTTGCTGCTCACCTATTGGAGGGACCAGTTGCTTCGTGGTGGGATACTTTCCAGATCACCCACCTGCTAGACACAGTTACCTGGGCCATGTTTGAGGAAGGTTTCAAGACCAACCATGTTTCTTCAGGGTTTCTGATTCTAAAGAGGAATGAGTTACGCAACTTGCGCCAAACCAATCGCACTATGGCAGAATACATAGAGGAATTCAACAACCTGTCGCGTTATGCCCCTAAGGATGTCGAAACTAATGCCAAGTAGAGAGAGGTTCTTGGATGGCCTCGGAGATGAGCTCTCGCTGCAGCTATCTATGGTCTATTGCCCCACTTTCCAAGAGCTTATGGACAAGGCCAGAACTCTGGAGGGGAAGCATAAACAGGTGGAAAACCGCAAGAGGAAGCATAGCAACCACCACTCTGGCTCTCACCACAAGTCTCGCACTTCTTATGATGGATACTCCAGGAATGGAGGAAGTGACTATGGGCGCCATGGAAGACATGACCGTCACAGCCATGGAGGCAATGGACATCGCCATGAGAGTCACAGGAGCAGTGGACGCAGCCACAAGGGAGGACACACTCACCACTCTGGAGGACACAATGGACACAACCGCAACCGTGATCTCCACTATGTGAAGAAGAACCTGAGTTAAGTGATATGCTTCAAGTGAAACCAGAAAGGACATTATGCTAACAACTGCCCAGAGAAGAAGGGACTGGGAGCCAAGCCAGGCGCCAACCAGAAGGCCACAGTGAACCACATGAATGTGGAGGAGATCCTAGATGAGCCAGAACTCGTGGTTGGTAAGTTTCCAATCAACTCCCTCCCTGCGCTTATTCTTTTTGATACTGGTGCATCGCATTCATTCATATCAAGGGAATTTGTAGATAATTATAAGTTACCTACGGAGTCTCTTAAAGGGTGTATTAGGGTAAGCTCACCTGGAGGGGAAATGATAGCTAGTGTGGGATGCCGGGACTTAACTGTGAGGATTGGAGCACACAATTTCATTGCTCATCTTGTAATATTAGAGTCACAAGGTCTAGATGTAATACTAGGCATGGATTGGATGTCTATGGATGAGGGACACATAGATTGTGCACAACGAGCGGTTTCGCTCAAAACCTCGGATGGTAAGAGGATTAGGTTGAAGTCATTGGTACGACTGGGAAGGTGCAAGTTAAATTCTCTTAAGGGGGTTAGCATGGTATAGTGCATGTAATAAGGGATTACCCCTGACGTGTTTCTGGAGGAGCTACCAGGGATGCCACCTGACAGAGATGTGGAATTTCTCATCGACTTGATGCTGGGAACATGACCTATAGCAAAGAGGCCATAAAGATGGATGTGGATGAGCTGAAAGAATTAAAGAAGCAACTTAGAGAGAAGTTAGACAAGGGATTTATTCAGCCCAATTTGTCGTCATGGCGTGCACCTGTTCTGTTTGTGGAGAAGAAGGGCAGTAGCAAAGGTTGGTGGTGGACTATCGCTCGTTGAATGAAGTGACCATCAAGAACAAACACCCCCTGCCGAACATAAATTATTTGTTTGATCAATTGGAAGGATCAAAGGTGTTTAGCAAAATTGATCTGAGATCGGGCTATTTCCAACTGAAGATCCATGAGGAGGACATTCCTAACAATGCCTTTACCACTAGGTATGGTTTATATGAGTATATGGTTATGTCTTTTGGGATAACAAACGCTCTGGCATATTTTATGACCATGATGAACAAGGTATTTATGGAATACTAGGATAAGTTCGTGGTGGTGTTCATCGACGACATACTGATATATTACAAGGATGATGTTGAGCATGATAAGCATATGCACTGATTATGGAGAAGCTGAGGGAACATAAGTTATATGCCAAATGCAGCAAGTGCGTGTTCTGGTTGAACACTGTTGGATTTCTTGGACACGTGGTGTCAGGTGAAAGAGTTGCTATTGGCCCAAGCAAGGTGTCTTCAGTTACTGAATGGGAGGCGCCCAAGAATGTGGGTGATATTCGGAGCTTTTTGGGACTTGCTGGATACTATAGGAGGTTCATAGAAAATTTCTCCAAGATCGCGAAGCCAATGAAATAACTACTGAAGAAGGAGAAGAACTTTGAGTGGACCGAGGTGTGTGAAGCTAGTTTTCAGGAGCTGAAGTGTTGCCTAGTGACCGCACTTGTCTTATGTTTACCTGATCTTTAGAAGGATTTACATGTGTACTATGATGCATCTCGGCAGGGACTTGGAAGTGTGTTGATGCAAGATGGGAGAGTGGTGTCTTATGCCTCGCGTCAACTTAAACACCTTGAGAGGAACTACCCCACGCATGACTTGGAATTAGTGTCGGTTGTACATGCGCTCAAGGTATGGAGGCACTATCTAATGGAAAACACTGCGATGTGTACACTCACCACAAGAGGTTGAAGTACATATTCACCTAGAAGGAATTGAACATGAGGCAAAGGAGATGGTTGGAGCTTATCAAGGACTACGATCTGAACCTGCAATATTACCTAGGAAAAGCCAATGTGGTAGTGGATGCTCTAAGCCGTAAGGTATATGCAAATGGATTGACCGTGGGGGAGTTACTCGAGGATTTATGTGAGCAATTCAGGGAACTGAAACTGGAAGTGGTGTCTGAGGGATATGTGGAAGCAATGGAAGTCCAACCAATGCTACAAGACATGATCAGGAAAGCTCAAGTAGAAGACAAGGAGATAGAAGTGATAAAAGAAAAGATGAAGGAGTATCGAGCAAAGGAATTCCACGAGGACGATAAAGGAACCTTGTGGTATGGAGATCGTCTCTGTGTGCCCAACAACCCGGAGATAGGGAAGCTAATTCTTTGGGAAGCTCATGACTCACCATATTCTATACATCCGGGTAATACAAAGATGCATATCTATTTGAAGGAAAAAATTTGGTGGAACAATATGAAGGGAGATATCGTCAAGAATATTGCCTTATGTGATGTATGCAGTAGGGTGAAGGCTGAACACCAGAAGCCAGCAGGATTGCTGTAGCCATTGCCCGTACCAGATTGGAAGTGGGATAGTGTGGGAATGGATTTTATCACAGGATTTCCTAGGACCAGGTCTGAATATGACTCTATTTGGGTAGTGGTCGACCATCTAACCAAGGTAGCCCACTTTATATCGATGAAGACCACCTACACGAGTGCGAGGCTACCCAAGATTTATATGGACAGGATTGTGTGGCTACATGGAGTTCCCAAAATCATTGTACCGGATAGAGGCACCCAGTTTACATCACACTTTTGGCGCCAGCTGCATGAGTCGTTGGGAACTAGGTTGGAGTTTAGTACTGCGTTTCACCCTCAGACAGATGGACAGACAGAGAGGGTGAATCAGATTTTGGAAGATATGTTGAGAGCTTGCGCTCTGGCTCATGGCTCTAGTTGGGATGATAATTTACCATATACCGAGTTTTCCTACAAAAACAGCTACCAAACCATCATCAAGACATCACCGTTTGACGTGCTATATGGAAAAAGGTGCCAGACACCATTGTTATGGGATGGAGTGATACGTCGTAAACGTATCTATAATTTTTGATGTTCCATGCTTGTTTAGTATCTTCATTGCTTTGCTTTGTCTACATTTTGAGGTATTTTTATATGTTTTCTCGGACTAACCTATTAACAAGATGCCACAGTGCTAGTTGTCTGTTTTCTATTGTTTTTGGTTCCAGAAGTCAGAAAATGAATATTCTCGGAATTGGATGGGACAAAAGCCAAAGTCAATATTTTATCATGGGGAACACGGAGCCACAAGACGAGATGGAGGAGGGCCTTGAGGGGGCCACACCCCTAGTCGCGCGGCCAGGCCTGGCCCGCACCTAGGGGTGCAACCACCTCGGGCACCCCCTCGGCCTCCCTCTTCGCCTATAAGAAGCCCCCGATACCTAAACCCTAAAGACCCGATCAATTTTCCATGAAACGGTTTATAGCCGCCGCCACCATCGTCCCTATATCGGGGGGATCTGAAGCTCTTCCTGGCACCCTGTCGGAGGGGAGAGATCATCCTGGAGGCCTTCTTCATCACCATGCCAGCCTCCGGTATGAAGCGTGAGTAGTTCCACCTTGGACTACGGGTCCATGTAGTAGCTAGATGGTTGTTTCTCCTCCTTTGTGCTACCATGTTTAGATCTTGTGAGCTCCGTTCATGATCAAGATCATCTATTTGTAATCACGCATGTTGTGTTTGCAGGGATCCGATGGATTTTGAGATTACTATGTGAGATTGGTTAATGATTCTATCTTATTGATTCTATCATGTCTTTGTTGTTTGAGATCTTGCATGCTCTCTGTTTCTTGTAGCTATCTTGGCCAAGTATATGCTAGTGACTCGAAGAGGGAGTATTTATGCTCGATAGTGGGTTCATGCCTCTATTTAATATGGGGAAGTGACAGAAATATCTAAGGTTGTAGATGTGCTGTTGCTACTATGGAGAAAACAATAATATCTTGTTCATGGAACAATTGTATTGTTTACTTTACACACTTTTCTTAAAGTAGTTATCCATTGCTTGCAACTTAATACTAGAGGAGGTTCGGATGATAACCTAAAGGTGGATTACTATTCATAGATGCAGTTGGATGGCGGTCTATGTATATTGTTGTAATACCCAATCAAATCTCATAGGATCATAACTGTCTAGTTTTGCATTGTTATGCCTTGCTCTGTCCTATCAATTGCCCTGCTGTAATTTATTTACCCAGCATGTTATGTTGTTTATCTTAAGGAGAACACCTCAAGTGAACTATGGACCGTGGTCCAATCTTTACCATTGATATATCTTCCACTATTTACTATTTACTTTCTTCAAACCACCATTACCTTCTACACCATACGGTAATCCTTTGTTTTTAGCAAACCGGTGAGATTGACAACCTCACTATTTGTTGGGGCAAAGTCTTTAGTTTGTTTTGTGTAGGTTTCCAAGTTGCTAGCAACACCTTTGAGTCATTTCGTTCCTCCTACTGGTCCGATAACCTTGGTTTCTACTGAGGGAAAACTTGTTGCTGTGCTCATCATACCTTCCTCTTGGGGTCTCCCAACGAAGCACTATAGTGATCTAAGCTACACATCATTTTGGAGTAGGAGAGCGTCACCTATTTGGGCCTGATTTGATCAAGGACACCGAGGAGAAGGTCACGGATACATCCACTTTGCATCACTATTCTATATCATAATTTACTGTTATTCATTGATATATTTCATATTAAGAGGTGATACTTATGTTATTTCATCTATTTTTGCATGTTGGATGACTTTTGGAGGATGAACTGCCGGAGTCAGGATTCTGATGGAAATAGCGGTGTCCAGATGCAATATTCGCGAAGATCAAAAAATTCCAAAAAATATACGGAAAATCCTATTTTTCCAGAAAACGAAGGAAGCCATAAGAGGAGGCAGAGATGGGCCACAGGGGGCCCACACCACCCCTGGCGCAGGCCCCCCTGTGTCGCGCCAGCAGGTGGTGTGGCCACCCTCGCCCACCTCCCGCTTCGCCCTTTTGCCTATAACTTATCCTAGAAACCCTAACATGAGGGAGAGCGACCATAGAAAGATTCCGCCGCATCTGTAGGGCGGAAACTACAGAGAGATAAAGAGCTCTCCGACAGGCAGATTTCTGCCGGGGAAATTCCTTCCTGGAGAGGGGAGATCATCGCCATCAACACCGTCATCAAGCTAGACTTCATCGGGATCATCATCATCATCCTCACCACCATCTCCACTAGCACCATCATCACCAATCCATCCCTCTATAACAATTGGGTAGAATCTTGCGTAGTTCTTAGGGGAAACTTTCCCGGTGTTGATTACTTTTGTAGTTGATGCTTTGGGTGGAACCTTTGAATCATTTGTTTATGTTCATATTGTTATTAATCATTATATCATCTCTGATCTTGATTCATATGATGTGTCATGAGTAGTTCTTTTAGTTCTTGAGGACATGGGAGAAGTCATGTTGTTAATAGTGGAATTGTGTTGAGTAATATTCAATGGTTTAATATTTAAGTTGTGGTGTTATTCTTCTAGTGGTGTCATGTGAATGTCGACTACATGATACTTCACCATTTATGGGCCTAGGGGAATGCATTGTGTATTTTGCTACTAATCGTGGGGTTGTCGGAGTGATAGAAACCTGAACCTCCGTTAGGAAACCTTTGTAGAAGGAAGTGTAGGATCTCAGAGTTTAATATTCTGGTTAGGTTTTTATCTTAATTACTTTCTTATAGTTGCGTATGCTTGCACGGGGTTTAATCACAAGTATGTATTAGTCTAAGTAAGGTCGGTACATTAGCATAGGCTCACCCACACAACACTTATCCAACCAAAGAAGATTAATCAACTATATGAAGCGAAAGCACTTGACAGTATTCCCATGTGTCCTCGAGAACTTTTGGTCCTCATAAGTAATACAACCGGCTTGTCCTTTGTTGAAGAAAGTATTGTGCCACTCACTGAAATTATTATTATTGTCTTTATTTACTTGCACATTATTTCTTTGCTTTATCAAAAACCCCTAAAATCCATTTGCTAAGTATTTGTAGAGAATTCCTGATCCAAACCACTAGTCAACACCTTCAGGTCCTCGTTGGGATCAACACTCCTATTTATCCAAAGTACTACGATACACCCCCTATACTTGTGGGTGATCAAGACTTTTTCTGGCGCCGTTGCCGTGGAGTGAAGCCCAATTGAAGAGTGGAACTGTTAAAGGAAATTTCTACTATGAGTATTGCATTTATTTCTGTTTGTTACTTTGTTTCCAATATGGATAACCCACTTGGTTTCCTATTTTGGAAATCTACTACCACTTCTAGGGTAGTAGATGAACCACCACCTGCTGAAATAGACCCTTTTAAGATACCTACAAGAATTGTTGACCGTGTTATGGATAACTATTATTTTGGGGATGGAACTGTCCATCCTAGTGATCACTTTCTTTTTATCCATGAATTATGCGGGTTGTTTAAGTATGCAGGTACCACAACGGAGCAAGTTAAGAAAAAGTTACTCTATATATCATTGAAAGGAATAAGTTAAGAATGGTATAAGCTGCTGAAGAATGGACAATCTATGGAATGGGAGGAAATTGTACCTCTCTTTTATTCTAAATTCTATCCTCCTAGTGAGATCCAAAAAGACCGGAATAAAATATATAACTTTTGGCCTCGTGATGGAGAGAGTACAGCCCAATCTTGGGGGAGATTGAAGTTACTAATGCTTAAATGTCCTATTCATGAGCTCCCAAATAATATTATTATTAATAACTTCTATGCAAGGCTTTCTCTTCATGACAAAGATTTATTAGATGCTTCTTGTGCTGGATCGTTCACATGTATGAAGAAGCTAAATGGTATCTTCTAGTCCATATTCAAGAAAATACTGAAGCATGGGAGAATGACAAAGGAACTAAGTCAGGTATAAATTATGATTATGAATGTATTAAATCTTTTATGGAAACTAATGACTTTCACGATATTAGTAATGAGTATGGTCTTGATTCTCAAAGTATTGCCGATTGTTTTAAGGCTTTTGCATCTTATATGAAATTCCAAAAAAGGAGTGGAACAAGTACCATGCACCTTATAAAGATGTTGTTAATCATGTTCCTCCTAGAAACACTGAAGTTTGTACTATTGATCATATTTTGCCTGAACCTTATATTGAGAAAATACATTTCCCTTCTAAGGTAAAGGAATATTCTATTATAGCTAATGTGTTTAGCAAAAGTACAAAGAGAGCTATAGAACCTGATGAACAAATAAATATTCAACCTGTAGTAGCCATGTTAAAGACCTTGTTACTAAAAATGTAGAATACGGGCACATTATCTTTTGTGAAGATGCTTCTAATATTGTCTCACGTGCTAGTAAAACTAGGAAAGCTAGTGTCCCTGTGCTTTCTGTTAGAATTGGTGATCATTGCTATTATGGTTTATATGATATTGGTGCAAGTTCTAGTGCTTTTTCTTATGAGCTTTACAGATAAATTATGCATGAAAATGGTCTTTGTGAACTTGAGGACATGATGTGGTTATTCACCTTGCTAATAAAGAAACCGTTTGTCCAATTGGTATTGTAAGAGATGTGGAATTTAATTGTGGTAAGACTAAATATCCTGCTGATTTTCTGGTACTTGGTTCAGCTGCTAGTAAAACTTGTCCTATCATCTTTGGTAGACCTTTCTTGAGCACTTGTGGAGATATTATAGATTGCAAGAAGGAGAAAATTTTAACTAAGTTTGATGGAGAATCTAATGAGTTTAATTTTTCCAAATTTGCTAAAGCTCCTTATGAAAATGAATTGCCTAATGAGGATTTTAGAGTTGAACAACTTGCTTCTATTGATCCAGTTTTTGACCTTAAACCTCTTTTTGATGGTTTTAAGTATGCTCATTCTGATGATAAGAATTGTTACCTTTATTCATAGTGCTACTAAAAGTTATTATGAGAGAGGTAAACATGGTTCTATGCATCTCAATAATATTAAGTTTCCACGCTTTTATGCTGAAAGTTTTGAAGTTGCACTTGTTTTGTCTTCCTATGCTAGTAGCCTCTTGTTTAAATAATTGGTTTTCTTACAAAATTCCTTTGCATAGGAAGTGGGTTAGACTTAAATGTGTTGGATATTTTCTTCTTGATGCTCTCTTTTACTCCAAATCCATATTTCCTATGTGAGCATCTTTGAAATTATCAAGCCTATAATATTAATGGCTATAAAGAAAGAGCTTTTGGGAGACAACCCATTTTAGTTTGCTTTCGGTTTTTGTTTCTTTGATTCTTGGAAGTTATTAGCTCTGTAATAACCTCTCCTTATCCTTTTTTTTGTTTCTGTGTCAAGATTTGCCTCTTTTGAGAAGTAGGTGAGTTGTGGGAAGTTATTGTCCAGGAACAGATTTTTGTGCTTCACTGTAAAAAATCTTGAAAAATCCCAGTATGTCGGATGGAGCTGTAATTTTCTGTGATTGTGCCTGAAGTTATTATCCAACTTTCGTTAGTTTTGCACTTTTGGATTTGAGCAACAGAAGAGCAAAAAATCAATCTTTACCTGCTGGTCTATTTTGACAGATTATTGCCATTATTAGCATTTGCCTATTAAATCGATTTTCCTTTTAAATTATTTTTGTGCTTTCGCAAGGAGTTGCTACAGTAGATTTTGTTTGATGGACTTCAGTTGGAATTTGAACCCAAAAGTTTATATATTTTTCATACACTAATGTTGCTAATGAAGATTGTGTGGAGCTTTGTATGAAAGAGATTTTCAAATGTTGGGAGAAAATGATGAAAGGAGATGAAGAATGGTCAAAGGCTCAAACATTATATTTCTAGAGATTCTTATAATGAAGATGTTGATATTATTCAAATGGTGACTCCGGAACAATTTTTTAAAGACCAAATCCAAGAACCAGGAGAGTCCATTTTCAAATAGGTAAAAGTGCTAAAAATAAAAGGTTCACGAAAAACTTTTCTTTTTATAGTTTTGCAGATTTTATTCCATATGGAAGATAACAAGACGAAAGAGGGAAGGAAACGGAGCCCGGGTGGCCCACACCACCCAGTGGCACGGCCCCGTGTCACCAGGGGGTGTGACCACCCCGGAGCCCGTCGTCATCCCGTTTTCGCCCAGTACTTTCCTTATATCATAAAACTTCGTAATATATACCCCCCGGATCCCTCGAGGTCTGTATATCGTGTAGTCATCGTGTTTTCGTTTCGATCTATTTTTGTCAGGAACTATTCTCAAGTTTAGAGGCACAATGGTCTCCGCCAATGACAAGGCCAAGAAGCCCGTGGAAGATGATCTTCAATAACCCAAGCATGAGGAGGAGGTCTTGGTTGAGGATGAAGAAGAAGTGGAGGAATACAAGGGTCTGCACACCCGCGCCACCATTGCAAGCATTCGATTTGTGGAAAACCCTATCAAGCTCAAGAGGACGGCACAGATGTCTATGGGAGGGAAAACTCCATGCCATTGCCTAGCTCCACGGTCACTTCCTCTCCACGCACCAAGAACCCCTTCCATACTCTTATACATGAGCAGCAATTCCAAAATATTCCCAAAGGGAAGTTTCCTTCTAGTTGGGATATGCCTCGTTCTAACCATACAGAGAAACAATACTCTAAGGAGGAAGAGTGGGGAAAGAATCACAAGGACTGGGATTCTCGGTCTGACATGATCATGAACCACATTGAGCATAATGTGGAGTTGATTCGTACTCTAGCCTTTAAGATTCGGGATTTGAGGAAGTTAATTGAAAAGCTTATCAAAGGAACACCACCACCATCAAAGGAGTGATTCTTCATCAGGTTTTGGCATCCCCTGGGCTTGTTCCAAGCTTGGGGGAGTGCCGCGGTATCACATCATTAGCTTTCATCTTTTTACCTTTTAGTAGAGTCATATCATGAATAGAGAAGTTATCATATAGGATGGTTTGCATTTTGGAAGTATCTCTCTTTTAGTTGGTTATTTATGTATCCCTTGGTGTGAGTGCCTTATGGAATATTAATGAGAAGTTTTGTCATTTACTTTTTGAACATCTTATTTTAGTTTGCAGCTTCTATTATATGATTGATCTTGTTGATTAGTATTGGTATCACTTGGGAGCATCAAGTAAATCTAAATTGGTTTTGGCAAACCTAGCTCTGGTCAGTAGCAACACTTTTTGAGGTTTGGAAGGAAAAGAGAAAAGCACTTACAGGTATTTTATATTATTTTCTTTCTTTCTTGATTAGCTCATAAGCTTAGTATTCTTTAGTTAAGATCTTTTGTGTTTTCAAGGAATATTGCATGTTTGTTTCTATAACTTTTATGTTTGCTTGTTTCCTTGAATCCTTATACTTGCTACCCAGCCTTGCTAGCCAAAAACCTGTATTGAGAGGGAACACTTCTCATGCATCCAATCCTTGACTTAAAACCCGTGTCATCTTTGTCCATGTAAGACCCCACCTTTATAAGGTAAAGGCCATGCTAGTCCCTAGATCAAATGCTAGCATCCACAGTTTAATATGAAGTACATAGATACAAAGATCATTATTACATCATCATTCCAGAGATAACATAGTCTTTACAACTCAATAGCCAAAGGCTAGTACAAGAGTTCATAACATAAAGTAAATAACTATAAGTCTTCATCTTCATGTGCCACATGCAAGTATGTTGAGTGTAGACTCACAACCCTAATCTCCATCAGAGTAACCTGCAACATCATAAGTTACAGCCACAGTGGGTCAATACATTTGGAATTGTATTGGCAAGTGATACCTTAGTAGAATAGTAGTATCTAACATCTATATGAATTTGGCTAAGTGTAGATTAGGCTTGCTTTGCTCAAAATAAGTTTTCTTTATTAGTTGAAAACAGTAAGTTTTTTTTGTCAAAAACTCCCAAGGAACCACAAATAGACATTGGTGAATCTTTACCCTTGTTCGACACAAGTTTTTAACTTCGAAATTGGGATGATGAGATCCTTGATAGCTTCAATGTCTTTGATGCTCAAATTGTCCGTTGCTAGGGACACGGCTAAGTACTTAGGTTTTACCCTCTCGAGAGGTGGTGCACTTTCACCACAAGACTCGACATGCATCGAGACCAGACCTTTCAAAAGCATTCCCTTAGACCACCATGGATGCGTTCCCTCCTATCACCCTACCACCAGCTGTCCATCTGGCTAAGTTCTTGCAACCTATGTGGTCAAGGCAAAGCCCATATTCCATGTGGTTGCACTAGAAGCTTCTCAACACTAAACATCTCAAATCCCTTTGTTCCCGGGTGGATTTCCACAAGTGTGATTGTAGAGGTCCCAACCTTTAATAAGGTAGAGATCCCTCTGTTTACAATGCTAGTCCCTGGATCAATAGCTAGCATCCATAGTTAAGATGTAATATCAAGAAACAAATGTCATAATACAACTTTATAACCAGGAAAATAATTCATTACATCTTACATAGCTCATTTGGCTATCACATTACAATGCAGCATAATATCTATATAGCATGGAGTCCTTCATCTTCAAAGTGCCACATGCAATCATGTTGGTTGTAGACTTGTAATCCTATTCAACACACTTCACTAACATCACACAAACCTGCAACATAATAAGTTGCAGCCACAAGGGTCAATACATTTGAATTGTATTGGCAAGTTTCACTACTATGTAGAAATAAGTGGATCCTATCAATACATGCATATTTGGCTAAGTAGGGTTTAGGATCATTTGCAGAAAGCAATATAATTTTATCTTATCTTTTCAAAATAGTTTTGATCTTTTGACAATCTTTCTGAACTCCTTGGGAAACTCCAAGTGCTTCTAATCCCTTGTTGACACCATCAAGTTTTACTTTGAGAAATTGGAATGTCGAGATCTTCCATAGCTTCAGACCTTAGTTGCTTAGAGTTGTCCATAACCGGGGACACGTCTAAGTACTTAGAATTTGATCTTCTGCAGAAGTTGTACACTTTACCCACATGACACAATCTCGTCTTGACGCCACCAGTGGCCTCTGGATAAGTACACACCAAATGGAGTACCGGCAGATCGAGAATGTGACAAAGGCTTTCCATAGAAGTCCTCCCAATACATTATGCTAGCACATCTACCAGGCACCAATGTAAGGATATACTTCCAATACATAATTCTAGTTAACCTGAATAGGTACCAATGCAAGGGTCTTCCACTATGTAATTGACTAAGCCGAGCCCATTTAGCATGTGGCTGTACATGGAAGCCACCGTACGAGAAACATGTTAAATCTCTAAGTCCCTGGGTGGTTTTCTTCTAGTGCACATACAAAAGGATAGCCATATAAACATGGTTCCCTTTGTTGCCACCTTGTCCAAAATTGAGTATCCTCATTCCACCCAGGTGGTTCATTGAGTACTTGTTTTATTATATAAAACATATATTTTTTCCAACACTTCATATAATCATATCATATATTCCATCCCAAGTCTATAGCAGGGCTAGGCATACTACAACTATGATGTTTTTACTAAGGAAGATGGATTTCCTAATAGGACATAGCATAGCATAATAACATCGTAGCCCTATCATGCATACTACAAAAATACCACTAAGTGTAGTGAAAATAGTAGGACATGGATGATAGTGTCACTTGCCTTTTTAGTAGAGAATATTGGTTCACTCCTTGATCTTTTAAATATCACACTCTTCAAATTTCACTACAATTCAGTCAAGCAAGCACATATTCAAACTAACATTCAAACAATTCACCACATGGAATGATAAAAACAAAGCAATGCATGCAAGAATGCAAAAGATTGTTTTATTTGGAAAAGTGGTTTCTAGTAGGCTCTAAACAGTTTAAATCTCATATTGGTCATTTACCAAAGTTGTAAAACCATTTAAATTCAAGTTGGTGGAAATGGCCATTTAAATCATTTTTGTTTTGCTAAAATGCTTTATATCAAAGTAATATTTTGTAGTGTTAGTCAAATATATTTTTAAACACAAATGTTAGTGTTTATGGTTAAAGGGTTTAATGTTAAAACATTTGCAAAAGGTACTGAAGGGAATATGCCCTGAGAGGCAATAATAAAGTGTTTATTATGTGTACTCCAAGTATATGATAGATGTTTATTTTGCATGCTATAATTGTATTAATATGGAAACATTAATACATGTGTGTTTAATAAACAAACAGAAAGTTCCTAGTTATGCCTCTCTCATAAACCAGCTCGTTAATTAACAAGATTATCAAGGTTTCCTAATCATGGACATTGGATGTTGTTAATAACGGGATCACAACATTAGTGTAATGGTGTGATGAACATTCATCCGAAGTATAGCATTACGATCAAAGTCATTGAGTTTATATTGCTATAACAACTTACGAAGTGATCCTAATCCTTAGACCATGAGATCATGTCAATCACTAACACCGGAAGAGTTTCTTGATAACATCAAACGTCACACCGTAACAGGGTGATTATAAATATGGATTCAGAACTAATAAAGTGTTATGTTGAGGCTCATGGATCGAGAGTGGAATTTGTTCATCCCGATGACAGATAGATATACTCCGGGCCCTCTCGGTGATATCACATTGATTAGCTTGCAAGCCAGTGATTTGATCACTAGAATGTTATATCACGGGAACAAGAAAAGAGTGCATGTCAGTAAAGAGATCAAACTAGGTATGGAGATACCGATGATCGAATCTCGGACATGTAATATCGTGAAACAAAGGGATTAAGATACTAGCGTAAAAGGTTCCGACGATCACAAGAAAGTCATCGTTGAATGTCTGGGAGTCAATATGGGTCTCAAGATCCCGCTTCTGATTATTGATCCGAGAGGGGTCTCGATCATGTCCGCATTATTCACGAACCGAAGGGTGACACACTTAAGAGACACCGACATCCAATTGGAGCAAAAGTTTCATGCCGAAAGAATGAACAAGCGCAGGAATTTATTTCACTAGATACCGAAACAGGTTTTCAGGTGAAATTGCATAAAGTGGTTATGCATGTGAAATAGAATTCTAGCAAGGGGTTATTTGTGAATGTTTGTCATTAAAGTAATTGACAAAATTCTGAATAAAATAAAATAGTTTTATTTAATTAGAGTTTGCATTAAATTTGGTGGAAATTTAATGGCATGTTTGAGTGGGATTTTGAGTGGAGGGATATGAATGGATTTTTGTGAGTGGAGTGTCCACCCACATGAAGAGGGGAGGGCAAGGGGGCAGCCCCCATGCGTCGGCCACCCCCTTGGGGTTCCCCCCTCCTCCTATAAAAGGCACCCCTCTCCTCACTTCTCACTTACACCTCCTCGTGAAGGATCTCTCCCCCCCTCTAGAATTTATCCCCCATGGTCTCGGACTAGCAAGATACATGTTCCCGGTGGCTATTCGGCAAGAAAGATTTGTGCTTCTGGTGCATCGCTGGAGCGAGGAGGCGGAGGTTGCTCGGTGCCTCGAATGTGTGTGCGAGCACGGATGCGCTCCTGATTTGCGGCGCTAGGACTTCCTCTCGATCTTGAGATCGGCAAGAGATCGTCTACATCAACCACGATTGAACTCGTTAAGCTTTGTCGGTCTTCAAGGGTATGTTCTCTATGGATATACATCCGCCCATTGTTTGTATCTAATAGATAGATCTTGGTACATAGTTCACATCGTAGGAAAATTTTTGTTTTCTATGCTGCGAAACCTACAGGTTTCACCTAAATTCCATTTTTAAATCAAACAATTTTTTTTATTTGCTAAAAATGCCTTTAACAAAGTAATAATTTACTAAGGTTCATCAAATATGTTTTCAAATCGCAAAACTTGGTTCAAAATCTACAATTTGGTTTCTATGGTCAGTAGGTTCAAAACACTTCATTTACAAAATATTTTACCTTAAAAACATTTTTAGAATAAATTTTATAACAAAAATAGGCCTAAACAAGTTTCTGCAAAAACAATCAATTTTACAGAACCAAAATACTAAACAAAGTGGATGGTTGGAAAGTTCACTTTTTTCTGAATCCATTGATATAAAATTTGTAAAAGTTGGACGTGTGGACTAAAAGTTATGAATTTTACAAATCCTATCATCTAATAGATCTAATTCTGTTTTTAAATCGAAGTCACTGCCACGCGTCTTAATTTTATTAGTCCATACCGCTTCGGGTGGATCGATTTATGCAGGCCGTTAGATTTAAATAGCATCGCACGGATCAGATTACATGATAACGCTTCGTTATAAGATCTATCCTAACCACTGGATCTACATCTAACGGACGAGGCTGCTTTAGCCAAGAACCGGCAGTGCTGGCGAGGTGCGCGGCGGCGGTGCTCTCTCGACAATGGTCCGGCGATTATTGGAAGAGAGGGAGAGGGCACAGGGCATTACCAGGTCCGCAAGGTCATCGTGGTGCTCATGGTGGTCGTTGGGAGGGCATGGGCGCACGGGGTTCTTGGCAATTGCTCACCGGAGTTTGTGTCAGCGTCGGTGCTTGATGTTGTCATTGAAGGCGAGCCTACATATCATGCACGAGTGAATGGCGAGCATCAGGGAATGCGCAAGATGAAGGATATCAAGATAGCTTGAGCTAGAGTACAAGGCGCGCACGGGTTCGGGCGCTAGGGGTCACCGGAGTTGTGCTCACAATCGGGTCCTAGCAAATGCTGATAAAGACGAGGCTACGTGGCACAAGGAAATAAACGGGAGGCATCAGTGAACGAGGGTTGCAGTAAAGTAAACCAGAGAGCGAGAGGGGGTCGGGGCTCACCGGGATTCGTTGACGAGCTCATCGGAGCTACGGCGGCGCGGGTCCAATTCAGTGCAGCCTGGGGGCTCACTGATGCGAGGAAGGAAGGAAAATGGGGAGGAGATAGAGGGGTTAAGATAGCATGGTCTAGGGGAAGGATTAATCACGCATTCAAACGAATTCAATCGAATTCATTCGGCTAGAAACGGCAAGGAGGAAAAGGGGGAAAACGGTCGCGAGTTTGATGACGGTGAGGTGGCCAGTGGGTCCCGTTCGTCAGCGAGGTGAGTGAGGGTTAGGTGGGGTCCTTCGTTCAGTGACCGTGCGGGTGCGAACGGGAGTGAGAAAATGTTTCGGGGAGAAGGGAAGGAGTGGGCTGCGCTGTTGGGCTTTAGTTGGGCCAGATGGGTGGGTTTGATTCTTTTCCTTTTTTTCTAGATTTCTTTTTCTATTTTGAATTTCTGTTTTCAAATCCAAACATCCATTTGATTTCAGATGTATTTTTCAAACCCTTTTCAAACTTTCAGTAGGTTTTATTCTGTTTATTAATGTATTTCAATTTCCATTTTTAGAATATTTCAAACATTCCTTTTATGGTTTATAATATATTTAAAATAGACACATGTCATTATTTAAATAGGATTTTAAATATATTCAATCGATTTCAAACTTCTATTTTAATTCCAATTTTTTTACCAAACCTTTTCAGTAGGTTTATTTATTCTTTAGTACAAAATAATTCACTTTGAATTATTATTTAAAATACTTTAATATGATTCAATGTTCATTTAAATTGGGAATTGTCTTTATTTAAATAAAATTGGATATTAATAAATCATTATGATTTATTTAAATAATCCTTTACTCTTTTCATTAATCAATAATCTTTCAGATTATTTGTTTGGCCAAGATTTAATTTGACTTTTTAAATATTTCCTATTTATTTATTTCTTCCTTTGCCTTATAAAATCCATATATTTTTATTTAAGGATCCAAAATTGGTGATTCCAATTTGTATAGGTTTATTTAATATTTGTTTATCCTTTTAAATATCTTTAGGATTTATTTGCTCAAGATTTGGCATGGATCCTAAATAGGGCTTTATTAGCTTTGAAAATTTATTTCCTTTTAACTTATTAAATTCATAAGTTTTTATCCATGGCTCCAAATTGAGTGAAACCAATCCCTATGGTTTTATATTATTTTCTCTTTATCATTCTTGATCATTTATAAATGTTTGTTGACAAATTTTTTATATGGATCAAATCCATGGTCTTTGAGAGATTTGAAAATGAATTATTCCATTAGGGTTTTAGGGTTTTGATGTTTCCTTTTAGAAACAAAAAGTTTCTTTTCACCCTAAATTTCAACATTCATTTCTTCTGTTTATTTATTTTTCACATTTCAAAATTTGGAAAATTTTGGGATGTGACAGTGATACACAAGGTAAACCATAGACATTGGCCTTGTGTAACCACTCAACATAAAACCATCATACCATTCCACCCAGGTGATTCATTCACTTAGTTGTTTTATTAATCAAAAACACAAGTCATTCTTGTACCTCACACCTCACCCATGCCATGCTACGTTATACCATGTAACTTGTGCATCATTAAATCACGGAATACCTTATTTTTTTGTTGCATATGATTTATATGTTTGTGCAATATATTTATTTTGGCCCCTTTTGTGTTTGGTTTTTATCTAGATAGACGCCGAGCAAGGGAACTATCAGAAGCTTCTGGAGTATTACCCGGATCCCACCTATTCTGCAACTGAAATTCCAGGCAAGCAATTGCCCATGCTTGCAATATATATAGTACCTATTGCATTTGTCTTATTCTTGCATCACGAATCATGTCACGTATGGAATTGTAATCCCAAGTACTGCATATCCATTACTTTTAAACCACACTGAAGCTTGTTCCCTCAATCCTATGAGCCATTACTATATGAGTTGTTTGAGTCATGCGAGTCGTAGAATTGGATGTATAGGGTTTGTGAGTGTCTTTGAATAACCAGGTATCTAAACACCTGAATTGAGTAGTAATGGGATAAATAAAGAAAGAGGCACCGGTGGGCAATATCTGCTATTTGGTTCTTTATGCTCACTTGTGCCCCGTAGGACCCCGAGTACTTGATTCTTGTTTATTGACTATCATACTATCCATATGTGGGATCATGAATCCCCTTAGTCTTAGCTTGAGTCACATTTAATTTCTTGGTGCCACAAATAGTTTGTAGCGTTATTACTATCATGTACTTATGCCATGCTTTACTACTTTATTTAATATTGTTAACTGAGGAGCATTTACTACTGTACTGTTTTGGAACCCTATGCCATGTTTACGTTGTTTGGACAAGCCCAGCCACACTTTCGGGTTCCCAGTCTTTCTCAGTCATCGCTGCAAACCCCTTGGTCCGTCACGGAGCCCGGCTGACTTCGTAGAGGGTAGCTTAGTGGGGTGGCCCCCTTAAATCATATGTGAATCTTGTGTATGCTTTGTCGTGATGCCTCGTTGCGTTTTTATTTGGTATTTTTTAGGTCGATCGTACGTGTGTTTCTATTTATGCACCACTACAGGGTAAATCTTTCTGAAAGCCGTGTCCATGGTTATACATGACATGGAGCATAGTTTCTCGATCATAGACAACTATAACTAAAGTACCTCTTTTAATATGACTAAAACTTGACTAGTAATAGTACAATACTTATGGAATGATTAATAAACCTGCCAACAGATGGGATGTTCTTCTTCCTTCTCGTTCAGGAACGGGAACGAGGGCGAGCAATGTTTATTTATGTTGATATATATATATATATGTTGGGTAATCAACTATTGTTTAATTAACACGCATTCGTCTATCATTGGTTAAGCTAGCGTGTCTCTATAGAACTACTAGGCTTTACTTCTGCTACAATTGTGTCACCCTCAGGTTGTTCCCTTTAGATGCATAAAGACTTTCTGAGCCCCTTAGGGTCTCACATGATAAATATTGTTCAGATGGATAGGTATACTCTGAGGAACGTTACTGGGTCGAGGAGAGCGATGATGATAGCAACGATCATCAGGTGTAGATATTCTGGGGAAAGGAGATCCGTGAGATCTATGGTAGGGATGTGCTTATTTTGCAGGCATATTATGCCAATTTGCTACTTATCCGTACTTAGATCTTGATTCCCGCTTATGCATGATACTCTGATGTGTGATGTATGAGGATGTATCCTAAAATATTATCTCTATCTAGGATATTTGGATCTTGCCCTATGGTGTTGAATATTTCTATTTCTTTTAGATGGTATGTCTCTGATTGTCAACACCCAGATTTTTAATTCCAGATGCCTGTTATGCCATACATCGCAATCCCAGGATTACCATTTTTGCGAGACATAACAGATTTGGATATCACAGTACACCATCCATTACAAACCATACATAAGGTCTTACACAAATAATGATATCATGATCCAGTTCTTAATACAACTCAAGCAGCGGAATAACGTAATAATAAAGGTAGCGTAGGCGAAGCTCCATCTTCGGGTTCACAGGCAATGCTGACGATGGGAGATGATCCTAGTTGTCGTAACCTTCCTGCGATCCATCCTCTTGGTACTCTTCTTCATAGTCTGGCCACGAGAATAGCCAGGGACAAAGCCATGAGTACTCTTTAAGTACTCGCAAACTAATACTAACATGTTAAGGGGGTTTTTGTAGTAGGACACTAAGCTCTAGGGTTGTTTTGCAAAAAGCCAGATTTACCTCTACTAAGTTCAGAAGCAAGAAATCTAGTTGAAGTTTTATAACACCTAAATGGGAACTTGAATTTTCATATCACAACTCTGTTGTGGTCAAGTCAAAATCTCAGTTCATTTCACAAGTCATTTTGAAAACATCTGACGGGGGAACAGTATGGCCACTCCAACTGTCCATAACCACGGACGCGTCTATTCGAATAGATTGACACTCTCAAGAGATTGTACACTTTCACCACAACATTCGATACATCCGTCAGGAACAAATCCTGAATTCACCATACTCAGTATGCGGATAATCAATCCTAACCTTTCAATTACACGCCCTAGTATAGGCACCTCTCCTGTGAGTTTGGCCTCCCAACCATGACCCACTTTCATCTTGGGTACTGCACAGGTGGACAATCTTCACAAGGTAGCCTCAGCTTAGCCTTGGCCTTGAGGAAACCCATACTAAGGTATATAAGTTTCTAGTCAAGCCCTACCCAATTTTCGGGTATTGTGGTTGTACGGTAAGATTGGAATGGTATCGCATCTAGACAACCATCAGTTTTATAAAGGGCTAAGGCTCATGCCTCAACATTTTCATCATCAAAATCATCTGGTGTTCGGAAACACATGTCAAAACATCTCAGTAGAATGACTCATCATTCTCAGGTTTTCATAACCATTTTCACCAAGTATTCCCATCTAAAGTTGATCAAGTTTTATGCTTAGCACTAGCATCTACAAGTGTGGTAAGTACTAATGAGGAGTGGTAAACAAGTGGAGTTTAACTAAGTTTAATCTCATGCCTTAGGATGATATCAAGATTATCTAGCTTAGGCCAAATTTAATGCTCTTTATGCAACCTTCAATTATCTTCCTAGAATCTAAAAGTCACTTAAGTAAACTCTAAGAGAAAGCTTTCATAAACAAATAAAGTATAAAGCTTGCAAGTAAAACTTGGATTGGGTTATCAAGTGGGTATGATCACATATGCTTAACGCATATAGTTGGCATGGTAACAAGCAATTATTTACTTGCATAGGTATCAGTATAAGCTTTCTAAGTTAATAGCTTGCAAGTATTGGCTTGCCTTGTGCAGAGCAGTGGTTGAAGTTCTCCTCGGTTTCTTCTTCGTAGTATCCTCCTTCCTCCTCATATACTTGGTCAGTACTAGCATCTATAAATAAGTACGAGGTACACAATCACCAAAAAATACTTAACTATTTTCAATCATCACACAAAAGGGTACTATCGATGATCTAGCATCATCACTAACATTACAAAATTAAAGCCTTTGTCTTATTTATTTTATTTTTAGAAAAGTAATTTCTACTCATTGAAAAACTTCTTAAGATTTAATATTCTCCAACTCAAACATGGGATCATGTTGACACATGTCATCACCACATATTTCAGTACATGGGAATGTGATTTAAAGTGGTGTCACAATTTAATAAGGTTTAACCTTTTTATTTTAAATAACTAAAGTGACTAGAATTGTCTATGTGGCATTCTTTTATTACTTGAACATTATTTCTGTAAGTAAACCCATATGTTTTTATATATTATGAAGGGTATGATCAAATGTGATTTTTGAGAGTTGGAATCAACTCAAAATCTATTATGGTTGAAATTTGAAAATATTTGAATGCAGAAAATCTTCTGACTTGTTATTTTTACCAAGGTTGATCTACAGATCCAAATGATTTGAATCCAACGGGCTTGGATTAAGCATTTCAGTACCTTTCTAACAAAATTGGTTTCATGCAATTTGGTTCATTAAATCGAGCTGGAATTATTTTTGAAACTAGGTAAAGAACTATGATTGAACTTAAAAAGAAAAATCTAAATTCAAACGATTGGGTTGCGCGGGAGATGCTAATGGGCCGGCCCAGTGTCACTCCGCAGTGCGGGGCTCAGCTGACAAGGGGTTCCACCCATCAGTGGCTCATAACAAGCGAAGCGGTACGGGGCAATGTGGTGCGTTGGATTAGAAGGGCGATCAACAGCTGAGGGTCGTCGTCGACGATGAACATGTCACCGGCGAGCTTGAACCCTAGCGGCTCAGTGGGGGTCATGGGAGGTTCACCGGGGCTCAGGCGAGGGTCGGCGATGGGGGCGAACGACGAAGTCGATGACGTCGATTCTCCTGGCACCGACAGCTCCTCCTAGGACGGCTCCAATCGATGGCTCCCTTCTTCTCCAACAGCGGCGGGCTCCGGCCAAATTCCGGCGATGCGCTGCTCGCCTTGCTCCGGAAAGAAGTGGGAAGTATTAGTGAGAGGTGGGGAGTGAGATTGTGTGAAAAAATCGAGCGGGGGTTGCCTCATTTTATAGGCTCGACGGTGAGACCGAGAGGGATGGGCAGGCGACGGTGGCGACACGGCTATGGGCGGCTAGAGGCATGGCTGCGGTTGGCGATCGACGGGTGGTCTCTTGGCAATGCTCTAGAGCTTGAATGCGAGCTTCGGGGCGGTGGCAATTGGTCGGGAAAGTGCGGTGCTCTGCGAGGAGAAGGCGGCGAACTCCGCGGCGAGCAGTGGCTACGGGGTACGGGCGATGAAACAAACATGTCTGGTGGTCTCCTGGGACGATGGGGTGCATGCTGGCGGGCGGCGAGGGCTCGAGGTGGTCGGGTTAAGTGGGAATGGCGCGTGCACTGGGGTGCGCGTCGACATGGTCGACAGCAGCACGGGCGCGGCGTTCCTGGTGGTTCTGGTCTCTGTATTCGGGCTAGGGATGGTCGAGAGGGGCGGTGAGGCATGGGCTACCTCCTAGACAAGGTTGGCACGGCTAGTTCTTCCTCTAGCTTGTTGTCCACACTGGGGTGACATGGTGACACTCGGCCTGCTCACCATTGATGGCAATGGAAAGCTCATAGTGGTTCTACAGGTTAGTTAAAGGAGCTAGATGATCTATTAAGGCTAGTTGCAACCAGAGAGGGAACAAGTTAGGCCCAATTCACTGCACACTATAGTGTTTATGATTTGATTGATTTGAATCTGCAAGCTGTTTGATGAAATGGCCGCAAGAACTTGAGTTTTGAATTTTGAAAAGATTTTTGGTGGGTGTGCTAGGCATGTGTTGAGGATTCTGTGGGTGCTTGGGTTTTGAAAATTGAGCTTGTTTGAGTGGTTTTTGAAATAGTGGGATCTTCCCATATGATATAGATTCAATTTTAAACTGTCATTTAAACTAAGCATTTGAATGTTTCTGGATGATCACAAAGTGGGCCTTGGTACCTTATTATGAGTACTATCAAGGGGTGCAAAGATCCATACATGTTTCTGTTGAGTTTTGAAAATTAGAGATAAAGTAGGCATGGGAGTTAATTTGGCCAAAGTGACCATTCACTTAATTTATTCATTTTGAGTTGTTTGTCTTTGGGAAAAGTTTGGGGATTGTTTAGATGATGTTTATTTCATCTAAGAATCATTTTACAAGCAAAGAAACACAGAACCATGGCAATTCAAAAGAATCCAAATTTTGAATACACACACATATGAATGCTTTCATATTTTTATTGGGAAAGTTTGTGTTAACCCTAATTTTGATGATTAGAGTTTGATGATCCAAGTTTAATATTTTTGGGATGTTACAAACCTTCCCCCCTTAAACAAAATCTCATCCCGAGATTTGAAAAAGGACGAAAAAGATTACCTAGGATTCAAAGAGATCGGGAAGCTCCGTCCTGATGTGATCTTCGCGCTCCTAGGTAGCTTCTTCTTGTGTGTGGTTGCTCCACTGAATCTTGAAAAACTTGATGCTTCGGGTTCTGGTAGTTCTGAAAGCTTCTTCCAAAATACAGATGGGTACTTCAGGATAGGTCAGGTCATCGTTGATCTCTATGGTCTGGTGATCAATGTTCTTGAACACTTCCGTCTTCTCCGGAACTTCGAGGCACTTGCGAAGTAATGAGATATGGAACACATTGTGCAAGGCTGACATCTCTTCGGGTAGTTCCAATTGATACGACACTTCTCCTCGATGGTTCAAAATCTTAAAGGGGCCGATATATCTGGGGGCTAACTTTCCTTTCAGTTGGAAACGTTGCATTCCCTTCAATGGCGACACTTTCAGATACACAACTTCGATGTTGAAGGCGAGGTCTCGACGTCTCTTGTCGGCGTAACTCTTCTGTCTAGACTGGGCGGTCTTGAGGTGCTCACGAATCTTGTGAACCTTCTCTTCTGCTTCTCGTAGGATGTCGGGTCCGAAAATCTGACTCTCTCCTACTTCCGACCAGTTCAAAGGGGTGCGACGCTTC
Organism: Avena sativa; assembly: GCA_916181665.1. Lineage (NCBI taxonomy): Eukaryota > Viridiplantae > Streptophyta > Magnoliopsida > Poales > Poaceae > Avena > Avena sativa. The sequence goes on from OV702296.1 coordinate 85,130,456, forward strand.
CTTCCGTACATGAATTCAAATGGGGCCATTTGCAAACTAGCTTGATAACTGTTGTTGTATGAAAATTCTACAAACGGCAGACAGTCTTCCCATTTAGATCCATATTCTAGCACACATGCTCTCAACATGTCTTCGAGTATTTGATTTACTCGCTTCGTTTGTCCGTCCATTCAAACTTCTTGTCCTTCTTCAGCAATTGGGTCATGGGTCTGGCTATACTAGAGAATCCTTCTACGAACTTGCGGTAGTATCCCGCCAATCCGAGAAATGCACGAACTTGGGTTTGAGTGGTTGGATCTTGCCAATCTTCGACATGTTTCACCTTTGTAGGGTCAACGGAAATTCCTCTGGCTGATACAATGTGGCCGAGGAATCCTACCTCCTGTAACCAGAATTCACATTTGCTAAACTTGGCATACAACTGATGCTCTCTAAGGGTTCCAAGAATGGTCCTTAGGTGTAGCTCATGTTCTTCTTCTGATTTGGACTAAATCAGAATGTCATCGATGAAAACAACGAAAAACTTATCCAGGAAGTCCATAAAAATCTTATTCATGAGATTCATTAAATAAGCGAGGGCATTGCTTAATCCAAAAGACATGACAGTATACTCGTATAATCCATATCTGGTGGTAAAGGCAGTCTTTGGAATATCCTCTGTGTGAATCTTGAGTTGATGATAGCCAGTTCTAAGATCAATCTTAGAAAACACTTTGGCACCGGTCAACTGATCAAACAAATCTTCTATCTTGGCAATGGGTATTTGTTCTTGATAGTGACATCATTCAACTTCCGATAATCCGTACACAAACGATTACCTCCATCCTTCTTATCCACAAACAAGACAGGTGATATCCATGGTGACGCACTTGGTTGAATCAATCCAATTTCCAGCATGGCATCCAGTTGCTTCTTTAGTTCTGCTAGTTCAGATGGGTTCATACTATATGTTCTCTGGGCTATGGGTCCTCTTCCGGGGATTAGTTCGATGATAAACTCGATATCCCGATCTGGGGGCATACCGGGCAAAACATCTGGAAATACATCGGGGTATTCACAGACTATCCGTACTTGGTCAATGGTAGGTTGGGTTATACTCTTGTTGCTCTTGAATTGACGAGGTAAGGTTTCAGATACATGCTCGACTGATATTCTGGCTGTACTGGTCATGGTTATGGCTTTCTTGGCACAGTCAATTAATCCTTTATGTTTGGACATCCAATCCATTCCTAGTACTACTTCCAAACTTTTAGTTCCGAGTACTATCAGATTTGCATAAAAATATATGCCATGGATTCGGATAGGGACGGCTTTGCAGATTTGCCTAGCTTTGGTGGTTGAACCGGGGATTTGAACAATGATAACATGCTTCAGTTTGGTTGGTTGAATCTTACTAGTGCATGCAATTCTTCGGTGACAAAAGAGTGCGATGCACCAGAATCAAACAACACTCTAGCAAGTACTGAATTAACAGAAAACATACCCAGCACGACGTCTGGCGCTTCCTGGGCTTCTTCAGCATGCATGAGAAAAAGACGGCCGTTGCGGTTGAGAGAGTTCCCTAGGGCAAACCTTCTTCTGGGCTGAACACGACGCTCTTGCTGAGCTGGGGCATTTGCATTGGGGGCTACGGCATTCTTCTTGGGGCACTCGTTGGAGTAGTGACCCTTATTTCCACAGTCATAACAAGTCACTTGCGACTTGTCCTTTGCTGCAACAGGCATAGCATTGCTTCCAGTTCTCGGGGCAGTGTTGGTGTTGGCGGCGACATTGTTGTTGTTGAACTTGGGTGGTGCACGGTTGAAATTGCTAGAGTTTCCGGGGTTGTTGTGATTTCCTCCGGGCCTTGGGTTTCCACGGTTGGGATAGGTCGGACGGTTCATCGGGGGTCTGTTGGTTCTCGGGGCAAATCCTGGAGATGGGTTGGGGCGATACTTTGGGCTATGATGGGTTCCTGGATGATGCATCATGCGGCGCTTGCGGTTCTCATTGGCTTGGTTGATCTTTCCTTCCATCTGAATGGCAGAGTCGACAAGGGCTTCAAAATCAGCAAAGGGGATATTGACCAACACCGTCTACATCTCATCGTGCAGACCATTCAGGAATCTTTCTTTCTTCTTGGCTTCAGTGTCGATCTCATCCGGGGCATACCTATCTAATGACAAGAATTTGTCACGGTATTCCACTACGGTCATCCTTCTTTCTTCAGTTCTCTGAATTCATCTCTCATCCTCTTGATCAAACCCGGTGGCACATGGGTTCTGCTGAACTTGACCTTGAATTCCTCCCAGGTCATCATTTGTCCTCCGGTCATTGCACGAACGCTGTTCCACCATGCTCTTGCATCTCCGGCTAGATAGTGGGTGGCGAACAGAACTTTCTCGTTAGCTTCCACTCCGACGACTTCCAGGTTGTTCTCCATGGTTTGCAGCCAATCGTCTGCATCTAGGGGCTCTTCCGACTTAGTGAAAAAAGGTGGGTAGGTGTTCTAGAAATTCTTGAGCTTAGATCCATGGTTGTCCTGATTTCCTTGGCCTTGATTGTTGTGGGCCAGCTGAGCTATCTGCTGAAGGGTGGCTAGGTTGGCTTGACGTTCTGCTCTTTCAGCTTCGCGGTCAGAAACCAAAATTTGCAGGATCTGCAACATCGGGTCCGGGGATGAACCACTTCCTCCGCGAGGCATCTGAAGATTGAGATAGATCATGACAAAAGAGGGAAATTTCTAAGGTTCAGGGACTTTGAAAAGTTTTTAAGGTTTGACTCAGATTTTCTAGCAACTTGCTTTTCATTCATTCATCCATAGCACACGATACAACACACACCACAACAAAGGTAAACAGATGGTTTTAAGAACCATTCTGGAAACTACGATACAGTGGGACCGAATACAACTCACTACGCTAGTACTCAAGTGTTACTACTCCTTGGAGTCGGTGTAGTCGTCATCCTCATCATCCTCATCCTCATCGATGAAGGCAAAATCTTCCTCATCGGTGAAGAAATCCATGGCCTGATCCTCCAGAAAATCATCATCATCGCTGAGAAAGGAGTAGGGGTCTCCACGAAGATCTTCTCCGGCATTCTCCCTTTCCTCCATCTGCATGTCTCTCTCGTGGATGGTCTCCTCCAAATCCGAGATACGGTGGCGAAGACAGGCAATGATGCGCTCCTTCTTGTCAAGCTGACGGCGGTGAGACTTGTGGTCCTTCGCTAGCATGGTGATGGTCTGATCCTTCGTATTGATGATGGCGGACTTGTGGTTTGAGTAGTCACGGGCATTGTCCAACTCCTGCTGACGATCATACATCATGAAGCTAAGGTGGTCCAACTGAGTCTTCAGCTCGTGGTGGTATGGGGCTTCCAGTGGTTGTCCCATAGCATCACGCCTTGGAAAGAACTCAAAGAGGGTACCCTTGATCTAGTTGATACTCTGCCCACACAGACAGGCAAGAGCTTCCTACATGGCCCTGGCAAGTCCATCGAGCCATTTGTTCTCTCTTAAGGTGAACTGAATTCCCTCGGCAGTGGGAGGTTCAATCTTTCCTCGGAGACTTGCAACAATTAGCCACTGTAGATCTTCTCCTCCTTGATCATTGACCCGAGCTCCGAAGAACTCGGGGTGTGGACGCTCCAGAAGTTCCGAAAGCTGGTCCAAATCCCGCTCAAAGATGAGGTCTCCTCCATTCCCCAACTGATAAAACTTGCTGTACTTCACGTCCATCTATAAGAATATAGGATTAGTAAGTTAGTAGAGTGATCAAGTGTGTCAAATTTTAGGTATTTTGAAAGTTTTTTTGTGGGACATGAATTTTTATGAAAGAAACAAAGTGATAAGAATGGGAATAAGTTTTTGTAAATATTTGCTTCCTTTGGTTTTGAAACTAAGTTTTTGGTTCAAACGTCCAGTATAACTAGGGTCTCCTATGCTCAGGATGGCTCTGATACCAACTTGTCAACAACCGGATTTTTAATCCCAGATGCCTATTATGCCATACATCACAATCCCAAGATTACCATTTTTGCGAGACATAACAGATTTGGATATCACGGTACATCATCCATTACAAACCATACATAAGGTCTTACACAAATAAGGATCTCATGATCCAGTTCTTAATACAACTCACGCAGCGGAATAACGTAATAATAAAGGTAGTGTAGGCGAAGCTCCATCTTCGGGTTCACAGGCAATGCTGACGATGGGAGATGGTCCTAGTTGTCGTAACCTTCCTACGGTCCATCCTCTTGGTACTCTTCTTCATAGTCTGGCCACGGGAATAGCCAGGGACAAAGCCATGAGTACTCATTAAGTACTCGCAAACTAACACTAACATGTTAAGGGGGTTTTTGTAGTAGGACACTAAGCTCTAGGGTTGTTTTGCAAAAAGCCAAATATACCTCTACTAAGTTCAGACGCAAGAAAGCTAGTTGAAGTTTTATAACACCTAAATGGGAACTTGAATTTTCATATCACAACTCTGTTGTGGTCAAGTCAAAATCTCAGTTCATTTCAAAAAATCTAACGGGGGAACAGTATGGCCACTCCAACTGTCCATAACCGCGGACGCGGCTATTCGAATAGTTTGACACTCTGCAAAGATTGTACACTTTCACTAGAACATTTGATACATCCGTCAGGAACAAATCCTGAATTCACCATACTCAGTATGCGGATAATCAATCCTAACCTTTCAATTACACGCCCTAGTATAGGCACCTCTCCTCCTCACAAGGTAGCCTCATCTCAGACCTTGGCCGTGAGGGAACCCATACTAAGGTATATAAGTTTCCAGTCAAGCCCTACCCAATTTTCGGGTATTGTGGTTGTACGGAAAGATTGGAATGGTATCACATCCAGACAACCATCAGATTTATAAAGGGCTATGGCTCATGCCTCAACATTTTCATCATAAAAATCATATGGTGTTCGGAAACACATGTCAAAACATCTCAGTAGAATGACTCATCATTCTAAGGTTTTCATAACCATTTTCACCAAGTATGCCCATCTAAAGTTGATCAAGTTGTATGCTTATCACTAGCTTCTACAAGTGTGGTAAGTACTAATGAGGGGTGGTAAACAAGTGGAGTTTAACTAAGTTCAATCTCATGCCTTAGGATGATATCAAGATTATCTAGATTAGGCCAAATTTAATGCTCTTTATGCAACCTTAAATTATCTTCCTAGAATCTACAAGTCACTTAAGTAAACTCTAAGAGAAATCTTTGATAAAGAAATAAAGAATAAAGCTTGCAAGTAAAACTAGGATTGGGTTATCAAGTGGGTATGATCACATATGCTTAAGGCATATAGTTGGCATGGTAACAAGCAAGTATTTACTTGCATAGGTATCAGTATAAGCTTGCTAAGTTAATAGCTTCCAAGTATTGGCTTGCCTTGTGCAGAGCAGTGGTTGAAGTTCTCCTCGGCTTCTTCTTCGTAGTATCCTCCTTCCTCCTCGTATCCTTGGTCGGTACTAGCGTCTATAAATAAGTATGAGGTACACAATCACCAAACAATACTTAACTATTTTCAATCATCACACAAAAGGGTACTATAGATGATCTAGCATCATCACTAACATTACAAGATTAAAGCCTTTGTCTTATTTATTTTATTTTTAGAAAAGTAATTTCTACTCATTGAAAAACTTCTTAAGATTTAATATTCTCCAACTCAAACATGGGATCATGTTGACACATGTCATCACCACATATTTCAGTACATGGGAATGTGATTTAAAGTGGTGTCACAATTTAATAAGGTTTAACCTTTTTATTTTAAATAACTAAAGTGACTAGAATTGTCTATGTGGCATTCTTTTATTACTTGAACATTATTTCTGTAAGTAAACCCATATGTTTTTATATATTCTGAAAGGTATGATCAAATGTGATTTTTGAGAGATGGAATCAACTCAAAAGCTATTATGGTTGAAATTTGAAAATTGTTTGAATGCAGAAAATATTCTGACTTGTTATTTTTAGCAAAGTTGATCTACATATCCAAATGATTTGAATCCAATGGGCTTGGATGAAGCATTTTAGTACCTTTCTAACAAAATTGGTTTCATGCAATTTGGTTCATTAAATTGAGCTGGAATGATTTTTGAAACTAGGTACAGAACTGTGTTTGAAAATCTAATTCAAACGATTGGGCTGCGCGGGAGATGCTAATGGGACGGCCCAGTGTCACTCCGCAGCACGGGGCTCAGCTGACAGGGGGTTCCACCCGTCAGTGGCTCATAACACGCGAAGCGGTATGGGGCGATGTGGTGCGTTGGATTAGAAGGGCGATCAACGGCTGAGGGTCGTCGTCGACGATGAACATGTCACCGGCGAGCTCGAACCCTAGCGGCTCACTGGGGGTCGTGGGAGGCTCACCGGGGCTTAGGCGAGGGTCGGCGATGGGGGCGAATGACGAAGTCGACCACGGCGATTCTCCTGGCACCGACAGCTCCTCCTGGGGCGGCTCCAATCGATGGCTCCCTTCTTCTCCAGCAGCGGCGGGCTCCGGCCAAATTCCGGCGATGCGCTGCTCGCCTTGCTCAGAAAAGTAGTGGGAAGTATCAGTGAGAGGTGGGGAGTGAGATGGTGTGAAGAAATCGAGCGGGGGTTGCCTCCTTTTATAGGCTCGACGGCGAGACCGAGAGGGATGGGCAGGCGACGGTGGCGACACGGCTACGGGCGGCTAGAGGCATGGCTGCGGTTGGCGATCGACAGGTGGTCTCTTGGCGATGCTCTAGAGCTTGAATGCGAGCTTAGGGGCGGTGGCAATTGGTCGGGAACGTGCGGTGCTCTGCGAGGCAGAGGCGGCGAACTCCGAGGCGATCGGTGGCTACAGGGTACGGGCGATGAAACGAACATGTCTGGTGGTCTCCTGGGACGGTGGGGTGCATGCTGGCGGGCGGCGAGGGCTCGAGGTGGTCGGTTTGAGTGGGAACGGCGCGTGCACTGGGGTGCGCGTCGGCATGGTCGACAGCGGCGTGGGCGCGGCGTTCCTGGTGGTTCTGGTCTCTGTCTTCGGGCTAGGGCTGGTCGAGAGGGGCGGTGAGGCAGGGCTACCTCCCAGACAAGGTTAGAACGACTAGTTCTTCCTCTAGCTTGCTGTCCACACTGGGGTGACATGGTGAGGCTCGGCCTGCTCACCATTGATGGCAATGGCAAGCTCACAGTGGTTCTAGAGGTTAGTTAAAGGAGCTAGATGATCTATTAAGGCTAGTTGCAACCATAGAGGGAACAAGTTAGGCCCAATTCACTGCACACTATTGTGTTTGTGATTTGGTTGATTTGAATCTACAAGCTGTTTGATGAAATGGCCGCAAAAACTTGAGTTTTGAATTTTGAAAAGATTTTTGGTGGGTGTGCTAGGCATGTGTTGAGGATTCTGTGGGTGCTTGGGTTTTGAAAATTGAGCTTGTTTTGAGTGGTTTTTGAAATAGTGGGATCTTCCCATATGAGATAGATTCAATTTTAAACTGTCATTTAAACTAAGCATTGAATGTCTTTGGATGATCACAAAGTGGGCCTTGGTACCTTATTATGGGTACTATCAAGGGGTGCAAATATCCATACATGTTTCTGTTGAGTTTTGAAAATTAGAGATAGCCAAAGTAGGCATGGGAGTTAATTTGGCCAAAGTGACCATTCACTTAATTTATTCATTTTGAGTTGTTTATCTTTGGGAAAAGTTTGGGGATTTTTTAGATGATGTTTATTTCACCTAAGAATCATTTTACAAGCAAAGAAACACAGAACCATGGCAATTCAAAAGAATCCAAATTTTGAATACACACACATATGAATGCTTTCATATTTTTAGTTGGGAAAGTTTTTGTTAACCCTAATTTTGATGATTAGTGTTTGATGATCCAAGTTTAATATTTTTGGGATGTTACACTGATGTACTATTGTATGTCGCTGACATACACACTTGTGTATGTTTTGTTCGCATGCCTATCGACTCTGACGCTCGCACTTGATACGATCTTCTTGCAAAGTGGATAGGGTGGTTGACTGGTACCATGCCATGCTACGCTTAGACGGGGCCTACACGTGGGTGGCCCTTAGGACTTCTCGGTAGGACACCTTATGCACTTTGGGTTCATTCAAGCTTATTGCTTAGAGCGTAGTGTCCGAGGTATTACAAAAGTGTGAGGAAAAATTACTGCTAATGAATATCAAATAACCTAAAAAATAGTGCTACTAAAGAATATGAAATAAACCTAAAATAAATATTACTGGTGAACTAAGGTTATACAATTATACACCATTGGGAAGCTACCATGCTACCGGCAGGAAATTATGGCCATGAAGTTATTTCGGGAAAGTACCTTAAAAAATTTAAAAATGGAGCGAACAAATATTTTTACAGACATAGAATAACTATCGCTTTAACAATGAAGCCGAGGAGTTGTGTCAACACCTAGATTTTTAATCCCAGATGCCTGTTATGCCAGACATCGCAATCCCAGGATTACCATTTTTGCGAGACATAACAGATTGGTACCATAGTTCATCATCCATTACAAACCATAATAAAGGTCTTACAAATAAAAGATCTCATGATCCAGTCTTAATACAATCAATAGAGAGGAATAATATAATAATAGTAGCATGGTCGGGGCTCCATCTTCAGGGTCACAAGCAATGCTGACGATTGGAGATGATCCTAGTTTTCATAAACTTCCTGCTGTCCATCATCCTGGTAGTCCTCTTCATAGTCTGGCCAGAGGAATAGCCAAGGACAAATCCATGAGTACTCTTTAAGTACTTGCAAACTATCACTAACAAGTAAAGTGGTTCAAGTATGAATCCTAAGATCTAGGTTTATTTGCAAAAAGCTAGGTTTATCTCTAACTGAGTTTAGAAGTAAAGAAAACTAACTTAATGTTTTACAACACCTAAGTGGGAATTTAGTTTTCATGTTCACAACCCTGTTGTGGTCAAGTCAAAGTCATAGTTCATTTCACAAGTCATTTTGAAAACATCTAACGATAGAATAGTATGGCCACTCCAACTGTCCATAACTGCAGATGCGGATGCGGATATTCGAATAGTTTGACACTCTGTAGAGGTGGTACACTTTCACCACAACATTCGATACATCCGTCAGGAACAATCGTAAATCACCATACTCAGTATGCGGATAATCAATCCTAACCTTTCAATTACACACCCTAGTATAGGCACCTCCCCTATGATTTTGGCCTCCCAACCATGACCATTTGTCATCTTGGGAACTACACAGGTGGACAATCATCACAAGGTAGCATCAGCTCAAACCTCTTTCGCAAGGGAACCCATACTAGGATATATAAGCTTCTAGTCAAGCCCTACCCAAATTCGGGTATTGTGGTTGTACAGTAAAATTGGAATGGTATCGCATCCGAACCCAACCATCAGTTTTATAAAGGGCTTGTCAATGCCCGGATTTTTAATCCCAGATTCCTGATATGACATACCTCGCAATCCTACCATTACCATTTTTTCGAGACATAATAGATTGGTACCATAGTTCATCATCCATTACAAACCATAATAAAGGTCTTACAAATAAAGGATCTAATGATCCATTCTTAATACAATCAACATAGTGGAATAATATAATAAGGTAGCATGGTCGAAGCTTCATCTTTAGGGTCACATGCAATGCTGACGATGGGAGATTATCCTAGTTGTCATAGACTTCCTGCTGTCCATCATCCTGGTATCCCTCTTCATAGTCTCGCCATATGAATATCCAGGGACAAGGCCATGAGTACTCTTTCAGTACTCGCAAACTATCACTAACAAGTAAGTGGGTTGAGTAGGAATCCTAAGCTCTAGGTATATTTGCAAAAATCCAGGTTTATCTCTAACTAAGTTTAGAAGTAAAGAAAGCTAACTTAATGTTTTACAACACCTAAATGGGAACTTAGTTTTCATGTTCACAACCCTGTTGTGGTCAAGTCAAAGTCATAGTTCATTTCACAAGTCATTTTGAAAACATCTGACGATGGAACAGTATGGCCACTCCAACTATGCATAACCGCGGACGCGGCTATTCGAATAGTTTGACACTCTACAGAGGTGGTACACTTTCACCACAACATTCAATACATCCGCCAGGAACAATCCTGAATCACCATACTCAGTATGCGGATAATCAATCCTAACCTTTCAATGACACACCCTAGTATAGGAACCTCCCCTATGAGTTTGGCCTCCCAGCCATGACCATATGTCATCTTGGGAACTACACAGGTGGAAAATCATCACGAGGTAGCCTCACCTTAAACCTCTTCCGCAAGGGAACCCATACTAAGATATATAAGTTTCCAGTCAAGCCCTACCCAAATTCGGGTATTGTGGTTGTACAGTAAAATTAGAATGGTATCGCATCCGAAGCCAACCATAAGTTTTATAAAAGGTCTAAGGCTCATGCCTCAACATTTTCATCATCAAATCATCTGGTGTTCATAACACATGTCAAAACATTTCATTACAATGACTCATCATTCTAAGGTTTTCATAATCATTTTCATCAAGTATTCCCATCTAAAGTGATCAAGTTTTATGCTTAGCACTAGCCACTAAAGTTTGGGGTAGTCACTAATGAGGGGTTCTAATCAAGTGTGACTTATCCAAATCTAATCTCATGCCTCAGTATGACATCTAGTTCCAACTTAACTTAGGCCAAGTTTTATGCTCTTTATTCTACCTATAATATCTTTCCAAAACTCACTAAATACTAACTATAAGTAATAAAGAACTTTGATAAAGAAATAAACGAATAAAGATTGCAAGTAAAACTGGGATTTGGTACAATAAAGTGGTATAACCAAATATGCCTAAGGCATTGCATAGGTTAAATGGGTATTGTGGGGCTTGCAATTATTTGCTTGCATAGTGTATCTTGCTAAGATGGCTTGCCTTGAGTAGTGAAGTGGTTGAAGTTATCCTCTGCTTCTTCCTCGTACTGGTACTCTTCCTCTTCGTATCCTTGGTCAGTACCAGCGTCTATAAATAAATATGAGGTACACAATCACCAAACAATACTTAACTACTTCTATTTGGCACACAATGATTCACACTTGATGATCTATCATCATCACAATCATCACAGGATTAAAGCCTTAGTCTTATTTATTTTATTTTGGAAAAGTAATTTCTACTCATTGAAAACTACTTAAAATTTAATATTCTCCAATTAAAATATGGGATCATATTGACCATGTCATCACCACATATTTTAATACTTGGGAAGGTGATTTAAAGTGGTGTCACAATTTAATAAGGTTTAACATTATTATTTTAATAATTAAAGTGACTAGAAATGCCTATGGGGCATTCTTTTAATACTTGTCCATTATTACTGCAAGTAAACCTAGATATTTTTACATATTCAGAAAGATCTTGTCAAATGTGATTTTTGAGTGTTGGAATCAACTCAAAAGCATTTATGGTTGATTTTTGAAAAATGTTTGAATGCAGAAAAGTCTCTACCTTGTTATTTTTACTATAGGTGATCTATAATTTGAAATGGTTTGAATCCCACGGGCTTGGATTAATAATTTCAATACCTTTCTAACATAATTGGTGTCATGCAATTTGGTTCAGTGAATCTCTCTTAATTGATTTTTGAATCTACTGACAGAACTAGGTTTGAACTAAATTGGGAAAATCTTTATTTGAAACTACTGGGTTGCACGGGAGAGCTAAATGGGTGTAACACCCTCAGAATCGACCATATGCACGTTTCAGCGATTCCTGCCAAACCCGCATAGAAACGATTCAAAGGTGCCCACCAGGCACTTTTGTACGGGTGGAAAACGAAGTAATACCATTACACAATAATCCACGATGGAACCCACAGAATAAATATATACAACAATGACTCAAAGAGTCAAGAATACAGATATACAATACAAAGATCCAAATCACCTTTAAAACGATACAGCGTCCGAGTATGGACAAGATGCAAATTGAGCTAAGAGCCCTTAAGAATAACCAATGGCGTCCATAACCCTGCCTAGGCCAAGCCGGAAAGGTAACTCTACTAACGACGTCGATCTCAAAACTTTCTTAAACAAAATGGGTGCCGACAAAGGGCAAAGGAAAAAGAGAGTGGTCAGTACTGAGGCCAGTACACAGCGAGACTAGAATTCGGCGGTCCTCTCCTACATAGGTATGGTGGACTGAAGCGGCAACAGAGCATGCGCTAAACAACCTATAGAGACTCAATACATGTGTCGGCTATTAGAGAGAGATGAGAAAGACCTATTCGGATCCAAACTGATACTACCACCAAACAAACCCATCCTGGTATTTCCCCCTTGAGACCAAACGAGGAAGTCAAGCCGAGGAAACTCACACGGTTGGCAGTTTTATCCATTCCATTATAGTTGCAGCACTTACTAGTCATATATAGATAGTATGAGTCTTCCTGATATAATAAGCAGTGGGCACTTTTAATTAACCATTCCGTTGTAGTTGTGATACTTACTAGTCAGATACATATAACATGAGACATACAAGAACCCAGCAGTTGTTGGCACTTTTATTCAGCCATTCCATTTTAGTGAAGCTGATTACTAGTCATTATAAAGTCAAATTTATAGCACTACTTTAGTTATAGTTGTTTATGATCGATGTACGGTTCTCCAAGTCATCCATAACCGCGGACATGGCTTTCAGAAAGTTTTACCCTGTAGGGGAGCACAAATAGCAACACACGCATGATCAACCTCGAGAAAAACCAAATGAAAACCCAACGAGGTATCATGACAGAACATTCGCAAAATTCATATTTGATGTCAGGGGGCCACCCCACTAAGCTACCCGTGACGAAGTTGGCCGGCTCCGAGACGGACCCAGAGGTTTGTGACAATGGTTGTAAACGACTGGGAACCCGGAAGTGTGACTGGGCTGGTCGATACAGCGAAAACATTCCACGTTGGTTCCAAAACAGTACAGGCGCTCCACGCGCAATCGTAAATAAAGCAGTAAAGCATGGCATAAGTGCAGGATAGTAATAAAGCCCAAACTACTTTGTGGCCCCAAGAAATTAAATATGACTCAAGCTAGGGTTAGGGGGATTCATGGTCCCACATGCGGATAGTGCGAATATTCAAAGAACAGGTATCAAGTACTTGGGGTCCTACGGGACACAAGTGGACGGTTAAAAACCAAATAACATCTATTGCCCACTTGTGCCTCTGCATTATTTACCTACTTCAATTTTAGTTATTAAACGGTAATTAAAGCCATGATCATCTCCAACATTAAACATGCGGCATTACTCCAACAACTATGGTACTTGACGACACGCAACATCACTTGAGCAAGCGACTACGACACACAAGTCCAACTATATACCAAACAACAGGTAATGGGATGTGTCCAAGGCAATATAAGGCTGCAAGGGATATCACGGATACGAAAACTAGAGCAGCGCAACACAGATAGCAGTAGATCAATAGGAGGAAATGAAGACTATAGATTAAAATAGGTAGAAAGGGAGAGAATGCTCGCCTAAAAACATTGCCGAAGGTTCATCCAAAGATCGGGTCAATACTTGCATCAACTCATCGGCCTAATCCTTGAAGAAGCAAAGCATTAGAAAAACACCGGATGCACTATTTAATACTAGAGCAAAAGATCGGGCATGATGCATGTATGATGTATGGCATGGCAATGATGCGATGCAATTAGGCCATATTAAGCGGAACAGGGTCCCAACAATTAATTAGTAGGTTCATGTTGTTTAGATACCCCGCAATTTAAATGTTGTCTTATCAAGGCAAAATATGTTATCGGTTCGATGCACAAATTTAAATGGAACCAATATAAGACTAGAAAAGCCTGTATATGGTCTTCATTTTTAATTTAGGTGAATCAGCATAAGGCCCCCAAACCACAAAATGTATGCGACATGAACAATTTAATATGAAACAATATATATATGTCATTTAATAAAATAGGGCTTCGAGAAAAGGGGCCACACATCTTGGTCCGTCGATCTTGGGGTTCCAGGGTTCGACAGGATCGGTCTTTGCATCCGGGAAGAAGGTCATGGCGTCCGGGAAGGCGAACTTGTGGTTCAGGATTTAAGGGCCCGTGATCGATCTTCGGTTTTCCATGAAGAAGTTCTTGAGGTTTGGCTTCAGTCCTCGGACGGCGCGGGATCTCGGTGTCGGACGGTCTTGACATAATACCGAGGAGTGGTAGCCGGTAAGATCTTGTCGCCAACATGGTCTTGGATCGCGATGTGAAGCACTTGAACAGTGACGCGGTGAAGAGGACACAACGGCACACATGCATAACTAGGGACACACGATTTTGAGGAGACCCGATTTACACCTTAGACTTCATCGATCTCCTGAACTGACAGGAGCAAACATAAAGCATCAAACTGGGATACCCTGCAGGAAGAAGCCACTGTAGAGAAACGAGGCCGCCGGGATGGACGCGCATAGGACAACAACCACAAACACAAGGTGAGAACCGAGGACACATGCAGGACGAGCAGGACTCTCGCACGCGGTAGGGGCAGAGGAAGGTCAAGGTGCGTGAGGGCACTAGGTAGTGGGTGACGCGGCAGGACAGCTTGCAGGCGAGAGGGGCCGACGGAGGCCTGTGGCAAAGGCGTGCGCATGCTTCGCGGGGAGGCTCACGGGTAGGGGAGGTGGGGAAGGCCACGGCGGCGGTGCGGCCGGACGATGGAGGCGTGCGATGGCCCGAGGCAGAGAGGAGCTTGCAGAGAGGTGTGTTCGGCGCGGGTGCCTCGTGGCAGCGACGGTGGTTGGTGCAGAAATGCTCGACGGGGAGGGTGTGGGCGGCGCTCGGAGGCAGGGACCGCGGCCAGAGAGGAAGGAAGGGCCGCAGGGGCGCGCTGGCGGGAGGAAGGACTGAGGCCGGCGGCGCTCACGGGGAGATGAGGGAAACGAGGCAGAGGAGAACGACGGGGAACAGGGTAGGTGGGAGCAGGGTCGCGTGTTGAGGGAGTGGGGCCGGGCTGGCAGTTGACCGAGGGGGCGGGGTGGGGTGTGTGTTGCACGCACGTGGTGGTGTTGGCGGCGGGGTGGAGGGAGTGGCTGTCTGGCGACAGGGTGGAATGTGTGGAGAGGGATTAGGGTTTTTTAGAGGGGTGGTACGCCGGCTGCTGGCTGGGCCTTTTGGGCCTGGTCGGCGGCTGCCTCCCCTGATAAAACTAGTTTTAAGATTATTTTTTTAAAACAAAATGTTTTTTAATTAGGTTTTTGACAGATAAAAGATCCAGACGTACCTAGGGTTTTGATTTGAAATAAAAGACCAAGGGAAATATTTAGAAAACAAAGCTAGGCTTTTAGAAAATAGTTTTAGGCAAAATATGTATGATGTCATGATGATGCACAAAGTAATAACAACGAGCGATTTTCTGGTAGTGGTTTTCTCGGGATGCTACAATTCGACACCACTAACAATGGATCTCTCCCTTGAGATCCTCCTCATGATACGGGGAAGAAGGCCGACGATCCGAATCTTCTCGCTTCGTGAAGATCCTCGCCACACCACTAACAAGGATTCTTTCTTCGTCTTGAAATCAGCGACACCACCAACAAGGGGTGTTGCTCACGTTCGTCGAGAGAGCACTCCGGATAAACAAAACATGAAGGTAGAGGCATCAAATGATAAGTCCACCTCTAACTTCGGCGAACGGAGTAGAATTGCTTGATGGTTAAGAGTAGTCGGATGGTGATCAGTCCATCGCGCACCCACAACATTACTCTACACATGAATAGGAGAATTATGCAACCAACTCTCGGAATTCAGACTAAAGATCTCAACAATCGAGGTTCCAAAACAGAGGAGTGATGTAGGTTCTTCATCAGATCTGATGCAGATGATGTCGTCGCGGTGAAAAACACCGGGCGATACAAATAAAAAGAAAAAAAATTGTGAATTTTTGGTCCACTCACAGGTACAACAGACGAAAGATTCCTCAGATAGCGTGAAGGTCGGATGTCGAAGCACCGTGACAAGAGTAAGGAAGCGAAACCCTAAAGGTACGACGAGAACCCAACCACGAGTATTCCTGGACTCGAAGAAAAGATAAGAGAGCAGATTCAAACACGCATAGGTAAGAGGAGAATAGTAGAGGGGTAAGGAGTAAAAGCAGACCTAATCAGATCTATCTAACCGATTTTCAAAATAGTTTTGACACTTTATGACGTCTGTTAGCTAGGTTATCCTACAGGCTAGACTAGTGGGGTATCACAACTGCTGAGCTCTGATGCCACTCTTTAACACCCTCAGAATCGACCCTATGCAAGTTTTAGCGATTCCCACCAAACCCGCATAGAAACGATTCAAAGGTTCCCACCAGGCACTTTCGTGCAGGTGGAAAACGAAGTAATACCATTACACAATAGTCCACGATGGAACCCATAGAACAGATATATAAAACAATGACTCAAAGAGTCAAGAATATAGATATACAATACAAAGATCCAAATCACCTTTAGAACGATACAGCGTCCGAGTACGGACAAGATGCAAATTGAGCTAAGTGCCCTGAAGAATAACCAATGGCGTCCATAACCCTGCCCAGGCCAAGCCGGAAGGGTAACCCTGCTAACGACGTCGATCTCAAAACCTGCTTAAACAAAAGGGGTGCGGACAAAGGGCAAAGGAAAAAGAGAGCGGTCAGTACTGAGGCCAGTACACGGTGAGACTAGAATTTGGCGGTCCTCGCCTACATAGGTATGGTGGACTGAAGCGGCAACGGAGCATGCGCTAAACAACCTATAGAGACTCAATACATTTTTCGACTATTAGAGAGAGATGAGAAAGACCTATTCGGATCCAAACTGATACTACCACCAAACAAACCCATCCTGGTATTTCCCCCTCGAGACCAAACGAGGAAGTCAAGCCGAGGAAACTCACACGGTTGGTAGTTTTATCCATTCCGTTATAGTTGCAGCACTTACTAGTCATATATATATAGTATGAGTCTTCCTCATATAATAAGCCGTGGGCACTTTTAATTAACCATTCCGTTGTAGTTGCAATACTTACTAGTCAGATACATATAACATGAGACATAAAAGAACCCAGCAGTTGTTGGCACTTTTATTTAGCCATTCCGTTGTAGTGAAGCTCATTACTAGTCATTATAAAGTCAAATTTATAGCACTACTTTAGTTATAGTGTCTATGATCGAGATACGGTGCTCCAAGTCGTCCAGAACCGTGGACACGACTTTCAAAAAGTTTTACCCTGCAGGGGGCACACATAGCAACACACGCACGATCAACCTCGTGAAAAACCAAATGAAAACCTAATGAGGCATCATGACAGAACATTCGCCATATTCATATTTGATTTCAGGGGGCCACCCCACTAAGCTACCCGCGACGAAGTTGGCCAGCTCCGAGACAGACCCAGAGGTTTGTGACAATGGATGTAAACGACTAGGAACCCGAAAGTGTGACTGGGCTTGTCGATACCGACGAAAACATTCCACGTTGGTTCCAAAACAGTACAGGCGCTCCATGCGCAATCGTAAATAAAGCAGTAAATCATGGCATAAGTACAGGATAGTAATAAAGCCCCAAACTACTTTGTGGCCCCAAGGAATTAAATATGACTCAAGCTAGGGTTAGGGGGATTCATGGTCCCACATGCGGATAGTGTGAATATTCAAAGAACGGGTATCAATTACTCAGGGTCCTACGGGACACAAGTGCACGGTTAAACACCAAATAACATCTATTGCCCACTTGTGCCTCTGCATTATTTACCTACTTCAATTTGAGTTATTAAACGGTAATTAAAGCCATGATCATCTCCAACATTAAACATGCAGCATTACTCCAACAACTGTGGTACTTGACGACACGCAACAGCGCTTGAGCAAGCGACTACGACATGCAAGTCCAACTATCTACCAAACAACAAGTAATAGGATGTGTCCAAGGCAATATAAGGCTGCAAGGGATATCACGGGTACGAAAACTAGAGCAGCGCAACACAGATAGCAGTAGATCAATAGGAGGAAATGAAGACTATAGAGTAAAATAGGTAGAAAGGGAGAGAATGCTCGCCTAAAAACATTGCCGAAGGTTCATCCAAAGATCGGATCAATACTCGCATCAACTCATCGGCCTAATCCTTGAAGAAGCAAAGCATTAGAAAAACACCGGATGCACTATTTAATACTAGAGCAAAAGATTGGGCATGATGCATGTATGATGTATGGCATGGCAATGATGCGATGCAATTAGGCCATATTAAGCGGAACCGGGTCCCAACAATTAATTAGTAGGTTCATGTTGTTTAGATACCCCGCAATTTAAATGTTGTCTTATCAAGGCAAAATATGTTATCGGTTCGATGCACAAATTTAAATGGGACCAATATAAGACTAGAAAAGCCCGTATATGGTCTTCATATTTAATTTAGGTGAATCAGCATAAGGCCCCCAAACCACAAAATGTATGCGACATGAACAATTTAATATGAAACAATATATATGTCATTTAATAAAATAGGGCTTCGAGAAAAGGGG
This sequence comes from Avena sativa, assembly GCA_916181665.1. Classification (NCBI taxonomy): domain Eukaryota; kingdom Viridiplantae; phylum Streptophyta; class Magnoliopsida; order Poales; family Poaceae; genus Avena; species Avena sativa. The sequence continues at coordinate 85,148,991 of OV702296.1, forward strand.
CCACACATCTTGGTCCGTCGATCTTGGGGTTCAAGGGTTCGACGGGATCGGCCTTCGCATCCGGGAAGAAGGTTATGGCATCCGGGAAGGCGAACTTGTGGTTCAGGCTTCGAGGGCCCATGATCGATCTTCGGTTTTCCATGAAGAAGTTCTTGAGGTTTGGCTTCAGTCCTCGGACGGCGCAGGATCTCGATGTCGGACGGTCTTGACATAATACCGAAGAGTGGTAGCCAGGAAGATCTTCTCGCGAACATGGTCTTGGATCGCGATGTGAAGCACCTGAATAGTGATGTGGTGAAGAGGACACACCGGCACACATGGATAACTAGGGACACACAGTTTTGAGGAGACCCGATTTACACCTTAGACTTCATCGATCTCCTCAACTGACAGGAGCAAACACAAAGAATCAAACTGGGATACCCTGTAGGAATAAGCCACTACGGAGAAACGAGGCCGCCGGGATGGACGCGCACAGGACAATAACCACAAACACAGGGTGACAACTGAGTACACATGCGGGAGGAGCAGGACTCTCGCACGCGGGAGGGGCAGAGGAAGGTCAAGGCGCGTGAGGGCACCAGACAGAGGGCGACACGCCTGTGACGGAGGCGCGCGCAGGCTTCGTGGGAAGGCTCCGGGTAGGAGGGTGGGGAAGGCCACGACGGCAGTGGGGCCCGGCAACGGAGGCGTGCGATGGCCCGGGGTGGAGGGTAGCTTGCAGAGAGGTGTGTTCGGCGCGGGGTGCCTCGTGGCGGCGACGGTGGTTGGTGCAGAGAAGCTCGACGGGGAGGGTGCGGGCGGCGCTCCGAGGAGGGGACCGCGGCAAGAGAGGGAGGAAGGGCCGCAGGGGCGCGCTGGCGAGGGGAGGGCCTGAGGTCGGCGGCGCTCACGGGGAGAGGAGGGAAACGAGGCAGAGGAGAATGACGGGGAACAGGGTAGGTGGGAGCGGGGTCGCGTGTCGAGGGAGTGGGGTTGGGCTGGCAGTTGACCGAGAGGGAGGGGTGGGGTGTGTGTTGCGCGCGCGTGGTGGTGTTGGCGGCGGGGTGGAGGGAGTGGCTATCTGGCGACAGGGTGGAAGGTGTGGAGAGGGATTAGGGTTTGGTAGAGGGGTGGTAGGCCGGCTGCTGGCTGGGCCTTTTGGGCCTGGTCGGCGGCTGCCTACTCCGATAAAACTAGTTTTAAGCTTTTTTTATTTTCTTAAAAAACAAAATATTTTGTAATTAGGTTTTTGACAGATAAAAGATCCAGACGGACCTAGGGTTTTGATTTGAAATAAAATACCAAGGGAAATATTTAGAAAACAAAGCTAGGCTTTTAGAAAATAGTTTTAGGCAAAATATGTATGATGTCATGATGATGCACAAAGTAATAACAACGAGCAATTTTCTGGTAGTGGTTTTCCCGGGTGCTACAATGGGCCGGCCCAGCTGCACAGCACACGCGCAGCGGGCTGCTACCATAGCGGTCCCACGCGTTAGCGGCTCTAGCTACGTGAAGCGGTAAGTTTCAACCTGGGACGTGCGATTAGATTAGATCCTACGGCTAGGGTGTGTCGTCTTTGTCGGGCAACGCCGGCGAGACTGAACCCTAACGCGGCGGTAGCGGTCGTGTGAGGCTCACCAGGGCTCCACCTAGGGTTGGCGTTGGGGGTGAACGACGTTGTTGACGACGGCTGTTTGAGTGGTGGTCGCGGCCGCTCCTAGGGCGGCTCCAATCAACGGCTCCCTTCTCCTTCTACAGCGGCGGGCTCTGGTGGAATTCCGGTGATGCGGAGCTCGCCTTGCTCTGGGGAAAGGTGTGGGAGGTTCTATGAGAGGTGGGGAGTGAGATGGTGTGGTGAATTGGGGCTGGGTGGCCTCCTTTTATAGCCGAGCGAGAGAGGCAGTGCGGCATGGGAAGAGCTCGTCTAGGTCGACGGTATATCGAGCTAACGGCATGGCTGATGGTTTAGGCTGGTGCACGGTCTCCTGGCGATGCTCAAGGACTTAATGGCGCGGCAAGGGGCGGTCGAGGTTGGTCAAAATGGGCTAGTTCCCTGAGCGGCATCGACGACAATTTCGACGACGCACAGTGGCTACGGGTCGCGCAGCGGCGAACGGGGATGTCTGGGAGGGTTGCTGGTGTTACGGTGATTCATGCACGGGCGGGGAAGGCGAGGTGTGGCACTCTGGCATGCTCTCGGCATGGCGCACAGACAGTGGGTGCGGCATGTTCTCTGTGATCCAGGGCCTAACTGTGTGCGAGGGCTAGACAGGAGGTGGCGGTGGACGGTGTGCTGCCTCCTGGACATGGTGGATGGGCGCGGCGTTCGCTCCAGCGTGCTGGCCATGGTCGACTGGCAAGGGGGGCTCGGGTGGCACAACATGGTGCAAAGGGGTAGAGGGCTAGCTGCTTAATTGCACTGGTAGTCACGGGGGAGACAAAGGGAGTGAGTTGAGGAAGATTGTTTGAACAAACACTACTCCAAACAGTATAAGTTAGGTAGTTTGATTTATGTCTGCCAAGTGTTTGTCAAAATGGCCAAACGAAATTTAGTTTAGAATTTTTGTATGAATTTTGGTGAGTGTACTAGTCACATACTTGGTAGTATCTGGTTGCTTAGATTTGGCAAGGTGAACTGGTTTGAGTGGCTTTTGAGAAATGGTGATCTTAGTACCTACACTTGATTCAATTTTGAATTGTCATTTGAATAGATTTGAAATCTGTTTGTTGGTTTGTAGAGTGGGCTTGGATTCACTTTTACTTGGTCTAGAAAGGGATGAAAAGACTTGGATTTGTTTCTGTTAAAAAACTTGGACTAGAAATACTCAAAGTGGTCTAGTGGTTAACTTTGGTCAAAATGACCATTTGCCCATAATATTTAGATTTGAAATTTTCTTGATTTGATTCTGCTTGGAAATGATTTAGATGATGTTGTTTGCATTTTTAAACCAATCATTGCCATTCCTGGCAATCAATCATGACAATACAAGCATTCATGCATTCATCACACACACATGCATTCATATTAATTTTAATAACAAAAGTTTTTGTTAGCCCTAAACTTGGGTGATTAGAACTAAATAATCTTGATTAATATTTTTGGGATGTTACAAACCTTCCCCCCTTAAAAAAAATCTCATCCCGAGATTTAAGAAAAAGAAAACTAGGAACTGAAGAGATCTAGAAACTCAATCCTAATGTAATCTTCTCGTTCCCAGGTAGCTTCTTCTTTAGTATGGTTACTCCACTGGATCCTGAGAAACTTAGTACTCCGGGTTCTTGTGGTTCTAAAGGCTTCCTCCAAAATACGAATGGGTACTTCGGGATATGTTACGTCCTCTTTGATCTCTATGGATCTATGATCAATATTCTTGAAAACTCCGGGACATCTAGGCATTTGCGAAGTAACGAGATATGAAATACATTATGCACGGCTGACATCTCCTCCGGCAGTTCCAGTTGATATGATACTTCTCCTCGGCAATTAAAAATCTTGAAGGGTCCTTTATATCTGGGGGCTAACTTTCCTTTGAGTTGGAAACGTTGCATTCCTTTCAAGGTTGATACTTTCAGATACACAAAATCTCCGATATTAAAGGCTAGGTCTCGATGTCTCTTGTCGGCATAACTCTTCTGTCTGGATTGGGTGGTCTTAAGGTCCTCATGAATCTTGTGAACTTTCTCTTCGGCTTCTAGTAGGATGTCGGGTCCGAAAATCTGACTCTCTCCTACTTTCGACCAATTCAAAGGGGTACTACACTTTCTTCCATATATAAACTCAAATGGGGACATTTGCAAACTAGCTTGGTAACTGTTGTTGTATGAGAATTCTGCGAAAGGCAGACAGTCCTCCCATTTAGATCCATATTCAAACACACAAGCTCTCAACATATCTTCAAGTATTTGGTTTACTCGCTCTGTTTGTCCATTAGTCTGAGGGTGATAAGATGTGCTGAAATCTAGTCTTGTTCCTAATCCTTCTTGGACTTTCTTCCAAAATCTTGACGTAAACTGGGTTCCTCGATCCGACAAAATGTTCTTGGGCACTCCATGCAAACTGACTATTCTAGCAATGTACAACTCTGCTAGCTTCGAACTCTGATAAGTGGTCTTGACTGTTAAGAAATGAGTGACTTTAGACAGTCTATCCACTATAACCCAAATAGAGTCATTTCCCCTACTAGATGTAGGCAAACCGGTTATAAAATCAATTCCTACAGAATCTCATTTCCATTCTAGAATCTGCAATGGTTGCAATAGTCCTGCGGGTCCCTGATGTCCCGCTTTGACTCTCTGATAGATATCACATTTGTCTATGTAGCTTCCAATTTCTCTCTTCATCTTATGCCACCAAAATTTCTCCTTGAAATCCTGATACATCTTGGTTCCTCTGGGATGGATAGAATAAAGAGTATCATGGGATTCTTTCAAAATAGCTTGTTTCAACTCTGAATCTACTAGCACACAGATACATCCTTTGTACCACAAAACTCCTTCTTCATCTTCGGTGAATCCGGGTACCTTCCCTGTACCGGATACAACGTTTGATTCCGTCGATACTAGCATTTCCTTGTTGTGCCTCCTTGATCTGACTGATCAAAGTGGGTTGAAGTTCTATGCCAGCCAAAAATCCTTCACTTACTAGCTCCATTCTGAAATCTTCCAACTTCTTGTGCAAACTTGGTTGCTCTTTCAGAATCATGGTGTTCAATCGACATGGCAATCTTCTAAGGGCATCTGCCACCACATTGGCTTTGCTGGGGTGATAGTGAATGGAAAGAGCATAGTCCTTGATTAGATCTATCCATCTCCTTCGCCTCATATTCAGCTCCTTCTGCGTGAAAATATACTTCAGGCTCTTGTGATCCGAATAAATCTCACAGCGATTACCCATGAGGTAATGCCGCCATGTCTTCAAGGCTAAAAGTACGGCTGCTAGTTCGAGGTCATGGGTAGGGTAATTCTTCTCATGTTACTTCAGTTGTCGGGATAGATAAGATATGACTTTGCCTTCTTGCATCAACACACATCCGAGACCAATCTTGGATGCGTCAAAATACACATCAAAAGGCTTTGTGATATCTGGCATGATCAAGATTGGGGCTGAAATCAATCTCTTCTTAAGATCTTGAAAAATTGCTTCACATTTGTCCGTCCATTCAAACTTCTTATTTTTTCAACAATTGAGTCATGGGTCTTGCGATGCTCGAGAATCCTTCTACGAACTTGCGGTAATATCCCGCTAATCCGAGAAATACACGAACTTGGGTTTGAGTGGTTGGGACTTGCCATTCTTCAACATCCTTAACCTTGGCAGGGTCTACAGCAATTCCTCCTGCCGACACGATATGTCCGAGGAATCCTACTTCCTTTAACCAGAACTCACGTTTGCTAAACTTGGCATGCAACTGATGCTCCCTAAGGGTTTCAAGGATGGTCCTTAGGTGTAGCTCATGTTATTCTTCTGATTTGGAATAGATCAGAATGTCATCGATGAAAACAACAACAAACTTATCCAGGAAGTTCATAAAAATCTTATTCATGAGGTTCATGAATTAAGCGGGGGCATTAGTTAATCCAAAAGGCATGAAAGTGTACTCATACAATCCATATCGGGTGGTGAAGGAAGTCTTTGAAATATCCTCTACGTGAATCTTGAGTTGATGATAACCAGTTCTAATATCAATTTTAGAAAACACTTTGGCACCGATCAACTGGTCAAACAGGTATTCTATCTTTAGTAGTGGGTACTTGTTCTTAATGGAGACATCATTTAGCTTCCGATAATCCGTGCACAAACGGTTACCTCGATCTTTCTTATCCACAAACAAGACAGGTGATCTCCATGGCGACGCACTTGGTTGAATTAATCATATCTCCAGCATAACATCTAGTTGCTTCTTTTGCTCCGCTAATTCTGACGGGTTCATACTATAAGGTCTCTGAGCTATGGGTCCAGTTACAGGGATTAGTTCAATGATAAACTCGATATCCCGATCTGGGGGCATACCGGGCAATACATCTAGGAATATGTCGGGGTATTCGCAGACTACTCTGACTTGGTCAATGGTTAGCTCGGCTAGACTCTTGTTGCACTTGAATTGATGGGGCAAGGTTTTAGATACATGTTCTCCTGACACTCCAGTGGTGCTAGTCATGGTTATGGCTTTCTTGGCATAATCGATTAGTCCTTTATGTTTCGACATCCAATCAATTCCTAGTACTACTTCCAAACCTTTGGTTCCAAGTACTATTAGATTAGCATAAAAATCTACTCCATGGATTCTGATAGGTACGGCCTTGAAAATTTGTCTAGGTTTGGTGGTTGAAGCACGTATTTGAACTATCATAACATGCTTCAATTTTGTTGGTTGAATCTTACTAGTGCATGCAAATTCTTCTGTAACAAACGAGTGTGATGCTCTAGAATCAAACAACACTCTTGCAAGTACTGAGTTAACAAAAAACATACCTAGCACGACATCTGGCGCTTCCTGAGCTTCTTGAGCATTCATGTGAAACAGACGGCCGTTGCGGTTGAGCGAGTTCCCTGGGGAAAATCTTCTTCCAAGCTAAACACGGCGCTGCTCCTAAGCTAGGGCATTCACATTGTGGGCTGCTGTAAGCTTCTTGGGGCACTCATTTGAGTAGTGACCCCTGGTTCCGCATTCATAACAAGTAACCTGAGGCTTGTCTTTTCCTGCAACAAGCACAACATTGCTTCCAGTTCTTGGGGCAGTGTTGGTGTTGTTGGGGTTGTTGTTGTTGTTTAACTTAGGCGGTGCACGGTTGAAATTGTTGGAGTTTCCGGGATTTTTGTTGTGGTTTCCTCCAGTCCTTGGGTTTCCTCCTCCACGGTTGGGATAGTTCGGACGGGTCATCAAGGGTCTATTATTTCTTGGGGCATACCCTGCAGACGGGTTGGAGCAATACTTTGGGGTATGGTGGGTTCCTAGTTGATGCATCATTCGACGCGTGCGATTCTCATTGTCTTGGTTGGTCTTGCCTTCCATCTGGATTGCAAAATCCACTAAGGCTTCAATTTCAGCAAAAGGAATGTTGACTAATACCGTCTGCATCTCATCATGCATACCATTCAAGAATCTCTCCTTCTTCTTGGCTTTGGTGTCAATCTCATCTGGTGCATACCTAGCTAATGACAGAAATTTGTCACGGTACTCAACTACTATCATCCTCCCTTGCTTCAATTCTCTGAATTCATCTCTCATCCTCTTGATTAAACCCGGTGGCACATGGGTTCAGCTAAACTTGAGTTTGAATTCATCCCAAGTGATCATCTGTCCTCCATTCATGGTGCGAATGCTATTCCACCAAGCTCTTGCATCTCCAGCCAGGTAATGGGTGGCAAACAGTACTTTCTCATTGGCCTCCAATCCTGCAAGTTCTAAGTTGTTCTCCATGGTTTGCATCCAGTCATCCGCATCTAATGGCTCTTCAGACTTACTAAAAATGGGTGGATTGGTGTTCTGAAAGTTCTTGAGCTTGGATCCATGGTTGTCCTGGTTTCCATGGCCTTGATTGTTGTTGGACATTTGAGCTATGTGTTGAAGGGTGGCTAGGTTGTCTTGACGTTCATCTCTTTCAGCTTCACGGTCTGAAACCAACATTTGTAAGATTTGCAGCATTGGGTCCGGAGATGAACTTCTTCCTCCGCGAGGCATCTGAAGATTGAGATAGATCACGAGACGAGGGAAATTTCGAAGTTTAGTGAATTTGTTTTTGAAGAGTTTTTAAACTTTAAGTTTGACTCAGGTTTTGACAACTAGCAACATGCTTTTCATTCATTCATTCATAGCACCCAATACAAACACACACAACACTAAGGTAACACATGGTTTTAAGAACCATTCTGTGAAACTACGATACAGTGGGACCGGATACAACTCACACCTATGATATTGATCAAGTGCTACTACTCATCATAATTGGTGTCATCATCATCATCAATGAAGGAGGAAGCATCATCATCAATGTGGAATTCCATGGCTTGGTCCTCCAGGTAGTCATCATCATTGCTGAGGTAGGAGTAAGGGTTTCCATGGATATCTTCCCCTGCATTCTCCCTCTCCTCAAGCTGCATGTCTCGCTCATGGATGGTCTCCTCCAAGTCTGACACTTTGTGACGAAGGCGAGCAATGATGCAATCCTTCTTGTCACGCAGACGGTGAAATGACTTGCGCTCCTTCACAAGGATGGCGAGGGCCTAGTCCTTCTTGACTGCAATGGCATATTTGTGGTTGGCGTATGCGCGGGCATTATCCAACTCCTTCTGCCTGTCATACAACATGAAGCTGAGATGATCCACATGATGCTTCAGCTCCGGGTGGCCTGGTACCTCCAATGGTTGTCCAATAGCATCACGCCTTTCGTAGTACTCAAAGCGGGTGCCCTTGATTTGATTGATGCTTTGCCCACACATACGGGCAAGAGCTTCCAGCATAGCCCTGGAGAGTCCGTCTAGCCAGTTGTTCTCTCTTAAGGTGAATTGGATCCCCTCTGAGGTGGGTGCCTCCATATTGCCTCTAAGATTGGCAACAATCAGCCATTATAGTTCTCATCCTTGCTAATCGTTGAGCTATGCTCCGAAGAACTCGGGGTGCGGGTGCTCAAGTAGTTCCGAGAGTTGGTTCAATTCGCGCTCAAAGATGAGCTGTCCTCCATTGCCCAACTGGTAGAACTTGCTATACTTCATGTCCAATGATACGTCGGAAATTTATCTATAATTTTTGAAGTTCCATGCTTGTTTAGTATCTACTTTTCTTTGCTTTGTCCACACTTTGAGGTGATTTTCATATGTTTTCTGGTACTAACCTATTAACAGATTGCCATAGTGACAATTGCTTGTTTTCTGCTGTTTTTGGTTCCAGAAAAGCTAGTAAGGAAATATTCTCGGAATTGGACGGGACAAAAGCCAAAGTCAATATTTCATCGAGGAGAACACGGAGTCCAGAGGAGAGACGGAGGGGCGCCATAGGGTGGCCACACCCTCCTAGGCACAGCCTAGGGTGGGCCCACGCCTAGGTAGGGTGTGGACCCCCTAGCTGCCTCCCAGCCTCGCCTCTTCGCCTATAAGAATCCACCGATGCCTAAACCCTAAGTACCCGATCAATATTCCACGAAACCGTCTGTAGCCGCTGCCACCATCGTCCCTAGATCGGGGGATCTGAAGCTCTTCCCGGCACCCTGCCGGAGGGGAGATCATCCCAGAGGCCTTCTTCTTCATCAGGCCAGCCTTCGGTATGAAGCTTGAGTGGTTCCACCTTGGACTACAGGTCCATGTAGTACATAGATGGTTATATCTCCTCCTTGTGCTTTCATGTATAGATCTTGTGAGCTCCGTTCATGATCAAGATCTCGTCTATTTGTAATCATGCATGTTGTGTTTGCGGGGACCGATGGATATTGAGATTACTATGTCAGATTGATTAATGGTTTTGTCTTATTTATTCTATCATATCTGTGTTGTTTGTGATCTTGCATGCTCTCCGTTGTTAGTAGCTATCTTGGCCAAGTAGTTGATAGTGACTCCAAGAGGGGGTATTTATGCTCGATAGTGGGTTCATGCCTCTACTTAATCAAGGGAAGTGACAGAAATCTCTACGGTTGTAGATGTGTTGTTGCCACTAGGGAGAAAACAACGGTCTCTTGTTCATGGAACAAGTGGATTTTTTACCTTACACACTTTGCTTAAAGCAGTTGTCTGTTGCTTGCAACTTAATACTGGAGGGGATTCGGATGATAACCTGAAGGTGGAATTCTAGCCATAGATGCAGTTGGATGGCGGTCTATGTATATTGTTGTATTGCCCAATCGAATCTCATAGGATCTTTTTGTGTAGTATTACATTGTTATGCCTTGCTCAGTCCTGTCAATTGCCCTGCTGTAATTTGTTTACCTAGCATGCCATGTTTGTTTATCTAAGGAGAACACCTCTAGTGAACTATGGACCCCGGTCCAATCTTTACCATTGATACATATTCCACTATTATTGTTTACTTGCTCCAAACCATCATCACCTTCCACACCATACAATTAATACTTTTTATAGCAACCGGTGAGATTGACAACCTCACTGTTAGTTGGGGCAAAGTCTTGAGTTTATGTTGTGCAGGTTTCCATGTTGCTTGCAACACGTTTGAGACGTTTCCTTCCTCCTACTGGTTCGATAACCTCGGTTTCTTACTGAGGGAAGACTTGCTGCTGTGTTGTATCACACCTTGATCTTGGGGTTTCCCGACGAAGCGCTCTTAGGCGCCATCATCCATCTATAAGAATGTAGGATAAGTAAGTTAGTAGAGTGATCAAGTGTGTCAAATTTTTGAGGAACATGAATTTTCTTGAAAGAATCTAAGTGATAAGAATGAGAATAAGATTTCATAAATACTCACTTCTTTTGTTTTGAACCTAAGTTTTTGATTAAATCGTCCATTCTAACTAGGGTCTCCTATGGTCAGGATGGCTCTGATACCAACTTGTCAACAACCGGATTTTTAATCCTAGATGCCTGTTATGACATACATCGCAATCCCAGGATTACCATTTTTGCAAGACATAACAGATTGTTACCATAGTTCATCATCCATTACAAACCATAATAAAGGTCTTACAAATAAAGGATCTCATGATCCAGTCTTAATACAATCAACGCAACGGAGTAATATAACAATAGTAGCGTGGTAGGGGCTCCATCTTCAGGGTCACATGCAATGCTGATGATGGGAGATGATCCTAGTTTTCATAGACTTCCTGCTATCCATCATCCTGGTAGTCCTCTTCATAGTCTGGACATAGGAAGAGCCAGGGACAAATCCATGGGTACTCTTTAAGTAATCGCAAACTATCACTAAAAAGTGAAGTGGTTCAAGTATGAATCCTAAGCTCTAGGTTTATTTGCAAAAAGCTAGGTTTATCTCTAACTAAGATTAGAAGTAAAGAAAACTAACTTAATGTTTTACAACACCTAAGTGGGAACTTAGTTTTCATGTTCACAACCCTGTTGTGGTCAAGTCAAAGTCATAGTTCATTTCACAAGTCATTTTGAAAACAACTGACGACGGAACAGTATGGCCAGTCCAACTGTCCATAACCGCGGACGCGGCTATTCAAATAGTTTGACACCCTTCCGAGGTGGTACACTTTCACCACAACATCCGATACATTCGTCAGGAACAATCCTGAATCACAATACTCAGTATGCGGATAATCATTCCTAACCTTTCAATTACACACCCTAGTATAGGCATATCCCCTTTGAGTTTAGCCTCCCAACCATGACCATCTGTCATCTTGGGAACTGCATAGGTGGACAATCATCACGAGGTAGCCTCAGCTCAAACCGCTTCCGCAAGGGAACCCATACTAAGATATATAAACTTCTAGTCAAGCCCTACCCAAATTCGGGTATTGTGGTTGTATGGTAAAATTGGAATCGTGTCGCATCCGAACCCAACCATCAGTTTTATAAAGGGCTAATGCTCATGCCTCAATATTTTCATCATCAAATCATCTGGTGTTCATAACACATGTCAAAACATTTCATTAGAATGACTCATCATTCTAAGGTTTTCATAATCATTTTCACCAAGTATTCCCATCTAAAGTGATCAAATTTTATGCTTAGCACTAGCCACTAAAATTGAGGGTAATCACTAATAAGGGGTTCTAATCAAGTGTGACTATCCAAATCCAGATCTCATGCCTCAGTATGACATCTAGTTCTAACTAACTTAGGCAAAGTTTTCTGCTCTTTATGATACCTATTATATCTTTCCAAAACTCACAAAACACGAACTAAAAGTAATAAAGAACTTTGATAAAGCAATAAAATAACAAAGCTTGCAAGTAAAACTAGGATTTGGTATAATCAAGGTTGCATAACCAAAATATGCCTAATGCATTCCATAGGTTAACTGGTAGGTTTAAGGTTGCAAGGGTGGCTTGCATGGTTTAGCTTAGCTTGCCTTGAGTAGTGAAGTGATTGAAGTTCTCTTCGTAGTAGTAGTAGTACTCCTCCTTTGCGTATCCTTGGTCGGTACTAGCGTCTATAAATAAATACGAGGTACACAATTACCAAACAATACTTAACTACTTCTATTTGGCACACAAAGGTTCACACTAGATGATCTAGCATCATCACAATCATGACATGAAATAAAGACCTAGTTTTATTTATTTTATTTTGGAAAAGTAATTTCTACTCATTGAAAACTACTTAAGATTTAATATTCTCCAATTAAAGTATGGGATCATGTTGACACATGTCATCACCATATATTTTAATACTTGGGAATGTGATTTAAAGTGGTGTCACAATTTAATTAGGTTGAACATTATTATTTTAATTAATTAAAATGACTAGAAATGTCTATGGGACATTCGTTTAATACTTGTCCAAGATTATTGTATGTAAACCGAAATATTTTTACATATTCAGAAAGATCTTGTAAATGTGATTTTTGAGAGTTGGAATCATCTCAAAAGAATTTATGGTTGATTTTTGAAAAATGTTTGAATGTGAAAAGTCTCTGTCTTGTTATTTTTGGTATAGGTGATGTATAATTCCAAATGGTTTGAATCTAACGGGCTTGGATTGATAATTTCAATATATTTCTAACAAAATTGGTTTCATGCAATTTGGTTTAGTAAAACTCTCTAAATTGAATTTTGAATCTACTGACAAAACTAGGTTTGAACTAAATTGGAAAAATCTATATTTGTAATATTGGGCTGAGCGCAGGAACTAAACTGGGCCGGCCCAACTGCACAGCGCGCGCAGTGGGCTGCTTACAGAGCGGTTCCACGCGTCAGCGGCTCTAACTACGTGAAGCGGTAAGTTTTAATCTGGGCCGTGCGATTAGACTAGGATCCTACGGTTGAGGTGTGTCGTCTCTGTCGAATCACACCGGCGTGACCGAACCCTAACGCGATGGTGGGGTTATGCGGCGGCTTACCAGGGCTCCATCTAGGGTCGGCGTTGAGGGCGAATGACGTTGTCGACGACGGCGGTTCGAAGGGTGTTCACGGCGGCTCCTGGGGTGGCTCCAATCAATAGCCCTTCTCCTCCTCTACAGTGGCGGACTCCGGTGAAATTCCGGCGCTGCGGAGCTCGCATTTCTCCTAGGAAGGGTCAGGAGTGGTCTGTGAGAAGTGGGGAGTGAGGTGGTGTGCAGAATTGAGGCGGGGGTGGCCTCCTTTTATAGCCGAGCGGGAAAGGCAGTGCGGCATGGGCAGAGCTCATCGGTGTTGACGGCATAGCGAGCTAATGGCATGGCGAAGGACATAGGCCGGTGCGGTGTCTCCTGGCAATCCTAAAGGGCTTAATGGCGTGGCAAGGGGCGATCGAGGTTGGTCGGAATGGGTCGATGCTCTGCGCGGCACCGACGGTATTTTTGACGACGCATAGGTGCTATTGGTTGCGCGGTGGCAAATGGGAATGTCAAGGGGGTAGCTGCTGTCGTGGTGATTGTAGGCACGGGCGGTGAGAGCGAGGCGCGGCATGTACGCGTGTGTCGGCTGCGGCGCTCTGGCGCGCTCTCCTCGTGGAAGAAAAGAAATGCGCGCAGCGTATTCTCTATTGTCCAGGGCCTAGCTCTGCTCGAGGGCTGGACAGGGGGTGGCGGTGGACGGTGGCCTGCCTCCGAGACATCATGGATGGGCAAGGCGTTTGATCCTGCGTGCTGGCCATGGTCGGCTGGCTATGGTGGCTTCGGGTGGCGCTGCACTGGTGCAAGGGGTAGCTTGCTAGCTTGTTCAATGCACTGGTAGACACTAGGGGAGACAAGGGTAAAGAATTGGGGACAAGAATTAGACAAAACATTGATCACAAACAGTGATAGTTAGGCACTGATTACTGTGCTCACCATATGTTTGATGAAATGGACGGATGAACTTTATGTTTGATTTTTTGGATGAATTTTGGTGAGTGCTCTGGTCACATGCTTGGTAGTATATGGTTGCTTGGGTTTGGCAAGGTGAACTGGTTTGAGTGGTTTTGAGAAATTGTGATTTTAGTACCTACACTTGATTCAATTTTGAATTGTCATTTGAATAGAATTGAAATCTGTTTCTGTTGGTTTGCAAAGTGGGCTTGGGTTCACTTTTACTTGGTCTAGCAAGGGGTCAAAAGAATTGGATTTGTTTCTATTAGAAAACTTGGACTAGGAACTCAAAGTGGTCTAGTGGTTAACTTTTATCAAAATGACCATTTGCTTATATATCTTATTTTTTATTTTCTCTTTATTTGATTCTGCTTGGAAATGATCTAGATGATGTTGTTTTCATCTTTAAACCAATCCTTGTTATTCATAGTAATCAAACATGGCATTGCAAGCATTCATGCATTCATCACACACACACATGCATTCATATTAATTTTATTAGCAAAAGTTTTGTTAGCCCTAAACTTGGATGATTAGAACTTAATAATCTTGTTTAAAATTTTTTTTGGGATATTACAAGTTGTGTCCGAAAGTAGATAAATTATGCTAGAAAAGATGCCATAGAAAATCATCGCCGAATAGTTAGAAAAGTCGACTGTAAAAAAATAAAAATATCGGCTAGGACAAAAAAATTTAACCGAAAAGTTGTTTTAACAAATATGTCAAAGATGCTAGCGGAAAATATGTGTCAAAAAATCATCGCCGAATAGTTAGAAAATATGATATAAAATAATATCGGCTAGAGCAGAAAAAATTTAACTGAAAATTTGTGTTAACAAATATGTAGAAGATGCTAGAAGGGGAAACAAAAAAAGACGAAATTATTACACAATTTCCGGCACTGTTCAGTACTGTTTGTAGTAATACGATTGTCCAGAAGATATGTTTGTACAGAGTGAATGAAATATCTAGACGCCCTTTCCTCTTGGCCCTTCGCTGCTGCTAAGGAAAATATGGGTCGGACTCTTCTGGCTTTGACTTGCCTTGCCTTCCTGCTGGCAAATATGCAGCGATTCCACATATCAGCCTTGCCAATAAGTTATTTCTACTCATGCGCAGCTAGCACATGGCACTGTTCATGCCTTGGCACTGTTCATATGAACAATAGCTGGAGCAAGGAGAGGCAGCGAAAGCTAAACTTACACTCCTTAATATATAGTATGATGATTGTCCAGAATATATGTCGGTACAGAGTGAAGGAAATATCTGGCCGCCCTTGCGGCTTGTCCCTTCGACCGCTGCTAAGGAAAATATTGGCCGGACTCTTATGGCTTTGACCTGCCTTGCCCTCCTGCTGGCAAACATGTAGCGATTCCATACACCAGCCTTGCTGACTAAGCTATTTCTACTCGTGCACAGCCACCACCACTACGGGACGTGCGCGCTACGCCGAGGGCAAAAGGCCGTCGGCGTAGGTCAAAATACCCTCGGCATATGGTACGCCGAGGGCTGCCCTCGGCGTAGCCTCCTCGGCAAAGATCTCCCTCGGCGTAGCACACTCAAGCCATCGGCGTATCGAAATGCCGTCGGCGTATGCTACGCCGAGGGCTTTGCCGTCGGCATAGCCTGTCGGCCGATTGCAAAAACATTTTTAAAAAAATATATTTTTTTTTATTTTTTTCTCAATTTTTTTATTCTTTGAATTGTTTCACTTGTTAATCTCCTACTTTGAACATTTTTAATACTAATAATACTGAATATTTGATTAAATTCTAGTCTTAGTCAAACTTCCCAGCAGGTCACCCATCCTAATACTACTCTAGCTTCAGCACGCTTAACTTCCTCGTTCCTTTAGAATCCGTTTCCACAAAGTAATTCATACATTGGTGTCAATACTATGATATCAATCCTATTAACTCTTATATCATCATGTCACATGTTTGTATTTTTTGAAATTACAAACAATTTTTTAAGTAAATATTAATGAATAAGTAAAAATATTATTGAATTCAAATAAAAATATAATAATTTTATTTTTTTGTATTTTTCTATTTAATATAGAATAATTAATATCTTTAAATCTGTAAATCGAAATTCAACAAATAATATGTCTAAATTGATCAGAAAAGTGAGAGGAATACAAATATGATATCCATATCAACTAATCAAAACCCTTCGTTTTTGAATTAGCTATTTGGTGGTTGCTTTAGAAAATCCCCTTTTTGCGCTTGGATAATGAAAAATGCCTTTTTGGTGCGATGAAAAGGAAAACTTGCATTGGATCTTTGATAAAATAGCATATTGTGAACCTAAAAATGATTTTTATAAAAAAACATGAGCATCGGATCATGTACCTGTAGTTCATATCTGACCCACTTCCTCCCGATTCGGCAGGAATTTGTCTTTTTCACCAAAGGTGGACGGAAAGGTTTCGGATCCCCCTATTGGGACATTGTCCATATAAGGTGGTATAGTATTTTTGTAAAATGTGGTGGTAGTATTTTGAATTAGCCATTTGGTGGTTGCTTCATAAAACCGTCCGTTTTTTATGCTCGGAAAATAGAAAATGACTTTTTGGTGCGACGAAAAGGAAAACTTCCTCCTGCAACATTGTTCGCCATCCCATGATGCATGTGTATGCATAATATGGGCACATTATCACAAACTATGCCTTAATTCTAGCCATAACATTGGTCATTTGACCCGAAAGCCAAGAAACCTCGAATGAGATAGGTCATTTTGTGAAGGTTTTTTTGAGACATAATCAATATATCAAGTTTGATATTTTTCCTTATAACTATGTCACATAATATGACATCACGCGAATGTTTCGCGTTGTTTCGATCGTTTTTGAATTTTTTATGCCCGTTTTAAACTATCGTCAAACTTTATCGAACGGCGGACATAAAGATTCTTAGCTCGGGGTCGAGCCTCGCTAAACTTTCATTGGATCTTTGATAAAATAGCATATTGTGAACCTAAAATGTTTTTTGTAAAAAAGCATGAGCACGGATCATGTACTTGTAGTTCATATCTGACCCACTTCCTACCGATTTGGCAGGAATTTGTCTTTTTCATCAAAGGTGGACGGAAAGGTTTCGGATCCCCCTGTTGGGACATTGTCAATATAAGGTGGTATAGTATTTTTGTAAAATGTGGTGGTAGTATTTTGAATTATCCATTTGGTGGTTGCTTCACAAAACCGTCCGTTTTTTATGCTCGGAAAATAGAAAATGGCTTTTTGGTGCGACGAAAAGGAAAACTTCCTCCTGCAACATTGTTCGCCATCCCATGATACATGTGTATGCATAATATGGGCATATTATCACAAACTATGCCTTGATTCTAGCCATAATATTGGTCATTTGACCCGAAAGCCAAGAAACCTCGAATGAGATAGGTCATTTTGTGAAGGTTTTTTTGAGACATAATCAATATATCAAGTTTGCTATTTTTCCTTATAACTATGTCACATAATATGACACCACGCGAAGGTTTCACATTGTTTCGATCGTTTTTGAATTTTTTATGCCCGTTTTAAACTATCGTCAAACTTTGTCGAACGACGGACATAAAGATTCTTAGCTCGGGGCCGAGCCTAGCTCAACTTGCATTGGATCTTTGATAAAATAGCATATTGTGAACCTAAAAATAATTTTTGTAAAAAAACATGAGCATCGGATCATATACTTGTAGTTCATATCTGACCCACTTCCTACCGATTCGGCAGGAATTTGTCTTTTTTACCAAAGGTGGACGCAAAGGTTTCGGATCCCCCTGTTGGTACATTGTCCGTATAAGGTGGTATAGTATTTTTGTAATTGTGGTGGTAGTATTTTGAATTAGCCATTTGGTGGTTGCTTCACAAAACCGTCTGTTTTTTATGCTCGGAAAATGGAAAATGGATTTTTGGTGCGACGAAAAAGAAAACTTCCTCCTGCAACATTGTTCGTCATCCCATGATGCATGTGTATGCACAATATGGGCACATTATCACAAACTATGCCTTGATTCTAGCCATAACATTGGTCATTTGACCCGAAAGCCAAGAAACCTCGAATGAGATAGGTCATTTTGTGAAGGTTTCTTTGAGACATAATCAATATACGAAGTTTGATATTTTTCCTTCTAACTATGTCACATAATATAACACCACGCGAAGGTTTCGCATTGTTTCGATCGTTTTTAAATTTTTTATGCCCGTTTTAAACTATATATAATGTTTTATATTTTACTTAATTTTTATTTATAAATGTATAATATTTGAGTGTAGATAGATAGGTCTTATTTTTCTGCAAATTTTGATATATTATTTGTATTTTTCCGAATTAGAATGATTTAGTTATGATTTTTCAAAGTTTAATGAGATAAAATAAAAAACAGCTACGCCGAGGGCAGCCGTCGGCGTAGCGTAGCATAGAATATGCCGAGGGCAATTTTACGCTGACGGCTGCTTGGCGGGGCTAGCCTGGACGTTGGCTACGCCGACGGCCCCAGCGACCGGCCGTCGACGTAGCTTCCCATTCCTATAGTGCGCATGGACACTTTTCATGCCTCGGCACTGTTTATATGAACAGTAACCCAAGCAAGCAGACGCAGCGAAAGCTATGCTCCTTAATTTAGTAGTAGGCAATATGGCGCGGACGTGACGCCGCACCCGTGAGGAACAATGTTGTGAATTAACCGATTAAAATTGTTGCCGAAGTTTATTGTTGTCTGAAGTTACGGCAGAAGACATGGTAGCACTATCTATAGATAAAATAGACGGTGGATGGTACGATTAGTATCAACAAATAAGAAGTATAACAAAAATGAATTATTGCAGCCAAAAAATTATTCACCCATGAAAAATTACCAAGGATAACTATCATGTAAAAATTGGAAAGTGTGACGGAACGAAATTACCCTAAAATAAATATTGCTGGTGAAGTTTAGACAACCACACACCGTCATAAAGTTATTGTAAATTAATTATAGGCAGAAAATTATGCCTAGGAAGTTTTGTCGGATAATTAACTTCATATAATCAAGAAATGGAGCCAAAAAATATTATCGTAGATGTAGAATAATACCGCTGCAAAAATTAAGCCGATACGTTTTGTCCAAAATTTAAGTAGAAAAATTCTGGCTAGAAAAGGTGGGCAAAAAAATCTAAGCCGAATAGTTAGAGCAGATGAACGGCAAAAAATATTGGTCAAGGAAAGAAAATTTTAGCCGAAAAGTTATATTGCCGTCTACATGATAGGACACATGATTGAGCAAAATTAGATGATAAATAGTACATGTGCGGTAGGCCACCAGATTGAACGGATCGAAAAAGTGGCCCAGAAAATTTAAGCTAAATAGTTAAAAAAGATGAACGAAAAAAAATATTATTTATGACTCGTCACGTGATTGGGCTTAGCCGATAAATAGTATACATGCGAACACGGACGGTCGGATCGAATATTGATTAGGGCAAGAAAATTTTAGCTAAAAAATTATATTGGACCGCCTTTGGATCAAATATTGATTAGGGCAAGAAAATTTTATCCAAAAAATTATATGGCGCCTATGTAACATTGCTCGCGATTAGACAAAATTAGACGGTTAATAGCACATGCACGAACACAAACCGTTGGATCAAAAATAAATGGACGAAAAATGGATTTGCACTGTTCATGCATGCGCACTGTTCATCGATTGGTGAACAGTGGCTGGAGCGTTCACGGGCCACGCAAAGCCGTGCGCCTTAATATGTAGATATATGATATACTCATCTTAAAATGGGAGGGAGCGTCTAAAAAATCTATTGTCGACAAATATTAAGAGATACCATCTAGAAAATCTATTGTTGACAAATGTTAAAAAAATACCGTCTAGAAAATCTATTGTTTTAAAGATAGATGTAGTTAAATGCGAGTCGGTAATTTTAGCTGCTAGAAATCTATTGTTGACATTAAAAAATACCGTCTAGAAAATCTATTGTTTTGAAGATAGATGTAGTTAAATGCGAGTCGCGCTGAAAATCACAGTAGAAAGGTTTAAAAAAGAAAATAGAGATGGAAAAAAACTGAGAAAAGGATGGCACTGTAACAGATGACTGTAGCAGCAACACTATAGAACTGAACAATGTGGAGAAATCACGGTAGCCACGCGCGAACCTTAGCAGCAGCGGTACTGTAGCAATCACACTATTCATGTATGAGTTACTGTTCGTGTATGAGTTACTGTTCACATGAACAGTATTTGGAGCAAGGAGAGGCCGCTATCCCTGCCAGCCTTAACATATAGTACTAGGGGATGAGTCGCGGCGACACGCCGCTCCCGTGGTAAAATTATTTTGGGTTAATTGTTTATTTTGATAATTTGCAGCGCTCGGCCATCATGTCACATGTATAATTCTGTAATTTTGCAAGTGGAATTGCTTCCTTGTTGTTATCAGCTAGGGAACAAAACGATAGATGTGTATGAAAAGGAAGTTGATCTAGTAAACTACCATATGTCCATACATGATTTGGTGGCCTAGGTGATTATACATAATAGTACGTAGATAATTATATACACACTACATTGTCGTACTCCCTCCGTTTTAAAATATAAGATATTTTAGGTTTGTGAAGAAAATGTATCTAGACTTGTTTTAGTGTGTAGGTTTATTCCAAATATGAGTGAATCTACACACTAAAACAAGTCTAGATACATTTTCTTCACAAATCTAAAACATCTTATATTTTGAAACGGAGGGAGTAGATAATAGTAACGGACGGAGGAACTGGCTGCTTTTTTTATTCTTGATCCAAAAGAAACAGTCTGGATGCGGTCGATCATAGTTGTCGGTTTGTTGCTATGCCATTGTGTCCACGCGAGCGACGTTCACCGAGTACTGTCACCATAGGGTAATAAAGGTTAATAGGGTACACCGTGCTAACATGTTAGTTTTGGGGATTGTGTTGATTCAGATAATATACTTGTTGAGGTCAAGTTTTCTGGTTGTGTGTCCCTCCTTCTCACTACTTGTACTGCATTTTAGTTAGACAGAAAATAGTGTTATTATAAATATTTGTGTTTGTCAGTATGATACAGGTGGGAAGGAAATTCTTCCTCCGGTCCATATTAATTGACTCATATCTAGATTTGGATGAATCTAGACACTATTAAGTATATAGCCAAATCCAAATCAATTAATATAGATCGGAGGAAGTACTTTTTTTTTGCTGACCTGGTTTCCCCTCAAGCGGTAGCTTTTCTTTTTTTTTTTGTTCTGGCTTGAATCGACTGAGCCCTGTGAAATAAGATTGTCATAGTGTGTCCAATACGATCCGAGGGAAAGTTCGGTAAGATAGCGTGGCAGACGTATTTGATTACCTCTTTGGTAGCGGTGATCAGCTGGTCAAGTACTTCCTTGACTGGTGTACCCTCTGCTTGTTGTCTGTTTGATGAGCTGAGCCTTGTTAACGTCTAGTATTACGAGCCCTTCTTCATCAACGTCGTACATGTCATCTTTCACTCGGGGCCGTGACGGCACATTTTTTGCCAACAGCTGCAGTGATGGCAGGTGGAATAAGGTTGGTCTTGCTCCTTGATTGGGTTAGCAGTAAGGCTATGTCTTTGCCGATGATGGCGGCGGCTTCATCACCGTAGAACATAAACCGACCGGTTGTAATTTTATCTTCATTATTAGTTTCAATATCTACTGCATCAATACAAAGCTAGTATCTGCAATGAATAACATAATTCATCAGTTCAAATAGATAGGATTTACTTGTTTAGCTAGATAGATTTGCATGTATATGATTTTTTTACCTTTGTTGGGATTCTGTTTTCCCACATTTAGGACATTTGTGTATGTTCTCGTTGGATGTCATTCCTTTTCGGCAGTCTTTACAGGAGTGGAACCACCAGTTCTGTGGCTCGTTTAGTTGAGTGATTAGTATGTTCAGCTTGAATCTTTTCCCCTATAAAGATGTGCAGAGCATATATTGTGAATAAGTGGTTCAGAAATGAGTTGACAACAGTTTCCTTAATGTAAAAAAAAACTATTAGGAAGCTTGAATGAAAGGCTCACAATAATGTTTTCTGGGTCTTGTTTCCTAATGTGTACAGTGTTGTATCTGAAGGTTCAAGTGTTGATACATCGTGCCCATCCCACTTCACTATGAAATGTTGGTCTCCGATGCTGCAACGGGATTAAAAAATTGTAACCTACCATATCTTAACATTAAGTTGAGCTTACTTATAGTTGACTGATCTGTTATGGAGAAATTCAGTTTCAAGATTTGGTGGATTGAAGTGCCAGCGCGTAAGAGAAGTGCTTCCAACCACGAGCATCCCTGTAGTGTCATTAATTAGTACTTACTTTGGAAGAGCCATATATATCTGGATGATGTCGCGGAGTGCCAGAGTGTAAAACATTGGTACCTTGAAAGTAAGAAACAACGACTCCTGTGAACAGAATAGCCATGTTTTGCTCAACGTACCGTTCATAAAGATGTTGCGCATCAAAGTCCTCGGCAAGCTTGCCCCATAGCGTCACTATGGCGATTCTACACTTAATTGAGAAAAGAAATGTAAGTATGTACACAAGTAACATCTCCTATGTGTTTCTCCAGTTCACCAAATGTTTTGATGTTGTACATATATGAAGGGAAATGTGCAAGTTGTGAAGTTACTTCTATTATCTTTGTGCTTATGCCGAGCCTTACCCTATGTGGATTTCTTGTTGCCCTGTGCTTATTTTTTTGGCCGGCAAGTACAAAACGCTCAATTTCGTACACCAGGCCTTCTTTTAGTTTTTCTCTGAGTCGTATGTATTCGGTCTTGTGCCACACATCCTTCGATGATGTTCCCCTGTAACATGAGTTGGATTTGAGGCTGTATATATTAATGAAAGGAAGTATAACATAATAGTAAGTGCCAACTGATGTGGAAAAGGACAGGTTCTTGGATTTCAGAAGGTAGCACATAATCTGAAAATTTGGGAGGAGCACGCAGTATATGTGCAGACAATAAAGACAGTGCTCTTCCAAGTGATGGAAAAAAATAATTACGCTGATGGTAAAGGGGGTACCTCTTGGTCAAGAAAGAGTAGCCCTAGCTCATACAGTTCTTTTTCCTTATTCCAATTCTCCCATATTTGAGCGAGCCGGACAACAATGCTTCGCACCCCTCGCTGGGGGGATAGATCTTTGACCGATCTAGCTTGCATCGTTGATCCAATTTTGCTACATAGTAGATTCGTTAGATTTGTAGCGTGGACAAATAGTAGAGAGATCCAATGCAATGCAGTCGAACAGAGAAAACATAGAAAATAAGAAATGGGAGGAAATTTGATACGGAAGAGGAAGGATGGAGGGTTAGTGTGATGCTATTCTCACCTCGGTGGCTCCGGCGGAGTCAGGAAAGTGAACAGGCTGGGTGCGTGAAGGAGACATAATAAGGAGGACAAGATGACGTCTGGAAGATGACACGTGTGGTTGCTGTCGTTCGTGTGGAGGGCGGCGGCAGAAGAGTCTGGATCATTTCTTGGATGTGCTTGTGACTCGCCGGTCCGTGAGCCTTCAGGCCGGCCGGAAGAAGGGCGGCCAAGGCGCCGACCGCGCTGCCGACGAGGAGCAGCCGCTACAGCCGTGACGTCGTTCCCGGCGGCGGCGCGGAGCAGGTGAAGCCGATGAACCGGCATGAACCAAAAAATCGCCCGTCCTAAGATCCAATAAACGGGGAAATCAAACATGGCCTAATGATAGAAGCACGGAAGGAAAAATTGAAGTGAACCTAGTGTCCATCCGGCCGAACCAAGAGCTGAGCGGAGAAGAAGACGGAGGAGCCGCGCATCGGGCTCTCCGCTCGCGGTAACAGTAGGAGGATATTAGGGGAGAAAAATCAGGAATTTATTAGTAGAGGGAAATCATGAGGCAGTTAATATACGGGGAAGAAAATTGCGGCCGCACCTCTCATCTTGGAGCCACGGTACGCAACCTAATTTATGGGAGGGGAAATAAGGAAAGAAAAAAAGGAAAAGTAACTGACGCATGTGGACGCGAGGCTCCGAGAAACCGGCCATGAACAGTAAATTGACACCCTGAGAGCTCGCTATTCCTGCCAGCCTTAATATATGGATATATGATGATATGATGATATGATGACCAGAGCAAGGAGAGGCAGCGAAAGCATGCTCCTTAATATATAGTATGATATGATATACATGAGGTGGTGCTATCTAAACTAGACCTTTTCTAGCGGTGGTTCTAGGGTTTCTTTTCTGTTTGGTGGACCTTTGGTTCTATGTTGAGTGCTGACTCCGATGGTCCGTGCAGGCGGCCGGGGATGAAGGAATTTGCCTCTGGGTCTGGTGGGTCGTGGGCGGCGAGGGCATTTGCGTCGTCTGCTAGATCAGGGGCGGTAGGTGAGATGCTAAGTGCCGGGTCACTATTTTATCCTACGGTCTGTACCGGTGACAAGACAAATATGGTTGGTTGGGTGACTCACGCTTCCATCTTCGTTTGTTTTCAGGTGTGGACGGATAATGTACGATCATTGGTGGTTGATGTATTTTGCAGTGCAATATTTTCTCCTAAGTACTTTTTCCGTTTTAAAATATAAAATATTTTAGCTTTGTAAAGTAAATATATCTATATTTTTTTACTGTCTAGGAATCATACGTTCCGTTCTATATCTGGGATGCATATAAAACTATGATATGCCATCAGAAGATATTTACTACATTTCGCAAAAAAAAATTACTTCGAGGAGATAAGTAAAAGAATACGGTGTGTTGTAGTTTTTGCCGATCTTAACCTTCACGCATCAGCTCTTTAGCGGCACGGGTGGATCCTAAATCTGCTGCCATTACCACCCGTTTCCCCCTCCTCCACCATCCTTGTTGTCTTTCAGAGATCGTCACTGGGGTACAGGGACGCTTTCTCATGATGTCGCCGGTTGGGTCCAGTTCCATCACAACGGACTTCCTTCATATTTTTTTGGAGGGGAAGGACCTCCCACACGGTTATTTTTCCTAAACCGTGAGTGAACTTGGCTCACAAAAATAAGGTGCTTCTTGGTCTAAACATGTGCAGCGGATGGCGGGGCTCTCTCATGTCCTGACGGTACCAGATCTAAGTTGGTGGACCTCCTTCGTGTGTTTTGATGGGAGGGGAACGATTTCCCGCACGGGGCGTGAACTCTACTTAAAGAATTAAGATGTTTTTTGATCCTTAAAGATGGAACTATCTTTTTTGGGAGAAAAAACCCACCCATTTTGCCGTATACTAGGTATGAACTTATTTCCCCGCTCTCTTTTCTCCATCGGTCCTCCTAATCATGAATAGAAGAAGCTAGAATGGAAAGACCTTTTATGAATCTTCTGTTACTCTTTTCTTATACAAGCAAAGCACGCATATATGAAATAAAATTATGGAAAAATAAATACCTCTCTCAAACATGATTTGGAGAAGGCTAAGAATCTGAAATTAATATTACCAGTATTTGAGAAGTTATCTGGACTTAAAACAAAATTTCATAAGAGTGATTTGTACTGGTTTTGCTAGACCCAAAACGAGGTCCACCTATATGCAGAACTTTTCGTCCGTGGTCAGAGGAAATTCCCAATTAACTATTTGTGAATACCGATTCACCATCGGTGTCTTACAATAACTGAATGGAAGCTCGTTGAGAAAAGACTCCAAAATTGCCTTAATAGTTGGAAAGGTAAATTGCTATCCCTTGGCGAAAGACTTGTCCTCATAAATTCAGTACTCACCAACATGATATTGTATATGATCTCGCTTTTCCAGTTACCAAAAGGTGTCTTAAACAAAGTGGATTATTTCCGGTCAAGATTCTTTTGGCAAGGGGATAGTGAAAAAAAGAAGTATCGACTGGCCAGATGGAATGTGGTTTGCCGACCAAATGAAAACGGTGGACTGGGCATACATGATTTGCAAGTCAAAAACACCGCGCTTCTGGGTAAATGATTTTTCAAACTACTTACAGAAGATGGTATCTAGAATACCATTTTATGGAGGAAATATGTGGGGTCCAAAGTTGTGGCTCAACTGGTTTGGAAACCCGGCGACTCACATTTTTGGGCAGGCCTAATGGCGAAAAAAAATTACTTCCGTTTTGGTGCTTTCAGTATTAAGAATGGATCACAGATTAGATTTTGAGAACATAAGTGACTCGGCCAAACCTCTCTTCGTGAAAAATATCCAGCTCTATATTCAAGTGTTAGGCATAAAGGGGATACGATTTCCACAGTTATAGAAGATAATCCTCCTAATGTGTCTTTCAGAAGATGTCTTATAGGTCCTCGACTGGTATAGTGGAACAATCTATTATTTCGATTATCCACGATACAGTTGTCGGACGGTGTGGATGAGTTCAAATGAAAATTACTATAAAATGGTAAATTTTCAGTTGGCTCAGTATATAGAGTATTGGTTCAACCTGATATCCCGGTCGATGATAATAGTAAAATTTGGAAAATAAAAATACCCCTTAAGACGAAGATATCCGCTTAGTATCTACATCAAGGTGTAATTCTAACAAAAGATAATCTTGTAAAGAGAAATTGGTATGGAAGTACACAATGCGTGTTTTGTCATCATGATAAGACAATTCATCATCTATTCTTGCATTGTAAATTTGCTTATTTTATATGGTCATTCATTCAAATAGCTTCTAGTTTATCTCCTCCACGTTCAGTGACCAATAATTTTAATAATTGGTTGTATGGAATTGATGATAAATACATGACTTTGTTTAGGGTGGGAGTGCTTGCCATTATTTGGTCGCTATGACTTTGTAGAAATGACAATATTTTTAATAACATTATGTCTTCTCCTTTGCATGTTATATATCGAGCCACGGCTATCCTCTGATCATGGACTTCTCTACAACATATGGAGTTTCGCGTATTATTTGTGGATGTGTCTACGCGGTTGGAGGACATGGCGAGGAATATTTTCTCCTGACTTGGATGGCCGCGTGACTTGCGGATTGATCTGCCATAGCTTGAGGTTTTTTGTTTGCGTTATTTGTAATTTTACCATACTTTCTTTTCTCCCTAGTTGTGGTTTGTGCGGCTGTGTATATCTTAGTTATGCAGATGCCGAGTATAAACATTACTCAAAGTAATAAAAACGTCCATTTCCAAAAAAAATACCCCTCCGAATTCACCTTTTGGTGAGATAGAAGGGTACGTGAGATTAAGTTGACATGGTAGAAATTAAGAATGTTAGCACTGTTGACGACTGATGTATGTGTTTTACCAGTGGTCTCAAAACTCAGTTGTTGACGGGTAAAACAACACCTCCCGGGCATAGAGGGGTGGTATCATCCATATACTAGCGCCCACCTTTCCTCAGGTGGAAGTAGATGGTCAATGTGCGTGAAGCGGGTTTGAGTATCACAATAATGGTGGAGCATGAAGAGCGGTAGCAAGGAGTTGACCGAAGAGGAACAAGCGATGGAGTTGAAGACTAGAAGTATCTACTATAGAGCTAGGTCTCGATAGGAGGAAACGAAATAGGATTGGACGAAGGTAAATGAGGAAGAAAAAGAAAGAGAAACATACAACTTGTATGTCGATCTAGTTGATGGGACCATGGTTCATGACAATGGGATATGTAACATCCCGTAGTTCAAGAGACTCTAAATGGGTAAAATATAATTGTGTGCATTGAATTCATGCATATAAATTTTAGGGAAACTAAAATCTTTTTGGTAGAACTTGTCAAAGTGATTGAAGTTTCACTTGAGTTGATTATCTAGGACTAGCTCATCAAGATGAGTGTTAACAACTGTAAAATAACTTTTGGTAAACTTCTATGTTAGAAAGGGCATGTGTTAGACTCATAAATTTTTTGAAAAATAAACAAATATAACTCTAAGTAATAAAAATAAAGGGAAATACATTTTTGGTTGTACATATGGGTGCGGGAGCTATCACTACCGACCATAGGTGCCTTGAGATTCAGAAGTGCTAACGGTGTTCTTTTTCTATCCACCATTTGGTCTACTGTGATAGGACACAACAGAGGAATCAAGCACTGTTTAAAAAGCTATGTAAAGGCTTGCACGCTCCGCTTTTACTTTACAGTATCCCTGATATTCTTGCCAAAATTTATCTCACTTGTGCGAGAGGCTTGAAAAGTGAGACAACGGATGGCCGCCTTCTCTGCCATCTCCCGGGACCTACGCCACTTCTTCCGCATCAGCCACGTCAGCGAGCCCAAGTCCTTCACCGCCAGCGCGCTCGCATTCAACTAGAAGGACTGTCAACATCGCCACGGAGTGAATCAGTATCTCAGACACCAAGCAACTGTTTCTCAAGGACCTGGATGACACGGCTAAGGATACAACGGTGGTGGGTAGCACCCTTCCTCCGCAGAGCCCAAGGTCCCCTACAACACCGAGGACATTAAGTCTGCCGACATTGTCGCAGAGTTCATCAGGCTCCGGACACCAAGCAACTATTTCTCAAGGACCTAGCCGGTGTGGCTAGGGACACAGCGGTGGTGGGAAGCACCCTTCCTCTCTGCGACACATAGAGAAGAAGCGACATCTGCTCAAGACATACCATATCATGGCGTGGAAGCTGGAGGCTCAGATGCGGACCAAGAACACCGAGCTCGACCAGGCCAAGATCTCGCCTGAGTTCGCCATGGAGGTGCGTCTCCCATCTGGGTTGTACCCTCACTTCATTGAACAAGCTCCACGTTTCTGGCCTCAACCAGGCCGACTTTCTCACCGCTCATGCGGCAAACCGTGAAGTCAATCCGGTCATCCTCCAAGTTAACGCTTAGGAGAGCTCATGGTTTGCTAATATCAAGAAAGAGAGAGAACGTGCAGAGCCAAGAGTGAAAAATGCGAGGAGAAAAGATAGTCAAAGTGTTCGGAATAAACAAGTGGTCAGAATAAACAGTAGCCTAGTACTAGATTGCACCGAAACTTGCACCAATCTCAAGGAACAGTTCAAAGATGGGATAACCCAAGTACCCATATGTACACATAAAAAATCCATTCTCAAAAATAAAACCTATTCTTATATTATCTTAAAAATCAACTCATTTGTTGGGAATATTCCCTAGAGGCAATCATGTATGATAATATTTCCCATTGTATTCATAAAGATATTAAGTTGTCCTTATATAAACAGCTGATGTGTATCATTGAATATGTGATTCAGTTGTGGAACTATATATTCATGTTGTTTGTACTAAATATCCTTGGTCACTGAGGTTGTGTTGGACACACAATTTAGACTAATGTGAAAGTCGGGTGATGGCTCGGTTCCACTTGTCATGGGCATGGTGATGCTATTCCAACTTACACAGATTCGGCTAAAGAGTTTAGCGAGTTAGATTAACCCATATTAAGGTACAACGAACAAGTTGTCATTTGTATATCTCAACCAATATAATGCTTAGACCTGAGGTTGTTGCACATTCTGAGTTGAGGATCACCGATTTAGGTTCTGTCAAAAGTTGATCCATAACTGGGCAGTTATAAAGGCATAGTTCAGGTCGACTGAGAATCAAGTTGCGTGATGTGAATAACCAAGATGGGATTTTGCCCCTCCACTTGGAGAGATATTCTCTGGGCCCTCTCGGATGATATGATTCAGAAAGCCAGGCCATGCATGACTCGATTAAGTGTTAACCGAGACGAGCGACTAAGAGTTAGTCAGATGAATCACTTATCTCAGATCGAGAAGAGAGTCAGACTATTTAATGGATGAAAAATATTCGCCTATAGTCTGACAAGGCATATCATGAGGAAAAAGGGACTCAGACGCAAGTCGTATTGGAAAGGCATGTCGTCATGACTGTCAACACCCGGATTTTTAATCCTAGATGCCTGTTATGCCATACATCGCAATCGCAGGATTACCATTTTTGCGAGACATAACAGAATTGGATACCACAGTACATCATCCATTACAAACCATACATAAGGTCTTACACAAATAAGGATCTCATGATCCAGTTCTTAATACAACTCAAGCAGCGGAAATACGTAATAATAACGGTTGCGTAGGCGAAGCTCCATCTTCGGGGTCACAGGAAATGCTGACGATGGGAGATGATCCTAGTTGTCGTAACCTTCCTGGGGTCCATCATCCTGGTACTCCTCTCATAGTCTGGCCATGGGAATAGCCAGGGACAAAGCCATGAGTACTCTTTAAGTACTCGCAAACTAATACTAACAAGAGAAAGGGTTTTTGTAATAGGACACTAAGCTCTAGGGTTGTTTTGCAAAAAGCCAGATTTACCTCTACTAAGTTTAGAAATGAAGAAAGCTAGTTGAAGTTTTATAACATCTAAGTGGGAACTTGTATTTCATATCACAACTCTGTTGTGGTTAAGTCAAAATCTCAATTCATTTCACAAATCATTTTGAAAACATCTGACGGGGGAACAGTATGGCCACTCCAACTGTCCATAACCGCGGACGCGGCTATTCGAATAGTTTGATACTCTGCAGAGATTGTACACTTTTACCACAACATTTGATACATCCGTCAGGAAAAATCCTGAATTCACCATACTCAGTATGCGGATAATCAATCCTAACCTTTCAATTACACGCCCTAGTATAAGAACCTCTCATGTGAGTTTGGCCTCCCAACCATGACCAACTGTCATCTTGGGTACTACACAGGTGGACAATCCTCACAAGGTAGCCTCAGCTCATACCTTAGCGTGAGGGAACCAATACTAAGGTATATAAGTTTCCAGTCAAGCCCTACCCAATTCTCGGGTATTGTGGTTGTACGGTAAAATTGGAATGGTATCGCATCCAGACAACCATCAGTTTTATAAAGGGCTAAGGCTCGCGCCTCAACAGTTTCATCACCAAAATCATCTGGTGTTTGGAAACACATGTCAAAACATCTCAATAGAATGATCCATCATTCCAAGGTTTTCATAACCATTTTTACACCAAGTATTCCCATCTAAAGTTGATCAAGTTTTATGCTTAGCACTAGCATCTATAAGTGGGGGTAAGTACTAATGAGGGGTGGTAAACTAGTGGAGTTTAACTAAGTTCAATCTCATGCCTTAGGATGACATAAAGATTATCTAGCTTAGGCCAAGTTTTATGCTCTTTATGCAACCTTCCATTATCTTCCTATTATCTACAATTCACTTAAGTAAGCTCCAAACAAAACATGGGATCATGTTGACACATGTCATCACCACACATTTCAGTACATGGGAATGTGATTTAAAGTGGTGTCACAATTTAATAAGATGTAACCTTTTATTTTAAATAAAAATAAATGACTAGAAATGCCTATGTGGCATCCTTTTGTTACTTGAACATTATTTCTGTAAGTAAATACATATGTTTTTATATATTCTGAAAGGTATGATCAAATGTGATTTTTGAGAGGTGGAATCAACTCAAAAGATATTATAGTTTAAATTTGAAAAATGTTTGAATGCAAAAAAACTTCTGCCTTGTTATTTTTACCAAGGGTGATCTATAGATCCAAATGATTTGAATCCAACGAGCTTGGATTCCGAATTTCCAGACCTTTCTAACAAAATTAGTTTCATTCAATTTGGTTCACTGAATCGAGCTGGGTTGATTTTTAAAACTAGGTACAGAACTGTGTTTGAATGAAAATGGAAAAATCCAAATTCAAACGAGTGGGCTGCGCGGGAACTGCTAGTGGGCCGGCCTGCTACGCACAACGCTTATGCGGGTTGGTTAAGTTCTTGTCCCCACGCGTCAGTGAGACGGGGGGTGCGAAGTGGTACATGGCAACGTGGTGCGTTGGATCTAGTTCTAATCCAACGGCTCTAGTTCATCGTCCATGTCGGGCAGCGCCGGCGAGACAGAACCCTAATGCGGTAGGTGGGGGTCGTGGGAGGCTCACCGGGGATCAGGCGAGGGTCGGCGATGCGGGCGAACGACGAAGTCTACGACGGCGAACCTCCTGGTACCGGCAGCTCCTCCAGGGGTGGACGGAATCGACGACGCCCTTCTTCTCCAGAGGCGGCCTGCTCCGTCGCAATTCCGGCGATGAGCTGCTCGCCTTGCTCCGGGAACGGGGTGGAACGATGAGTGAGTTGAGGGGAGTGAGATGGTGTGCTCAATTCGGCTGGGGGTGGCCTCCTTTTATATGCTCGACGGTGAGACCGAACGGGATGGGCAGGCGACGGTGGCGACACGGCTACGGGCAGCTAGAGGCATGGCCATGATTGGCGATCGATCGGTGGTCTCCTGGCGATGCTCTAGGGCTTTAATGTGCGTGTAGGGGCGGTGGCAAACGGTCTGGAACGCTCGACGTTCTACGCGGCAGAGGCGGCGTCTTCGACGGCGAGCGGTGGCTACAGGGTACGGGCGGTGAAATGGGCATGTCTGACGGTCTCCTGGGACGGTGGGGAGCATGCTGGCGGGCGGCGAGGGCTCGAGGTGGTCGGGTTGCGTGGGAACGGTGCATGCTCTGCGGTGCGCGTCGGCATGGTCGACAGCGGCGCGGGCACGGCGTTCCTGGCAGTTCTGGTTGATGTCTGCGAGGCAGGGCTGGTCAAGAGGGGGCGGTGAGGCATGGGCTACCTCCCAGACAAGGTTGGCACGGCTAGTTCTTCCTCTAGCCTGCTGTCCACACTGGGGTGACATGGGTGCTCTCGGGCTGTTCACCATTGATGACATTGTCAAGCTTACAGTGGGGCTAGTGATTAGTTAAGTTTGCTAGATGATCTACTGAGGTTGCTGTGAGCTAGAGAGGGAACAAGTTTGGCCAGAATCACTGCACACTATAGTGTTTAGATTTTGTTTGATTTGTATCTGCAATGTGTTTGATGAAATGGCCGCATGAATTCAACTTTTGAATTTTGAAAATATTTTTGGTGGGTGTGCTAGGCATGTGCCGGCGAGTCTGTAGATACTTGGGTTTTGAAAGTTGAGCTTGTTTGAGTGGTTTTTGAAAAAGTGGGATCTTCCCATATGATATAGATTCAATTTTGAACTGTCATTTAAATTATGCATTCAAATGTTTTTGGATGATCACAAGGTGGGCCTTGGTACTTTGTTATGAGTACTATCAAGGGGTGCAAAGATCCAAACAAGTTTCTGTTAAGTTCTGAAAGTTAGAGATAGCCAAAGTAGGCATGGGAGTTAATTTGGCCAAAGTGACCATTCACTTAATTTATTTGTTTTGATTTATTTGTCTTTGGGAAAAATTTGGGAATTGTTTAAATGATGTTTATTTCACCTAAGAATCATTTTACAAGCAAAGAAACACATAATCATGGCAATTCAAAAGAATCCAAATTTCAATACACACACATATGAATGCTTTCATATTTTTAATTAGAAAAGTTTTTGTTAACCCTAAATTTGATGATTAGAGTTTGATGATCCAAGTTTAGTATTTTTAGGATGTTAAAATGACCCTTTGGTATTTGGGGGTCGGCACGTTCTGCTAGGAGCCGCTACCGACTGATCGATTGAGAGTCAGACTCCAATCGTGTCCAAGTAACCATGAGCCTACAGGGTCATACACTTAAGAGCGGGAGCAAGTTCATATTTGATATGAACCGGAAATCTGGATGGGTTGGACCCGAGCTGGAATTTGGACTGCGTCAGTGAGTCGGACTCACAATGAGTAATATTGCATATGGGCTTTAGTGAATGGGCCACGAGTGACTGGAGCCCACTTTCACTCCCTATATATAGTGGGGCGTATAAACCCAGGAGGGTTGATCGGTTAGTTCATTTCATGCGTTGAAAACCCTAGCTCCACTATAGTCCTGCCGTCGTTACGAACCTAGCAGTTCGCCGACGGCGCTCCTCCTCGTATGTATGGATACCAGCAGAAGTGTTGTACGATCAGCACCACGACGATCGTTCATTGGATCGAGATCGCAAGGAATGCACTGCATCAACTAAGGCGCTTCATCAGTAATCCGCAACCGCGCGTCTAGTGGTAATCCTCGTGGCCTTCTACCTCAGCTAGATCATGGGATTACTGCGTTAGAGGAAAAAGTTCTGTTTTATATCTATGTGTCCCAACATCATCTACCAACACTTGTAAATGACAACAGTCAAGTAACAAGTAAATCAACTAAAACCATCAACCAAACCTTGAACTATCAAAGTTTTGAATTATCCATTCTTCTTTAACCAAAATTCCCAATCTTAATAATTACAAGGATGAAATATATACTTAATACTAAGCCGTAACATCCCGTGGATTGAATATTTACAAGCATACTTGATAAACAAGTAATCATTCTAAAGCTTTATCAAGCTTAACCTATTGTCAATATCAAATTTATCACCACAATTCACTTTGTGAGTTGATGATGATAAACTCTATCAATACTTAGGGTTAATAATTATTCCTAGTTTATCTTAGGTAAGCTTAAGATGCAACTAATAATCATTCCTTGTGCTAACAGAAGTGTCTGCACTTTTATACCACAACCAGTGCCAACCTTAGATAGGAAACTTGTATCTTCAACTACATTCTAGTTGAAGTAAACCTTGGTGACAACTCATTAGTATTAGACTAGCAAGTAGCCAAATATGAGCAATCCATTCATCAAATCATCTTATCCAAGTCACTGGATCAACCTTTGACTAATTCCTAGAGTTCCATTCATAAATACATATCATGTATCTAGTTCTTTAGATGAGTACATCTCCTACTTAATTATAGAAGGAAATTCAGTGGATGATCTAAACTCTATTTGAAGCAAGGTCATATATCTATTATGTCATAGTGTTCCAAAGAGTAAGTCAGCTCTATGTTTCCATGCATAGTTGAGACTCATCCTTAACAAAAATAAGATTAGGAATAAACCTATGGTTATAAGACAATTTCTCGTCTATTTTATGAATCTGGCACTCAAGTTTGGTGATAATACACACCCCACACTCTTGTGATATAATTGTGTTCTTCTAACATTAAACCCTAGTGTTATGAATATGATCACAACTATCTAGGTGGGATAAACCTAAAACTTTTTCATTGGTTGAAAGGGACAAGTATCTTATATTCACTTGGGTAAAACACACAAAGATGATCTTATGATTTTTACAATAATAACAACCACTCAAAATCATCCTTATATACTAGTTGAGAACTACTGAAATCAAATAGCAAAGTCTTTATGATTGTATTACCTCAATTTTGAATCACTCAAGATAATCTAAATTACTTCCCAATATAAGTATATTCATTTGAGAATTTACTCAAATTGGAAACCCTAGTTGGCAACCCTATATTTCATGTGGAACATGAATATAGAAATTCTTCCTTTAAATTGCACAATAAAATATTAGAAATGTAATGAGACTATGGAATATTTGAGTGATCAAAATATTTATTTTGAATAAGGAATCCATTTTTTGGAAGGTTTCAAATATTAATTATTTTATACAACTCTTTCATGAGAGGAAAGTTTTTCCTAAGATCCTATTCCAAATAAAGGAATTAAAATCCTTACAAATCATCTGAACTAATTGCCTAATACCATAAAAATTAAGTTCAAAATAATAATTTTGAACAAAATTTAATTTATGGATTTAAAAGGACATTTATCTTGTGTATGGGAATGTGCATAAGCAAAACCCCTGGAAAAAGCAGCACCTTAAATAATAAATGAGCCTAGAATATTCTTAAAGGAATTCTAGAAATAAAATTCTTTAAAACATAATTTTGATCTAACCAAAATTTCTAAACAGAATTCAAATAGGAAATAAACACAGAAAATAGAAAGGGAAATAGAAAAGAGTAGAAGAAGAAAACAACCGCAGCCAACCTAGTTGGGAAGTAACCCACCTAACCAGCCCACCGGCCAGCCCATTAAGCTGGCCAGCAAAGTTTTCTACATATACACATAAATCCAATCCTGCTAGGGGGCTATTACAAAATGGTCATTTGACTAGTGGCATCGTATTCATCGCCGACCAGTCACTATTGAGGTACCGTCAAAGTCGTGAACCGCCTTCTTATGCCTATAAATACCCCTTCATTACTCCAGTCAAACCCTAGTCAACACTTCTCCCCATTCTTCCCTAGTCTCTAACATTAGATCAAATCCTAGCTCTCGGTAGCAATTGGTTGTTATCATTGTGGATCATCCTGGACCTCTGGAGTATCTCGATATATTTGCCTTGACTCTCTCTACTTCTTAGATTCCCAAAACCAAAGCCAATCATCCATAAACAGAGAAATTGAAGATTTCTTATCAGAGCATATCATCAAAATCTCCAACTGTGTCATTGATTCTGACCACCTCTTACCTATTTGAGCGCACCGAAGAACTCAGGGTGTGGGTATGCATATTTAGATCTGATTAGCTCTTTCTAGGTTAGCGCCAATCGTTGAATTGTAATACAACTGATGAAGTTCGTTGTAGTCGAGTTCTTCACTATTGTCTTCGGTGACGATAAGCCTTGTAGTATACTCCATTATCATCCTTGAGTTATTGCACATCTCGACAGACCACTAGCTCGTCTCAGCATGATCTGTATCGTTGAATAAATGTTTGAGCGAAAGTGATCCACCATTGACATGGTCGCCGTTAATGATTCCGGCTACCACTCAAAACGGTGTATTAGCTCGTTAGGACCATAGTTATGTTGAAAATCGTTACATCCCTACTGCGTTTCCTAGCGTTCCTTATATTAGCAGCGCCATCATAATCTGTCTTGTCGGTGTTGAGCTACAGGTGCAGGTAGGTCCCGCATGTCAGTTGACCTAGTATATGTCTATGTGGCAGCTGACATGTCACTTGACCCCACTTGTTAGTGACATGGGCTCAACTAACCTTGTTATAAAAATGGAATAACTGTTTTATTCACCCACGTGGTAGCTAACTGGCCCTAGACCCCACACGTTAGTGACTGCATTATCCACGTGTGTAAGTGAGTATCCATTTAAATAAAATCTAGAGAAACCTTTAAACTTAGAAAGGTCATAGAAAATATATACCAACTCAAAAAAATACATATAATATATTAAAATATTCATAAAATTGAGATCTAACATAATACATCAAAATCTCATGCACTTATGTGGAATAAAATTTAAGAATAAATAAAAACCTTTACATGCATTTTCTTAAATTCCAATTAAAGGAAAATTCAAATTATCCAAACCAATTTATAATAGGGGATCAAAGGAAACTTTGTATTTCTGGATGAATACAAAACTTAATTCTTTTAAACCATATAAATTGTTGTAAAAATAATTTTTGCCGGAAGAAATTTTTTAAATATATTAATAAAATGAAACAATATGTAAAATAATATATAAAATTGATAAAATATTTTAAAGCTAATATTTTCACCTGAGAATAATAATAAGCACCAATTCTTCTAATTTTACAATTTCTTAGTTGAAATATAATAAAAAACTAAGAATAAATAAAATAACATGCTCGCACATAAGAATAAAAATAAGTGTTCTTCCCAAAATTGATAGTATTAAAATAAAAACCAAATCAAACAAGAAATAATAGAATTCTATTGATAAATGTTTAAACCCTAAAAGAAAATATTTCTTCACAGGTAATTGTTTTTGCTAACGAAAAAAATCAAGATAATCCATTTTCATAAAAACTTAAATAACTTAAAAAAGTATTGTTCATAAAGTTTTAAAATAAATAAAGATAACCATGCCATGTCTTGATTTCATGATTGTGCTTCAAATAAGAATATTGACTGCTAATGAGTTCGCAACATGGAACACAAAAAATTTCTTCGGAATAGCGAAAGTAACCCAACCAGACCAGATCTATGAGGTGCAAGTAAGGGGTTCTAGATCATATCTACATACCCTCGAAGATCCAAAGCATTTGACGATTGATGGATCATGGGCGGTGTAGTTGTACACGTTCGTTCGGTTCAAACTGATGAAGAATCGCAATCCGGCAGCATCTTCGTGGTATTCACACATTCTGTCTTGATCCCATCTCCTTCTCCTTGATCTCTCAAGCAAGGGAGAAGAGCTTCGCGAGATTCCGACAACATAATGGCGATGCTTGGTGTAGCATCCTAATTGTCTAACAATTGCAATGCTACTTGCCTAGTCTATATATTGCTACTTCCTACATGTCATTTATTGCATCATCATTATATCACGCTCATGTCACCATGCCACCTTGCATTTGAGCATCATATAAAACCCCTTTTCATTTGGTTCTTATCCCATATGTATTTATATTGTATTGCTTGAATTTGCCTCGTGATATATTGTAGTTGGCTTTTGATATATTACTTGATGCCCAAGTTGAGCTGGGGGCATATATTTTACAACTCAACCACCTTTCTTATCACTACCTTATAATTCCACCATCCAACTATATATGAGCAATTGCAATTCTATTTGTATTTAAATCTAGCTCATATGTGTTTGGATGGATCCACTTCAAATTCTACATGCTCCCATATGTGATACATGTTGTTTTCACAATATTAAAGCATGTGGATCCCCATGGCCACCTTTGCAATGCCATGGGTGTATAATTCCCTCTTGCAAGATTCTATATGGTTTTATTCAAATTATGCCCATATATGATGTCATTTGACTACAAGTGAATCTAGTGGGAAAATACACACTATCATGGTCATTGGATTCATATGTATGCATATTATAAATAATCCCATATTACTAGCAACCCTCCTTCTTCTTGGGCCATTTTTCAAATCTTTGAATGCATGTATGGATTATATGACCATATAAATTTATAGTTGTTTTTACAATTATAATGGTGGCCTTTAATGATCATGCATGGCCCATGCGAGCTCACCACCACCTCCCTTCTTAGTGGTTTCATTTGAATTTGTGTAAAGTATGTTGTTTTAAATTCATGCAAGTTAACTTAAGTCAAATAAAATGTTGGATTATGTTATTACCTCCTCTTGGTTTCTATTTGGTTCTTAGTGGCCTTGTTGAACTGAAGTAATTCAAACAAGTTGGTTGCATATGAATTAAACCAAAACAAAATAAAATAAATAAGAAACCTAATTAGCCCAACCATCCTAGCTAACTCATTCCTTCCTCCTTGTGCCAACCCAACCCACCCACCTTGTGGTGATCATGGCATCTAGCCATGTGACCATCTAATCTCCTAACCCCTTTCTCTCCTAACCAAGCTAGTACCCTCCCTCCTTTCCTGGCTGTCCAGACCTCACCCCACGTCCACCTCCTCTCCCGGTCCCCCTCTCCTTCCCCTTCAAGCAAGTAACAAAGAGATAGAAGAGAAGACCTAGCTACACCCATGCCCTCCTTCCACCTTTTACAAAAGGTGCAAGCCATGTGCCTAGCTCCCCTTCCTTATTCCTAGATCACCAACCTCCTTCAGATCAAGTTCTGGGAGCCAAGGTACCCTATCTTCCGCCCCAAGTTCGCACCTTCCATGGCCTCCTAAAACCCAAACCCTAGCCCTGCAATCTCTCTCCCGTCGCCCTGTTGCACACCGAGGCCGACTAGACACTCCAGAAGCTGCCTCTAATTCCCTGCGCTGCTTGGACCTAGACCAGAGACCGGAGCTCGACAGAATGTCGCCGCCACCATGGTGCCTGTTAGGAGGCCAAAGGTGCAGTTCGCGAGCCCTGCGCCTGGTCATCACCACCTCCGCATGATCCTGCCACACCAGCAGAACCTAGGTGAGTTCCCCAACCTACCAGACATGGTCGCTTCTTTCCTTGCTTCTCGTACCCCTGCCGCCTTCCGTCGAGCAGCCACCATGCATCACCGCTGCCGGACGTCACCATCGTCCATGTTTCTCTATGCCTCTGTTCCTCGCATGAGATATGCTGATGTCTACGCATGCTTCTATTCTTGTAGACAATGTTGGGCCTCCAAGTGCAGAGGTTTGTATAACAGCACCAAGTTTCCCTTAAGTGGATTAACCAAGGTTTATCGAACTTAGGGAGGAAGTGGTCAAAGGTATCCCTCTCAAGCAAACCTACAATCAAGATACAAGAAGTCTCTTGTGTCCCCAACACACCCAATAGACTTTTCAGGTATATAGGTGCACTAGTTCAGACAAGAGATAGTGAAATACAAGTGATATGGATGATTATAAGTGGTAATTCAAATCTGAAATAAAAATGGTAGCAAGCAACGGCGCCAAAAAAGATCTTGACGGGGAGGAAGAGACTAAAGGCCCTATAGTCCCCGGCAACGGCGCTAGGTCTAGTTGTAAATGGTGTTTTAGTGGTTAGAAACAAGGCCTAGGGATCATACTTTCACTAGTGGACACTCTCATATAAATATCTTCTCTTCATGATATACTCTGAACTACTCTCCACGGTTGGACAACTCTAATCAACGGTAGGGCTATAATAGCACACCTAAAATTTCGTGTTCCCCATCTAGATAACCCTACACTATCACCTTGAGCGCTAGATGGTTCCAACAAACACCACAATTTCATAGAGACAACCAACTCAAAATATAACTCATGATAAGTATTTATGTAATCTTTAGACTAAGTGCCACATGGTGTGCACACTGTCACCTTCACACACGTGGGGATAGCCAGAGATTAATTAAATCACTTGAGTAGTAGAGTAGATCTACTTGATTACAAAGGTCACGACCACCATGAGATCATGTATAGAGAGAGATGAACCCATAGATACCGGTAGAGCCTTTAGCCTCGAGGGAGAACTACTTCCTCCTCATCATGGGAGTCATCAACGACGATGGAGATGGTGGTGGAGATCGATGGAGATGGCTTCGGGGGCAATTCCCCATCCTAGCAGGGTGCCGCAGGACAAGTGCAGGACCGATTCCCCATAATAGGTTAGATGGGCATCCCAATTGTCTAACAATTGTAATGCTACTTGGTCTAGTAATATAATGGCAACTTCAAATATATAATTGTTGCATCATCATTATAGCATACTCATGTCATCATGCCACCTTGCATTTGAGCATCATATAAAACCCTTTTTGTTTTGGTTCTTATCTCATATGCATTATTAATTGTATTTGCCTCTTGATATTGTATTTGGATCTTGATATATTGTTTGATGCCCAAGTTGAGTTGGGGGCATATCTTTTGTTAACTCCACCACCTTTCTTTCACCACCTTATAATTCCACCATCCAACTAAATATGAGCTTGGCACTTATTGGTTTCACCTCTAGCTCATGTGGGTTGGGATGGATCCAATTCTTTTCCACATGCTTTCATCTTAGCATCATGTTGTTTTCACAACATTGAAATATGAGAGCCACATGGCCACCTTTGCATGCCTTGTGAGTGGAACCCTACTTCTAGCTCCCATATGTGTTGTTTGGGGTGATCATCATGTTGGAATATTTTGTGGGCTTATACTACCTAGTGGCATATACCACTAGCATGACCCATTTGTACTCAAATGTGATCATCTCCATTTAATCCATTTGGGACTTTCTTTTAAAATCTTGGCTTGGTTTTATTCCAATTTTGGGAGTGCATAATAATAATGCCATGGGATAATATTGTTTTCACAAGAACCCACATGGCAATAAATATTTTGCATGGGCCATGCAAGTACCCTTTTAGCTTGTCATTTGGATTTTATTTGGTTTTGGGTGGATCCTCTCTCTCTCTCTCTCTCTCTTTCTCTTTTAGCTTGATCTTATTTGATCATGCTTGAACCACCTCACCTTTCCTCTCTCTCTAAACCCTAAGCTACCACCTCCCCCTCTTTTTCGGCCCCCTTCTCCCTACCTAGCTGGCACCACCTGACCATCCAAACCCCACCTAGCTACCCCCCAACCCTAACACCAACCCTAGCCCGAGGCTACCACCCCCCCCAACCCGAGCCTCACCTCTCTCTCCCTAGCTCTCTATGCCCTACGGCCCCCCCTACCCCGAGCCTGCCCTGCCTCCTTGGCATCACCCTGGCCCCCCTGGAAGCCTCCCACCTACCCTGTACCTGCCCCTGCCCGCGCCTGCACGTGAGGTGGAGGAGGAGGAAAAGTGGCACGCCACCTTTTTCCCAGCCGAGCCACCCCATGTGCTCTCCCTCTGTCCTCTACCTTATCTACCCCCTCTCCCCTCTCTGCTACTCCCCCAGATCTCCCCGAGCCGCTTCCCCTCTCTCTCTGTCCTCCCTCGCCGTCGCCTACCCCAACGCCGACCATCGTCGGTCTCCATCTCCCCTACTCCTCCAGCCGGAGGCGTGACGCTCTGGGTGTCGAGGAGGATCGAGGAGGGTCCCCTGCATCGCCCTGCGCTCGCCGTCGAGGAGGAGGAGGACCAGAACCGCTGTACCAGCGCGAGCCCGACGCCCAAACCCTAGCTTTGGTGCGCCCGCTCCGACGACGATCTACCGCCCCTCTGCTCGATCAGACCACGCCAACACCCTCTCGGTGAGCTACTAAACCCCCTGGACATGGTCCCCTTCGCCGCGAAGCCCTAGATCCGCCGGACCTTGCGCCGAGCGCCCTCTGCGCGCCGCCGCATGTGTCTGTCTGCTCGCTCCCGCCGCACAGAACCATACCTAGGCCGCGCCTACCTCTCTGCCAGCTAGCCCAGGCCACCGCAGTGGCTCCGCCTCCGCGCGCGAGCCCTAGGTCCCAGGGTCGAGCCCCGCGCGCGCCGTGCTGCTTCAGGTCGTGCACCGATCGGTCGTCAGCGCGGGAAGAAGCACAGTACGGCGGCCTTTTTGCGTGAAACCCCCTGCTTTTCTTTTTGCATCAACCCGCGGTCCGGCCCAGGCCCACCAGTCAGTGTCTGTACCGTTTTACAAATAGCACCCTGGCCTTTCGTTCCATCAACCCGCAGTCCCCACCGTGTCGCGTGGCAGCCCCGCGCTCATCCTTTGTCACGTGGACCCGCGAAGCCTCTGGCCCCACCTGTCATTCCCTAGACCTAGCGTAGCCCGCGGTGTAAAATGTTTCTGCGCGCTGTGGAGTCCCAGTCAGCAAAGAGGCCCACCCGTCAGCGTCTGTGTCTGGCTAAACCTGAGTAACAAAAGTTTCTGTGTATTCTGTTTTAAACTCAAATCTTTTCAATTTTATTTCAAATTAATTCAAATTCAAAATTCAAATCTGTTTTATTATAACTTTTAAAATACAAATCCAATTAATACAAATAATATATGTTTTCAAATCAGAAAAATGTGAGGAATTCAATTATGGCCTTCAAATAATATTTTGAACACTTTAAAATTCCAAGTTGGTTTAATTACAATAAAATGCCCTTTTCCCTTAATAAATTAATAACTTTTGTTTTATAACTCCAAATTTAATAAATAATATGTCTAAAATGATTAGCTCGACGAGACCTTTCTGTTTATACATTCCTTGGTTTGATTTGAAGCATGCATCATATAAATATAAAGAGTACAGCAAATAAAATGGGAATAAAATGGGGCCAAACCTAAATAAAATGGTTTATTCTTGTGTTCCACACCTCACCCAAGCCATGCTACCTTATTGCCATGCAAATTGTGCATTATTCATCATGGCATGATTGTTTGCTTGTCGCATTTATTCATATGCTTGCGCACTTTATTTATGTTGGCCCTTGTTTGTTTGGTTCTTCTTCGAATAGACACTGAGCAGGGGATATATCAAGAGAACCAGGAGCACTACCCAGATCCTTCTCTCGCTTCAACTGAGCTGCCAGGCAAGCACTACCACATGCTTGCATACTTATAGTACCTATTTGCCTCTATCTTATTCTTGCATCATTGAGTCGCGATTGCATTAATCTGAATCCCAAGTATTGCATAGCCTTTACTTTTAAACCCCACCGAAGCTTGTTCCTCCATCCCATGAGCCATTACTACAGGAGTTGTTTGAGCCATGCGAGTCGTAGAACAGCATGTGTAGGGTTTGTGAGTGTCTGATGAATAACGAGGTACCTAAACAACTTAACCTGAGTAGTAATGGGATAACTAATGAAAGTGGCATCGGTGAGCCATATTCGCTATTTGGTTTTTCAGGCTCACTTGTGTCCCGTAGGACCCCGAGTACTTGATTCCTGTTCCTTGAATATTCGCGCTATCCACATCCGGGATGCTTATGAACCCCCCTGAACCAGAGCTTGATTCATTCTTATTTCTTGAGGG
Source organism: Avena sativa (assembly GCA_916181665.1). Classification (NCBI taxonomy): domain Eukaryota; kingdom Viridiplantae; phylum Streptophyta; class Magnoliopsida; order Poales; family Poaceae; genus Avena; species Avena sativa. The sequence goes on from OV702296.1 coordinate 85,192,897, forward strand.
CCACAAACTAGTTTGAGGTTTTATTTACTATCCTGTACTTATGCCATGCTTACTGCTTTATTTAAAATTGTGCGAGGAGCACACTGTACTGTTTAGGAAAGCGGAGTGTTTTCGCGGTGTCGACAAGCCCAGTCACATTTTCGGGTTCCCAGTCATTCACAGCCATTGGCGCAAACCTTGAGGCCGTCTCGGAGTCAGCTAACTTTGTTGCGGGTAGCTCAATGGGGTGGCCCCCTGAAATATTTCTGAATCCTGTTATCGCTTTGTCGTGACTGCCTCGTTGGGTTTTGATTTGGTTTTTCCGAGGCATATCGAGTGTGTGTTGCTATTTGTGCACCCCTGTAGGGTAAAACTTTCTGAAAGCCGTGTCCGCGGTTATGGACGACTTGGAGCACAGTTTCTCGATCATAGACAAGCATAACTAAAGTACCGCTTTTAATCTGACTAGACTAGGTACCTGACTAGTAAATAGTGCAATACTCACGGAATGGATAATAAAATTGCCAACGGATGGGGGGGTTGTTCGTCCGCTTCCTCGTCGGTAAGCGAGGAGGAGGATGGATCTGTGGATATTACCAGTATTACTGTTATAACTGTTGTTATTATTTCACGGACATCCGTCTATCTCTGGTTAGGCGGATGGTTAGCGAGTATCTATAGAAATGCTAGGGTTTATCTTTTGCTGCAATTGCGTCACCCCAGGTTGTGTCCCCTTTAGAGGCATAAAGACTTGCTGAGTACCCCTAGGGTCTCACACGATAAATTATTGGTTTAGATGAACAGGTACACTCGCAAGATGGATACTGGGTGGAAGAGACGGACGATGTGGGCAACGATCATTCGGTGTAGAGATTCCGGGAACGGGGATCCGTGAGATCTGTGGGCGGGATGTGCTTATTTATGGGGCATCTTATGCCGATTTGCTTCTTATCCGTACTCGGATTTTGTCTTCCGCTTCCGCTTGATACTCTGTTGATTGATGTATGAGGAGTTATCCTAAACTATTATATCTATCTAGGATATTTGGATCTTGCCGTATGACGTTGCTATATTTCCTTTCTTTTTAGATGGAATGGCTCTGATGTACTGTTGTATGGTGGCTTGCATACATACTCATTTGTGTATGTAGTTGATCCCTTCGCCTGCCGATTACGCCGCCCGTTCTTGTCCCGATGTTTGGAAATGGTTGGGACGGCCGAAAGGTCTACCTGTGAGTGGCATTTGGGCCCCACCGTACTATTTCAACCATTTCTGAACATCCAGGCTGGTACTAGGAGCGTAATTCACCGAGGTAGTTACAATTGGTATCAGAGCCATCCCGACCTTCAGGGTCTCAGCCAAATGGTCGTTGTCTGTCTAGCAAATATTTTGGTAGTTATGTATACTAGGAAAAAACAAAACGCGAGAGTAGGACTGCTTCCACTTTTCTTCTTACCCACCCACCACCCTTTTCTGGTAAGGAAGTGTAACGTTTTCAATCCTCTTCTTAAAATTCAAACTAGGATTCACGTGTTCTGGGTTTCTGTAGTACCATAGGTTGTGTATCTGTGTGTGTGAGTGTGTGTGTGTAATCCCTTGTCTATCTGTTGCATCCAAGTTGTTATCTTTATAGGCCTTTTGGTTATCAACTGTTGGTACATTCCATACCGACAGGTTTTTGCAAACCGACGCGATCTATCTGATTCGTTGTATACCGACGCGATCTGTCTTACTCTTTGCTATCCGACGTTATCTTCTTTGGGTTGTTCGTTTCCGTAGTCGCTAATCTTTAGGTTATCGTGAGAAGAAGGTGTTGAGATATGTGTTTTACTTATTCATGTGCGGAGTAATGATTTGAGTGCGGGATGGAGTCGCGACCATACCACTACTCTTATCATTCGCTCTTGTATATTGAATTGGTAGAGTCACTAATCTTGATTCGTTAAGTGATTTTGCGCATCTATTGGTATTTTAATGCCGAAATTTGTGGAAAATTTTTCTTTGATATATTTGTGTACCACACTCCATTTCAGTCGTGTGCGATATGCTTAATATCTTCTAGGTGCTTTGAACTTTGTTGATATTTTAATATCATCTTAGTAAATTGTATCCTTTAATCTTGATTAATTCCATTTTGGTACTATTTTGGATTATTATTATTCTCCATTATAGTACTGACTTGTGTTTTATATCAATCACAGGATGGCACCACCACGCCGTTCTGAGGAGGACATACAACCTGAACTGGGGGCAGCATTGTCAAGCATCGCCAATGCCTTGGCAGCAATGCAGCAGAACCCGCAGCGCTTTGAGGAAAGTGTCAGGAGGAACGAGTTTGTGCCGCTACCTCCACCTCCCAAGCGAGGAGACATCAAGAGCTTCCTGAAGTTCAACCCTTGTCAGTTTGATGTTTCTGATCAACCACTTGATGCTGATGATTGGTTGCGTGAGATGTCAAGGTTGCTGATGACTGCTGATGTTCCTGAGCAAGAATGGGTATAGTGTGCTAATCACCTTCTGAAGGGAGATGCAGCTCTCTGGTGGGAGAATTACCTGAAGGCCAACTGCACTGGTTTTCAGCCTACTTGGGAACAGTTCACTGGAGCTTTCAAAGAGCAGTATCTGTCAGAAATTGTCATGGAGAGGATGAAGGAAGTGTTTCTCAACCTCAAGCAGGGCAATGATAATGTCAATACCTACATCAGGAACTTCATGAACCTTTCTCGTTATGGTGGCGATGAGATCTCTGATGACAAGAAGAAGCAAAAGAGGTTCAGGCAAGGGCTCAATGCATCGATTAAATATGCAATCACACATGCAAGGCTGGCGTCTTTTCTGGAACTTCAGCATACAGCTCTGCAGGAAGAAGCAAGTAGGCAAGTGTTCGAGGAGTCAAAGAAACACAGCCGTGATGCAGCAAGCTCGTCAGCTATGTCAGCTCCTTCTAAGCGTCGTGTCTGGGTTCCTAACACCCCACCGTCGCTCCCGGCTCCACCAAGACCTTCAAGCTACGCGGCAAGGCCACCAAACTTCCTCACTGCTGCTCCCAGGGGCTACAACCACCACTACCCTGGAGCGCCTGGCGGAGTCCCTGGCTACGTTGCTCCACATCCACCTGGTTCTTGTTACACTTGTGGAGACACTGGGCATCAAAGCTGGAACTGTCCGATGAAGAACAAGGCTCTTCCTCCACCACCTCCAAGATCTGCGGCAAGCTCTCCTTTGGTTCGTGCACCACCACCTCGGGCTCTCAACATCAACACCAAGTCCGGGTCTACTGTTGCTCGTGCCAACTGTGTCAACGCCGCTCAAGCTGAGCATGCACCTGGAGTTGTGATGGGTATGCTTCCCGTTAACTCAGTCCCTGCACGAGTTTTGTTTGATTCTGGTGCATTGCATTCTTTTGTGTCAACCAAGTTTGCAGATGAGAATGGGTTAGCTATGGATCCTCTCCTTAAGCGGTTAATGGTCCTTTCTCCTGGAGCAACAATGGCAGCTTCTAAAATCAGCCATGGCAATCAAATTGAGATTGGTGGCTCTTCGTTCTCGGCTTCCTTAATTGTTCTGGGCAATTCTGACATTGATGTCATCTTGGGCATGGATTGGTTGACAGCAAATGCAGCTGTGATTGATTGTGCTGAACGCTCGGTTTCTCTGAAGATTCCTGAAGGCCATATAGTCTATTCTACAAGTCTGACTCCTGCTATCCAGCTTTTCTCTTTGGCAGCTCTGAATGTTGATGCTATGGAAGCTATTCAGAGTGTTTCGGTGGTCTGTGAGTTCCCAGATGTCTTTCCTGAAGAGTTGCCAGGTATGCCTCCAGATCGTGAGGTTGAGTTTGTTATTGAGCTTGAACCTGGTACCGCTCCTATCTCCAAGCGGCCTTATAAAATGGGTCCTGCTGAGTTGGCTGAACTCAAACGTCAGCTTGATGAACAAGAGAAGTTGGGTTTCATTCAGCATAGTACTTCTTCTTGGGGTAGCCCAACTCTCTTTGTGAAGAAGCGAGACCAGACTGATAGACTTTGTGTTGACTATCGGGCTCTCAATGCTAAAACCATCAAGAATAAATATCCCCTTCCGCGGATTAATGATCTCTTTGATCAGCTAGCTGGAGCTGTGGTTTTCTCTAAGCTGGACTTGAGGAGTGGTTATCACCAAATCAGGATTCGCAAGGAAGATGTTCCTAAGACAGCTTTCACCACCCGCTATGGCCTGTATGAGTACACGGTCATGTCTTTCGGTCTCACCAACGCACCTGCCACCTTCTCGAGGCTCATGAACTCGGTTTTCATGGAGTATCTTGACAAGTTCGTTGTGGTCTACCTGGATGACATCTTAGTCTATTCTAAGTCAGAAGAAGAGCATGAAGAACACCTTCGGTGTGTCCTAAGCAAGCTTCGTGAGAACCGCTTGTATGCAAAGTTCTCCAAGTGTGAGTTTTGGCTGCCTCAAGTAACCTATCTTGGTCACGTCATCTCTGCCAAGGGCATTGCAGTCAATCCGGAAACTGTGAAGACAATTGTTGAATGCCTTCCTCCTGTCAATGTCAAAGAAGTGTGGAGTTTCCTTGGTTTGGCTAGTTATTGTCGTCGCTTCGTTCAGAACTTTTCGAAGATAGCGAAGCCTCTTACCGATCTCCTCGAGAAAGGCAAGAAATACCTTTGGACTCCTGCATGTCAAGCAAGCTTTGAGACACTCAAAGAGAAGCTCACTTCCACAACAGTCTTGGTTCCTCCGGATACATCCAATCCGTTTCAGATATTCTGTGACGCCTCTTTGCATGGATTGGGTGCGGTCCTTATGCAAGAAAAACAAGTGGTTGCTTATGCCTCTCGCCAGTTGAAGACGCATGAGATCAACTATCCTACACATGACCTCGAGCTCGCAGCAGTTGTCTTTGCTTTGAAAGTATGGAGGCACTACTTGCTTGGCAACCGTTGTGAAATCTTTTCTGATCACAAGAGTCTGAAGTATATCTTTACTCAGCCTGATCTCAACCTTCGGCAAAGGAGATGGATTGAAGCAATCAATGACTTCGATTTGACCATCAACTACACTCCGGGCAAAGCTAATGTCATGGCAGATGCTCTCAGCCGCAAAGCTTATGTCAACAACCTCATGATGGAAGAACAACAACCTCTCTTGTGCGAGGAATTCCGTCAGCTCAACCTGGAAATTGTGGAACCAGGGTATCTCCTGAACCTTCTAGCAACACCTCTCTTGGAAGAAAAGGTTCGCTCTTCTCAGCTTGGTGATCCGCACACAAGAAAGATCATCTCCAGGATTCAGCTTCCGAAGTATGAGTCCTTCCACGTCGATGATCAAGGCACGCTTTTCTTTGAACACCGGATGTTTGTTCCGAACTACCCGGGTTTGAGAGAGCAAGTTCTCAAGGAGGCGCATGATTCTGTTCTTTCTATCCACCCTGGCAACACAAAGATGTACATGGACTTGAAAACACAATATTGGTGGCCTGGTTTGAAAAGATATTGTGCCAAGTATGTCTTGGAGTGTGATGTCTGTCGCAGAGTGAAAGCTGTTCATCAAAAACCTTCCGGTCTTCTACAGCCATTGAAACCCCCGGAATGGAAATGGGAGAAAGGAGAGATGGACTTCATCACTGGTTTTCCGAGGTCGCAGAAGGGCAACAATGCAATCTTTGTTGTCATTGATAGGCTTTCTAAAGTGGCTCACTTCTTCCCCGTCAAGGAAACCATTTCTGCAATTCAGTTGGCTGAGCTCTATATCAACAGAATTGTCTCTCTGTATGGGGTTCCTCTCGAGATCAGTTCCGACCGTGGAAGCATCTTCACTTCCAAGTTCTGGGAGAGTTTCCAAAATGCTTTGGGAACAAAGTTGAACTTCAGCACAGCTTACCACCCTCAGTCGCAAGGACAAGTTGAAAGGATCAATCAGATTCTGGAGGATATGCTTCGTGCTTGCGTCATCTCTTTTGGCATGAAGTGGGAAGAATGTCTTCCTTATGCTGAGTTCTCTTACAACAACAGCTTCCAGAAAAGTCTAAAGATGGCACCATTTGAGGCTCTCTATGGTCGCAAATGCAGAACTCCGATTGGTTGGTCGGGTGCAGGTGAAAGAATACTCTTTGGCCCTGACATTGTGACTCAAGCGGAGGAGAAGGTTCACATCATTCTTGAAAATCTGAGGATTGCTCAAAGTCGCCAGAAGAGCAATTATGACAGGAAGCACACGGACATGGAGTATGTCCCGGGTGATCTCGTTTACCTTCGTGTCACTCCCATGAGAGGCACGCACCGTTTTGGTATCAAAGGAAAGCTGGCTCCTAGATACATCGGTCCTTTCAAAATTCGTGGAAGAAGAGGAGAAGTTGCTTATGCCCTTGAGCTCCCGGAAAAACTCAAGGTCCATGATGTTTTCCACATCTCTCAGCTCAAGAAGTGCTTCAAGGATCCCGGCAGGACCGTGGACCATGAGCTTATCAATCTCCAAGAAGACCTGTCTTATCAAGAACACCCCACAAAAATCCTTGAAGTCGCAGAAAGAAGGACTCGCAACAAGTCCATCAAGTTCTGCAAGGTGCAGTGGTCGCACCATTCCGCTGATGAAGCCACTTGGGAACGCGAAGATGAGCTCCGTGCCAAGTATCCTACCCTCTTTGTGTCTTCTTCTTCCTAGAATCTCGAGGGCGAGATTCCTGTTTAGTGGGGGAGAGTTGTAGCATCCCAATTGTCTAACAATTGTAATGCTACTTGGTCTAGTAATATAATGGCAACTTCAAATATATAATTGTTGCATCATCATTATAGCATACTCATGTCATCATGCCACCTTGCATTTGAGCATCATATAAAACCCTTTTTGTTTTGGTTCTTATCTCATATGCATTATTAATTGTATTTGCCTCTTGATATTGTATTTGGATCTTGATATATTGTTTGATGCCCAAGTTGAGTTGGGGGCATATCTTTTGTTAACTCCACCACCTTTCTTTCACCACCTTATAATTCCACCATCCAACTAAATATGAGCTTGGCACTTATTGGTTTCACCTCTAGCTCATGTGGGTTGGGATGGATCCAATTCTTTTCCACATGCTTTCATCTTAGCATCATGTTGTTTTCACAACATTGAAATATGAGAGCCACATGGCCACCTTTGCATGCCTTGTGAGTGGAACCCTACTTCTAGCTCCCATATGTGTTGTTTGGGGTGATCATCATGTTGGAATATTTTGTGGGCTTATACTACCTAGTGGCATATACCACTAGCATGACCCATTTGTACTCAAATGTGATCATCTCCATTTAATCCATTTGGGACTTTCTTTTAAAATCTTGGCTTGGTTTTATTCCAATTTTGGGAGTGCATAATAATAATGCCATGGGATAATATTGTTTTCACAAGAACCCACATGGCAATAAATATTTTGCATGGGCCATGCAAGTACCCTTTTAGCTTGTCATTTGGATTTTATTTGGTTTTGGGTGGATCCTCTCTCTCTCTCTCTCTCTTTTAGCTTGATCTTATTTGATCATGCTTGAACCACCTCACCTTTCCTCTCTCTCTAAACCCTAAGCTACCACCTCCCCCTCTTTTTCGGCCCCCTTCTCCCTACCTAGCTGGCACCACCTGACCATCCAAACCCCACCTAGCTACCCCCCAACCCTAACACCAACCCTAGCCCGAGGCTACCACCCCCCAACTCGAGCCTCACCTCTCTCTCCCTAGCTCTCTCTATGCCCTAGGGCCCCCCCTACCCCGAGCCTGCCCCTGCCTCCTTGGCATCACCCTGGCCCCCCTGGAAGCCTCCCACCTGCCCTGTACCTGCCCCTGCCCGCGCCTGCACGTGAGGTGGAGGAGGAGGAAAAGTGGCACGCCACCTTTTTCCCAGCCGAGCCACCCCATGTGCTCTCCCTCTGTCCTCTACCTTATCTACCCCCTCTCCCCTCTCTGCTACTCCCCCAGATCTCCCCGAGCCGCTTCCCCTCTCTCTCTGTCCTCCCTCGCCGTCGCCTACCCCAACGCCGACCATCGTCGGTCTCCATCTCCCCTACTCCTCCAGCCGGAGGCGTGACGCTCTGGGTGTCGAGGAGGATCGAGGAGGGTCCCCTGCATTGCCCTGCGCTCGCCGTCGAGGAGGAGGAGGACCAGAACCGCTGTACTAGCGCGAGCCCGACGCCCGAACCCTAGCTTCGGTGTGCGCGCTCCGACGACGATCTACCGCCCCTCTGCTCGATCAGACCACGCCAACACCCTCTCGGTGAGCTACTAAACCCCCTGGACATGGTCCCCTTCGCCGTGAAGCCCTAGATCCGCCGGACCTTGCGCCGAGCGCCCTCTGCGCGCCGCCGCATGTGTCTGTCTGCTTGCTCCCGCCGCACAGAACCATACCTAGGCCGCGCCTACCTCTCTGCTAGCTAGCCCAGGCCACCGCAGTGGCTCCGCCTCCGCGCGCGAGCCCTAGGTCCCAGGGTCGAGCCCCGCGCGCGCCGCGCTGCTTCAGGTCGTGCACCGATCGGTCGTCAGCGCGGGAAGAAGCACAGTACGGCGGCCTTTTTGCGCGAAACCCCCTGCTTTTCTTTTTGCATCAACCCGCGGTCCGGCCCAGGCCCACCAGTCAGTGTCTGTACCGTTTTACAAATAGCACCCTGGCCTTTCGTTCCATCAACCCGCAGTCCCCACCGTGCCGCGTGGCAGCCCCGCGCTCATCCTCTGTCACGTGGACCCGCGAAGCCTCTGGCCCCACCTGTCATTCCCTAGACCTAGCGTAGCCCGCGGTGTAAAATGTTTCTGCGCGCTGTGGAGTCCCAGTCAGCAAAGAGGCCCACCCGTCAGCGTCTGTGTCTGGCTAAACCTGAGTAACAAAAGTTTCTGTGTATTCTGTTTTAAACTCAAATCTTTTCAATTTTATTTCAAATTAATTCAAATTCAAAATTCAAATCTGTTTTATTATAACTTTTAAAATACAAATCCAATTAATACAAATAATATATGTTTTCAAATCATAAAAATGTGAGGAATTCAATTATGGCCTTCAAATAATATTTTGAACACTTTAAAATTCCAAGTTGGTTTAATTACAATAAAATGCCCTTTTCCCTTAATAAATTAATAACTTTTGTTTTATAACTCCAAATTTAATAAATAATATGTCTAAAATGATTAGCTCGACGAGACCTTTCTATTTATACATTCCTTGGTTTGATTTGAAGCATGCATCATATAAATATAAAGAGTACAGCAAATAAAATTGGAATAAAATGGGGCCAAAACTAAATAAAATGGTTTATTCTTGTGTTCCACACCTCACCCAAGCCATGCTACCTTATTGCCATGCAAATTGTGCATCATTCATCATCACATGATTGTTTGCTTGTCGCATTTATTCATATGCTTGCGCACTTTATTTATGTTGGCCCTTGTTTGTTTGGTTCTTCTTTGAATAGACGCTGAGCAGGGGATATATCAAGAGAACCAAGAGCACTACCCAGATCCTTCTCTCGCTTTAGCTGAGCTGCCAGGCAAGCACTACCACATGCTTGCATACTTATAGTACCTATTTGCCTCTATCTTATTCTTGCATCATTGAGTCGCGATTGCATTAATCTGAATCCCAAGTATTGCATAGCCTTTACTTTTAAACCCCACCGAAGCTTGTTCCTCCATCCCATGAGCCATTACTACAGGAGTTGTTTGAGCCATGCGAGTCGTAGAACAGCATGTGTAGGGTTTGTGAGTGTCTGATGAATAACGAGGTACCTAAACAACTTAACCTGAGTAGTAATGGGATAACTAATGAAAGTGGCATCGGTGAGCCATATTCGCTATTTGGTTTTTCAGGCTCACTTGTGTCCCGTAGGACCCCGAGTACTTGATTCCTGTTCCTTGAATATTCGCGCTATCCACATCCGGGAGGCTTATGAACCCCCCCTGAGCCAGAGCTTGATTCATTCTTATTTCTTGAGGGCCACAAACTAGTTTGAGGTTTTATTTACTATCCTGTACTTACGCCATGCTTACTGCTTTATTTAAAATTGTGCGAGGAGCACACTGTACTGTTTAGGAAAGCGGAGTGTTTTCGCGGTGTCGACAAGCCCAGTCACATTTTTGGGTTCCCAGTCGTTCACAGCCATTGGCGCAAACCTTGAGGCCGTCTCGGAGTCAGCTAACTTCGTTGCGGGTAGCTCAATGGGGTGGCCCCCTAAAATATTTCTGAATCCTGTGATCGCTTTGTTGTGACTGCCTCGTTGGGTTTTGATTTGGTTTTTCCGAGGCATATCGAGTGTGTGTTGCTATTTGTGCACCCCTGCAGGGTAAAACTTTCTGAAAGCCGTGTCCGCGGTTATGGACGACTTGGAGCACAATTTCTCGATCATAGACAAGCATAACTAAAGTACCGCTTTTAATCTGACTAGACTAGGTACCTGACTAGTAAATAGTGCAATACTCACGGAATGGATAATAAAACTGCCAACGGATGGGGGGGTTGTTCGTCCGCTTCCTCGTCGGTAAGCGAGGAGGAGGATGGATCTGTGGATATTACCAGTATTACTGTTATAACTGTTGTTATTATTTCACGGACATCCGTCTATCTCTGGTTAGGCGGATGGTTAGCGAGTATCTATAGAAATGCTAGGGTTTATCTTTTGCTGCAATTGCGTCACCCCAGGTTGTGTCCCCTTTAGAGGCATAAAGACTTGCTGAGTACCCCTAGGGTCTCACACGATAAATTATTGGTTCAGATGAACAGGTACACTCGCAAGATGGATACTGGGTGGAAGAGACGGACAATGTGGGCAACAATCATTCGGTGTAGAGATTCCGAGAACGGGGATCCGTGAGATCTGTGGGCGGGATGTGCTTATTTATGGGGCATATTATGCCAATTTGCTTCTTATCCGTACTCGGATTTTGTCTTCCGCTTCCGCTTGATACTCTGTTGATTGATGTATGAGGAGTTATCCTAAACTATTATATCTATCTAGGATATTTGGATCTTGCCGTATGGCGTTGCTATATTTCCTTTCTTTTTAGATGGAATGGCTCTGATGTACTGTTGTATGGTGGCTTGCATACATACTCATTTGTGTATGTAGTTGATCCCTTCGCCTGCCGATTACGCCGCCCGTTCTTGTCCCGATGTTTGGAAATGGTTGGGACGGCCGAAAGGTCTACCTGTGAGTGGCATTTGGGCCCCACCGTACTATTTCAACCATTTCTGAACATCCAGGCTGGTACTAGGAGCGTAATTCACCGAGGTAGTTACATTAGATCACACCAATATCAATTCCTTTTATTCCAAGGCGAAGATTGAATCACTTAGCCAACATCAAAAATCTATTGGCACATTGTTGAATTGAAATAAAGAATACCAACCTTTGATGATTTTGTCGGCATCCAACTGTTCTCGAATTGGTTTATTCAAGAATTTAAAACACCCCAATGCAATAAAAGAATTGAATCCTAGACTTCATATTTTAAAAAATTGGGCCCTTAGGCGTTATTGTACCTAGTATATCGATTTTTTCTTCATCTTACTATTTCCTAACATATAATAAGATCCTGTTAAAAAAATATTTGTTCCTTGCCAATTTGGAAAAGAGACTTCTGTCCCCCGAATCTCCTCTTTGGTGGAGGCGGCGCTACAGAACTTTTATGGAGATCTGATCCGCGTAGGGTTTACATCTCGGGGAGACATATATGTAGGCAAAAGGGCAAGGTTGGTGGAGCCTCGAGGGGCCCACACAATGGGCTGGCGCAGCCTATGGTGGGCTCGTGCCACCCTATGATGTGGCCGCCTTGTGGCTCCCCTTCGTCTCTCCTTTGGGCTCCGTGTTGCGTTTGGAAAAATAGGCACTTCGTCTTTTGTTTCGTCCAATTCCGAGAATATTCCCTTACTTGCTTTTCTGAAACCAAAAACAGCAGAAAATAGGCAACTAGCACTACGACATCTTGTCAATAGGTTAGTTCCAAAAAATGTATAAAAATGCCTCAAAGTGTAGACAAATTATAAGATAGTTGGTATAAAACAAGCATGGAGCATCAAAAAGTATACATACGTTTAGAACGTATCAAGCATCCCCAAGCTTAACTCCTGCTCGTCCTCGAGTAGGTAAGTGATAAAATAATAATTTTTGAGGTGACATGCACCATCAAAATTGATAAAGGTATTGCAAAGCATTGATAGCTGGGATCAATGTACTCTAAACATGAGCATTAAAGATGTAGTTATAACAATAAGACATAGTAACTATGTTGTAACATGAAAAGTTACAAACAAAAGATCATGAATAACAATGCATTGAAAGACGTTTGTTTGTTTCACATATAGAAAACATAGCAAGAGTGGTATTCAGCTTGTCCCTCATGGTATAGAAAAACATAAATGCATAGGACATCTTCAAAGTTCATAAGGATGACTAGATACAAATAGTTTAAGAACAAGCAATATCAACATTATGAATGAATCAATAAGTTTTGGGACAATGTACATAAAACTAAGAATCACAATTATGCTCTCTTAATTGGTGCATAAAGATAGAAGGTGGAGAATCAACATAAAGGTAAAGAGAAAGGCCCTTCATAGAGGGAAGTAGGGATTTCAAGTTTCATAAAGAGCTTCCAAAAATTATGGTACTTATTAGCTTTCATCTCTCATTGCCCCTATCATAAGCATCTTGAAGTGATTAAGGTTAAAGTGAAACAAATATGAAGTATATGCTTGACAAATCATAAGTTGGCAATCTCATGTCCCTTGAGTACGGGGGCTGTTCCTCATGCTACTCAACTTTAGTCACAAGCAAGTTCTTGTCATTGTAAGTATATGTGTATCATAGAGAACCGCCAACGGGGTACCCCTTGTCCAATGACACAGGAGCTATCCCATATCAAAATGACAAGGCAATAGACAATGAGCATCTCAGCAATCCTTTTATTTACCATGAGCATGGTGCATATTTTTTCTCTTCTCTTTTTTCTATATATTTGTTTTTCTGAGGATGCTTCATAGATTTCTCACTATGGTTGTGCTGCAAGTTTCCACCATGATTAGGCATGGCTTAGGCTAGCCGCCCAGGCGTTTCTCTAAAACATACATAATACTCCATGAACTTACAAGCTCCCCTTTTATATCACACCGCCAACATCCATAAACAAAAGATCATGATATCAACTGGGTAATATGTACAAGTGTTGAAAGCGTTCCCCATGATAGCATGGTTCTGCTAATTCCCAACTTATAAGTGCAAGCATATACAACATAGATGACACAATGGTTCAAGTTTATTAGGAGCAAGAAGTAAAGTGTGTCATCAAGTTTGTGAGAGCTTTAATCACTAATTTTCTCATAACAAGTTTAATTTGGAAGATAGATAAAACATGAATATATTTGGAATGGTGTAACACACCATGCATAGGAATTTATAGTGGACTCTTTGGAATAACTTGGTTTCATGAGTAGATCTTACTCAATACAAGTGGAGGCTAGCAAAAGACTGGGAGCAACCAACTAAGAGAGCAATAATGGCCATAATCATGCAGAGCGACAAAACATTAAAAATTAAAGCATCAAGTGATATCACAAGTAAAAAACTAAATGATCATAAAGGCTAAGGTGAATGGTTCATAGTCATAACATGGTGTAAGCATGTTCCAAGTCAACCCAAATAAAGCATCAAAGGAGAATACCACAATATTATGCTTTTGTATGCTAAAATAACGCATGATTCTTTCAAGGCACATTAATCAATCTCAATTGTTTGAAACAAGTCATGCTACAGCAATAATCACTAAGCATAAGGTCAAATCAACATCTAGCATGAAATGATAAAGTCTAAGCCACAGTAAAAACAATGCTCATTTTGTACCACTATAAGCATGAAGCTTCCTACTATGTTCCAACACCAATCGACTTATTAGAAACAACTCACAAAGATAATAATCAATAAAGATCAGTGAGCTTGTCTCACAAATCCACAAGGAAGAACTACAAAGTTCTAAGCAAAAAGCATAAGAAAACTAAGGCTAAACACAGTGCTAGCAAAAGAGAACACTCACAAAACAATAAGAGTGAAAACTAAAGTGTTCTAAGCAATGAAAATGGAGTGTGTATCTCTCCAAAAGAAGTTCTGGGATCCAACCAACTTATTGCAGCAAACCAAACAAACTAAAACTAAAAACAAAAACAAAGATGTTGTAAGAACAACACAATAGTGCATGAAGCAATAAAAATAAAGTGTCTAGAAAGAAGACCTGAGATTTTTATTGATGAAGAAGGAGATGCCTTGGGCATCCCCAAGCTTTGAAGCTTGTACCTCATGAATATTTCTTGGGGTGACATGGGGTGGCATCCCCAATCTTGAGCTTTTGTCCATTCTTCATCTCATCACATCATTCTTCCCCTACACTTGAAAATTTCCTTCATACAAAACTTCACACAATTCTTCATTAGCAACATTAGTGTATTCAAGATAATAAGCCCTTGGGTTTATTTTCAACACAAATAAAACTTCCATTAAAACACAACCTACTATAGAAATTCCTTTTAAAATATCAAGTGATCAAAGAGAACTCAAAAAGAAACCGATACGAGGCAAATGCAAATAATGGCAGAAATCTGTCAAAATAGACCAGCAGTTAAAATCGATTTTTTCGAAGACCTTCTGTTGCTTAAATCAAAAAGTGTTGAACTGACAAAAGTTAGATAATAACCTGGGGCATATAGTCAGAAAAATTACATCTCAATCCTATGTACTGGTATTTTTCATGAATTTTTATAGTGAAGCACAGAAATCTGTTTAGGGATAGCAACTTCCCCAAATCTTACTTCTCTCTCATTAGAGGTTATTCTTGGAACAAAAACCACACAAAACGGATAAGGAGAGGTTATTACAGATGTAATAACTTCCAATACTCAACAAAACAAAAATAAACTGAAAGAAAAAATATGATGGGTTGTCTCCCAAAAGCTCTTTCTTTATAGCCATTAAGATAGGCATGATAATTTCGATGATGCTCACATAAGAAATATGAATTGAAGTAAAAGAGAGCATCAAGAAGAAAATATATAAAAAATTAAGTCTAACCCACTTCCTATGAGAAATAATCTTGTAAAGAAACAAGTCATGAAAGCAAAAGGCAACAAGCATAGGAAAGCAAAACAAGTGTAACTTCAAAATTTTCAAAATAAAAAGGGGAAACTTAATATTATTGAGATGCATAAAACCATGTTTCCCTCTCTCATAGTAACTTTCAGTAGAATCATGAATAAAATTAACAATATAACTATCACATAAAACATTCTTATCATGAGCCACATGCATAAACTAATTATTACTATCCATATAACCACAGTCATTCTTATTAATTGTTGTGGGAGAAAATTCAACAAAATAGCTATCATTATTATTCTCATCACCATAATCATCAAATATAGGAGGAATATTGTAATAATAATTAATTTTCTCCACAATAGTAGGTGGACTAAAAATATCATATTCATCATTGCAATCATCATACATTGGAGGTATAGTATCATCATAAGCAATAGAATAGCCATCTTCCAAAGTGTATTCATTTGTAAACATATCATCATTGGAAGGGACATGGATAGTACTAATAGCACAAAAATAATAAATATCATCATTTCCAGAATTGGTACCAAAGAGATTTTCAATATCAAAAGTAGTGTGCTTTTCCCAATCATGATCACTACTATAGGTAATAGGCATAGGAACATCATCTAGTTCAGACTCATTAGCAAAAACTATAATAGGAGCAACATGCTTAGGGGAAAATACCGTTTCCTCTCTCCCTTTACTCCTCCTCTTCTTCTTCTTCTTCTTCTTCTCCTCTTTAGGAGGGAGAGGCTTGAAAGGAAGCTTCTCCTCTTTAGGAGGGAGAGGCTTGAAAGGAAGCTTCTCCACATACCCTGGTTTATTGTTAGAGGCAATAGAAGAAACTTTGGAGGATTCCTCCTTTTCGTTAATAAGAACAAAACACATATCAGTCCTGTCATATTTAGGTAAAAATATCATCTTTTATAAGATTTTGTATGTAAGTATTTGCATGGCAGTTTTCAACACAATAAAGATGACAACCATGCAGGACGCTATTCATATCAAAAGTACTCATGTGTAACACCCTCCGGATCGGCCCTATGCAAGTTTTAGCGATTCCCGCCAAACCCTCATAGAAATGATTCAAAGGTGCCCACTAGGCACTTGCGTGCGGGTGGAAAACGAAGTAATATCATTACACATTAGTCAACGATGGAACCCACAAAACAGATATATACAACAGCGACTCATCGAGTCAAGAATACAATATACAGTACAAAGATCCAAATCACCTTGAAAATGATACAGCATCCGAGTACGGAAAAGATGCAAATTAGGCTAAGAGCCTTGAAGAATAACCAATGGCGTCCATAACCCTGCCCAGGCCAAGCCGGAAGGGTAACCCTGCTAACGACGTCGATCTCAAAACCTGCTTAAACAAAAGTGGTGCCAACAAAGGGCAAAGGAAAAAGAGAGCGGTCAGTACTAAGGCCAGTAAACGGCGAGACTAGAATTCGGCGGTCCTCGCCTACATAGGTATGGTGGACTGAAGCGGTAGCGCAGCATGCAGTAAACAACCTATAGAGACTCAATACAACTGGCGGCTATTAGATAGGGATAATATAGACCTATTCGGATCCAACCTGAAACTATCACCAAGCATACCCCTCCTGGTATTTCCCCCTCGAGACCAAACGAGGAAGTCAACCGAGGAACTGACACAGTTGGCAGTTTTATTCATTCCGTTATAGTTGCGGCAATTACTAGTCAGATATAGATAGCATGAGTCATCCTGATATAATAAGCAGTGGGCAGTTTTAGTTCACCATTTTGTTGTAGTTGTAGTACTTACTAGTCAGATACATATAGCATGAGGCATCCCAAAACCCAGTAGTTGTTGGTACTTTTATTTAGCCATTCCGTTGTAGTTGCAATACTTACTAGTAAGATACAATGGTAACAGGTGACAACCCAAACCAGCAATTGTTGGCACTTTTATTTAGCCATTCCATTATAGTGAAGCTGATTACTAGTCATTATAAAGTCAGATTTATAGCACTACTTTAGTTATAGTTGTCTATGATCGAGATACTGTGCTCCAAGTCATCCATAACCACGGACACGGCTTTCAGAAAGTTTAACCCTGCAGGGGGGCACAAATAGCAACACACGCACGATCAACCTCGAGAAAACCAATAAAAACCCGACGAGGCATCACGACAGAGCAATTGCAAGATTCATATAAATTTCAGGGGGCCACCCCACTAAGCTACCCGCGACGAAGTTGGCTGGCTCCGAGACGGACCCAGAGGTTTGTGACAATGGCTGTAAACGACTGGGAACCCGAAAGTATGACTGGGCTTGTCGATACCGCGAAAACATTCCATGTTGGTTCCCAAACAGTACAGGCGCTCCACGCGCAATCGTAAATAAAGCAGTAAAGCATGGCATGAGTACAGGATAGTAATAAAGCCCCAAACTACTTTGTGGCCCAAAGAAATAATATATGACTCAAGCTCTGGCTAGGGGGATTCATGGTCCCACATGCGGATAGTGCGAATATTCAAAGAACAGGTATCAAGTACTCGGGGTCCTACGGGACACAAGTGGACGGTTAAAAACAAAATAACATCTATTGTCCACCTGCGCCTCAGCATTATTTACCTACTTCCATTTTAGTTATTAAACGGTAATTAAAGTTATAATCATCTCCAACATTAAACATAAGGCAATACTCCAACAACTGTGGTACTTGACGACACGCAACAACACTTGAGCAAGCGACTACGACACGCAAGTCGAACTATCTACCAAGCAACAGGTGATAGGATGTGTCCAAGGCAATATAAGGCTGCAAGGGATATCACGAGTACAAAAACTAGAGCATCGCAACAAGATAGCAATAGATCAACAGGAGGAAATAAAGACTATAAGGTAAAATAGGTAGAAAGGGGGAGAATGCTCGCCTGAAAACATTGCCGAAGGTTCATCCGAAGAACTCGTCGAAGCTCACAACATCTCATCGTCCTATCCGGGAAGCAAACACTAAAAGGAACAAGCGATACAACAATTACAACTAAGGCGGAAGAATCGGCATGATCATGATATGATGCATGACATGGCAAGTTAATGATGCAAGCTATGTCGAAAATGTATTAGGGGCATAGGACATTGATGATATAGCATTCGTGAGGCATTATTAATAAAAACAATTAGTTCCCAATTTTATTTATCATGTTTTTCTTGCATAAACAATACTGATTATAAAACTTCTCTTAACGCATGATGCAAATGATAACATGGATTTCATGGTTGGAGAGGTCTCGTCGCGCTGATCGATTTGGACATATTATTTACCGAATTCGGATTAACGGTCTTAAAGTTATGCAATTATTAAGAAATAGGTATTTGTTAATATTTAATAATTCAAAAGTTTTAAATTGCTCAAAATATAGTATAAATAGCATATTCACAATCCTCATGTTTTTCTGTTTCAAAAACATATATTATATATATTATTTGGATTTATAATTTTAATACAATATTTGAATCAAATATAATAAAGAGGGTCCAAGTCAAAATTTGACTGGTTTGACTCTGATTTGGAAACATTTGAACCTGCATTTGAATTCATATTGATAAGATAAACTTATTTCATATTAAGCTTTTATTCAAATTCTTACTTATTTAAAAGTCATGATTTAGTTTGTGTTTAAACAGATTATAAAATATATTTGAATTCAGATTTCTGAAAGCTTCTGGACTTTTGTTACCCAGGGGAAGTCCACCCAAGGAGGATGACAGGCGGGGCCAGGGCAGAGCAGGGGCCACGCACGCGCACGGGCTGGCTAAGCTGACACGTGGCCAACCTGGACCGCGGGTTGAGGATGGAAAAAGCGTGGGTTGCTTTTTGCAAAAGGTAGAGAAGGGAGGGACCGCGGGTTAGGAAGAAGGAAAGCTCAGGGTCTTTCTACAAAAACACCTCGCTGGGTTGGTTTGTAATATGACGAACTGAGTTTGATTTCCGCAGAAACTGCCAGCTAAATCCAACGATCGGAGGAAGATGGCAACTAAATGAAGCCGAATTTAGCGTTGCCGAAATAATCAAAACTGGAGAGGAGGCTTCGGTCTACAAGTTCCGATTAGGATGTATCTCTGGAGGAGGGTCCCAGCGTCGGGGATCTGTCGATGAACAACAGCTCAAAACAGGTGTATTCCTGACGAACTGAAAACAGCGACGAAGCGCGGATCTGGAGCGAAGTTTCGGTGACGACAGCGGGCGACTCTGTCCACCGTTTGAAGCAAGGTTTGCTGCGATGTGAAGGGGGTGCAAAGGGCTACCAGAAAAGTGCTCACTTCTCGGGCGGGGGTGGACTGGACACAAATTGAGCAAGCACCAAACAGAGGCGCGCGTGACTGTGGTGGTGTCTCCTGCTGGTGCTACTGGAGAGCGCTGGCGCGACGGCGTCGTCGGAGGCGGAGCTCCGACGAGCCCTGGGAAGCGAGGATGCAAGGAGGGGTGCATGAAACGGGAGTGGGAGCGGGCGGGGGTCTGCTGCGACGTAGCGGGCAGCAAGGCAAACCAGGGAGGGAGAAGGGCAAGTTGAGGAGCTCACCGGGTTGCGGAGGAGAGGCGGTCGGACCTGGACGAGGATGGCGGCGGTAGGAAGGAAGGTCTCATGGCTACAATCCTGGGAGGCTCCGGGTACAGCGTGAAGGAGAGGTCGCAACACCAGCTTCGGAAGTAGGGAAAGAGGACTGCCACCCGGTCCAATTCCCGCACTCCGGCGAGCTTGGCGCTATCCATGGCGGCAACACGGACGAAGGAAGGCAAGGTGATGCTCTCGGTGGAGTGGGAAAAAATAGGAGAAGGGAGGAGAAGGGATGGCGGTGTGAGGGGAAGAGGGGCTAGGGCAAGTAGCTAGGTTGCCAAGGGATTTATCAGGAGGGTAGGAGACGAGGATGACCGTCCCATCCATCAGGTGGGGTACGTGGCTCCATGGATTCGCTGCCGTACAGGCGAGGAAGAAAGGGCGTACAAATCGATCGCTTGGTCCAGGTGGTGGACTGAAGCGGCAGCAAAGCATGCACTAAACAACCTATAGAGACTCAATACAACTGGCGGCTATCAGATAGGGATAAGAAAGACCTATTCGGGCCCAACCTGAAACTATCACCAAGCATACCCGTCCAGGTATTTCCCCCTCGAGACCAAACGAGGAAGTCAACCGAGGAACTCACACAGTTAGCAGTTTTAACCATTCCGTTATAGTTATAGTACTTACTAGTCAGATACATATAGCATGAGGCATCCCAAAACCCAGCAGTTGTTGGTACTTTTATTTAGCCATTCCGTTGTAGTGAAGCTGATTACTAGTCATTATAAAGTCAAATTTATAGCACTACTTTAGTTATAGTTGTCTATGATCGAGATACTATGCTCCAAGTCGTCCATAACCGCGGACACGGCTTTCAAAAAGTTTTACTCTAAGGGGGGCACAAATAGCAACACATGCACGATCAACCTCGAGAAAAAACAAATGAAAACCCAACGAGGCATCATGACAGAACATTCGCAAGATTCATATTTGATTTCAGGGGGCCACCCCCACCAAGCTACCCACGACGAAGTTGGCCGGCTCCGAGATGGACCCAGAGGTTTGTGCCAATGGCTGTAAACGACTGGGAACCCGAAAGTGTGACTGGGCTTATCGCTACCACGAAAACATTCCATATTTGTTCCTAAATAGTACAGGCGCTCCATGCGCAATCGTAAATAAAGCAGTAAAGCATGGCATAAGTACAGGATAGTAATAAAGCTCCAAACTACTTTGTGGCTGCAAGGAATTAAATATGACTCAAACTAGGGTTAGGGGATTCATGGTCCCACATGCGGATAGTGCGAATATTCAAAGAACAGGTATCAAGTACTTGGGGTCCTACCGGACACAAGTGGACGGTTAAAAACCAAATAACATCTATTGCCCACCTGTGCCTCTGCATTATTTACCTACTTCAATTTTAGTTATTAAACGGTAATTAAAGCCATGATCATCTCCAACATTAAACATGCGGCATTACTTCAACAACTGAGGAAGAACGCCAACACGACACATCACCTGCGCAAGCAACTATGAATCGCAAGGCCGATTATCTACCAAACAATAGGTAATAGGATGTGTCCATGGCAATATAAGGGCTGTAGGGTAGTATAACGGGATATGAAATCTATAGCATCGCAACACAGATAGCAATAGATCAACAGGAGGAAATAAAGACTATAAATGTAAAATAGGTAGAAAGGGGAAGAATGCTCGCCTCAAAACATTGCTGAAGGTTCATATCCGAAGAACTTGTCGAATCTCACACATCTCATCGTGCTATCCAGGAAGAAGCAAAACACTAAAAGAAACAAGCGATGCATAATTACAACTAGTGCAAAAGAATCGGCATGATCATGATATGATGCATCACATGGCAAGTTAATAATGCAAACTATGTTGAGAAGGTATCATGATCATAGCACATTGATGATATAGCATTAGTGAGGCATTACCAACGAGAATAATAATTTCCAAATTTTAATCATCATGTTTTCCTTACATAAACAGTTCTGATTTTTCAAGTTCCCTATGATGCATGATGCAAGTACAAGTATGGAATACATAGTTGGAAAGGGCTCATCACGCTGATCGATTTAGACATATCATTTGTCGAATTCGGATTTACGGATTTAAAATTATGCAATAATAATAAAAAGATATTTATCAATATTTATTAATTTGAAAATTTTAAATTGCCCAGATGATATTATAAATATCATATTCACAATCCTTATGTTTTTCTGATTCAAAATCATATATAATACGTATTATTTGGATTTATAATTTTAAAACAATATTTACATCAAATATATTAAAGAGGGGTCAAAGTCAAAGGTTGGACTAGTTAGAGTCAACTCAAGTCAAATATGAAAACATGGTTGGGTTTATATTTGAAAAGCATTCATATTTCATTTTGAAAGTTTCTGCAAATTCCAGCTATTTAAAGAGATAAGAATTGATTTGTATTTATCGCATTTTTTGAATTTTATTTGTATTAGAAAAGATTCAGTGACTTTTTCTACACAGGCAGATTGACCCATAAAGAAAGACAAGTGGGGTCAGAGGGTCGTGGGCCACTGCGCGTGCGGAGCGGACACGTGGGTGAGCCCTGGGAGTTCGGATTGAGGAAGAAATAAAGATAGGGGCTTTCTTGCAAAGTGTTCTGGCACACGCTGGGTTTACTGAACGACGGACATGTTTGATCGGTGCGTTTTAGGCTAGCTGATTCGGTTTTGTGACGAAGATGGCGAGCGATCCATTATGAATTTCGCCATTCCGCAAAAAAGAAATATGAAGGGGATTGTAAGGACTCCAATTTTCATGTTTGGAGTTTCACCGGTGGAGGACTGAATATCTCGGAAAATGACGATGAACAGAGGAGGAAATATTGTCTGCGCGGACTGAATTTTCGCACAGCTAGAACATTTGCTGCAACAATCTTGTGAAAAGGATTTTGAGTGATCTAGAGAACCAATTCACGCAAGGTTTGTGTCGACATGAAGCTGGTACATCCCTCTTCGACTAAGCTTGCGGAGGTTCGCGGAAGGTGGACTAGGACGCTAGGAAAACGAGGTGGAACAGAGGCATAAACGGATGGTGCAGTCTGAATTTTGACAGGCAGAAAGTAGTGAGATGCACTTATGTTTGGAAGAAGATCACGGGCACCTCCGGGCATGGTTTTGAGTGTTGTTAGGTGCGTTAGAGATCTAGTGACATCGACATGATGTTAGAATGAAGAGATGCATCGGAATCTAGCTGAAACGGGTGGTGACGTACGAGGAACAGAGGGGGTTAGCGCTTCTGCTGCAGTAGTTAACACGCGCTGCCATGCTGAACCTGGGAGATAGGCGAGCGCGCGGAACCAGGGCATCGGCAGCAGCGCAAGACGGAGAAGAAGGACTAGTGGAATTGGTTCGCAGGCTCATCGGGAGGGTGTCGGTGTAGACGCTGGTGCCCGAGATCGAGGGGACGACCGAGAAAAAATGGAGACGGCGACGCGGTTGGGACAGTTCCTTGGTGGCGCTCTTTGGCTCAGCAGGGACACCGACAGGGAGGACACGCTTGGGTGCTATGGCTCCGTTGGTCGCTCCCAGCGAACGGGGAAGTCGAGATGAACCCGCTCTCGGCCTTGGACAGCACGGGCACGGACTTTCGTGACGAGAAGAACAAGTTCTAGCTCCGCCCATGGCGTCCTTACTCGGGAAGGAGGAAAAGAAGGGGAAAAAGAGGTGGTGGCGCTGGTTGGAGGAAGGAGAGGAATAGGGATGGATGGGACATCCTCGTATCCTTATATAGCCTTTGGGAGGCGCGCTCGTCCGCTCATCCCAGGAGAGCGACAGGTCGAGCTCTGGATGGGCGTCGTACACAGAAGAACGAAGGCCTGGGGAGTTACTGAACGAAGGGGGTATGTGGGCTACGCCAGGGGCCCCTCTCTTTAATAATCTTTTCTGATTTATCTTTATTTGTTTTGTTTGTTTGTTTCAAATCCAAACAAGTTACTAATTCAAAACCTTTTGAACTTTGTAGAAGCATTTGAATAGGGGATTGTGGTATGCAAATAGAAACAGAGAGGGAATAGCACAAAGGGGAGGAGATGCTCCCATACATGTTCCTCGGGCATTTAAAGAATAAGGATTAGGGTTTTGATAAAAGAACAAAAACATTTATAAATATGGAACCCTAGCAATAGATCCCCATGTTGTCGAAAACAAAATAGAGATATCAAAGAGGGGTAGATTTGGTTGATAGCAACATCACAAGCAAGACAATCATATGTAATGTTTGGTATAATGCTCAAATGCAATGTGGCATGATGGCATGAGTATGATACCATGATGATGCACAAAACAAAAACACCAAGCGATTTTCTAGTAGTGGTTCTACCCAGGGTGCTACACTTTGTCCCTAAGTGATAAAGAGAATAGCTTCCTCTTAACTTGGTCCACTGAAATACCTGCACACTTTAACAACTCGCATAATTCATGTATAAAGAGTAAATGATCACCAGGATTGACAGTTCCATCTCCAAAATAGTAGTTATTCATAACACGTTCAACAATATCCATAGGTATTTTAAAAGGGACACTTTCAGTATGTGGCTTTAAAGTATCACAAGCATCATTAGAATTACCACATATGGGAGATAAAGTATCATAGAGCAAATTTTCTTCCCTAGAGTTGGGGAACTAAAAAGAAAATTTTCATAAAAACTAGCTTACCCAAGCTTAGACGTTTCCATAGCATTAGTAACAATGGTGTTCAAAAAATTCATACTAATAACATTGCTATTAGCATGCAAAGAAAGTTCCATAGGTTTTTTAATTTTCTCTCCAGACCTTTTATGCTCTCTAATTTTTTTTTTGTTTTCCATTAAGCCTAACTAGTGAAAATAAAAACAAGAAACAAAAAAAATATAATTTCGGAATCTAAAGCAAATAACTTCGAGCACTCACACACCAGCAATAGTACTAGAAGATAGCTTAGTACCTAGAGGATGTGAGTACCTTTTACCTTACCTCCCCGACAACGACGCCATAAAAGATCTTGATGTTTATGCACGCTTCTATTCTTGTAGACAGTGTTGGGCCTTCAAGTGCATAGGTTTGTAGAATAGCAGCAAGTTTCCCTTAAATGGATTACCCAAGGTTTATCGAACTCAAGGAGGAAGCGGTCAAAGGTATCCCTCTCAAGCAACCCTGCAATCAAGATACAGGAAGTCTCTTGTGTCCCCAACACACCCAATACACTTAGCAGGTGTATAGGTGCACTAGTTCGGTGAAGAGATAGTGAAATACAAGTGATATGGATGATTATAAGTGGTAATTTCAATCTAAAATAAAAATGGTAGCAAGCAACGGCGCCAGAAAATAGCTTGCGGGGAGGAAGAGACTAAAGGCCCTATAGTCCCTGGCAATGGCGCCAGGTCTAGTTGTAAACGGTGTTTCAATGCTTAGAAACAAGGCCTAGGGATCATACTTTCACTAGTGGACACTCTCATATAAATATCTTCTCTTCATGATACTACTCTAAACTAATCTCCGGTTGGAAAACTCTAATAAACGATAGGACTATAAAAGCACACCTCAAAGTTTGCATTCCCCATCTAGATAACCCCACACTATCACCTTGAGCGCTAGATGGTTCCAACAAACACCACAATTTCATAGAGACAACCAACTCAAAATATAACTCATAATAAGTATTTATATAATCTTTATCCTAAGTGCCACATGGTGTGCACATTGTCACCTTCACACACATGGGGATAGCCGGAGATTAATTAAAGCACTGAGTAGCATAGTAGATCTACTTGATTACAAAGCTCATGACCACCATAAGATCATGCATAGAGAGAGATGAACACATAGCTACCGGTAGAGCCCTTAGCCTCGAGGGATGTGACACCCCCGGGATCAGGGCTAAACAAATCCCAGACCTCTGACTGACATAAGATTAACCTTGACCTCGAGGATATCCAGTGAAGAATCGGTAACACAGTAGTGACCCTACGACACAAAATTTATTACAGCAAGCTCATAACTGAGCAGAGAACCAAATTATATAAGCAAAGGTCACTGACCACAATCATAAAACAACGGAAGGAAAATTATGCTATTAAGTATAGCAAACTTAACAAATGGCCTAAGAGGCCTGAAGCATAACGGTGACGTCCTAGCCCATAGATTCCAGGCTGCCGGACAGGAACCCCAAGCTACTCGTCGATGTCGATGTAGTACCAAACTGATCTTCAGGGAACACTTACTCTGCTACAAAAATATCAACAAAGCAAGGGTGAGTACAGGGTGTACTCCGCAAGACTTATGGCTGGTGGAGTTGTTTTGCATAAAGCCATCTTTGTTTATAAACAAGAGGGAGAAGAAGAAGCTCGTCTATTCAGAGTATTTTTAAAGGGGATAAGAGAGCGACATCTACAAAATATTGATCATCATCTTCTGATATCCACCAAGTCATCATCATCACATGAACTAGGATCACCCCCTCGTACCCATGAGGAAGCATCCTTAAGCACACGTTGATCTACCAAATTTTATGGTTAGGTTCAAGTTCTCTATGATCTTAGAATCTGGTCACCAAGCGTTCATAACCGTGAACACAGCTTTTGGAAAAGATTTAACCCTGCAGGGGTGTACAACTTTATCCACACATACTAACCTTCTCTTAATGCCACTAGTAATAGCCCTCTTCCTTGGAAGGCCGACAGAGGGTGGTTAGACACGACTTTTACCTTGCTTTCGCCGAGACCATGAGTCACACAATAAGTATGGTTCCGCCGTAACGGGTCAAATCCCGAAGCCGTTACTTATAGATGTGAGGCGAGGTTGGTTCACCAGGGGCTCCATCGACCCCAAGCAACCCGGTCCACGCTTACCTACCAGTTATGAATGCACCTTCACCCGACAAATCTTTCAAACGGTTTTCTATGCATATAGAATGGAACGCCCACAATATGTGACTCATGGAATCTACTAGGCAAGTTAGTTCCTCGTGAGGTTGTCCAGGCCCCGTGTGGTTGTACGCTCGTCTTGGTTCCAAAGTCAAGAACTCGGTTCCTAGTGGTGGCGCGCATGGGACTAGAAAAACCACATCCCATCATGGCCTCTCATACAAGCCTTAGCATGTTTAACTCATATCACCTCTGATATCATCTCATCACGTTCTCCTGTCATACTAGATTCTCTGGATCTGATACATCATCTGGATGGACCAGAACTGATAGCTATGCATGGTTAAGCAGACACATATATAAGCTCTAGCAGTGCACACAAGCCAAACCTAGTTATGCTAGGAGCAGTGGATCAGGTAATATAAGCTCAAAGAGAGTAATGCAATAGATAGGGTACTCTATCTATCGATAAAAGACCACAGTAGAATCGTATGCATCATGGCAGGAATTGAAACACTTTCGAAATCATAGGATTATATCATGGTGGGGCTATTCTTGCCTTTGTCAGTTGATAACTGATAAGCAGATCTTTGGGGAGCCTTGTACTTCACTTGATTATAGTTGGTCAAGTATTATTCGTCGATCTTCGATCTTTGATCTTCGATATCGTATTCTACCGTGAAGAACCAAACACCGGAAAGAGAGGGAAACAGTAAACACATGGCATCGATGCAATGCTCAAGAAAGGATGATGATATGACAAGTTAAATTGTATTAAAAATTAACCCTAAAACATGCTCGACAATTTAAACGGGGTTCCGAGGGGTGAAAACCCTAACTCGGGGAAACTCCGGAAGTATATGAGAGGGGTTGATTAGTTCTCTAATTAAACTTGTCTTCGAAGTTGTTGAACAATGCATGACTATATCTTAAAGAGGTGCTTCTCATTTTTCTGAACACTTTGATATATTATACATATTTTTCTGACTTAAAATGGATTAATTATGATTTTTCTCAATTTAAATCAATTTTAAATCATTTTAGGAAATTATAAAACATTTTTGGATTATATTAAATTATTTTCCAAATTGGATCCACATGTCATATATTTAATCATTTACAGAAATTAATTTAAAAAATGATTAAAACCTGAGAGATGGGGCCCACGGGGTTATTTATATTTTCAGGAAAAATTACTGAAAACAATAAAACAAAAGAAATATATATGACATAGGCATGACGTCATGCTGACATCAGACGAAGATTGATCCTCAGATCCCTTCTCGAATCCGTGGCGGGAGGCATCGGGAGCTTGCGCGTGTAGCTACGCTGGACGCGCCTCGTCACGGAAGGCCATAAAGTGGCGGCGCTGCTTCCTGGGGGTCACCAGAGTGGAGAGCACAACGGCGGCACGCGGCGGGGCATGCAGGTGCTTGGCGGCAAAACAACAGGGAGCAAAAGGGAGACGGGGAAGAGCACTGGTGTGCTCAGAAGCTCACCAGGAGCACTATGAAGGGGTCGGGGAGGCGAGGCGAGGCCGGACGACTACGAATCGAAGACAAGAACTGCGACGATGCTTCGTGCTCGATTGCGGCCAGTAGAGGGGTTCCTAGCTTGCGCACATTGACAAGGAGGACGAGGGCGACGACACGGTTCCAAGGATGGCCTCGGCTGGTCGAGGGGAGCTCGAAGACAGCGGCGACTGGAGGTTCCCGACGACTAGGGTTTTGTCCTCGCGCGGGAGAGAGAGGTTAGGAAGGGGGAGAGTGCATGCTAGGGTTCTCGGGCGGCGTTGGCGAACTATTTGTAAGCGCTGGCAGGCGGCGGCGCGTATCTTGGCACATCTCCGACGACAGACGGCGGATAGCGCGACAGCGAGCTGGTTCGTCGTCGGGGACAAAGAGGACGACAGACAGACGGGTCGAAGCGGTATCGAGCCAGGTTGGGCTGCTGACGGTCCTAGGTGGGCTACACTTGGGCCGCGACAAAGGTTGCAGGAGGGTTGCAGGCAGCTGCGTTGTGCGGCAAGGAAGAGAGAAGAAGAGAGGTGGGCTCGGCCCAGCTAGATTAGGAGAAGTTTTTATTTCTGAAACCATTTTTCTTTTTCTTTTTTGTACTTTCTCTTTTGTATTTTCAATTCAAATCTGGTTTAAGTATTTCAAAAATACCAAAAGGGTTTATAAAACATTTAAGATACTGTGGGGTCCTTTTAGTCCATTTGGGCTCCATAATTTTTGTGATTTTGAAAATTCAAAACCATTTGAATGTATTTTCAAATAGAGGGGGAAGATTAGGGTTTTAGGGTTTTCTATATTTCCTTTTGCATGCATTTTTAGGATATGATGCTCATGCAATGCACAAACAAACCCTAAATAATGATTATCTAAAACTGGGGTGTTACAGCTCTATCCCCTTACGAGAATCTTGACCTGAGATTCCAAAGGTAGGTAGAGAAACAAAGAGAGAAAGAAACAAGGCCACTCTAAAGATAAGAGGGAAACACACCAAACAACACATAGAGTATCTCATGGTCAACTCTTGGATGGAGTGTTCAGAAACAACTCTGAGGTGACAAACATGAAACACGACAAGGTACAGAGGAAATAAGAGGAGAAGGTTTCAAGTTGTTATATAGATGGTCTTCATAAGGATTGAGACCATTGAACTCATAAGGGTTTAAGCTTCTAAAGAGGAATGCTTCCAACAGAAAGAATATGACCACAGACTTCGGTAGGGAACCTCTACTAAATGGCTTAAGTAGAGATTTTAGGTTGCATAGATATGAATCAACAAAACCAAGATGTTAAACTACTTTTGACACAGAAGGGTCACTTTTTCATTCAACAGAAGGGTAAGACAGAAAAGGAGTTTTGTGGAGAGGACTCATAAGAGCCATAAGAAACATGTAATCAAGAGAAACTTCTGATTACCAAAATCATAGTCGCTCTTAAAACATGGTTGAGAAAATGAAGGGAACTCTTTATTCATCCAGGTTTATCAAGATCTTTGCCAAAGATCATGAGATCACTTTGCACCACTAAGATGAATGGTTAAGAAGATTCTTGATGACACGAGAAGAAAGAAACTTCATTCTTGGACTTCAATTACTTGGCATAACAAAATTATTGCCAACATAAAAGGTCTGGAGGATTGACCGAGAGACATTTAGCAACACTACTTTAAATGTTCTCCTTGATGTTCGAGACACGAAGCATCAAGTAAAGGTCAGACTTCGATACAACGAAACAATAAGCACAACTCCTATAATTAATTATAGAAGAAGCCTCATGAAGAGTGGTTGCTGAATCAAGAGAATATAACAAAAGGTCTTTCCGGCTAAGTGTGTCAACTTTTACATCAATCTTGCCAGATTTACAGAGACCTATGTCAAAACCTTGAGGGACACCAACCATCATTGCTGCTTGAGATTCAGCTTTGGTTAGGTGAAATGATATTTTAGACTCAACATGTCCAAATAGAAAATTTTCAACATTTACCACAAAGGTAAAGTTACTAGATTCTCAAGACAGGGACTACAGTGTAAAGCTCCAAAAGACTGAGCTAGATTGCTATACCCATGTATTTAGCAACTTGTCGAAAGACACCTGTGCCTACATGAAGTACTTGCAACAAAACACACATGTAACCTTAAGGAACGGAGATAACTCTTCTCAAATCAACGGCGACTTCTTTCAACATTTCACATGAATCAGAGAAGGTCACTTCTAACATCCAGAACACATACTTCGAGATGACTCGAAGATGGTTCTCGAAAGTTTCCAACATTAATGTCAATTGTTCCATATGGGTCTTGTCTAGCATGGAGAAGATAAGGATGTCATTGATGGGATCAACAACAACTTAACAAAACACTCCGAGAAGATGTAATCATATGTTGCTTGAATGAGACAAACGTATTGGTCAGACCAAAGACATGAAGATGTACTCAAGTGAAACATCAAAAGAAGAAACATCATCAAGATAATCCTTGGAACTGAGTTTGATTTGACGTTAACCCAAATCAAATCAAATGTGGGGAGGATAACATATCCACAAAGGAAATACTATCTTTCTTCAACACAAACAAAACTAGACATTCCTTTACGAAGGAACAAAGTTGAATAGAAACTTTGTCTTACAACTCTCCAAGTTGTTGTTTAAGTTCAACCAACTTATTCAGGGGTATCCAGTACGGATACTTGGAGAAGAGAGCAGTTTAGAGAAATTGCTTGCTCAAGAACTTAACAACACGGTCATGTGGCAACATGGCGATACTTTTAGAAACACGTCCAGAATATCACATACCACCGATATGTTACTTAGTTCGAGAGGAAACTTGCTTTATAAGGCAACAAGACAGAATCTCAGAGCTTCAGCATAAGCCTATCTCTTTGATCGAAGAGAGTGTACCAGAATAACAGACTTGGTAGCACGGTCATCCTTTGCTTAGTGATAGGGTTAACCAATCACGCTAAGTATGACTCAAATGTCCTTTGAGTTCTAAGCAATGAAAATTGCTACAATCTCAGATGGCCACATTATTACGCACACGCGTCACTCATGAGCGCAAAAGCTCGAGGAAGGGTAGGTAAATATGTGTAAGAGCATCACTTCATTAAGGGGTCAGAAAACTCAGCACGACCTCTTAGTATAAAAGGGTGTGATACTTTAAGGTAGAACAGACAGAAGCTAATCAATGCCTCTTAATCTGCGGATTACAACACTTTGACCTGGTCCTCGGTATGACAAGGTACTAGAGTTTGTTTCTCCTAGACATTCCGAAATGGTTTGTCTGGACGGACCACAAGAGTATATTACATCGGAAGGCACCGATGCACATTTACTACTTGGCTACCAACTGGTAGACAAAGGTCGGAAAACAACAAGGGGGAAGTAACATGCTCAGGATAGAATCCCGAGATGTGGATGCATAAGTCAACAATCTTCCGAAAACCAATGCATAGAAGGGGTAAGGTGGGGCAGAGTCACGAATGTAGATGCGAGACTCTCGAGGAGTACTCTTCTCGTGATCTATTTGGTTCCATTAAAGAACATCTGCCATGCCTAGTGGTAGGGGAAGTTCTTAGTTGTCACAATTCAATCGCAACAAAGACCACAAACTTGAAGGCTAGAATTGTAATATCAGCCATCCTGAGGTAATGTATGAACATTAATAACAGGGGTCAAAGGAATGGATCTTGGGTTAAAGATCAGCTTCATGTACAAGATTCACAACACTAGAATCTAGCACAATCCGGGATCTTAGGTTCAAGTCCAAGGGTTAAAACCCAAATAAAGGAGTAACTACTACTTGAGTGACATAGTGTACACTGCAAGATAGTATTCACGAGGTAGCTTCCAAGAGAAGAAACGACTTCTGAAGTACCCAACAAACGAAAAGGAGACACACAAGATGAAAGGAAACCTCAAAGCCTAGAACAGAACACTGTAGATCCAACAATATAATATTGTGGGTCCCAAAAGATAGCGAGATCATGATAGAAAGGAATCTCACATGTGAATAGGAGCAAAGGGGAACAAGGAATTCACAACACGCACAACTCTAGAGAACTCAACACTAGGCCAACTGGCTGAGAAACGACATGCCAAGGAGGCACCTAAGTTTTGAAAGATAAGAAGAGATAACAAAACTTTTCCAAAATCAACACCAGATAAGTTAACCCAGAGTTGGGGCGAAACTGGATAAGAAGTAAAAGAAGCATACTAGAATTTTCGCAAATACTTTTCAGCTTTAAAATAGTTTTCACAGACACTAGACTCAACATCGACCAATAGCAAGGTTTTCCTACGGTCGGTACTGCTCTGATACCAAGAACTATGACACCCCCGAGATCAGGGCTAAACAAATCCCAGACCTCTGTTTGACATAAGCTTAACCTTGAGCTCGAGGATATCCAGTGAAGAATCAGTAACAGTAGTGACCCTACGACACAAAATTTATTACATCAAGCTCATAACTGAGCAGAGAACCACATTATTACAAGAAGAGGTCACTGTACACAATCATCAAACAACGGAAGGCAAATTATGCTATTAAGTATAGGAAACTTAACAAATGGCCTAAGAGGCCCGAAGCATAATGGTGACGTCCCAGCCCATAGATTTCAGGCTGCCGGCCTCCAAGCTACTCCTCGATGTCGATGTAGTACCAAACTGATCTTCAGGGAACACTTACTCTGCTACAAAAATATCAACAAAGCAAGGGTGAGTACAGGATGTACTCCGCAAGACTTATGGCTGGTGGAGTTGTTTTGCATAAAGCCATCTTTGTTTATAAACAAGAGGGAGAAGAAGAAACTCGTCTATTCAGAGTATTTTTAAATGGGATAAGAGAGCGACATCTCCAAAATATTGATCATCATCTTTTGATATCCACTAAGTCATCATCATCACCTGAACTAGGATCACCCCCTCGTACCCATGAGGAAGAATCCTTAAGAACACGTTGATCTGCCAAGTTTTACGGTTTGGTTCAAGTTCTCTATGATCTTAGAATCTGGTCACCAAGCATTCATAATCGTGAACATGGCTTTTAGAAAAGATTGAACCCTGCAGGGTGTACAACTTTACCCACACGTACTAACCTTCTCTTAATTCCACTAGTAATAGCCCTCTTCCTTAAAAGGCCGGCAGAGGGTGGTTAGACACGACCTTTACCTTGCTTTCTCCGAGACCATGAGTCACACAATAAGTATGGTTCCGCCATAACGGGTCAAATCTCAAAAACGGTACTTAAAGATGTGAGGCGAGGTTGGTTCACTAGGGGCTCCATCGACCCCAAGCAAACCGGTCCACGCTTACCTAACTGTTATGAATGCACCTTCACCCGGCAAATCTTTCAAACGGTTTTATATGCATATGTCGAATGGAACGCCCGGACTATGTGACTCATGGAATCTACTAG
Organism: Avena sativa; assembly: GCA_916181665.1. NCBI lineage: Eukaryota > Viridiplantae > Streptophyta > Magnoliopsida > Poales > Poaceae > Avena > Avena sativa. The sequence continues at coordinate 85,226,350 of OV702296.1, forward strand.
GCAAGTTAGTTGCTCGTGAGGTTGTCCAGGCCCCGTGTGGTTGTGCGCTCGTCTTGGTTCCAAAAGCAAGAACTCAGTTCCTAGTGGTGGCGAGCATGAGACTAGAAAAACCACATCCCACCGTGGCCTTCCATACAAGCCTTAGCATGTTTAACTCATATCACCTCTGATATCATATCATCACGTTCTCCTGTCATACTAAATTCTCTGCATCTGATACATCATCTGGATGGACCAGAACTGACAGCTACGCATGGCTAAGCAGAACTTAGATGATAGCTCTAGCAGTGCACACAAGCCAAACCTAGTTATGCTAGGAGCAGTGGATTAGGTAATATAATCTCAAAGGGAGTATGCAATAGATAGGATACTCTATCTATAGATAAAATACCAGAGTAGAATCGTATGCATCATGGCAGAATTGAAATGCTTTCGAAATCATAGGTTTATATCATGGTGGGGCTATATTTTCCTTTGCCAGTTGATAACCGATAAGCAGATCTTTGGGGAGCCTTGTACTTGACATGATTACAGTTGGTTAAGTATTATTCGTCGATCTTCGATCTTCGATATCGTATTCTAACATGAAGAACCAAACACCAGAAAGAGAGGTAAACAATCAACACATGGCATCGATGCAATGCTCAAGCAAGGATGATGATAAGACAAGTTAAATTGTATTAAAAAGTAACCCTAAAACATGCTCGACAATTTAAACGGTATTCCGAGGGCTGAAAACCCTAACTCGGGGAAACTCCGGAAGCATATGAGAGGGGTTGATTAGTTCTCTAATTAAACTTGTCTTCAAAGTTGTTGAACAATGCATGATTATAGCTTAAAGAGGTAGTTCTCATTTTTCTGATCATTTTGATATATTATACATATTTTTCTGACTTAAAATGAATTAGTTATGATTTTTCTCAATTTAAATCCATTTTAAATCCATTTTAGGAAATTATAAAACATTTTTGGATTATATTAAATTATTTTCCAAATTGGGTCCACGTGTCATATATTTAATCATTTACAGAAATTAATTTCCAAAAAGATTAAAACCTGACAGATGGGGCCCACAGGGTTATTTATATTTTTAGGAAAAATTACTGAAAACAATAAAACAAAAGAAAATATATATGACATAGGCATGACGTCATGCTAACATCAGCCGAAGATTGATCCTGAGATCGCTGCTCGAATCCGCGGCGGGAGGCATCGGGAGCTTGCTCGTGTAGCTACGCTGGACGCGCCTCGTCGTGGAAGGCCATAAAGTGGCGGCGCTGCTTCCTGGGGGTCACCGGAGTGGAGAGCACAACGGCAGCAGGCGGCGGGGCATGCAGGTTCTCGGCCGCAGAACAACAGGGAGCAAAAGAGAGACGGGGAAGAGCACTGGCGTGCTCAGAAACTCACCAGGAGCACTATGAAGGGGTCGGGGAGGAGAGGCGAGGCCGGACGACTGCGAATCAATGGCAAGAACTACGGCGGACGACGATGCTTCGTGCTCGATTCCGGCCAGTAGAGGGGTTCCTAGCTTGCGTGCGTTGACGAGGAGGACGAGGGCGACGACGCGGTTCCAACGGTGGCCTCGGCTGGTCGAGGGGAGCTCGGAGACGGTGGCGACTGGCGGTTCCCGACGACTAGGGTTTGGTCCTCGCGCGGGAGAGAGAGGTTAGGGAGGGGTAGAGTGCATGCTAGGGTTCTCCGACGGCGTGGGCGAACTATTTGTAAGCGCTGGCGGGCGGCGGCGCGGATATTGGCGCATCTCCGGCGACAAACGGCAGACGGCGCGACAACGAGCTGGTTCGTCGTCGGGGACAAAGACGACGACAGACAGACGGGTCGAAGCGGTATCGGGCCAGGTTGGGCTGCTGACGGGCCTAGGTGGGCTGCACTTGGGCCGCGACAAAGGTTGCAGGAGGGCTACAGGCAGCTGCGCTGTGCGGCAAGGAATAGAGAAGAAGAGAGGTGGGCTCGGCCCAGCTAGATTAGGAGAAGTTTTTATTTCTGAAACCATTTTTCTTTTTCTGTTTTTGTACTTTCTCTTTTGTATTTTCAATTAAAATCTGTTTTAAGTATTTCAAAAATGCCAAAAGGGTTTATAAAACATTTAAGATACCGTGGGGCCCTTTTAGTCCATTTGGGCTCCATATTTTTTGTGATTTTCAAAATTCAAAACCATTTGAATGTATTTTCAAATAGAGGGGAAGATTAGGGTTTAGGGTTTTCTATATCTCCTTTTGCATGCATTTTTAGGATATGATGCTCATGCAATGCACAAACAAACCCTAAATAATGATTATCTAAAACTGGGGTGTTACAAGGGAGAACTACTCCCTCCTCATCATGGGAGTCAGCAACGGCGAGGGAGATGGTGGTGGAGATCGATGGAGATGGCTCCTGGGGAAATTCCCCGTCCCGACAGGGTGCCGGAACAGAGACTTATGTTCCCCGAATCTCCTCTTCGGTGGCGGCGGCGCTGCGGAACTTTTTGTGCAGATCTGATCCGCGTAGGGTTTACGTCTCGGGGAGACGTATATGTAGACAAAAGGGCAAGCTCGGTAGAGCCTTGAGGGCCCCACACCATGGGCTGGCGCGACCTAGGGTGGGCCCGCGCCACCCTATGGTGTGGCCACCTCGTGGCTCCCCTTCGTCTCTCCTTTGGGCTCTGTGTTGCATCTGGAAAAATAGGCACTTCGGCTTTTGTTTTGTCCAATTCCAAGAATATTTCCTTACTAGCTTTTCTAAAACCAAGAATAGAAAAAAACTGGCACTGCGGCATTTTGTCAATAGGTTAGTTTCAGAAAATGTATAAAAATGCCTCAAAGTGTAGACAAAACATAAGATAGTTGGTATAAAACAAGCATGGAGCATCAAAAATTATAGATACGTTTACGATGTATCAGATGCCTTTACTGTCTGCCTCCCTCCTTTTCCCTACGCCTAATTAATTTTTGTCCTACCCTCTTTCCAACAAGCCATCACACGAGAGATTTGGTCTAGTATATCGCTCTAGATCATCCTTGCAACCTTGCTGGCGTTGCATGTTTTCAGTCGAATTCAGTTAGTTTGCGACGAACACTCCATCAGTTAACCGCGAACATCAGCAGACACCACCGCGAGCCTCTGTTCTCCGCATGATCATGCACCGCACAGATCCCCTCTGGAGAATCGATCAAGTTCACGATATTATTGGTTATCCTAGCTTCCCAACGCATCAATCCTTGCTCAAAACGGAGGTCGGAATCTCTTGATATCATCCACAGAACTTCACCATTTCTCACTAATGTTCGCAACGAGCGCAACCCTCGTGTTTAGTTGCCACTATGAGTTTGGAACCCTGAACAAACCGCCGGTGTTAAGCCGGAGGAAGGAGAGGACGAGGCCAAGTGCTGCAGTTTTTTCCAGTTCATTTGATTCCCGTCACCGTCCATGTTTTCCCTTTGTTCCTGACTAGTTACCGGGCATCGCATCCCTCCTACGGAGAATCCTCAAACACCAAAGTTGGAGAAATTGATTCCCTCTATAATTTCTATTTTTATGACACCTCCAAATTCCTAATCGTTTGGTCGCCATCTTTTTTGGAACTCAGGCCAATTTCAATCGAATTTCAGATCTCGGATCTCAGAATTCAGTCCCCATCTTGAACAAACTTTGAGCAATTTCTATGGATTATGAATATGCTATTCAAAATATCATTTGAGCAATATTGTCACATCCCAAAATTTTCCAAATTTTGAAATGTGAAAAATAAATAAACAAAATAAATAATTGTTGAAATTTAGGGTGAAAACAAACTTTTTGTTTCTAAATAGAAACATCAAAAACCCATCTTGAACAAACTTTGAATGAAAAGGGAATCCAACAAATTTCAATCAAGTGAAATGCATTCATCAATGAATGTATCTTGAAATTCAAACACTTGGAAAAGTTAAACCAAAACCCTAAAACCCAAAGGGAAGAAAAGCATTTCCAAGATATCTCAAAGACTATGGATTTGATCCATATAAAAATTGTTCAACAAACATTTATAATGATCAAAGATGATAAATAAAAATATTATAAAAACCATAGAAATTGGTTTCATTTAATTTGGAGCCATGGAAAAAACTTAGGAATTTAATGAGATAAAGAAATTAAATTATAAAGCTAATAAAGCCCTATCTAAAATCCATACCAAAATGTGAGCAAAGTAATCCTAAAAGTATTTAAAAAGATAAACAAATATTAAATAAAGTTATACAAATTGGAATCACCAATTTTGGATCTATAGATAAAAAGATATGGATTTTATAAGATAAAGAAAGAAATAAATAAATAAGGAATATTTAAAATCCAAATTAAATCTTGGATAAATCCTTAACAAATAAAAGTTTATTGAATAATAGAAAGGAATGAAAGATTATTTAAATAAAATCATAAGGATTGAATATTATCCAATTTTATTTAAATAAAGACAAATTGCCTAAACTAAATAATAAATCCCAAGAAAATTATTTAGAAGACAATTTAGAGATTGAAGTAAATCCATAAGCAAATAGAATAAAGATAGTTCAAATAAAATAAAGGGATAAGGAATATCCAAATAAAATAATATGACATTAACCAAATCCTATTCTATTTGAATAAAGACAAAATCCCTAATAGAAATGATTAATTAAATCATGTGAAAATAATAAATGGAATTTTCCCAAGTGGAATAAAGTTATTTAATTAACTAAAATGGAATAAAAGAATCATTTGAATAAAAATTTATATGGATTTAAAACCATATTGGATTTTATTTGAATGAAGACAAATGCTCAATTTAAATGATTAATAAATCATATTAAAAATATTTAAAATAATTCAAAATGAATTATTTAACACCCTATTAAATAAATAAAACCTACTGAAAAGGATTTGGTAAAATTTGGAATTTAAATAGAAGTTGGAAAACATATTTAAAATCCTATTTAAATGAAGTCAAAGGTCCATTTTAAATAAATATTTATACCATGTGAGAATAAAAGAATTATCCTAAAGTGTTCTCTAAAATACATTAGTTAAGTGTATTAAAACTTGCTGAAAGTTTGGTAAAGATATGAATTCAAATGGTTGTTTGAAATGTTTGAACAAATTCAAAACAGAAAATGAAAATGGAAAAGGAAAAAGAAACAGAGTAAAAAATGGAAAAGGGTCCAGCACAGCTAACCTAGCCCATCAGGCCTAGCCAGCCCACTTCCTCTCCCGCGAACCGTTTCTCTCTACTCAGACCCGCACCCGCGCTGCCACTGACGCCTGGACCCCACCACATAACTCCTTCTCTCACTGACCAAAGGACCACACCCGTCAGTCGTCATTCTCACCCCACGACCTGTTCTTCCTCCCTCTCTCTCCCGTTTCAGGCTTTGATTTCGCGAGTTTAATTCACGTTGATGGCGCAGTAACCTCGCCCAGCGATCACGCCCGTTAACTCGCCGGCCTCTCCTCTCCATTTCCCCTCGCTCGCCATCCTTCCTCTGCCCCGAGGCTGCCTCGAATCGCACTTGCGCCACTATTGTCTTTGACGAGCCTCCGCCCAAATTCCGGTAGCACCAGCCACCGCCTTGCCCCCTCGACCACTAGAGGCTACTCCCCAACTCCCTACGCACCTCCCAGCACCAACCACTCGCCCGCACGAGCACCGTAGGCTCGGCAACATCCTCGACAGAACACGTCGCCGTCTGCTTCAATTCCGGCGAGCTTCTCTGGTAAATCCCGACCACCCCTCTCCCCCTCATTGACACTCGCGTAACCAGCATCATCTTGCGCATCTAACGAACTACTTGTCTTGCCTTCCCGAGCCGTGTAGCATCGCCAACATCACCAGCCCGAGCACACTGTTGCCAGGAGCTTCTCCGACGAGCAATAGCCATCGACTTCGTGCGGCCGTTCGCCAACAAAGGGCACGTTGAGAATCGGCACATCACGGTGAACTCGGTGAGCCCTCCCCCTTGCTCTCTCGCTTCCTGTATCGCCGGCACCATCCTCGTCTGAGCGCGCCGCTGCCAGCCACCGTCGCAACGCTGCCACTTTGTGGTTGATCGATTAGGGCCATGCGATTTAGATCTGACGGATGCAACAGAAACTTAACTCGAAGGGGTATGTTTTGATCTATGTCGTAGGATGCTAGTTAGATCTAACGATCCATAGCATGCGATCCACGCGAAACGGTATCAACCAGTAGAATCAAGACGCGTGGCACTGTTTTGTTTTAAATAGACAGAAACATTTCTATTAGATGTTAGATTTGAAAAATGCATAACTTTAAATCTACACGTCCAAATTTTACGAATTTTATATCAATGGAATCAGCAAAACAAATACTTTCCAACCATGCACTTTGTTTAGTATTTTGCTTCTGTAAAACTGATTGTTTTTGCAGAAACTTGTTTAGGCTTATTTTGTGTATAAAATTTATTCTAAAATTGTTTTTAGGGTAAAACCTTTTGTCAATGGATTGTTTTGAACCTACTGACCATAGAAACCAACTTGTAGATTTAAAAGTGTATTTTGTGAAGCTAAACAATAAATCATTGAATAAAAGCATTTCTAGTTAAATAAAAATATTGTTTATGTTTTAAAAATGCTTTTTGAGTAAAACCTTTGGATAATGATTTGAATTAAACTCTCTGAACCTAAACATCAAGTTTTAGGATTTAAAAATATATTTGGTGAACCCTAGAAAATTATTACTTTGTTTAAAGGCATTTCCAACAAAATAAAACGTTACTTTGAATTAAAAATGGTTTTTCGATGAAACCTTTTGCAAATGGTTTTAATATTAAACACTATGACCATAAACACTAACATTTGTGTTTAAAAATATATTTGTAAAACACTAGAAATTATTACTTTGATTAAATAATTCTAACGATACAAAAATGATTTAAAGTGGCCATTTTCACTAACTTGTTATCAAATGGTTTTTCCACATTTATAAATGACCAATAAGTGTTTTATAATGTTTATAACCTATTAGAAACCACTTTTCCAAACAAAACAATCTTTGGCATGCTTGCATGCATTGTTTTGTTTTTATTATTTTATGTGTTGAATTGATTGAATGTTATTATTGAAATTGTGCCTTGCTTGATTGAATTGTAGTGGAATTTGAAGAGTGTGCCCATTACAAGATCAAGGAGTGAACTTATATTCTCTACCAAAAAGGCAAGTGGTGCTTCATACTTTTGTCCTATTATTTTCACTATGCATTAGTGATATTTCTAAGTAGGACTTGCATGGAATTTTCTAAGTATAAACTATTCCATGGGAAATCCTAGTAGAGGAAACCTTAGTAGAATTTTCCTAAGTTAAGATTCCTACTAGTAAATAACTTATAGGTTGCAATAACTTAGCCAAATGGACAGTTGGTGGTAGGGGTTGATAGGTTTGGAGCACGTCCATTCTGGTCTAAGGGAAGGCTTCTGAAAGATCTTGTCTCGATGCATGTCGAGTCTTGTGGGGAAAGTGCACCACCTCTCTCGAGAGTAAAATCTAAGTACTTAGCCGTGTCCCTGGAAATGGAAATTTGAGATCAAGACATGGAAGCTATCAAGAATCTCCTCATCCCAATTTCTAAGTTAAAAACTTGTGGTTAAACAAGGGTTAAAGGATCTTTAATCTTTGATTGGTAGATGCCTTGGGTGATTTTGACAAATAAAAACTTAGTGTTTTCAAATGATAAGGAAAATCTATTTTGAGCAAAGCAAGCCTAAGCTCCACTTAGCCAAATGCATATAGATGATAGTTACCACTATACTACCATAGTATCACTTGCCAATATAATTCAAATGTATTGACCCCTGTGGCTGTAACTTATTATGTTGCAGGTTTGTTTGATGTTAGTGAAGTGTGTTGAATAGGATTACAAGTCTACAACCAACATGATTTCATGTGGCACTTTGAAGATAAAGGACTCCATGCTATAGTTATTTCTGTTGCATTGTAATGAGATAGCCAAATGAGCTATGTAAGATGTAATGAATTATTTTATTCCTGGTTATAAAGTTGTACAATGACCTTTGTTTCTTGATATTACATCTTAACTGTGGATGCTAGCTATTGATCCAGGGACTAGCATTGTAAACACAGGGATCTCTACCTTATTAAAGGTTGGGACCTCTACAAATATAAAATTTCGAAATAATTCAAATGCTAGTAAATGCCTTTTCATAATAAATTCATAACTTTAATTCCATAACTTCGATTTCAACAAATGATATGTCTAAAATGATCAGTGCGACAAGCCCGTTCTAACTATGCATTCCATGATATGAATTGAAGAATGCATCATATAAATATTTGTCACATCCCAAATATTAGATTTGGTTCTGCATATCATTCATATCATTGCATCATGTTCTTCCATGCAAAACCATCGATTGAAATGTTTCGGCTAAACGCTATTTTCAAAACCCTACTTTACTCTACTAAAATGCTCCTGCGGGAGGTTACACTAGGGCTTGTGTTTTCCACCCTTGTAGACTAGTGGTGTTACTCACCACTTGACCCTAGGTTGATCCCCTGGATTTTACAAAAATTTAGGAACAAGAATCGCCCAATTTGGAGTTCGTATGAAGAAGTTACGGAGGTTTTACTAAATGGGAAATTGGGAAAAAGGAAAGATAAAAAAAAAGCAGCGCAGCCGCTGGGCCGAGCCGGCCCATGCAGCAGCCAGCAGCGCGTAGCCGCCGCCCGCGCGGCACATAGTAGCTGCCGCCGCCGCCAGCTGCTGTCCGCTGACGCGCGGGGCCCGCCCGTCGGCCGCCTCCTGTCACCGCCACGCGGGGCCCGCCTGTCAGCCGAGTTCATCTCGAGCTCCAACTACTAGCAGATTTTTCTCGCGGGATTCCCATGTCGTTTCCGAACCGATTTCAACGGTTTTTTTGCCTATAACGATCTCCTCGAGCCCCTCTTCCAAACCCCCTACCTAATTGCAACCGAGACACCCTAAATCTCCGGCGATTTCTCGTCGGAGTTCGAGCCGCCACCGCCATTGCTCAGGTGAGCGCACCGCCCTCACCTCGCTGCGCCGCCGCCGCCTCGCCCGCGCGCGCCGCCACCTCGCCGCACCGCCGCCTCTCCTCCCCGCAGGCCGACGCCCGCGCCCGCCGCCGCCCGGCGCCGACTCTGCCGCCGGTGACCTCGCCCGCGCCCGCCGCCTCCTCTCCCCGCCGCCCCCTCTCCGCGCCGACCCCGTCGCCGACCCGGCGCCACGCCCCCGCCGCCGGACCGCCGCCTCGAGCCGCTGCCGCCGACCTCCGGTGAGTCTCCGCCGCCGCCCTCCCTGGCCGCCGATCTCCGATCCAACGGCCCAGATTTGGGCGTGGACTAGTCAGACCCCGCGGTTGACTGGTCAACAGCCAGTCAACCCGCGCTGAGTCAGCAGGGCATATTCCTAGAATATTCCCTTTGATTTAAATCGATTTAGAAATTGCAGAAATTTGTAGAATATTGTAAATTGTGTAGTAATTAATCTACTGGGCCAAAAATTGCAAATAAAATATGTGTAGATTCAGTAAGTCGTGTAGAATCTTGCTGTACCATTGTTTTACACTTTTGTAGCAAGATTTTGTCCAGATTAATTAAATGAGTTAATTCCCTTTTTGGAGTAATTAATTCGTGGAAAAAGATCTGTAACTCCAAAAATTGCATATAATATGTCCCTGGATTCAGTAGAACAAGGGGAATCTCAAGGTGAATTAAAAAGATAGGCTTACAGTAAAAACTATTGCAGAAACTATTTAATGGCCTTCTGCAGTATTTTAATTACTCAGGGAGTTTTATAATTCCTTTTTGAGTAATTCCAATTGGTACTGTTCCTAAATAGCAATGCCTATACAGTAGAATTTTCCAAAGATTTTACAAACAGTATACTATCGGTAGTGAATTATTTGGGTTCTAGCTCTAGTTTTGAGCATTATATTTTGCATATTAGTTTTCCTTGCGCTAAAACTATTTTTCCATGCATGCAATCAGTAGCTTTACTGAATAGGATTATGTGGTGCTGCTGTAGCATCAATCCACTTGTCATGCATGCATTCATGCATCATCTCTGTTGCATATGCTTGTGGATTGTTTGTTTATGATTGCAATTGTATCGTGTAGATTGTGACGAGTGCAACGCTTGCTCGTGTGTGGATTGTTCTTCCGACCGCTACAACCAAGGCAAGTAGATGCTATTTTGTTCATGATATTGTCCTACTATTTTCAATGCATTGTCGTGTATTTTGTAGATGCATGTGTAGGATGATACTATCGCTATGCTATGTCCTATTATGTGGTGGGGCTTTCCTTGTAGACGAACCACCGTTGGTAGATGTGCTTAGCCATGCTATGATGAATGAGGGCTGGGTTGCATCACTGAAACTTGTTTCTAAAAGTATTGGTTGTGAAAACTAAAACAACTTAATCAATGAATCTCCTGGGTGTGATGGGATTGATAAATTTTGGTGGTTTCATTGCGGAAAGGCACCCAGGTATCAAGAGAAAATGATTGGCTTCTGTACTCTGTAGCTTACGTGTACAACCATGTGCCAATAATGGAATGGGTGGTTGGTTGGACTTAGTAGGTTGTGGTAACTTGAACCCGCGTATCCAGAGATGTAGAATTTTGGTAGGTTGGACCGGTGCGCGTCAGGATTGGGGAGCTACTTCCCGAATAGTCTCTTCTTGGACTTCTCCCTATCATCACCCAAAATGAGAGTGATGGTACGAGCTGGGCTGGCCAAGTCACATGGGTAAAGTGTACTAACCCCTGTAGGGTGTGTAATCTAATCGATTAGCTGTGTCCCCGGTTATGGACAACTGAGTTGCTTGATATTGATTCCATGACATGTTTCTCGCTCATTCTAACTTCATAATTACTTTAATATTGTTGGGTTAACTTAATTGGGATCTTTCTAAAGATAGTCAAAAACTGTTTATGAAAGTAGGACAAAGGTATTTGCAAATGCAAGCCAGACACAGCTCCACTTGCCAAATATGCTTGTAGTTGTTAGAATTATTGTCTCCTTTACTAGCTCTACTTGCCATACATTCCATGTATTGACCCTTCGGGGCTGCTACGTTTCATGTTTTGCAGGTTATTCCGATTCTGAGTAATCGATATAGGCCACGGTTCTCCACTCGGCACTTGTTCACTTGTGGGCAATTTGAAAAATGGAGGATTTGCTTTATTTATGTTGCTACCTGAATAATTTGAGCTAGCCTTGAGCTAAGCTTTTATTGTAATAATGGTACTCTGGATCTTCTTATCTATGATACAAGGATATTTTGCTATGTTATTCATCTTATTCTATTGTGGGCCAATGAACCGATCCAAGGATTGGCATGTCACATAGAAGCTACGGTCTTTTCAGAACCGTGGTGTTACAAGATGGTATCAGAGCCTGTGTGTCGACTGTAGGATCGTGACCTAGGATTGGATTAGGAAACCATAGAATTATTAAAGCTTATATTAACTCTGTCTTTCATCTTATGCCTTTCACTCTCGTAAATTCTTACCATATGCTATTCTCACACTTTCCTCTTTTAATTGATAGATGGGAGAAGTCAGGACTGAGTATGCAACCATGGAGTCACCAAGGCCCTTTGCAAGACAGTTAGCGCAGCTCTCGCAGTCATTGGGATTGCCACTGCCCATGTTGAAGGGAAGAAGGCTGTACACCTATGGATATGGTGAGGATGCATGGGAGATCACTACCTTCATATTCAGGGATGCCGCCTTGCCAAACCCTGTGCATCTGATCTACACCAAGGCATACTGCAACTGGGGACTTGGAATCAACTTGGCCATACATGAAGCCCTGTCTCGCCAGTGCCATCAAGTCCGACACCTACTGCCAGCAGATTCACCCTACCGTGACTATGGGAGGCGTGATGAAGATGGGCACATTGTGGTTACCCCGGGCGACAGGAATAACATGCCGCCCCGTCGGAGGCACATAGAGGACATGGAAAGGGAGAATGGAGCTCTAGCTGAGAAAGTGATGATGATAAAGGAGATTGCAGATTTTGCCAGCAATGGTATGGTGGTCCAAGGACAGGAGATTGACACCTTGCATGAAGCTGTGGGAGTTCTGGAGAATGCCCTGATAGCCAGAGATGCAACCATAGCTCATCTTCATGGTACTATGCAGGAGAACACCCAGAACATACAACAGTTGCAAGGGACCGTCCAGGAAAGGGATCAAACTATTGAAGCTATGGCAGCCCAGATTGCCGCTCTCCAAGCACAGCTGAATCCACCCTCTGATGATGACAATAGAGATGGAGGCAACAATGGTGATGATGATGACAGTGGGAACGATGATGATGATGAGGACAAGGATGATGATGATGGAGACGACGATGGTGGAGGAGATGAAGCTGTTGCAGTTGCAGCTAAAAGTGAAGAAGAAGAGGAGGATCCAGAAGAGGTGGAGTATGAGATTTCAAGTGATGACTCAGGAGAGGTGTATACTCCGCCGCCATGGTTGAACCGTGGACCAAAGCGCCAACGCATGAGTGCAAGGACCTACCGCAACCTCTTCAAGAAGTAGATAGAAGTCCACCAATTAGTCCTCGTTAGGTAAAAATCGTTAGGATTAGTCTCGATCGATGCGAAACTTAATCACTGTTAGCTTAAGAGTGTTTAGTTGCTTATTTGTGTACTCCAATATTCCAGAAATTATTTGCGCGAAATTTATGAAAGAGTTATGGCAAGTTTGGTTATTATCTGTGTTATTTTCGCTGCAGTTTTCTGCTGATAAAGCAGTACTGTACGATTTTTCATATTTTTCTGGTATCTGGGAAAAATCTGAAAAAAATATGGCTGGTGCGAAACTCTCTGTACAATATGTGCAAAAATCAGCTAAAATTCCGGACGAGTCTAAGTCGGGTAGAAAAATTCGTGAACACTGCTGGACTGTTCTGGCAGATTGCTGTTTTTGTTGCTTAGTTGATCAACTGTGTAGATAACCATTGCCAACTCTTGTAAAACTATTTCAGTAGGTATATACTGCTAGGATAACCCCTGGGATGTTGCTGGATCACTTGTTTGTTGATGTGTTTCTTGCTTGAGATTGTCTGCCATTGTTTGTTGTTGTTTGATCATAATGCATAGGTAGAATCCTATTATCGTAGTTGATTCTTTCTAAGCTTACCTGTGCTGAACCGCAGATGCCTCCCCGCCGTCAACCCACTGAGTTGGAGCAGCTCATGGCAGCTCAAGCACAGCTGACCCAAGTTATGACTCAGTTCATGGAAGCTCAGAACAACAACAACAACAACAACAACAATGGGAACAACCAGCCTCAGGGAGATGCTCTCACCAGGTTTCTGAGGCTAAGGCCAGCTAAGTTCTCCACTACAACAGAACCAATGGTTGCTCTCGAATGGTTGCGTTCAGTCAACAAGGATCTGGTAACTGTTGGATGCACTGATGCTGAGAAGGTGAGGTTTGCCGCTCACCTAGTGGAGGGACCAGCCGCTTCTTGGTGGGACACTTTTCAGATCACCCACCCGCTGGACACTGTGACTTGGGAAATGTTTGAGGAAGGTTTTAGGACCAACCACGTGTCTTCAGGAGTTCTGAGCCTGAAGAGGAAGGAGTTCTGCAACTTGCGCCAAACCAATCGCACCGTGGCTGAGTACATCGAGGAGTTCAACAACCTGTCCCGTTACGCACCTGAGGATGTTGACACTGATGCAAAAAGAAGGGAGAGATTCCTGGATGGCCTCAGTGATGAGCTTTCAGTGCAGCTACTGGTGGTATATTGCCCCACTTTCCAGGAGCTTATGGACAAGGCCAGGATCTTGGAAGGGAAGCACAAGCAGGTGGAAAGCCGCAAGAGGAAGAGCAACAATCACCACTCTGGTTCACATCACAAGTCTCGCACTTCATATGATGGATACTCCAAGCATGGAGGGAGTGACCATGGGAGCCATGATCGCCATTACCATGGAGGCGATGGACATCGCCATGACAACCACAAGAGCAGCCACCACAGCCACAAGGGAGGACACTCTCACCACTCTGGAGGACACGGTGGACATGACCGCAACCGTGATCGCAGCTTTGTGAAGAAGGATCTGAGTGAGGTGACATGCTTCAAGTGTGGTCAGAAGGGACATTATGATGACAACTGTCCGGAGAGGAAGGGACTAAAGCCTACCAACAACCAGAAGGCCACAGTGAACCACATGAATGTGGAGGAGATCCCAGATGAGCCTGACCTTGTGATTGGTAAGTTCCCAATCAACACTCCCCTGCACTTATACTTTTCGATACTGGTGCATCTCATTCATTCATATCAAGGGCATTTGTGGATAAGTATAAGCTACCTACTGAGTCTATGAAAGAGTCTATTAGAGTGAGTTCACCTAGAGGAGATATGATAGCTAGTGCGGGATGCCGCGACTTAACTGTGAGGATTGGAACACACAACTTCATTGCACATCTGGTAGTGTTGGAATCGCAAGGGTTAGATGTTATTCTGGGTATGGATTGGATGTCTATGCATGGGGGACACATAGATTGTGCACAGCGAGCTGTTTCACTCAAAACCCCGGATGGTAAGAGAATTAGATTCAAGTCGGCTGTGCGACCGGGAAGGTGTAAGCTGAATTCTCTTAAGGGGGTTAGCATGGATACTTTGCCTGTGATTAGGGATTACCCCAACGTGTTTCCGGAAGAGCTCCCAGGAATGCCACCTGACAGGGAAGTGGAGTTTCTCATCGACCTGATGCCAGGAACAGGACCTATAGCGAAGAGACCATATAAGATGGATGTGGATAAGCTGAAGGAATTGAAGAAGCAGCTGAAAGAGCAGTTGGACAAGGGATTCATTCAGCCTAGTTCGTCGTCATGGGGTGCACCTGTTATGTTTGTGGAAAAGAAAGACAGCAGCAAAAGATTAGTGGTGGACTATCGCTCGCTGAATGAAGTGACTATCAAGAACAAGTACCCTCTGCCGAACATAAATGATTTGTTTGATCAACTGGAAGGAGCAAAGGTGTTTAGCAAGATTGATATGCGATCAGGCTACTTCCAATTGAAGATCCGGGAAGAGGACATACCAAAAACCGCTTTCACCACTAGGTATGGTTTATATGAGTATACGGTTATGTCTTTTGGACTAACGAATGCCCCGGCATATTTCATGACCATGATGAACAAGGTATTCATGGAGTACTTGGACAAGTTCATGGTGGTGTTTATTGACGACATACTGATATATTCCAAGGATGATGCTGAGCATGAGAAACATCTGCGACTGATTATGGAGAAGCTGAGAGAACACAAGCTGTATGCCAAATTCAGCAAGGGTGAATTCTGGCTTAACACTGTTGGTTTTCTTGGACACGTGGTGTTAGGAGAAGGAGTCGTTGTTGATCCAAGCAAAGTGACTGCAGTAACTGAATGGGAAGCGCCCAAGAATGCGGGAGAGATTCGAAGCTTTTTGGGACTTGCTGGATATTACAGGAGATTCATTGAAAACTTCTCCAAGATTGCTAAGCCGATGACTGAACTTCTGAAGAAGGAGAGGAAGTTTGAATGGACGGATGTGTGTGAAGCCAACTTTCAGGAACTGAAGCGTCGATTAGTGACCGCACCCGTTCTGTGTTTACCAGATCTTCAGAAGGATTTCCATGTGTACTGTGATACTTCTCGACAGGGACTTGGCAGTGTGCTGATGCAAGATGGGAGAGTGGTGTCATATGCCTCGCGACAACTTAAACACCATGAACGGAATTACCCCACACACGACTTGGAGTTAGCGTCAGTGGTTCATGCGTTCAAGGTATGGAGGCACTACCTGATAGGGAAACACTGTGATGTGTACACCGACCACAAGAGCCTGAAGTACATATTTACACAGAAGGAACTGAATATGAGGCAAAGGAGATGGTTGGAACTTATCAAGGATTATGATATGAATTTGCAATACCACCCAGGAAAGGCCAATGTAGTAGCAGATGCTCTGAGCCGGAAGGTTTACGCCAATGGACTGACAATTGGGGAATTGCCCGAGGATTTGTGCAAGCAATTCAAGGACCTTAGACTGGAAGTAGTGTCTGAAGGATACTTGGCTACAATGGAAGTCCAACCAACACTACAGGACAGAATCAGGAAGGCTCAGGTAGGAGACAAGGAAATAGAGGAGATAAAGGAAAAGATGAAGGAAAATCGTGAAAAGGATATTCGCGAGGATGAGCATGGTACCTTGTGGTATGGAGATCGTTTGTGTGTGCCCAGCGACACGGAGATAAGGGAGTTGATTCTGCAGGAGGCTCATAACTCGCCATACTCCATACATCCGGGCAACACCAAGATGTATATGGATTTGAAGAGCAGATTTTGGTGGAACAACATGAAGGGAGACATCGCCAAGCATATTGCCCTATGTGATGTGTGTAGCCGAGTGAAGGCGGAACACCAGAAGCCAGCCGGACTGCTACAGCCATTGCCCGTGCCGGATTGGAAGTGGGATAGAGTGGGAATGGATTTTATCACAGGATTGCCTAGGACCAGGTCAGGATATGACTCCATTTGGGTAGTGGTCGACCATTTGACCAAGGTAGCCCACTTTATACCGGTGAAGACGACCTATACGAGTGCAAAGTTGGCCAAGATTTATATGGACAGAATTGTGTGCCTACATGGAGTTCCCAAGAGTATTGTATCTGATAGAGGCACCCAATTTACCTCACACTTCTGGCGCTAGCTGCACGAGTCACTTGGTAATAGATTGGAGTTTAGCATAGCGTTTCACCCACAGACTGATGGTCAGACCGAGAGGGTGAATCAGATTTTGGAGGACATGCTGAGAGCTTGCGCCTTGGCTCATGGCTCTAGTTGGGATGAGAATTTGCCGTATGCTGAGTTTTCCTACAATAACAGCTATCAAACCAACATCAAGACGTCACCGTTTGACGTACTGTATGGGAAACAGTGTCGGACACCATTGCTATGGGATGGAGTAGGAGAACGTTAGTTGTTTGGACCTGATTTGATCAAGGATGCTGAGGAGAAGGTCGCCTTGATTAGAGACAGGCTGAAGGTAGCACAATCAAGGCAAAAGAGCTACGCTGACGCCAAGCGCAAGGAAGTGGTGTATGAGATAGGGGATAGAGCATACCTCAGAGTGTCGCCACTTCGTGGAATCAAGAGATTTGGAATTAAGGGTAAGCTGGCACCTCGGTTTATTGGACCGTATCGGGTCTTAGCACGTAGGGGAGAAGTTGCGTATCAGTTGGAGTTGCCAGAGGCTCTGTCCGCTGTTCACAACGTGTTCCACATATCCCATCTGAAGAAGTGCCATTCGGAGATGGTGGATACACCATTGAGAGACACTGTGCCGCTAGAGGAGGTTCAGCTTGAGAATGACTTGACCTATGAGGAGAAGTCGGTCAAGATTCTGGAGACAGCGGAGAGAATTACCCGCACCAAGGCGATCAGGTTCTGCAAGGTGCAATGGAGCCACCACACCGAAGAGGAAGCCACTTGGGAGCGTGAGGATGACATTCGAGAGGACTTCCCACACCTATTTGCTAGCCGCGCCGAATCTCGGGGACGAGATTCATCTTAAGGGGGTTAGTCTTGTCACATCCCAAATTTTAGATTTGGTTCTGCATATCATTCATATCATTGCATCATGTTCTTCCATGCAAAACCATCGATTGAAATGTTTCGGCTAAACGCTATTTTCAAAACCCTACTTTACTCTACTAAAATGCTCCTGTGGGAGGTTACACTAGGGCTTGTGTTTTCCACCCTTGTGGACTAGTGGTGTTACTCACCACTTGACCCTAGGTTGATCCCCTGGATTTTACAAAAATTTAGGAACAAGAATCGCCCAATTTGGAGTTCGTATGAAGAAGTTACGGAGGTTTTACTAAATGGGAAATTGGAAAAAAGGAAAGATAAAAAAAAGCAGCGCGGCCGCTGGGCCGAGCCGGCCCACGCAGCAGCCAGCAGCGCGCAGCCGCCGCCGCCGACAGCTGCCGCCCGCTGATGCGCGGGGCCCGCCCGTCGGCCGCCTCCTGTCACCGCCACGCGGGGCCCGCCTGTCAGCCGAGTTCATCTCGAGCTCCAACTACTAGCAGATTTTTCTCGTGGGATTCCCGTGTCGTTTCCGAACCGATTTCAACGACTTTTGCCTATAACGATCTCCTCGAGCCCCTCTTCCAAACCCCCTACCTAATTGCAACCGAGACACCCTAAATCTCTGGCGATTTCTCGTCGGAGTTCGAGCCGCCGTCGCCGCCATTGCTCAGGTGAGCGCGCCGCCCTCACCTCGCTGCGCCACCGCCACCTCGCCGCACCGCCGCCTGACCGCCGCCTCTCCTCCCCGCAGGCCGACGCCCGCGCCCGCCGCCCGACGTCCTCCCGACCCGCCGCCGTCCGGCGCCGACTCCGCCGCCAGTGACCTCGCCCGTGCCCGCCGCCTCCTCTCCCCACTGCCCCCTCTCCGTGCCGACCCTGCCGCCGACCCAGCGCCACGCCCCCGCCACCGGACCGCCGCCCCGAGCCGCCGCCGCCGCCCTCCGGTGAGTCTCCGTCGCCGCCTCTCCCTGGCCGCCGATCTCTGATCCAACGGCCCAGATTTGGGTGTGGACTAGTCAGACCCCGCGGTTGACTGGTCAACAGCCAGTCAACCCGCATTGAGTCAGCGCTGAGTCAGCAGGGAATATTCCCAGAATATTCCCTTTGATTTAAATCGATTTAGAAATTGCAGAAATTTGTAGAATCTTGTAAATTGCGTAGTAATTAATCTAGTGGGCCAAAAATTGCAAATAAAATGTGTGTAGATTCAGTAAGTTGTGTAAAATCTTGCTGTACCATTGTTTTACACTTTTGCAGCAAGATTTTGTCCAGATTAATTAAATGAGTTAATGCCCTTTTTGGAGTAATTAATTCATGGAAAAAGATCGGTATCTCGAAAAATTGCATATAATACGTCCCTGGATTCAGTAGAACAAGGGGAATCTCAAGGTGAATTAAAAATATAGGCTTATAGTAAAAACTATTGCAGAAACTATTTAATGGCCTTCTGCAGTATTTTAATTACTCAGGGAGTTTTATTATTCCTTTTTGAGTAATTCCAATTGGTACTGTTCGTAAATAGCAATGCCTATACAGTAGAATTTTCCCAAAATTTTACAAACAGTATACTATCGGTAGTGAATTATTTGGTTTCTAGCTCTAGTTTTGAGCATTATATTTTGCATAATAGTTTTCCTTGCGCTAAAACTATTTTTCCATGCATGCAATCAATAGCTTTACTGAATAGGATTATGTGGTGCTGATGTAGCATCAATCCATTTGTCATGCATGCATTCATGCATCATCTCTGTTGCATATGCTTGTGGATTGTTTGTTTATGATTGCAATTATATCGTGTAGATTGTGACGAGTGCAACGCTTGCTCGTGTGTGGATTGTTCTTCCGACCGCTACAACCAAGGCAAGTAGATGCTATTTTGTTCATGATATTGTCCTACTATTTTCAATGCATTGTCATGTATTTTGTAGATGCATGTGTAGGCTGATACTATCGCTATGCTATGTCCTATTATGTGATAGGGCTTTCCTTGTAGACGAACCACCGTTGGTAGATGTGCTTAGCCATGCTATGATGAACGAGAGCTGGGTTACATCACTGAAACTTGTTTCTAAAAGTATTGGTTGTGAAAACTGAAACAACTTAATCAATGAATCTCCTGGGTGTGATGGGATTGATAAATTTTGGTGGTTTCATTGCGGAAAGGCACCCAGGTATCAAGAGAAAATGATTGGCTTCTGTATTCTGTAGCTTACGTGTACAACCATGTGCCAATAATGGAATGGGCGGTTGGTTGGACTTAGTAGGTTGTGATAACTCGAACCCGCGTATCCAGAGATGTAGAATTTTGGTAGGTTGGACCGGTGCGCGTCGGGATTGGGGAGCTACTTCCCGAATAGTCTCTTCTTGGACTTCTCCCTATCATCACCCAAAATAAGAGTGATGGTACGAGCTGGACTGGCCAAGTCACATGGGTAAAGTGTACTAACCCCTGCAGGGTGTGTAATCTAATCGATCAGCCGTGTCCCCGGTTATGGACAACTGAGTTGCTTGATATTGATTCCATGACATGTTTCTCGCTCATTCTAACTTCATAATTACTTTAATATTGTTGGGTTAACTTAATTGGGATCTTTCCAAAGATAGTCAAAAATTGTTTATGAAAGTAGGACAAAGGTATTTGCAAATGCAAGCCAGACACAGCTCCACTTGCCAAATATGCATGTAGTTGTTAGCATTATTGTCTCCTTTACTAGCTCTACTTGCCATACATTCCATGTATTGACCCTTCGGGGTTGCTACGTTTCATGTTGCAGGTTATTTCGGTTCTGAGTAATCGATATAGGCCACGGTACTCCACTCGGCACTTGTTCACTTGTGGGCAATTTGAAGAATGGAGGATTTGCTTTATTTATGTTGCTACCTGAATAATTTGAGCTAGCCTTGAGCTAAGCTTTTATTGTAATAATGGTACTCTGGATCTTCGTTATCTATGATACACTGATATTTTTCTATGTTATTCATCTTATTCTATTGTGGGCCAATGAACCGATCCAGGGATTGGCATGTCACATAGAAGCTACGGTCTTTTCAGAACCGTGGTGTTACAATATTAACATGGCAGCAAGATTCATGGGAGCAAAATGTGAATACACAACTAATAAAATTCTTTATATTTTTACCCCTCACCTCACCCATGCCATGCTATCTTAAGCCATGTAAATTGTGCATCATTCCATCATGGAATACTTGTTTGCTTGTCACATATGATTTATATGTGTGTGCTATGTATTTATTTTGGACCCTTGCGTGTTTGGTTTTTTCGGATAGACGCTGAGCAAGGAGAATATCAGGAGCCTTAGGTGTATTAACCGGATCCATCTTATTCTGCAACTGAACTTCCATGAAATAAATCCCCCATGCTTGCACTACATATAGTACCTATTGCGTCTATCTTATTATTGCATCATATGTCGCCATCCGAATAAAAATGGAATCCCAAGTATTGCATAGCCTTTACTTTTAAATCCCACCAAAGCTTATTCCCTCCATTCTATGAGCCATTACTACAGGATTTGTTTGAGCCATGCACGTGGGTGGCCTTTGGGCCTCCACGGTAGTACCACCTTATGCACTTTAGGTTAGTCCTGGCTTTTTTATTAGAGCATAGTTTACGAGGTATTACATCTGGTATGAGAGCCATTCCGCCCTCCAGGGTTTCAGCTAAGATGGTCGTTGTTAGTCTAGGAAATATTTTGGTTGTTATGTATATTAGAGAAAAAACTAAAACATGAGAGTAGGACTGCTTCCATTTTTTCTTCTTACCCTCCCACCCGCCCTTTTCTCTTAAGGAAGTGTAACGTTTAACAATCCTCTTATAAAAATTCAAACTGGGATTCACATGTTTGGAGATTTCGTAGTACCATAGAATGTGTTTGTCAAATCCTTTGTCTATCTATTGCATCAAACCTTGTTTTTGCAATCTGCCTTTGGCTATCAACTGTTTGTACAATCCATATCGATGGGCCTTGTTAAACCGATGCGATCTATCCGACTTTTTGTTAACCGGCGCAATCTAGTTAGTGGTGTTCGTCCTTCCTGCATGCTTTCATAGAATGTGGAGTTGGTAATATCTATCCATTAAGTTGTTTTTTGCATCTATTTGTATTTTAATGCCGAAAATACGGAAATTTTTTCTTTGATACATCTATATTTTCAAACTCTGTTCACTCGTGTGTGATGTTCCATCTATCTTCTTTTATCGGCATGTCCATGATAACTCAATCTTTTCCTACCGATGCTTCAATCTGGAGTTTTATTTCATCTTCAAATTATCTTGGACTAAAATGCATAATGTGTGTTGATCCAATGCTTATGATTGTAATTTGGTTCTCGGTATAGCTATATGACACTTATCATGAGTGGAATATGGTAAATGCTATCAATCTAATCCTCCAAAATGATGGCGGTTATCTCTTGTGATTTTGAGTTATACCGTGATCATATTTACGTCAGATTTAAGTATTTTTGGCAATACATAGGTCTCTTAAGGCAGTATGGTGGATTATCATCTGTTATCATGCTTCACATCTTTGAACTCCATATCCATAGGATTTTCTTTGATACATGAGAACCTCATTCTTTTATCTATGATAACTTGGCTTAAATGTAGGAGTTATCATTGATTCTTATCCAAATCCATCCTCCTTTCAACCGGTGATCCCATCAACAAGGTGAACAACTCAATATGTCTATTCTTCTCCGAAGGGCCAGATAGTCTATTCTTCCAATGCATTTCTCTAAATAAAAATCTTTGGCCTTTATGTTCATCTTTCATGGTGGTATATCTTGACGATATTCTCGCCTATTCTATATCAGTGGAAGAATAGGAAGAACATATTCTTTTCATCCTCTCAAGCTTCGAGGACACCGCATCTATGCAAAGTTCTCAACGTGTAAATTCCGGCTTTTTGGAAGTCACCTATCTCGACCATGTACTTCTTCTAAAGACATTTCTACAATTCTGCAATCAGCAAATCAATTGTTAATTCTCACCCATCATTAGATTCCAACCATCTCCGGAGATTTTCCTTCTTTAGCAAGTTATCATTGTCGTTCTGCTGAAGATTCCTCAAGATGGATAAATATCGCTCAAATATCTCTTAGATATTCTCAAGAAGGAAAAGAAATTCTTTTGGTATTATACTCATCAATAAACCTTTCGAAACCCTCTCTCTTGATCTTCTATCCTCAATACGCTGGATGCCATGAAGATTTACTAGATCTCTCACAATTCTTTGATTCACGTTTTGGGTGCTATTTGTAATCTGTCTATTGAATCTTCCATGTTTCTACATGATCGTTACTCATACCTTTTCAGATGACTTGGGACTTCGACATGACGACAACATCATATTCATCTACTTTGGATCCAATGAATCATTTACATCAAATCCTTGTTTTCTTATGGAGCTTCATGAGTTTTCTCTTGGTCAAGATCGTTAGTCTGAAATTTGAGAGTTAGGTTGCATAATTCTCCTATTCATGTACAGAGTAATGCTTTAAGTGCAGGATGGACTAGCTACCATACCACTACTCTTATCATTTGCTCTTGTACATTGAAATGGTGGATTAATGCGATTTCATTCATTCCACAGAAGTCAGAAGTGGCCTTTATCCCCCGAGATTTTACTTCCGTCCTTGTTTCTCCGGAGTGTTCTTTCAAGAACATAATCAATGACCTCTTGTTGGTGATCTCATTATTTCAAGATGGAGAAAAATCTTTAATGATCTAGTGGAAAAATGCAGAAGCTTCTCCGTTCTCTTCATTCGACCGGCGAACTACATCATTATAAAAGATGGATGGAAGATATATGTTACTTCATTTTGTTTAATTCCTTTCTCTTTGTAAAGCCAATTGTGGTCGATGTCATTAATCGCCAAAATCTACAATAACCTCATGGTTAAAGAAAGCAATAAGAATCTCTATAATAACTCAAGATCTTCAACTTCTTTTTCAGGATTTCACCATAAACTCATATCACTCTTTTTCGCGGACATAAATCTGCGCACCACCTTTGCCCTATCCTTTGGTACTTACCGGCGCAAGAAGAAGCTAATCCGAGAATTCAGGATCCCAAATATTTCTGTGGATATCAAAGAACTCTATTGTTTGAAGGCAATACTGTTTCTCCAAACTTCATTCTTAAATCTAAGGGAAGAAAAATGATATTTTCATAGTGGTTGTCAACTTATCCAAATTGTTCTTTTCTTCCGGCGAGAGAAAGAATCATCCTCACTTACACCTTTTGATCTTGAATCCTAACAATGTGTCTTTCCTTTCTCTTCACGATTCATCATATTCTAAAGTTCTTTCAAGAATTGGTTATATTCTTTATAATGTTCTTCAAGAGCGCCTAATCTATGTTCATCCTACCTTCCTTGTTTCGCCACAATTCTTCAATTCTTCAATTCATTTGGTTTCTAGAATCAAAATGCAAGACTCGCAACAAGTCTGGCAAGTTTTGCAAGGTGTATTGGCCGCACCATTCTATTGAAAAATCACCTTGGGAACGTGAGGATCACCTTTGTTCCGAACACCTGCTTCTCCTTGGTATTTTTCTTTTCCAAGGAATCTTGGGGCGAGATTCTTGTTTAGTGGGGGAGAGTTGTAGCATCCCAATTGTCTAACATTTGCAATGCTACTTTCCTAGTCTATATATTGCTACTTCCTACATGTCATTCATTGCATCATCATTATATCATGCTCATGTCACCATGCCACCTTGCATATGAGTATCATATAAAACCCCTTATCATTTGGTTCTTATACCATATGCATTTAAATTGTATTGCTTGTATTTTCCTCTTTATATATTTTAGTTGGATTTTGATATATTGCTTGATGCCCAAGTTGAGTTGGGGGAATACCTTTTACAAATCCACGACCTTTCTTGTCACCACCTTATAGTTCCACCATCCAACTATAGATGAGAAATTGCAATTCTATTTGTATTTAAATCTAGCTCATATGTGTTGGGATGGATCCACTTCAAATTCTACATGCTCCCATATGTGATACATGTTGTTTTCACAATATTAAATCATGTAGATCCCCATGGCCACCTTTGCAATACCATGTGTGTAGAATTCCCTCTTGCAAGCTTCTATATGGTTTTATTCAAATTATGCCCATGTATGATGTCATTTCACTACAAGTGAATCTAGTGGGGAAAGTACACTATCATGGTCATTGGCTTCATATGTATACATATTTCAAATAATCCCATATTACTAGCAAGCCTCCTTCTTGTTGGGTCATTTTTCAAATCTTTGAATGCATGTATGGATTATAGGACCATATAGATTTATAGTTGTTTTTACAATTATAATGGTGGCCTTTAATGATCATGCATGGACCATGCGAGCTCACCACCACCTACCTTCTTAGTTGTTGCATTTTAATTTGTGGAAAGTTTGTTGTTTTAAACTCACGCAAGTTAACTTAAGTCAAATAAAATGTTGGCTTATGTTGTTACCTCCACTTGGTTTCGATTTGGTTCTTATTGGCCTTGTTGAACTGAAGTAATTCAAACAAGTTGGTTTCATATGAACTAAACCAAAAAAAAAGAAACCTAGCTAGCCCAACCATCCTAGCTAACTCATTCCTTCCTCCCTTGTGCAAATCCAACCCACCCACCTTGTGGTGATCATGGTATCTAGCCATGTGACCATCTAATCTCCTCACCCCTTTCTCTCCTAACCAAGATAGTACCCTCCCTCCTTTCCTGGTTGTCCAGATCTCACCGCACGTCCACCTCCTCTCCTGGTCCCCCTCTCCTTCCCCTTCAAGCAAGAAACGAAGAGAGAGAAGAGAAGACCTAGCTACACACGTACCCTCCTTCCACCTTTTGCAAAAGGTGCAAGCCATGTGCCCAGCTCCCCTTCCTTATCCCCAGCTCAACAACCTCCTTCAGATCGAGATATGGGAGCCAAGGTACCCTCTCTTCCTTCCCAAGCTCGCAGCTTCCATGGCCTCCTAAAACCCTAACCCTAGCCCCTGCCATCTCTCTCCACATCGCCCTGCTGCACACCGAGGCCGACTAGACACTTCAGAAGCTGCCTCTACTTCCCTGCGCCGCATGTACCTGGACCAGAGACCGGAGCTCGATGGAAGGTCGCCGCCAACACCGTGCCCGTGAGGAGGCCGAAGGTGCAGTCCATGAGCCCTACGCCTGGTCATCACCACCTCTGCACGATCCTGCCACACTGATAGAACCTTGGTGAGTTCCATGACCTACCAGACATGGTCGCTTCTTTCCTCTCTTCCCGCACCCCTACCACCCTCCGTCGACCAGCCACCATGCGTCACCACCACCGGACGTCGCCATCGTCCATGTTTCCATGTACCTCTGTTTCTCGCATGAGAGCTGCCTTTACTGTCCGCCTCCCTCCTTTTTCAAATAAATGTGAATTTTAAATAAATTCGAATTTGGGTAAAAGTTTAATATGAAATGTGTTTAGTTTTTAAATGTGAATTCAATTGTAAATTCAAATCTTTTCAAAACTAATTCAAACTAGTTAAACCTTTGATTTTGACTCCTTTTGATAAATTTTGACTTTAATATTCTTTTAAAATTAAGAAATTAAATAATGCAAATAATATATGTTTTTGATTCAGAAAAACATGGGGATTATGAATATAGTATTCGAAATATCATTGAGCAATTTAATTTTTAAAAATAATTTAAATGCTAATAAATGTTGTTTCATAATAAATTCATAACTTTAATTCCATAACTCCGATTTCAACATATGATATGTCTAAAATGATCAGCGCGATGAGCCTATTCTAACTATGCATTCCATGATATGAATTTAAGCATGCATCATATAAATATTAATAGGGCGGCAAGATTTATGGGAGCAAAATGTGAATAAACAACTAATAAAAAGCTTTATACTTGTACCCCTCACCTCACCCATGCCATGCTATGTTATGCCATATAAATTGTGCATCATTCCATCAGGGAATACTTGTTTGCTTGTCGCATATGATTTATATGTGTGTGCTATGTATTTATTTTAGACCCTTGTGTGTTTGGTTTTTATTTGGATAGACGCTAAGCTAGGAGAATATCAGGAGCCTTAGGAGTATTAAGAGGATCCATCTTATTATGCAACTGAACTTTCAAGAAAGCAATTCCCCATGCTTGCACTATATATAGTACCTATTGCATCTACCTTATTCTTGCATCATATATCATGATCCGAATAAAAATGGAATCCCAAGTATTGCATAGCCTTTACTTGTAAACCCCACCAAAGGTTGTTCCCTACATCCTATGAGCCATTACTATATGAGTTGTTTGAGCCATGCGAGTTGTAGAATTTCATATGTAGGGTTTGTGAGTGTCTTTGAATAATGAGGTACCTAAACATTTGAATTGAGTAGTAGTGGGATAACTAAAGAAAGAGGCACTAGTGGGATATATCTGCCATTTGGTTCTTTATGCTCACTTGTGTCTCGTAGGACCCCGAGTACTTGATACTTGTTCCTTGACTATCGCACTATCCGCATGTGGGACCATGAATCCCCTTAGCCAGAGCTTGAATTATTTCTTATTTCTTGCGGACATAAACT
This sequence comes from Avena sativa, assembly GCA_916181665.1. NCBI lineage: Eukaryota > Viridiplantae > Streptophyta > Magnoliopsida > Poales > Poaceae > Avena > Avena sativa. The sequence goes on from OV702296.1 coordinate 85,253,559, forward strand.
AGTTTGGGGTTTACAACTATCCTGTACTTATGCAATGCTTCTACTTAATTTACTACTATTGCTCATGGAGAGCGTTTACTACTGTAGTGTTTAGGGACCCCGTGCCATGTTTCCGCTGTATTGACAAGACCAATCACATTTTCTGGTTCCCAGTCATTTATATCCATTGCCACAAACCCTCGGTCCATCGCGGAGCTGGTCGACTTCGTAGCGGGTAGCTTAGTGGGGTGGCCCCCTGAAATATTTAATGAATCTTGTGATTGCTTTGGCATGATTCCTCGTTGGGTTTTCATTTGATTTTTCCGAGGCTGATTGTGTGCGTGTTGCTATTTGTGCACCCTTGCAGGGTAAATCTTTCCGAAAGTCGTGTCCGTGGTTATGGATGACTTGAAGCACATTTTCTCGATCATATACAAGCATAACTAAAGTACCGCTTGACTAAAACTTGACTAGTAATAGTGCAATATTTATGGAATGATTAATAAAACTGTCAACGGATGGGATGTTCTTCCTCCTTCTCGTTTGGGAATAGGGAGGTGGGCGAGCGATGTTTAATTATCTTGATATATCTTTGTTCGGTAATTAACTATTGTTTAATTAACGAGAGTCTATCTATCATTAATTAGGTGGATGTTGTAGCGTGTCTCTATAGAAATGATAGGCTTTACTTTCGCTGCTATGGCGGCACCCGCAGGTTGTTCCCTTTAGATGCATAAAGACTTGCTGAGTCCCATAGGGTCTCACATGATAAAATATTGGTTTAGATGGACAGGTGTACTCTGAGGAAGGTTACTGGTTCGAAGAGATTGAGGATGGTGGCAACGACCGTCTTGTGTAGATATTCCGGGGACGGAGATCTATGAGATCTGTGGGCGGGATGTGCTTATTTTTAGGGCGTCTTATGCCAATTTGCTTCTTATCCGTACTTGGATCTGTTTTCCGCTTCCGCTTGATACTCCGATGTGTGCTGTTTGAGGATATATCCTAAACTATTATAACTATCTAGTATTTTGGATCTTGCCATATGGCGTTGAATATTTCTATTTATTTTTGATGGTTTGAGTCTGATGTACGCTTGTATGTCGCTGGCATACACACTTGTGTATCTTTTGTTCGCATGCCTGTTGACTACGCCGCTCGCACTTGATAGGATGTTCTTGTAAAGTGGATAGGATGGTGGCCGGTACCATGCCCTGCTCCGCTTAGACGGGCCTACATGTGGGTGGCCTTTGGGCCTCCGTGATAGTACCACATTATGCACTTTGGGTTCGTCCTGGATTGTTGCTTAGAGCATAGTGTCCGAAGTATTACACTTGGGTGTATGGTGGAGAAGTGCAACAGAGCTTCGCTAAGCATCTATGCGGGAGAAACAGGGAGGGAGAGAGGGAGGCGATGCCTACAGGTGTGTGTGATGCGCCTCCTCTTCTCCCCTTATAAAGGTGGCCAAAGGAAGGGGCCAGCTAGCCCTTTTCCCTCTTCCAAGGGAGGGGCGGCGACCAGGGGAGAAATCCTCCTGCCTTCCCCTATGGTTTGGTGGTGGCTATGGTTCCCCAAGTGGGGGGCTCATGGACCTTGTGGGGCTATGGTTCCCTGGACCATATAGGTCGGGATTCCCCTCAACTTGTCCCATGATCCCTTTCGGATAGGTGGACCCACCCTGGAAACTTCCGAAACCTTCTAGATCTACCGGAACAAATCTGAAACCATCTCGAGTTAATATCGGAACCAGACCTAGCTTCCATATAATTTTTCTCTACCCCAATACCATTCTGGAACTCCTCGTGATATCTAGGATCTCATCCGAGACTCCGATTTTCCATTTTATCAAACCATATATTATCTCAACGAAAACCTAGCAACACCGAAACATTAAGTGCATGACCCAACGGGTTTGAGAATGTGCAAACCTGATCGATACACCTCTCCGATCAATAACCATCAACGGGACTAGTATGTGCATGATGGTTCCTACATATTCAACAAAGTTATTTTATCTGTTGAACCCTAATGTCGAGGATTCAATCAATCCGGTATCTGATTCCCTTTGTCTTGTGATATATTAGTTACCCAAGATTCCATCTTTGATATCAGTATACGTAGTTTAGTCTTATTACTGGCAAGTTCTCTATACTCATTCTATGATGTAGGATCCCCATGACTAACCACATTAGTCACATGTTTGCAAACATTAGGATGCTACATTACCGAAAGGGCTAGAGATATCTCTTCATCATATGGAGTGGCGAATCTAGTCTTGATTCATGGAACTCAACAAAAAACCATCAGAGCTGAAAACCACCTTTATGGTCACCTAGTTATGAAGTGATGTTTGATATCCACAAGGCGGTACCCATGAGTAACATAATATCTGTAGGGGTTCGTAGCATGGAAAACAAAAAAATTCTACCCCATGCAAACAAACAAGCCAAGATCTATCTACTAGATTGTAGCAACGAGTCGATAGAGGAACTCACCCTCGAAGATTCCAAAGCGGTTAACGAGAGAAGATTCTCGTGGGTGATGTAGTCATACTATTGCCGATCTCAAGATCGTGTAGACGATCCTTCCGGCGCTGCGTTCTGGCAGCGCTTCCGCAGTCGGTCACACGTTCGGTACTCGATGAAGACCTTCCTCTCCCTTGTTCCAGCAGGCAGCGGAGGTTGTAGCACTCTCCTCGCGATTCCGGCAGCATGACGGCATGGTACCAGAAGTAGAGGGGAGATCTCGCAGGGCTTCGCCTTAAGCCGGAGCGAGTATGGTGGACTATGAGAGAGGCCTTGGTGATCTAGGGTTTAGAGGGCACCAAGGGGAGAGTGTAGCCGGTGGCTAGGGTTTGGGGATCACCCCAACTCGCCGAGTTGGTGGTGCCCTAGGCGGCGGCACAAGGAGGTGGTGGTGCCGGCGACTTGGAGGAGAGGGCTAGGGTTTTGGTGTAGGGAAGAGGGACAGCCCTGCCCCTCCTTATATAGGTGGGAGGGCGCCGGTTGGGAGGAGGGAGTCCTCCCCCAACTCGGCCTCCTTGGCCGGCGGGTGGAGGGAGAGGAACTCCTCCCCAAGTAGGTTTCCTACTCTCCCTCCACCAAGCAAACTTGCCGTTTGACTTTCAAATTGGCGTTTGACTTTCAAACTAGGATTTGATTTCTCCCTTTATTTTCCCCATCCAAGTCACCTAGTACATGATGCAACCATTCCACATTGTCATGACACATTCATGTACCCTTCCCCTCCGGAGTGTCGGACCTTTCGGACCCTTCTAGAACATTCTCGATGAAAACACCGGAATCATTCCCCAACTCCGAAACAGGACTTTCCTTATATGAATCTTATTCTCCGGACCATTCCAGATCTCCTCATGATATCCCGGATCCCATCCGAGACTCCGAACAACATTCGGTCTCTTTCTCATCATTCCATAACTACTCAACAACATCGAATCCTTAAGTGTGTCTCCCTACGGTTCGTGAATTATGCGGACATGATTGAGACATTTCTCCGATCAATAACCAATAGAGGAATCTGGAAATTCATATGGCTCCCACATATTTCTACGATTACTTTGCGATCGAATGAACCACTTACATACGATACCAATTTCCCTTTGTCTCATGATAGTTTACTTATCCGAGGTTTTGATCGTCGGTATCTCTGCATACCTAGTTCAACCTCGTTACCGATAAGTACTCTTTTCTCGTTCCCGTGGTATGTGATCCCTTGTGAGCCAGTCACATGCTTGCAATCTAATTGGATGACATTCCACCGAGAGGGCCTAGAGTATATCTATCTGTCATATGGATGGACAAATCCCACTCTTGATCCATGTGTCTCAACCCATACTTTCCGAACACTCAATGCCATCTTTATAGCTACCCAGTTATGGTGTAGTGTTTGATGTCATCAAAGCATCCTTTCGGTGATGGTGATAAGCATGATCTCATGGTCGAAGGAATTAGGTTACTATGTATCAGAAAGCTTATAGCAATTGAACTATTAAAATGACTTGATCTTTATGCTACGCTTATCTATAGGAGTATGTCCATCATATCATTCTGCTAATGATATGACCTTGTTATTAACAACATCTCAAATGTTCATGATCAAGAAACCATGATCATCTATTAATCAACAAGCTAGTATTATGAAGAGGCTTTACTAGGGACTCTAATTTAGTTTACAAATCACACAAGTATTAATGTTTCTGGTTAATACTGTTATAGCATGAATATAAACATTTATCATAAACACAAAGATATAATAATAACTATATTTATTATTGCATCTAGGGCATATCTCCAACAATATCATGGTCTAAGAAAATGGTACTTTCCATGTATGAAAGCGATATCAATAAAACTAGGTGACACGATGCTTATTATTGGGTATGTGCATCACCATTCTCCTAATGATATGATCATATTATCAAGTGACATTAGATATCCAGGGTTAGGAAACCATAGCCATCACTCAACTAATGAACTATTAATAAGAGGCTTACTACCAACACTATGTTGTTTATATAGTCACACATGTATTTAGTTTGCAGTTAACACAGTTATAGCATGAAGAATAAACACTTACCATGAACAAGGAAATATGGTAATAACAACTTTATTATTTCCTCTAGGCCATATTCCAGCAAGTGCTTACTTAATGAGTGAAGTAAACCTAAAACAAATCCCCTAAGAAATCACCAAACCAACTCTAAGAAAAATTCGTAAACAAAATCAACTAGGGATTAGTATCGAGGGTTTAGAATGATTGCATATCATATATTATGCATCATAGTATATTGACAATCTGTTGGAATTTGGGTGTGGGCCTTGGCCCATAGCCTAATACAAATTCTGAAATTCTCATGGCCCATTCATGCCTAGCAAGGGATGGCACCAAAGTTTAGTCCCACCTTGCTAGTTTGGAGGGAGTTGGACCAATATATATAGTGGAGTGTTTCAGTACCTCCTAAAGAGAGTGAAGAGGAGTGGAATACACGCGCGCTCCTCCTCCTCCGTCACCCTCCTCGCCACGCCTCGCCTCGCCTCGCCTCGTCACGACGCACGCGTGCGGTTTGCGGAATTGTACCTCGGTGCCGATCTTATCTTTTTGCTGCTCGGGAAAAGTATTGTGCGAGTTTTTTCTATCAGCCGTTTCCGGTCTTTCCGGAAACGTGGGCTGTTACTACTCGGACATGCGTTGGGCCCCACGTCTTACCCGACCGGCACTATATATAAATGGCCTCAGGCGAAAAAACCTAATACGAGTTACACACATCTCTCTGCCTCCAGAACCTTGCGCTGCCGCTACACCTTCTCCATCCCCTCTTCCGGTGTGCACCGGATGACGGGAAAGTAGGCCTCCGGAACCACCACCTCTCATGAACCTATACGGGTGAGGGAGATCAGGTTTTTGGGGAGCGCGTCTGCGCGACTACTGACGGCATCACGTCGACCGACCACTCCATCGACGACATGGCTGACGACACTGGTGTCAACGCGAACCTCAACCCCAACCCGAACGCAAACCCGATTCCTCCTCCAGCACCGTACATAATCTGTTCCTATCTAGTTCAGTTTCTGTTGCAGTTTCTTGTACTAGCTTTTGGAATAGATGCGATCTGCTTATTCTGGTTGAGTGTGATCTATTCGTCTATTCTGCTAGTATACATGATTAGGTTAATTCCTGCACTTATAGTCATGTTTTATTATTGCTTATTTCAGATTAAATATTATGATAATTTTCTTATATTTTCAACAATCCAAAAACCTGATTATAGGCAACTGAATTCAACTGGTTTAGCCGTGGCTACCAGGACGCCTCCCTTTGACGGTATCTACTATAAGAGATGGCACACGAGAGCAGTTCTATGGTTGAAAAACCTAGGCTGCTATAGCGGCACTCTTGGCAAACCTGAGGGAGACCTTTCTCCTGTTCAGGAGGAAGCGTTTCAGAAAGCCGACATCATGTTTATGGGGGCTTTGTTCAATATTCTTGGTGACAACATTGTTCACACCTATATATCATTTGATAATGGCAAGGATGCGTGGGATGCACTCGACGCCAAGTTTGGTGTTTCGGATGCTGGCACTGAACTGTATATCATGGTGCAATTCTATGACTACAAGATGACTGATGACCGTCCCATCATGGATCAGGCTCATGAGATATAGTCCCTTACCAAAGAACTCGAGCAGTTCGTGTATCTTACCGGACAAGTTCGTGGCTGGAGGCATTATTGCCAAGGTTCCTCCTTCTTGGAGGAACTTTGCTACCTCTCTGAAACATAAGAGATAGGAGTTTTCTGTTTTGGATCTCATCGGATCTCTTCATGTTGAAGAAAAGGCAAGAGCAAAAGATACACGTCCTTGAGGGTTTGACAGAAGTTCTAGCGCACATGTAGTGCACAAAAATAACTTCCAGTCCCACAAGTTCAAGAATAAGAACATGTCTGATCGCAAAGGAAAGTTTGATGGCAAAAACAAGGCCGCGCAGACTACCAACTTCAAGAAGAAGACTGAGTATAAGAATAAAGGATCATGCCATGTCTGTGGTGATCCTAATCATTAGGCTCCTAGCTGCCCCAATCACTTTGACAAGCATCCACATGGAAATAGTGGCAAATCCTCTAATGTTGTTCTTGGTGATACTGAGATGAAGGATGATGGGTACGGTATATTTCCTATTGTTCTTTCAGTTTGTAATTCACCTGAATGGTGGATAGACACTGGTGCAAATATACATGTGTGTGCTGATATTTCCATGTTCTCTTCTTATCAGGTCAAACGGGCTGGCTCCATGCTGATGGGAAACGGCTCACATGCTTCTGTTCAAGGTGTTGGTACGGTGGATTTGAAGTTTACTTTGGAGAAGATCGTACAGCTGAAGAATGTGCAGCACGTTCCCTCCATCAATAAGAATCTCGTCAGCGGATCTCTTCTATGTCGAGATGGTTTTAAGTTAGTCTTTGAGTCCAATAAAGTTGTAATTTCTAAGTGTCGACAATTTGTTGAAAAGGGTTATGAGTGCGGAGGCTTGTTCCGCTTATCTTTGTCAGACTTATGTACTCAAGTTATTAATCATGTTTGCAATGATAGTGAATCCAATATTTGGCATTCACGACTTTGCCATATTAACTTTGGGTGCATGACGCGGCTTGCCGATATGAATTTAATTCTGAAATTTACTACTGTCAAGAGTTCCAAGCGTCAAGTGTGTGTGGAAGCTAAGCAACCTCGCAAGTCTCACAAGACTGCTGAGGTACGAGATTTGGCACCATTAGAACTAATACATTCAGATCTTTGTGAAATGAATGGTGAGTTGACAAAAGGTGGAAATGACATTTCATGACTTTAATTGATGATTCCACTCGATACTGTTATGTGTACCTTATGAAATCTAAAGATGAAGCTTTTAATCACTTCAAAATCTATAAAGATCAGAAAACCAACTTGATCGAAAGATTAAGCAACTTCGGTCTGATCGTGGTTGAGAGTATTTCTCCAACGAATTTGATTCTTTTTGTGCGGATAATGGTATTATCCATGAGAGGACGCCTCCCTACTCACCTCAGTCAAATGGGGTGGCTGAAAGAAAGAACCGTACTCTAACTGATTTGGTTAACGCCATGTTAGATACATTGGGTCTATCCAAGGAATGGTGGGGGGAGACGATAAAGACTGCGTGTCATGTCCTAAATTGTGTTCCCAAAAAGAACAAAACCATTACTCCATTTGAGGAATGGGAAAGGAAAAGGCTGAAACTCTCCTACTTACGGACTTGGGGTCGTTTGGCGAAAGTGAATGTGCCGATACCCAAAAAGCGCAAGCTTGGACCAAAAACCGTGGATTGTGTCTTTCTAGGATATGCATTTCATAGCATTGGCTATAGATTTTTGATAGTGAAATCTGAGGTATCCGACATGCATGTTGGTACAATCATGGTGTCGAATGACGCGACTTTTTTTGAAGACATCTTTCCCATGAAATATTCATCTAGTTCATCAATTCAGTAGATGCCTAGTTTATCTAGTCAAGAATTAATTACAATTCCTGAACCCACCATTTCGATAGAACACCCTGATAATCCTGTGGAGGATAACAATGAAGCTCCTACTAGAAGTAAGAGACAGAGGACTGCGAAGTCCTTTGGTGATGATTTCATTGTATACCTTGTGGATGGTACTCCCACTTCTATTTCAGAAGCTTATGCATCTCAAGATGCTGACTACTAGAAAGAAGCCGTTCGCAGTGAGATGGATTCCATCATAGCAAACGGAACTTGGGAAATTACTGATCGTCCTTATGGGTGCAAACCTGTAGGATGTAAGTGGGTGTTCAAGAAGAAGCTTAGACCTGATGGTACTATTGAGAAGTACAAGGCACGCCTTGTTGCCAAGGGTTATACCCAGAAAGAATGTGAAGAATTCTTTGATACTTATTCACCTATATCTAGATTGACCACCATTCGAGTACTGCTATCCTTGGCTGCCTCACATGGTCTTCTCGTTCATCAAATGGACGTTAAGAAGGCTTTCCTAAATGGAGAGTTAAATGAGGAAATTTATATGGATCCGTCGGATGAATTCGTGATAGATGGTCAACAAGGCAAGGTGTGCAAGTTACTGAAGTCTCTGTATGGTCTTAAGCAAGCACCTAAGCAGTGGCATGAGAAGTTTGAAAGAACTTTAACTGATGAAGGCTTTATTGTAAACGAAGATGACAAGTGTGTGTACTATCGCCATGGTGGGGGCGAGGGAGTCATCTTATGTCTGTATGTTGATGATATACTGATATTTGGGACCAATCTTAATGTTATCAAGGAGGTCAAAGACTTTCTATCTTGTTGTTTTGAGATGAAAGATCTAGGAGTGGATGATGTGATATTGAACATCAAGCTGCTGAAAGATGATGATGGTGGGATAACACTGCTTCAGTCTCACTATGTGGAAAAGATCTTGAGTCGTTTTGGGTATAGCGAATGCAGATCCTCTCCTACACCATATGATCCTAGCATGTTGGTTCGAAAAAATCAGGGAAATCCTAAGGATGCTAAAGATCAGTTGAGATATTCTCAGATTATTGGCTCGCTTATGTATTTATCTAGCGCTACGAGGCCTGACATCTCCTTTGTTGTAAGCAAGTTAAGTCGATTTGTCTCAAATTGTGGAGATGTTCATTGGCAGACCCTTGAAAGGGTTTTGCGTTATTTGAAATGCACTGCGAGCTATGGGATTCACTACTCTGGGTATCCAAGGGTACTTGAAGGGTATAGTGACTCAAACTGGATTTCTGATGCTGATGAGACTAAGGCCATGAGTGGTTATGTGTTTACACTTGGTGGTGGCGCTGTTTCCTAGAAGTCTTGCAAGCAGACCATCTTAACGAGGTCAACGGAAGCAGAACTCACAGCATTATACACAACCACTGTTGAAGCATAGTGGCTTCATGAACTCTTGATGAACTTACCTATGGTTGAAAAACCAATACCCGCAATCCTTATGAACTGTGATAATCAAACTGTGATCATCAAAATAAACAGTTCTAAGGACAATATAAGTCATCAAGACATGTGAAGAGGAGATTGAAATCTGTCAGGAAAATGAGAAACTCCGGAGTTATTGCATTGGACTATATCCAAACATCTAAAAATCTGGCAGATACCTTCACAAAGGGTCTATCACGTAATGTGATAGATAATGTATCGAGGGAGATGGGTTTGAGACCCACTTTTTGAGTTGCTCATAGTGGTAACCCGCTCTATGTGATCGGAGATCCCGTGAAGTAGAGTTGGGAGACAAGATGTTGGTCAACTGGGAGGAGATTATCCTTACAGTATACTACCACTCCGTATAGATGCAATACTCTTCTATTCTGCATGGCAGGTTGGTATTTACCTTAATGTGTTTGGAGTGGCTTGTTTAAAGCAAAGATGTTGTCCTGCAGACCATCTTTTGAAGAACACACCTATATGAGTCTAACTGTCAAACGTCGCAGTCCGTGGGAGTTGGGTGCTCTCTAATAAACTCATGAAAGGCCATGGAGTATGACACATAAGCTCCAAACCACGGGGAAGCTTCGCGGCAGCCCTGTATCGTTCTAGACCTTGTGTGAAAGTAGTGCGCACCAAACTTGTAGTTCAAGGCATAGTCCACTATTCAAGTTGCAATCTAGTGTAGCATGAAGTTCTAAGTGGAAGTTCAACTTAACAGTCTCCACCTCGCACCGGTATATAAACAATGTTCTGGAACTGATTGATGCGATGTGATGATATGTGCCTAAGAGAATTTGTGGGGGATTGTTGGAATTTGGGTGTGGGCCTTGGCCCATAGCCTAATACAAATTCTGAAATTCTCATGGCCCATTCATGCCTAGCAAGGGATGGCACCAAAGTTTAGTCCCACCTTGCTAGTTTGGAGGGAGTTGGACCAATATATATAGTGGAGTGTTTCACTACCTCCTAAAGAGAGTGAAGAGGAGTGGCATACACGCGCGCTCCTCCTCCTCCTCTGCCTCGGTGCCGATCTTATCTTTTTGCTGCTCGAGAAAATTATTGTGCGAGTTATTTTCTGTCAGCCGTTTCTGGTCTTTTCGGAAACGTGGGCTGTTACTACTCGGGCGTGGGTTGCTCCCCACGTCTTACCCGACCGGCGCTATATATAAACGGCCACAGGAGAAAACCCTAATACGAGTTACAGACATCTCTCTGCCTCCAGAACCTTGCACCGCCGCTACACCTTCTCCATCCCCTCTTCTGGCGTGCACCGGACGACGGGACAATAGGCCTCCAGAACCACCGCCTCTCGTGAACTTGTACGGTGAGGGGCGATCGGATTTTTGGGAGCGCATCTGCGTGACTACTGACGGCATCACGTCGACTGACCACTCCTTCCCCAACGAGGACTTCTTCCTGGACATCAGCAGCCTCTATATCGACGACATGGCTGACGACACTGGTGTCAACGTGAACCTCAACCCCAACCCGAACGCAAACCCGATTCCTCCTCCAGCACCGTATGTAATCTGTTCCTATCTAATTCAGTTTCTCTTGCAGTTTCGTGTACTAAATTTTGGAATAGATGCGATCTGCTTATTCTGGTTGAATGTGATATGTTCGCCTATTCTGCTAGTATACATGATTAGGTTAATTCCTGCACTTATAGTCATGTTTTATTATTCCTTATTTCGGATTAAATATTATGGTAATTTTCTTATATTTTCAACACAATCTTTTAAACATTAGTCCATAATAGACCAATCTTGTTCTTCAATCTAGATATTCTAACGATGAAAAACACATTGATTGCATAATCTTGCAATCAGATGGCAAGTTCAATCTTGCATATCCTTTGAAGTATTACATAAAAACTACTTTTAAAAAGTACTACATTATCAACTACATTCAAAAGAAAAATATTATTTTCATAATAAATATGGAGTATGGGCTATCGGCCCTGAGTGGTCAGATAATCTATTGTGGCGGACATTGGAATCAAGGTTGGAATACGTGATTGAGAAGCCATGTGGTGGAGGTTCCATAGTACTAGGAAAGTAAACCTAGGATTAACAACAAAGGTATTCAGTCATTCTTGCGTCGTATAGACCGTGTTGACTATAGACCCCAGAATGGGACGATCAAGTCCGATAGACCTTCTTACATTCGTTTGTATTCGTATGCTAAGTCGGGTTATGATACAAAATGTTGATCAGCGGGTGGGAGACCATAATGTCCCCATCCAGTGATTCAATATGATAATTTAATCATATCAGAAGATATGGTGTACGAATTGGACCAAAAAATCATTGCAAAGGGTAGAAAGTAGGGTCATGGAAAAGGCTAGTGATTAGATAGTATTTTGACTAGACCTTAGACCAAGGAAGTCTGAACAAGAATATGCATGATCAATATGTCCCTAGTTGTATAGCACATCTCTCAAGAGTGTATAAAACATGACATGTTACTCCCTATCCTAGGAAAGGACCATGATAGCGGCATGGAAAGGAACTCCATTGTAGCATCCCAAATGTCTAACATTGTAATGATATATGGTTTCAAACAATATAATGCTACCTCCAAATAATGATTAATGCATCATCATAATATCATGATCATGTCACTATGCCACATTTCATTTGAGCATCATATTAAAACCCTTTTCATATGGTTCTTCTCCTCATATTGCATTGCCTTATCAATTTTATCTGCTTCTTGATATATTGTATTTGCTTCTTGATATAATGTTTGATGCCCAAGTTGAGTTGTGGGAATGTATATTATAATTACACCATCCACCTTGCCACCTTCTTTTGGTTCCTTCCATCATCTCCACCATCTTAATTATACTAGATGAAAAGACGAGCTTCGCCTCGCCGCCTGCATAACATTGTCACACAACAAGTCACATAACATGACCATCATGCCACTCAATGGTGTTTTGATGGATTTTTACTTCTAGGTATATGTACTTTTAGATACACATACGATAAAAAATTATAAGAATATAAGGCATATGAGATTTTTTTGAATCCCTCTTGAAAGATCATTAGAAAGACACAAGTTTCATATAGTTGGCTATACTTGCTAACATGCACTCCATATCAGGTCAACACAATCATAGAGTAGGAAAAATTGACCCATTTTAATAACGAATCATTGAGTTCATACATAACATGGTGCACAGTTCGCATAAATGAGACTTAAAAAAGAAATATCATATGCCAATCCATGTTCCTTTGATCAACACCTAACACCTGAAGCTGCTCCATATGTACCAAGCTATGCGTCAAGATAGCACATTCTTGGAGTTCCCCTAGGATCCCACCATAAAGTGGGAAACAGAGCTAAAATAACAGAGAACTGTCTAAAGGTAGTTTCATTTGGAAACCAGAACTACCTATGAATGGCTAAAAATTATATGAATCTCACCCCATAAGTAATACGACAACACAATCATATATTTGTGCATGGACATATAGAAAAGCTTATGTCGACTTATTTCCCACACAATAAAAATGAAACGTGAAACAACCAGAAGTCCGGAAGGAATAGATAAATAAAAAAACAAATGGAGCTACATTATTAAAGAGTATATAGTAAATGAGTAACATATTACTAAAACCTGAAGAATTTCTAGGACTTGCAAGGCCAATCCTCGTAGGGTTAGCAGAGCAATAAACCGCATTCATCTCAGTCATGGCATGCTTCTTCTTAATATCATGTCCCTTTGATCTACCATTGCCTAGCATCAGTAACAACTTTTGCACCTTTGATAGCGGAGTACCTGATGGAAAAGATCGCTAGTATAGTGACATCATTGATATTAGAAGCAAGATAGCCTACAAATGTAGAATGATCTGAAGGAATATCAGAGCGCTTATCACCCATGCTAAGTGAAGCCTAGTTTATCCTAAATGCTTGGTCAACATTTGGCATTCTATGATCGGAAAAACCATGAAGTACTCCACGATCTATATTCTTCAGATTGTATGGTTCCTATGCATGTGTTGAACTTTGGACCAATTCAATTAGCACAGTGATCAAATACATACGGGAATATCAAAAACACAAGCATGGGAAAGGGAAAAATGCTTGCAGCCCTATTTCATCATGGTGACATGAAATTAAGGAAAAAATCTATGTGGGGGAAGAACTAAAACTTATTTAGTGTGTAGGCTAATCACTAATGCCTCTGAAGAAACTACACGATGTCACACTGTTTCATTGCCAATCAATGATAGATATCAAAGGGGTAGAGGTAAAAGTTGAGCAATATTTTCCTTTAGGTACACAAGGAACATTTCCATCCAATTAAGTAGCAAGCCGACAAGGAATTTCAGCAAGGCCATGAGCGGCAACAGTAGCACTGACAAGAGGTAGCTACCCAGCATCCTCTGGGGTCTCAGGTTGCTTCCTAGAATCCCCAAGACAATGCATCCCTAAACTGACGCATAAAATTATTATTCCATCCATAAATTTCTAATACGAATCCCCAGATTGTGTATGTAACCAGTAATGAGATATAGAAAAGTAAGCCTCTAACAATCTTTGTCCACTGGTATGACAATTCCAACATGATTCATCAGAGAGGATACCATGAGTTGGCCAATGCGGTCCCCTCGCGGGGCACTTCAGATCATTGGTGATGATTCAACGGGTGAAGGGAGAGGCTGCCACTCCTTGAGTACTACCACATAAAATGTCGTCATTAACGCCCTTCTTGAGTAGCACCAAGAGCACATGGAAAAAAGTATTCAGTGTAAACAACTCACAAAACAAATATAATGGTATGTAATGCTTGTTTTGAATCGGGATATTTAGACTAAATATGAAGCCTATATGACTTAACAAATACATATATGGAAATTAGCATTCTTTGACATGCTAAATCATGCTGAAATTAACTTTAGAGCCACATGGAATTAACTTTCAAGCAAACTATCTGAGCCCATAGCGACAACACAAGAACCAGAACTACAATACATACTTATCTACATACAGTCTACAAACATGAGAGCACAGGAATTTAACAATTCGGTTAACAAATAAAAATAAGGGGAAATGTATTGTTTCTATATCCTAGATTTCCTTGCGGTGAAAATGGAAAAAGGAAAGTAGTCCTTTACCTCAAGGAATCATCGCAAAGATCAAACTGGAATTATAAAGCTGAGACCTACAAGGAAACAACCCCAAAAAAATATTAAGAACTTGGTGATAAACTCACAGCTGGATAGTTACTATAGGGTGCATCGGGATACAAAATCAAGCTAAATAAAAGTTGTCAGAAACGGGGTTCTACTTTGAGCAACAGAACTAAGTAGACTAGAAGTTAATTGATGCGCCATTTCAATTGTTATTACCGAATGTTTAATTATAGCGGTCAAATTATTCATAAAGAGAACATGTTGTCTATGTTTCTATGGCTATTCCCTTAAAAAAATTAACCCAGCCAAATTGTATTCACCAACAGACAATAGCATTAGAGCTCTGATACTTTTATGAAAAAGGTGATCATGCTGAATCTATAGCAGTCAGTTATTACCACTAAATAAACTACGAGGTCAGATTGTTCAAACCAAATAACCTTAGGTCTGCGTATTCATACTTCCAAATAAAATGTATGTGGGAGGAACTCCATATATGGATGAATAAGTAGCAACGACTACACACATCATCCGTCATAACCACAACTAATAGATAAACGACATCAATCGTATTATCTCTCTATTAAGGGATTTCTCCTGTGGCATGGACATGGCTTAATGAGTTCTCCTTGCTTCCCCAAGTTAGTACGTAAAGAATGACAACGGCTTTATAGTCACAGTAAGTGCTATCATCCCTCCGTCTACCAACTAGTAATACCCTTCATCAGGTCTCCATAAGAGGCAAATATTAAGAGGTGCACAACTCTCAACATCAATATGAAGACAATTAATACATACTCATAATGATGTATAACATGATAATTCTTATATTATCTCAATCAGATGCTAGGGTTTCTCCATCTCCCCAAGAACTAATGATCTACTCAGATATGGAGGCAAGCAACATCATGACAAGGATAATGGAAACAATAATAGACGAATAGTTCTTGTATAAATCCACAACTAGTACGGGAATTACAACAAGATCTAGATGGGAAGGATGGATATGTTGATGATGCAGCGGTTGATGAAGATGAAGATCGATGCCTTGGCCTCCCATATCTGCGTAGGGAGAAGATGGATCCCTTGGGCAAGTTCCCCCTCCAGATCCCGTCTGGAGGTGAGGTTTTTGGCAATTTATGGGTGTTCTGTATGTCGTCTCCCCGATCTGATTGCACGGGGTGAAACTATTTGAAGAGGCGATGGCGGCGGCAACTATATGGCGGGAACTATACGGCCAGAGAAAATATTCCTGCCGTATAGTTGGTCGTTAAACCCACTGGTTGCTGCGATCGCCTCGGGGTTTCTTCTAGTGTTATTGATATTTCCCAAATTAGAGATTTATGTTGTTTTTGACTTCTTTTCGCTCCAATACAACTAGTCCAAGAATTGTGTCCATCGTATCCATCATCTATCCTGATCCTGGTGAAAATAGACATAAAAGATGTGCGCGAACGCCGTAAAATACCAAGATCCTACCACTACAATGCAAAATAATAATATAAAACATGATGCAAATATGCACTCGTGAACTTCCCCAAGCTTAGACTCTTGCTCGTCCCGAGCAAGGTTATCTTAATGGATGTGATCCTCATATTCACGAAGCTGAGTCGATAAAATAAATGAGATAGTTGCAGATGTGTTTATAATATATGATACATAGGAATAAGTTCATGAATAGTACCTTACTTGAACCATTCGAATAATATTAGCAGGCTTCCACACCTTAGCATTTAACAGTTCACAAAAGATTACTCTCAATATGATGTAAAAGTGTTTTGGTTCGACCGAATGAGTTAGCGAAGTAGTCCCAAGTGTTTTAGGATTAACATATTCACTTGGGATTTAAAATCTCAAATGTTCCTTTGTCCTACCACAAGATAGTGGTGTATGCCTATTTGCTCTTTGCACATTTTCTTTTATCTTTTTTCTAAAATATGCTCACATTTTTGTTTAAGTGTTGTGCAAAGGAGCTAGGCATACATTCCACTTCATGTAGGAATGCAAAGTTTAACTATATAAATTACCAAATTCCAATTGTATATGAAGCATCTTTATAGCTTAAATACTCTACCTCGTCTTGTTATCACTCTAATTTTATAGCACTTTTAATTTTTCTTTGTTCAAGGTTTGTTTCTCAACTTAACTGATTAGATAATGTTTCCTTTTATTAATCAAACCATGAACTTACAACATATTGACCAAATTATCTTTGTATGTTCTGTTAATACCAATGGTGTGGAAGACTCCTATTGCTATCATCAAGTGCAAGTAAAATCATACTCAAGCCATTCATATATCCAATAGGACAAGCACAAACTCAGTAATGCTCCATATATGATAATAAACTCGGAATTTCATAAAAGGGATCGACTATTCCTAAAGGGAATTCTAATGATTCAAACTTAATTTCTAAGCTCAAACTAATGCAAAAATAAAATAGTAATATAAAAAATACAAGATAGATTACAAGGTCTTAAAGATCTCCCCAAGCTTGGATTCAAGCCAGGCGGGATCAAATAACTCCTTGTTGGTACCTATTCCTCCTTATGGGTGAGAAGAGCATTGCCTTCTTCCCCTGTGTTGCAAGCCTTAGCGATGCTTGCAAGGCAGCAGCTGAGCTCGGCCATGTCAAATTGAAGCTTCAAAATATTCTTCTGGAGGAATTTCTTCTCATATGTCATCTCAAAAATAGTTTTAATCAAGAAACCAACTCTACAATCGATGTCATTGACCTTTTGCTCAAGGTCTTTGCTCATCATCCAGTAGGAGTCAATCCCTTATCCAATGGTTTCAACACATGCTTTCGAAACTTTTTCCAATTGATAGATCTTCTCATGAATCTCATCTGGCTGCACCTTGTTAGGCTTGAGAGGTAATGGAACGAGAGGAGGTTTATAATAATATCCTATGTTGTGACGATAAGGATTAGGAGGATACTCATCCTTGCTCTTTCTCTGCTCTGCTTGCCTCATCATCTCCATCCTCTGCGGGAACATATCCTCCCAATTTGGGAGAGGCTTGATCTCCAGGCTGGATGGCGATGATGCTTCTTTAGGTTCTACTCCTTCGATCCTCTTCACGGGATTCTCTTCTTTCTTTCTCCAAATCTTGTTGACATGAAAAGGCTACATGGCTTCGCTGCATAGATATTGTTAGAAGGAGCTTGTATAGGGACGTCGATGATTTTTCAAGGCTAGAGGCTGTAGTTCTGTGAAAACTTAATGAAAAAGGTTAGATGCATCAACTTTAAAAGGGATGTCAAAAACCCTAGCTTCCGTCTGTAACGAGCAACTATACGGGGGTGGCCCGTATATGTCCCGCCATATAGTTGTGAACCAACTAAGATTTTACTTCTTTAGCGGTACCAACTATACGACCGCAACTATACAGGCAGAAATTTTATTCCCGCTGTATAGTTGGTCGTTAAACTTACTGTACCCTGGAATAAAAATTCGGAGAGGGGTAGATAACTATACGACCGCAACTATACGGCCAGAAAAAATTATTCCCACCATATAGTTGGTCGTTAAACCTTCTGGAGTCGCCAAAATTTACCTGTATCTCCGAGAATTCTTTATTAACATGAAACTTAATGAAACACTCAGTTTTGATAGAAAAAATGATAGCTTAAATTTTCGACCAACACTAACATCCATTGAACAGGATTTTAGCATAACCAAACTTCTTCTACTTCACTAGATCTTTAAGTGTTACTTATTCAACACAATCTTAACTAGAACTTAATTAAAGTTTAAAACTTTACTCAAACCTTTATTTCACATAGGTTACCTCCCATGAAGCATTCTTTTATGGTCAATATCTTGACAGTGATGTTGCTCATTTAGGATCGATTTTATCCTTCTTGCAGTTGCCATTCCTTGTATATTTTTTCTTAATCACCTCTTCTGGGGTGATCGCACACGTATGGTGATTGCACTTATATCTTTTTCTCTATAATGCTTCAAGCGTTGTCCATTCACCACCAATGAAAGAGAGTGTTTTTCCCTGGAGCTTCACCGCTCCCGATGAATAGGCTTCTTCAACTATATAGGGGCCTTCCCACTTTGATCTGAGCTTTCCTGGAAACAACCTAAGACGAGAATTATAGAGCAACACCCTGTCTCCACTTTTAAAGATCTTATTCTCTATTTTTATGGCATGCCATCTTTTTACTTTTTCTTTAAATAGTCTAGCATTTTCATAAGCGTCGCTTCTAAACTCATCTGAAGTATGAATATCTAATAAACCTTTTTCTCCTGCTGCTTTAAAATCATAGTTTAAGCTCTTAATTGCCCAAAAGGCTTTGTGTTCCAATTATAAAGGTAAATGGCACGCCTTACTATAAACCATCTTATACGGTGTCATACCCATTGGATTCTTAAACGCAGTACGGTATGCCCAAAGAGTGTCATTCAACTTATATGACTAATCTTTTCTTGATTTATCCATCGTCTTCTCGAGTATGGTATTTAATTATCTATCGGAGAGTTTCACTTGACCACTTGTTTGAGGATGATATGGTGAAGCAACGCGGTGAGTTACTACATATTTGTAAAGGATTTTCCTGAAAGTTCCTTTGATCAAATGAGAACCTCTGTCCGTGATTAAAAATCTAGGGACTCCAAACCTGAGGAATATGACGTCCTTGATCATTTTCACATAAGTAGATGCATCTGCATGGCTTGTTGGAATAGCTTCAACCCATTTAGTAACATAATCAATAGCAACAAGAATATGACTATAACCATTTGATTCTACAAAAGGTCCCATGTAATCCATTCCACATACATCAAAGGGTTCAATTATAAGACTATATTAATTCATTGCCATCTCTTGTATTTTACCTATATTACCCCTTTTCTGGTAAGCATCACAATGTTCTACATACATGTGTGCATCCTTGAACAAGGTGGGCCAATAGAATCCGAATTGAAGTACCTTTGTTGCAGTTCGCTTGCCTGCATGATGTCCTCCATACGGGATGTCATGACAAGCTTGCAAAATTGCATTCATTTCATGGTTAGGAACACACTTTCGAATCATTCCATCAGGTCCATTACAATATAAATAAGGATCATCCCAAAAGTAATATTTAAGATCATTAAAGAATTTCATTCTCTGATTTGTTGTCATACCAGGAGGTAGAAATTTTCCTGCAAGATAGTTAGCATAATAGGCAAACAAAAGATCAGCGATTTCAACATTTTCTAAATATTCACCCGGAAATGACTCATTTGTAGGTACGAGGTCAATGATTATTCCATCCATTCTAGATAGGTGACCTGCTACCGGATTATCCTTACCCCTCCTATCTACTATTTGCAAATCATATTCTTGCAGTAATAAGACCCATCTAATCAACCTAGGCTTCGCATCCTTTTTAACAAGGAGGTGACACAAAGCTTGGTGATCTGTATGAACTATTACCTTAGAATTAATGATGTGGGGTCTAAATTTGTCACAAGCAAAAATTATAGCTAGGAACTATTTTTCTGTAGTAGCATAATTTTTCTGAATCTTATTAAGAGTTTTACTAGCATAATGAATAACATTTAAGTTCTTTCCATCTTGTTGTCCTAACACAGCTCCTAAAGAATATTCACTAGCATCACACATGATTTCGAATGGTTCATCCCATTTTGGAGATTGCATGATAGGTGCTGAAACTAATTTGTTTTTAAGGTTTTCAAAAGCTGCAATGCAGTCATGATATAAGTAGAACAGGGTATCTTTCTCAAGAAGGTTAGTAAGAGGCATAGCTATTTTAGTAAAATCTTTTATAAAATGCTTATAAAAACCCGCATGTCCTAGAAACATTTTTAATTTTTTATGTCCTAAGGTACTGGAAGATTTTCTATAGCATTTATATTAGACTTATCTATTTCTATACCCTTCTCTGAAACCTAATGTCCAAAGACTTTACCTTCTCTTACCATGAAATGACATTGCACCCAATTCAAAACCAAATTTGATTGTCTGCATCTCTGCAAAACTTTGGTTAAATTGTAGAGACAATTATCAAATGTTGTTCCACAAACAACGAAATCATTTGTTAGAACTTCCATAGTCTTCTCAACAAGATCATCAAAGATTTTTACAACACATTCTTGAAAATTTGCAGTTGCATTACATAAGCCAAACGGAATTAATCTCTAAGCATATGTGCCATAAGGACATGTGAAAGTCGTTTTCTGTTGATCTTCTGGTTATATAGAAATTTGAGAATAGCCGGAATAACCATCAAGAAAACAGAAATAAGAGTTATTACCTAGTCTTTCTAAAATTTTATCCATAAATTATATAGGTTTATGATTTTTCTGTGTCTCATGGTTTAGTCTCCTAAAATCAATGCACATGCGATATCCAATAATAGGTCTTATAGGAACTAGCTCACCATCCTCATTCATAGCAGCATCAAGACCACCTTGTCTTGGTATGCAATGAGCTAGGCTAACCCATTTACTATCAGAAATAGGATATATTATGCCAACATCTAATAAGTGTATAACTTATTTTCTTACTACTTCCTTCATTTTTGGATTAAGCCTTCTCTGTGTGTCAACTAAAGGTACAGCATCCTCAAGCATGGTAATCTTATGTGTTACAATAGAGGGATATATTCCTTTAATATCACTCGGAGTATATCCAAATGTTTCATGATGCTTGATCAATACTGAAATGAGTTTATTTGTTTCATTTTATGATAAATTTTTACTAATAATAACAGGACATTTATTTTCATTATCTAAGAACTCATACCTCATATCGTCTGGAAGTTGTTTCAATTCAATTGGCGGAGGTTCTTCATCTCCTTTTCTTACCAGTTCTTCATAGTCATGTGGATTATGCGCTTTCGGAACAGAATCAAGGTAATCATCCATGTCGTCTCTTTCCCCGTCATCCGGTACCTCCTCCCAATTAATTAGGCTCCTCTCTTATTCATCTTGTGGAGTGCTGAAATGAATTGCGGCTATCTCGGTAATCATGTTCCCTTCCTTGTTATCTTCCTCTTCATATGGCCTCTTCTTTAGTTTGGTGAAGTGGATGTCATTTCCTCTTCTCCAAACATCATTGAAATAGTCTTCTTCTTATTATCAATTCAAGATTTGGTTATGGAGAAAAAGGGCTGCCTAAAAGGATAGGAAAAAAGAATCTCGAGGCATATCAACAATATTAAAATCTAGGGGTACATAAGTTCTCCAATAAAGACATAGATATTTCTAATAACACCTTCTATTTTTATATTAGTTCTATTTGACAATTTAATAGTAGTGACTACCGGTTCCACATCTGGATTATTTAAATTGTAGCGAAGTTCCTCATAAAGTGATGAAGGCATAATTTTTATAGTGGAAATCGGTACACAAATTCCGTATAAGAAAGTTTCCCCATAACATATAGGATTCATAGGCTTATAAGTTTATTTACCTCGTACCTTATATTTGATGAATTCTGAAGTTTTGATACGCCAAAAACGTATCTATAATTTTTGATGTCCCATGCTTGTTTAATATCTACTTTGATTTGCTTTGTCCACACTTTGAGGTGTTTTTCATATGTTTTCTGGTACTAACCTATTAACAAGTTGCCACAGTGCCATTTGCCTATTTTCTGTTGTTTTTGGTTCCATAAAATCTAGTAAGGAAATATTCTCGGAATTGTACGGGACAAAATCCAAAGTCAATATTTCATCGAGGAGAACACGGAGTCCAGAGGAGAGACGGAGGGGCGCCACAGGATGGCCAACCCCCCCCCCCCCCCCCCCAGGCGCGGCCTAGGGTGGGCCCGTGCCTAGCCTCGCCTCTTCGCCTATAAGAATCCCCCGATGCCGAAACCCTAAGCACCCGATCAATATTCCACAAAACTGTCTGTAGCCGCCGCCACCATCGTCCCTAGATCGGGGGGTCTGAAGCTCTTCTCGGCACCCTGCCAGAGGGGAGATCATCCCGGAGGCCTTCTTCTTCATCTTGCCAGCCTCCGGTATGAAGCGTGAGTAGTTCCACCTTGGACTACGGGTCCATGTAGTAGCTACATGGTTATCTCCTCCTTGTGCTTTCATGTCTAGATCTTGTGAGCTCCGTTCATGATCAAGATCTAATCTATTTGTAATGATGCATGTTGTGTTTGCAGGGATTCAATGTATATTGAGATTACTATGTCGGATTGATTAATGGTTTTGTCTTATTTATTCTATCATGTCTGTGTTGTTTGTGATCTTGCATGCTCTCCGTTGTTAGTAGATATCTTGGCCAATTAGTTGCTAGTGAATCCAAGAGGGGGTATTTATGCTCGATAGTGGGTTCATGCCTCTACTTATCAAGGGAAGTGATAGAAATCTCTACGGTAGTAGATGTGATGTTGCCACTAGGGAGAAAACAACGGTCTCTTGTTCATGGAACAAGTGGATTGTTTACCTTACACACTTTGCTTAAAGCAGTTGTCTGTTGCATGCAACTTAATACTGGAGGGGGTTCAGATGATAACCTGAAGGTGAACTTCTAGTCATAGATGAAGTTGGATGGCGGTCTATGTATATTGTTGTATTGCCCAATCGAATCTCATAGGATCTTTTTGTCTAGTATTGCATTGTTATGCCTTGCTCAATCCTGTCAATTGCCCTGCTATAATTTGTTTACCCAGCATGCCATGTTTGCTTATCTAAGGGAAACACCTCTAGTGAACTATGGACCCCGGTCCAATCTTTACCATTGTTACATCTTCCACTGTTATTGTTTACTTGCTACAAACCATCATCACCTTCCACACCATACAGTTAATCCTTTGTTACAGCAACCGGTGAGATTGACAACCTCACTGTTAGTTGGGGCAAAGCCTTGAGTTTGTGTTGTGTAGGTTTCCACGTTGCTTGCAACACCTTTGAGACGTTTCCTTCCTCCTACTAGTTCGATAACCTTGGTTTCTTACTAAGGGAACACTTGCTGATGTGCTGCTTCACACCTTGATCTTGGGGTTTCCCGACAAAGCGCTCTCAGGCGCCATCAAAAAGTTTCTGGCGCCGTTGCTGGGGAGGCTAAGGACGTCTTCACAGGGGGAGTCCTCCTCAACCTTTCTCTTTACTTTGTTTTTAGTTTGCTTAGTTTCTTTCGCTTGGTTTTGTTTGCCTCTTTTTATCAAAAATTCCAAAAAAATAGTTTAGTTTGGTTTGCTTTCTCTTATCAAAAATATAAAAAAATTAGTTCCTGCTCTAGCTGCTGCTGCTGTTTTTGGCTTGCTCCACTTTTGTCAAAATGAACTCTGCTGAGAACACCAAGTTGTGTGACTTCACTAGCACAAACAACAATGATTTCCTTAGCACTCCTATTGCTCCACCTTCTCCTGATGCTACCTTTTATGAAATTAAGCCTGCTTTGTTGAATCTTGTGATGAGAGAGCAATTTTCGGTGCTAGTTCTAATGATGTTGCTGCCCATCTCAATATCTTTGTTGAACTTTGTGAGATGTAAAAGTATAAGGATGTAGATGGAGATATTATAAAGCTCAAGATGTTTCCTTTCTCCTTGAGAGAAAAAGCTAAAGAATGGTTGCTATCCTTGCCTAGAAATAGTATTGATTCTTGGATTAAGTGCAAGAATGCTTTTATTGGTAAGTACTACCCTCCTGCCAAGATTGTATCTATGGGAAGTGATATTATGAAATTTAAACAACTTGATAATGAACATGTTGCTCAAGCTTGGGAAAGAATGAAATCTTTGGTTAAGAATTGTCCCACTCATAGACTCACTGCTTGGATGATTATCCAGACTTTTTATGCAGGTTTGAACTTCTCTTCAAGAAACCTGTTGGATTCAGCTGTTGGAGGTAACTTTATTAGCATCATGTAACATCCCAAAAATATAAAACTTGGATCACCAAACTCTAATCATCAAAATTAGGGTTAACAAAAACTTTTCTAAATAAAATTATGAATGCATGCATATGAGTATGCATTGAATTTGAAATTCTTTTGAACCACCTTGTTTATGTGTTTATTTGCTTGTAAAATGTTTCTTAGGTGAAATAAACATCATCTAAAACATTTCTCACACTTTTCCCAAAGACAAATAAAGCAAAACAAATAAAATAAAGGAATGGTCATTTTGACCAATTTAACTCCCATGCCTACTTTGGCTGTCTCAAACTTTCAGAACCTAACAGAAACTTTCCTAGATCTTTGCACCCCTTGAATGTACTCATAACCAAGTATCAAGGCCCACTTTGTGATCATCCAGAAACTTTCAAATGCATAGTTTAAATGACATTTCAAAATTGAATCTTTATCATATGGGAAGATCCCACTTTTTCAAAAACCACTCAAACAAGCTCAACTTTCAAAACCCAAGCATCTGCAGACTCACCAGCACCAATCTAGCACACCCACCAAAAATCTTTTCAAAATTCAAAACTTGATTTCATGCGGCCATTTCATCAAACAGGTTGCAGACACTAATCATACAAAATCTAAACACTATAGTGAGCAGTGATTGAAGCCTAACTTGTTCCCTCTCTAGCTCACAACCATCTCAGTAGATCATCTAGCAAGTTAAAGCAAGCACTAGCACCACTGTGAGCTTGGAATTACCATCAATGGTGAACAGCCAAAGCCAACCTTGTCACCCCCATGTCGACAGCAAGCTAGGAGGAGAAGCAAGCCTAGCCAGCATGTCTGGGAGGCAGCCCACCGTCCATCGCCACTCCCTGTCCACCGCTCGAACCTTGCCACCCACTGGATCACACGCACAGACCGCGCCCAGACCGCCAGCGACCATGCCGAGCGTGCGCCAGAGCGCGACCCTCGACCGAAGCCCACAGACTGCACGCCGCCCTCGCCGCGTGCATACACAAACCCCACTGACCCAAGATACCGCCAGACATCCCCGTTCGTCGCCCCGTACTGCACAGCCACCGCTCGCCGTCGAAGACGCCGCTTCTGCCGCGTAGAGCGTCGCGTGTTCCAGACCAAGCCGCACCGCCCCATGCCTCGAAACCATGTCGTTGAGCATCGCCAGGGAACACCGCACCGTCGCCTACCTTCGCCCATGCCAATAGCCGCCTGTACTATTGCCCCCGACGAGCTCACCGTGTGCCCCGACGGTCCCCTCGCTCGACTATAAATAGAGGACTCCCCCGCTCGAATTCTTCACACCATTCTACTCCCCTCTCCTCACTGATCGTGCCACACCATTCCCGGAGCAAGGCGAGCACCACCCCGTCGGAATTTCACCGGAGCCCGCCGCCTCTGGAGAAGAAGGGCGCCATCGATTTCGTCCATCCCAGGAGCTGCCGCGACCACCCCTGAGTTCGCCGTCGTCGACTTCGTCGTTCGCCCGCCTCGCCGACCCTCGCCAGCACCCCGGTGAGCGCTCAGCACCCCCCACTGGCCGCGCTAGGTTTCTTTCTCGCCGGTGTTGCTCAACGTCGACGATGACTCCCAGTCGTTGGAATAGAATCAGATCGAACGACCCATGTTGCCCCGTACCGCTTCGCACCCCCCTATGTCACTTACGTGTGCGGACACCCACTTAAGTAGCCCGCGGAAGCACTGTGCTTAGCAGTCCGGCCCGTTAACCTTTCCCGCGCAGCCCAGTTATTTGAATTAAATCTTTTCTATTTTATTTCAAACTCACTTATGTACCCAACTTCAAAAATCAATCCAGATCGATTCAGTGCACCAATTTGAATGAAACTAATTTTGTTAGAAAGGTCCGGGAATGCTGAATCCAAGCCCATTATATTCAAGTCATTTGGATCTATAGATCACCCATGGTAAAAATAACAAGGCAGAAGCTTTTCTGCATTCAAACATTTTTAAAATTTAAACCATAATAGCTTTTGAGTTGATTCCAACTCTCAAAAATCACATTTAACCTTACCTTTCAGAATATATAAAAATATATAGGTTTACTTGTAGAAATAATGTTCAAGTAATAAAAGAAGGCCCCATAGGCATTTCTAGTCATTTTATTTAAATAAAATAAAAGGGTAAAACCTTATTAAATTGTGACACCACTTTAAATCACATTCCCATGGACCAAAATATGTGGTGATGACATGTGTCAACATGATCCCATGTTTGGTTTGGAGAATATTAAATCTTAAGTAGTTTTTCAATGAGTAGAAATTACTTTTCTAAAATTAAAAAGAATTAAACCAAGCCTTAACCTTGTAATGTTAGTGATGATGCTAAATCATCTATAGGACCCTTGTGTGTGATGATTGCAAGTAGTTAAGTATTGTTTGGTGATTGTGTACATCGTATTTATTTAGAGACGCTAGTACCGACCAAGGATACGAGGAGGAAGGAGGATTCTACGAAGAAGAAGCCGAGGAGAACTTCAACCACTGCTCTGCACAAGGCAAGCTTTATTAACTAAATGGACCAATGCAAGCTAACCCTTGCAAGATACCCTACTGATGCCAGAAACCACTACTTGATACTATGCCTACTATATTCCTTAAGCATATGTGGTCATACCCACTTGATAAACCAATCCTAGTTTTACTTGCAAGTTTCTTACTTTATTTCTTTATCAAAGCTCTTACTTAGAGTTTACTTAAGAGATTGGTAGATACTAGAAAGATATGTGAAGGTTTCATAAAGAGCATAAAAATTTGGCCTAAGTTAGAAACCTTGATATCATCCTAAGATATAAGGTTATACTTAGTTGAAACTCCCCTAGTCTACCACCCCTCATTAGTGCTTACCCTCACCTGTAGATGCTAGTGCTAAGCATAAAACTTGATCAACTTTAGATGGGAATACTTGGTGGAAAAATGGTTATGAAAACCTTGGAATGATGGATCATTCTATTGAAATGTTTTGGACATGTGTTTCTGAACACCTGATGATTTTGGTGATGAAATGTTGAGCCATGAGCCTTAGCCCTTTATAAAACTGATGGTTGTCTAGATGTGATACCATTCAAATTTTATCGTACAACCACAATACCCGAATATTGGGTAGGGCTTGACTGGAAACTTATATACCTTAGTATTAGTTCCCTCACGTCCAAGGTCTGAGCTGAGGCTACCTTGTGAAGATTGTCCACCTGTGCAGTACCCAAGATGACAGTTGGTCATGGTTGGGAGGCCAAACTCACAGGAGAGGTGCTTATACTAGGGCGTGTAATTGGAAGGTAAGGATTGATTATCCGCATACTGAGTATGGTGAATTCAGGAATTGTTCCTGACGGATGTATCGAATGTTGTGGTGAAAGTGTACAATCTCTGCAGAGTGTCAAACTATTCGAATAGCCGCGTCCGTGGTTATGGAAAGTTGGAGTGGCCATACTGTTCCCCCATCAGACTTTTCAAAATGACTTGTGAAATGAATTGAGACTTTGACTTGACCACAACAGAGTTGTGATATGAGATACAAGTTCCCACTTAGGTGTTATAAAACTTCAACTAGCATTCGTTGCTTCCAAACTTAGTAGAGATAAATCTGGCTTTTGCAAAACAACCCTAGAGCCTAGTGTCCTATTATCAAAACCCCCTTTTTACTTGTTAGTATTAGTTTGCGAGTACTTAAAGAGTACTCATGGCTTTGTCCCTGGCTATTCCCATGGCCAGACTATGAAGAGGAGTACTTGGAGGATGGACCCCAGGAAGGTTACGACAACTAGGATCATCTCCCATCGTCAGCATTGCCTGTGACCCCGAAGATGGAGCTTCGCCTACGCTACCGTTATTATTACGTATTCCGCTGCTTGAAGTTGTATTAAGAACTGGATCATGAGATCCCTATTTGTGTAAGAACTTATGTACCGTTTGTAATGGATGAGGTACTATGGTATCCAATTCTGTTATGTCTCGCAAAAATGGTAATCCTAGGATTGCGAGGTATGGCATAACAGGCATCTAGGATTAAAAATCCGGGTGTTGACAAGTTGGTATCAGAGCCATCCTGACCATAGGAGACCCTAGTTAGACTGGACGTTTGAATCAAAAACTTAGTTTCAAAACCAAAGAAAACAAATATTTACAAAAACTTATTCTCATTCTTATCCCTTTGATTCTTTCATGAAAATTCATGTTCTTCAAAACCCTTACAAAATACATAAAATTTTGACACACTTGATCACTCTGCTAACCTACTCATCCTCTATTCTTATAGATGGATGTGAAGTACAGCAAGTTTTATCAGTTGGGGAATGGAGGAGATCTTATCTTTGAGAGGGATTTGGACTACCTTTCGGAACTTCTGGAGCGTCCGCACCCCGAGTTCTTCGGAGCTCAGCTCAATGATCAAGGAGGAGAAGATCTGCAGTGGCTAATTGTTGCAAGTCTCCAAGGAAAGATTGAACCCCGCCACTGTGGAAGGAATTCAGTTTACCTTAAGGGAAAACAACTGGCTCGATGGACTTGCCAGGGCCATGCAGGAAGCTCTTTCCCGTCTGTGTGGTCAGAGCATCAATCGGATCAAGGGTACTCGCTTTGAGTTTTGCCCAAGGCGTGATGCTAATGGACAACCACTAGAAGCCCCATATCACCCCGAGCTGAAGACCCAATTGGACCACCTCAGCTTCATGATGTACGATCGTCAGCAGGAGTTGGACAACTGCCGTGACTACTACAACCACAAGTCTGCCATCATCAAGATGAAGGACCAAACCATCGCCATGCTAGCAAAGGATCGCAAGTCTCGCCGCCGTCATCTCGACAAGAAGGAGTGCATTATTGCCCGTCTTCGCCACCGCATCTCATCTCTGGAGGAGACCATCCACGAGAGAGACATGCAGTTGGAGGAAAGGGAGAATGCAGGAGAGGATCTTCGTGGAGACCCCTACTCCTATCTCAGCGATGACGATGATTTTCTGGAGGATCAGGCTATGGACTTCTTCACCGATGAGGACGATTTTGCCTTCATCGATGATGATGATGAGGATGATGAGGCCACAGATTCCGAGGAGTAGTAGCACTTGAGCACTAGCATAGTGAGTAGTATTCGGTCCCACTGTATCGTAGTTTCCATAATGGTTCTTAAAACCATCTGTTTTTCTTTGTTGTGGTGTGTGTTGTATCGTGTGCTATGAATGAATGAATGAATGAAAAAGCAAGTTGCTAAAGAAAAATCTGAGTCAAACTTTAAAAACTTTTCAAAGACCCAAAACTTTAGAAATTTCCCTCTTTTCTCATGATCTATCCCAATCTTCAGATGCCACGTGGAGGAAGTGGTTCATCCCCGGACCCGATGTTGCAGATTCTGCAAATGTTGACTTCTGACCGTGAAGCTGAAAGAGCGGAACGTCAAGCCAACCTAGCCACCCTGCAGCAGATAGCCCAACTTGCCCACAACAACCAAGGCCACGGAAATCAGGACAACCATGGATCTAAGCTCAAGAATTTCCAGAATACCAACCCACCTGTTTTCACTAAGTCAGAAGAACCCCTAGACGCCGATGATTGGCTGCAAACCATGGAAAATAACTTAGAAGTCGCTGGAGTGGAAGCCAATGAGAAAGTCCTGTTCGCCACCCACTATCTAGCCGGGGATGCCAAGGCATGGTGGAACAGTGTTCGCGCAATGACCGGAGGCCAGATGATGACCTGGGAGGAATTCAAGGTCAAGTTTAGCAGAACCCATGTGCCACCAGGTTTGATCAAGAGAATGAGAGACGAGTTCAGAGAGCTGAAGCAAGGAAGGATGACTATAGTGGAATACCGTGACAAATTTTTGTCATTAGCTAGGTATGCCCCGGATGAGATCGACACCGAAGCCAAGAAGAAAGAAAGGTTCCTGAATGGTCTGCATGACGAGATGCAGACAGTGTTAGTCAATATCCCCTTTGCTGATATTGAAGCCCTTGTGGACTCAGCTATCCATATGGAAGGAAAGATCAACCAAGCCAATGAGAACCGCAAGCGTCGCATGATGCATCAGCCAGGAACCCATCAGACCCCAAAGTATCGCCCCAACCCATCTCCAGGAATTGCCCCAAGAACCAACAGACCCCTGATGAACCGTCCGACCTATCCCAACCGTGGAAACCCTAGACCCGGAGGAAATCACAATAACCCCGGCAACTCTAGCAATTTCAACCGTGCCCCACCCAAGTTCAACAACAACAATGCTACCACCAACACCAACACTGCCCCAAGGACTGGAAGCAATGTTGTGCCTGTAGCGGCAAAGGACAAATCGCAAGTGACTTGTTATGACTGTGGAAATAAAGGCTACTATTCCAACAAGTGCCCCAACAAGATGAATGCTACAGCCCCCAATGCCAATGTCCCAGCTCAGCAGCAGCGTCGTGTTCAGCCAGGAAGAAGATTTGCCCCAGGGAAGTCACTCAACCGCAATGGCCGTCTTTTTCTCATGCATGCTGAAGAAGCTCAGGAAGCGCCAGACGTCGTGCTGGGTATGTTTTCTGTTAATTCGGTACTTGCACGAGTGTTGTTTGATTCTGGTGCATCGCACTCATTTGTCACCGAAGAATTTGCATGCACTAGTAAAATTCAACCGACCAAACTGAAGCATGTTATGATTGTTCAAATTCCTGGATCAACCACCAAGGCTAGGCAAATTTGCAAAGCCGTCCCTATCTGAATCCATGGCATAGATTTTTATGCAAATCTGATAGTACTCGGAACTAAAGGTTTGGAAGTAGTACTAGGAATGGATTGGATGTCCAAACATAAAGGATTGATTGACTGTGCCAAGAAAGCCATAACCATGACCAGTACAGCCGGAATATCAGTCGAGCATATATCTGAAACCTTACCTCGCTAATTCAAGTGCAACAAGAGTATAGCCCAACCTACCATTGACCAAGTCCGGATAGTCTGTGAATACCCCGATGTATTTCCAGATGTTTTGCCCGGTATGCCCCCAGATCGGGATATCGATTTTATCATCGAACTAATCCCCGAAACAGGACCCATAGCCCAGAGACCCTATAGTATGAACCCGTCAGAGCTCGTCGAATTAAAGAAGCAACTGGATGCCATGCTGGAAATTGGATTGATTCAACCAAGTGTGTCACCTTGGAGATCACCTGTCTTGTTTGTGGACAAGAAGGATGGAGGTAACCGTTTGTGTACGGATTATCGGAAATTGAATGATGTCACCATCAAGAACAAGTACCCCTTGCCCAAGATAGAAGATTTGTTTGATCAGTTGACCGGTGCCAAAGTGTTTTCTAAGATTGATCTTAGAACTGGTTATCATCAACTCAAGATTCGTGCAGAGGATATCCCAAAGACTGCCTTTACCACCAGATATGGATTGTACGAGTATACAGTCATGTCTTTTGGATTAACCAATGCAACCCGCTTATTTCATGAATCTCATGAATAAGATTTTTATGGACTTCCTGGATAAGTTTGTCGCTGTTTTCATTGATGACATTCTGATTTATTCCAAATCAGAAGAAGAACATGAGCTACACCTAAGGACCATTCTTGGAACCCTTAGAGAGCATCAGCTGTATGCAAAGTTTAGCAAGTGTGAATTCTGGTTACAGGAGGTAGGATTCCTTGGTCACATTGTATCAGCCGGAGGAATTGCCGTTGACCCTGCAAAGGTGAAAGATGTAGAAGATTGGCAAGCCCCAACCACTCAAACCCAAGTTCGTGCATTTCTCGGATTGGCGGGATATTACCGCAAATTCGTAGAAGGATTCTCTAGTATCGCCAGACCCATGACCCAATTGCTGAAGAAGGATAAGAAGTTTGAATGGACAGACAAATCTGAAGCAAGTTTTCAAGAACTCAAGAGGAGATTGATTTCAGCCCTAATCTTGATCATGCCAGATATCACGAAGCCCTTCGATGTGTATTGCGATGCATCCAAGATCGGTCTCAAATGTGTGCTAATGCAAGAAGGCAAAGTTATATCTTATCTATCTCGACAACTGAAGCAACACGAGCAAAATTACCCAACCCATGACCTCGAACTCGCAGCCATAGTTCTAGCCCTGAAAACATGGAGACGTTACCTGATGGGAAACCGTTGTGAGATTTATTCGGATCACAAGAGTCTAAAGTATATATTCACTCAGAAGGAGCTGAATATGAGACAGAGAAGATGGATTGAGCTAATCAAGGATTACGATCTGGACATTCACTATCACCCTGGTAAAGCCAACGTGGTAGCAGATGCCCTTAGCAGATTGCCGTGCCGCTTGAACTCCATGATTTTGAAGGAGCAACCAAGTCTGCACAAAGAGATGGAAGATTTTCGGATGGGATTAGTAAGTGAAGGATTTTTGGCTAGCATAGAACTCCAGCCCACTTTGATCAGTCAGATTAAAGAGGTGCAGAAGGGAAATGCCAGTATTGACGGAATCAAGCGTCATATCGATACAGGCAAAGTACCTGGATTCACCGAGGACGAAGAAGGAGTTTTGTGGTACAAAGGACGCCTTTGTGTACCCGCAGATTCTGAGTTGAAAGAAGTTATCTTGAAGGAGGCTCATGATACTCTTTATTCTATCCATCCCGGAGGAACTAAGATGTATCAAGATTTGAAAGAGCAATTTTGGTGGCATAAGATGAAGCGAGAAATCGGAAGCTATATAGCCAAGTGCGATATTTTTCAGCGAGTCAAGGCCGGACATCAAAGGCCGGCTAGATTGTTGCAACCATTGCAGATTCCGGAATGGAAATGGGATTTTGTAGGAATGGACTTTATCACTGGACTGCCTACTTCTAGTAGGGGAAATGACTCTATCTGGGTCATAGTGGACAGATTGTCCAAAGTCGCCCATTTCTTGCCTGTCAAAACCACGTATCAAAGTTCAAAACTAGCAGAGTTGTACATCGCTAGAATCGTTAGTTTGCACGGAGTCCCCAAGAACATCGTATCAGATCGAGGAACTCAGTTTACTTCGAGATTCTGGAAGACAGTTCAAGAAGGTTTAGGAACCCGCTTAGATTTCAGTACCGCTTATCACCCTCAGACCAATGGACAAACGGAGCGAGTAAATAAAATACTCGAAGATATGCTGAGAGCATGTGTGTTAGAATATGGATCCAAGTGGGAAGACTGTCTGCCGTTTGCAGAATTTTCATACAACAACAGTTATCAAGCCAGTTTGCAAATGGCCCCATTTGAATTTATGTACGGAAGAAAGTGTCGCACCCCTTTGAACTGGTCGAAAGTAGGAGAGGGTCAGATTTTCGGACCCGACATCCTACGAGAAGCAGAAGAGAAGGTTCACAAGATTCGTGAGCACCTCAAGACCGCCCAATCCAGACAGAAGAGTTACGCCGACAAGAGACGTCGAGACCTCGCCTTCAACATAGCCCATCAACATGTCGCGAGAAGCGTCAAGTGGCAGAGGATCGGTAACTCGCACAGCTTCACGGACCCTCTCCCACTAAGCGTCATTGAGACAGATCTGAGTGTGATTGCCGCCATTGGCAGCTTCGTGTTCCCCGTTCCCATTGGGATTGGACGGGGGTGGGCTATTTCCTCCGTTTGTGGTGTTAGGAGCCTGCAGTTTGGGAGGGGGATCTGTCGGCTCGGCTCCATTGTCGACGTGACCATCGTGGATGGCCGCGCACATGTATAGATGGCGGAGATCGTTGCTCCCACAACTCCCTGATCCAGAACCGTAGGTTCCTTCCTACGTAGGAGGGTCACAGAGGTCGGAGTTGCAGCTGATGTTATCATCCGAATTGCTTGTTAGCGACAGTGCGCTTAGGACACCGATCGGCGGCACGCACGGAGCGGGTATGACTACCGGAGGCAGTATTCGCTCAGGGAGGCGAAGGGTGCCAATCTGGCCCACCTGCAAGCAGAAGCTCCCGAACATTAGTTTGACTCCGTATCCTACAGAGTCGACGAAGTTTTGACGAGTTGTCAGCGAGTGGACGGTGAAGTCAATGGCACCAAAGAAAAGGTGGTTCTCCGTCGTGGATGAGTCGAAGACGGTGGTGGATGGGACTGTCACGATTGCATGATCAGCGCCCCCAGCTCCCACAGACGTCGCCAATTGACGAGGGTTTGACTCGTCAATGCCCATTGTTATGGACTTGGTTTTGGAGAAGCTAGGGAGGCTGGAGATTGCGGAACGGTTAACAGACTCGCAACAAGAGGACACAAGGTTTACCCAGGTCCAGGCCCCTAGAGGGAAAACCCTACTCTTGCTTGTCTGCTCTTGACTGATGGCGATGTTGATGATTACAGGAGTGCATAGATGCAATCTGGCATGAGGTGTGTTCTAGGGTATGAGGTCAGGTCCTCCTCGTCATGCCCTCCTGGCCTTTATATGAGAAGGCCAGGTCTCAGGGTAGGTCGAGTCGGTTACAGATTAGGGTTGAACCCGTTAAAATTCTATCTACCTTAGCCGTGTCCACCAAGAAGTCAAGTACTCTCCGGGCTTGGGCCATCCGAAGTCTCCTTGGGCTTCAATATTGCAGCGGGTCTTACTTGTGGGCCTCCGCTGGGCTAGACCAGGTAGGCCAACGTCAGGTACCCGTAGGGTATATCCATGTCAGACCTTGCTGGCACTTCTCTCTCACTTTCTTCACTACAGCTGCGTATACATGGGGTTTCCACCCATTTTGAGCATGATCTCCATTGCTATAATACTCCACAAACACATACAGCATAGCTTTATCCATCTCATTTGTCCACTTAAGG
This sequence comes from Avena sativa, assembly GCA_916181665.1. Lineage (NCBI taxonomy): Eukaryota > Viridiplantae > Streptophyta > Magnoliopsida > Poales > Poaceae > Avena > Avena sativa. The sequence goes on from OV702296.1 coordinate 85,288,775, forward strand.
TAACTTCTACCTTTCTTCGTCAAATCCAAGCCTGAATCCATTCCTATATGTACATAAAGATTACCATGAGTTAGTGGCAAAATGAAAATGTATGTATATGAGAGAGTAACAAACTAGACATATATGAATCATACCAAAAAGAAAATATGTACATAAAGAAGACTGTACAACATTCAAGCAAAATTAAGCATTTGCTTGTCCACGCCTATCTTGATAATCAACCCACATCAGATTAGCTAGGGTGAATCTCCTGTTAAACCATTCATTATCACCTCAATGTGCGTAATAACATCAGGTTCATCCACCTCAATGGCAACATTGTTTAGCTGATTATCCACTGCTTGCAACATCAGATCATCCATCTCTCTTTGCCTATCAGCTAGGAAATTATGCAGTACACAACAAGCATTGATTACTCGAAACTGCCATTAAGTTAGTATGACATGTTAATACACAAAACTCAAAAGATTCCAGCAAATGGTTTGAATTAACAAAATTAGATGGTACCTAATTTTTTATTCCAAAAATGAACTAACCTTGAGAGTAGCCCATCTCATCTTTAAAATAGCCCAAATCCTCTCAACTATGTTTCTAGCAATTGCATGCCGCAGGTTATAGAGCTCTTGTGGAGTTTCTGGATTATTCCCATTGGCATCCCACTCTTTCAAGTGATACCTTGTATTTTTGAATGGAGCAAAAAATCAGTACAATGGTCACAGCTTCTTCAACAGTCACATAAAATGTGTCTTTGAATCTAGCCCTTCCGCGTAAAATGGCGCATAAGTCAAAGAATAACTTTTTGGTAAACCATAAAGTATCATAGCAATACAAATTTGGACCCATATAAATATTCCTTAGCATTTGTCTCCTAATTCTAATCTCTTCCTCTTCCTCACTGAAATCACCAAGCTCAACTATCCCTCTCCTACAATAAATATGTTGTGCTACCGCAACTATAGTAACAAAAAACCCAGTTGCTGTCCTCTTTCTTTTCTTCCTCCTCTCATTATATAGCACTACTTGTTGATCAACCATATACAATAAACACAGCAAAGAACTAGTTCAGATTATAATTAGTGATGCTTGTTGTGTTTATTATCATATTCATACTACAAAGAAAAGGAAAATCCAAAACTGTAAACGGTTGAACCTACTTAAATACAAGTACAGACAGAAGTATGCCTATGGACATGAAGAACTCTAAACACGTACAGACATATGCTCATGGACAGGAAGAAAGTTGTGCTAGCTATACCTATATACACAAAAGGATTGCTCTGACTGCAGTTGTGCTAGCTATTTCTATATACACAGTATATAAATCAATCAGCTAATTAATCAGGCCGTTCCATGACCTGACAAGCCCTGTACCTACGGCAAATATTGGACAATATAACTTCCTTGTGGATACAAAGCTAACAGAGATGGGAAAGTGATGAATATGTGAGGCAAGTATCAGGTAGAAAAAATAGAGCCTGCGTAGAAATAATTTATCCTGAATCATCACAACAAAATGCGACCACCTATTAGTTAACCTTCGGAGTGTGTTGTTACTATATACCATGAACACAAGATAAACTCCAGGTCCATGTTCAGGTAATCATAGCCAGCAGGGCACATATAGAAGTCAGATTAACAACAAGTAATCCCAGTTGATCAATCTACTAGATCTAGATGGGGCAGAAATTAGCAGCAAGTTGGTTACCATGCTAATACTAATTACGGTGATTGTTTCACACACAATAAATTCAAAATTTCACGGGAACAATTCAGAATTTCACAGAAAGAATTATATATTATATATTAGAGTATGTTAACACTTTGGGGTATGTTAACACTAGCTTGATTGTCAAAAAATCTACAGCATGCGACTTGAGGGATAATAACCTAGATAATTATTGAGCTACTAACCAGAGAAGGGGAGCTCAAAAACACAAATGCAAATGCCGGGATACGACCTCATGAACCAACGTGCCATACAGGTAACACGACACAAAAACTGAAGTATAGTATGTATACATAGAAGATCACATGTTGGCTCTGAACTTCCAAAGATACAGCAGGAACTACCCATGAACATAGCAACTACGCTTGACTCAAATTAAAATTAATACGCCAGTAGTACGCATGATAAGCTATCAACAACTCAACTTATCTGAGATGGAAGAAAAGGAAAATCAAGGGTTTATGTGCCAAGTTTCTGAACAAAGGTTTGCAGTACATAGCAGAGTAATAAACTTCCGCGTGCGAAATGACAATTGCCTCCGCGTACCAGTATGAAAGATAACATGCTTGACAATGAAAGCAGATGTATCCAAATTTTATGGCCAATTTCCACATCAAAGCAATTCATCAAGTCGAAATTAACATTATTCATGACCAATTTCACCACCAACTATATCATAGAGAGAGAGAATGGGAGACATATGTCTATAGGAGCGCACCATGGCTACTCAAGAAGATGAAGGGGACGAGGTGGAGGTGTGAGAGGTTAGGATCCGGTGATCTAGACCTTGAGGTTCAGCTGAGATGAGAAGTTAGCAGTTTCAGGTAACATGTCTTATAATTAACATGTATTTTCTCGCACACTGCTGATTCAGGTAAAACAAAGCAGCAACATCTTGACTCGTTACAACAAACTATATTCTCCACAGCTATATTCTAGTTCTATATCTATATATACCTAAAGCACGAAGTGTTTCTCCCGGTCCAATACTTTTCTGGACCGATTTGCCCTTCTACCAAACCTTATATTACCACTAAAGCCATCCATAAGTCAAAAGAAAAAATGATTGGATTTTTCTACCTGTGCATCGAACGATGACTATATCCAATGGTGCTCTCGGCCCATGGGCTAGGCCACGTGTGTATCATGGCCACGTACCAATGCCAATCCAGTCCCGTTGCTTCCACAACCTGATAATTTAGTCCCATACTGCTCGTTTAGGGAGAGCCTCACCGGTTCATATAGTTGGCAATTCGTGTGGAATATCAGTTGGGAATCAGACCCTGTAGACACGAGGAATTATGGGATGCTTGGGTGAAGCTCTCCTCCTTAAGCGGGAGAGAGCCATGGGGCTGCTGCAGACGAGGAAGCGAGCACATGAGGGATTATGGTTGCCTGGGCGAAGCTTTGATGAGACCTTGAGCGGGAAAGGGCCATGGGACGGCGGCTGACAAGGAAGGAAGGGAGCACTGGGGATAGCGGCTGTTGGAGATGAATGAATAGATATGAAAGAGGCAAAAAGGGCTGGCGAGGTGTATAGGCACATCCGGCGCTGTTGCTCCCTCGCGACCGCGAAATCCTAGAGGGAAGGGACCCAGGGGGGCCCTGTCAGGTAGCAAGGTTCAATGCACGGGTATGTTTCCTATCTATACCTAATAATAAAGCACAAAGTGTTTCTTGCAGTCCAACTTTTTTGTAGATAGTTTTACCTCCCATTAAATCACATAATACGTACCGCAGAGTAAGTACTAGGTGAAGAGCTCGACTCGGCTGAATTGCAAACAAAATACGACCTTGTGCATAGACAAGATGAATTTGGGCTGAAAATTCAATTAAGGAAATGCGGTGGTTGTATAACAATATCCGATAAAAAATACTAGCCTTTTTGCGTCATATGTTTTTTCCTCAAGTGCAACGCAAGGACATTTTAAGGAAGGATTGTTTCTTGTGTTCTAACATTTTTTTTGCCTTTTTACCCTCTCATAAAATCATGTATTACCTGCCACTGCTTATGTTATCCCTTTTATAGTCAAATAATGGTTCGCGCCGCCTGACTAGGCTTCGTATGTTGATGTTGAACTGCTCCACCCCGTGGCTTCCGCTGGGAGGCCCTGATCCCCGCAAAAGTGAAGGTGTTGCACATGAGTAGGCCGTTACCAGCGGCTGTCTAGGCGGTGGGGCTGACCGAGATTGATCTTGGCATGCTGTTGGGACCGGCGCATGAGCAAAGACCAACGCGACGCCAAATCCTGGTGGTTAGAGCATGTGGCAGGAGCAGCCGTCCAACATGACGGCGGCATACATTTCACGAGGATATGAAAAGGAAGCATGTTAAAAAAAGAGGAAGAGGGGGTTTGGAAAAAGGAAATATTCAACTCACCACCGGCACAACAGGGACTAACTTCTTCCGCAGCAACGACGCGGGCATTTTGCTAGTATTCCAAATTCAAAAAACAAAAGTTCTATATATTCCAGTGCATATTTTTCAAAGTCATGCCGCTCTCATTTCTATTTATACACTTGCAGACAAGCAGATCAGTATATACACATAGTCAATTCAGTATAGACAAGTAGCAATTCAGCAGCAAAAATTCAGCATATACATGTAGCCGTACATACGTACATCAGCACAAGTCAGTCGGTAATTCAGCACACACGGTTTATAGTAGTATATACTGAATCGAGAGAGCAGCAGAGGTCTGAAGACCAAGAACCGTGCCCCTGTTTGCTCTACAATTTTTCACCCTGCTCCCAATCAACAGAACCCTCGAGGCCACGACCCACCGCATTGAACGTTTTCCCTGCAATGCAACCCTCGAGCAGAAATAATGAAGCACAAGATCTGCGCTAGCTAATCACATCTTACTACTACCCACCCTATTGAACGTCTTCCCTACAATGCAACCCTCGAGCAGAAATAATGAAGCACAAGATCTGCGCTAGCTAATCACATCTTACTACTACAAAGATAACTCACCGTATCTATGAGATCTAGCAAACAATGAAGTAACAAATGGATCGACAGCTAAAGAACAGAAGAGACGGGAACATAAGAGACGGAGGTGAATCGGCCGCTTACCGATGGTGGGTTGTCGTTGGGCAGACGGCGAGAGAATGAGGCGAACGGGATCGGGGAGGGAGGCGGCGATGTGGTGAGAGGAGAAGGCAACAAGGTTGAGGGGGGAGAAGGAGGCGAGGCGGAGGGGGGAGAAGGAGGCGAGGCGGACGAAGGAGGAGGCGGCGTCAAGGCAAACAGAGGAGGCCGCACCGTTGTGGAGTCAAGGAGGGAGGCGCTGTGGAGTTGGGGAGGGAGGAGTCGGGGACGAAAATTGGCAAATTAAGGGTCTAAGAAGGAGGCGAGGCGGACGAAGGAGGAGGCGGCGTCAAGGCAAACAGAGGACGCCGCATCGTTGTGGAGTCAAGGAGGGAGGCGCTGTGGAGTTGGGGAGGGAGGAGTCAGGGACGGAAATTGGCAAATTAAGGGTCTCGCTCGAGAATGAATCTGGTTTACTATTAGAGATATTTTGATGGATTTGCCAAATAAAATGACAGCCCAATTTCATGCCAACCAAACAGCATAATAATGAAATTGCAAAATGAATTCTAAGATTCCAGGCCCAAAAGATGAATACCAACGACTTCTGACTGCTATGCCCAAAGAAAGAGATACACTACCAGTTGATTACGCTTATATATGTACACTTTATATTTATTCATCCCCAAGAAGAAGTATGCTTTCAGACTGTCGGCACGAACTTCTCGTCTTCAGCGGCTGCTGGCCTTGATTCCTCGTTTATTTTCCGGAAGACGAGCTTCTGCTGCGGGAGCTGACCATTTGATGGCACCGTCACCTGGGTGTCAACGAAGATGCTGTCCTCGTCCTTGAAATCGCCTCTAAGGATACCCTTTGCCAGCTCATTCTCCACGTACTGTTGAAGCACTCGCTTCACTGGCCTGGCACCGTAGTTGGGGTCGTACCCGAGGCTACCCAGGAACTCGATTGCTGCAGGTGAGACTTCAAGTTTGATCTTGCGGTCAGCAATCCTCTTCTGTACTCTTGCCAACTGTATAACAGGCAAATCAAAACAAATTTTTATTAGCATACAATCCTACTACTCCCTCCGTTTCAAAATATAAGATGTTTTAGGTTTAAAGAAAATGCATCTAGACTTGTTTTAGTGTCTAGATTCACTCTAAACCTAAATGAACCTACGTACAAAAAAGTCTAGATACATTTATTTCACAAAGCTAAACCATCTTATAATTAGTACAAGTGAAGAGTTTGCAAGCAAAGATTGACCTCAACAAAGTAAGAGATGTTACCTGTAATTTGACAATTCTGTTGATCTGTTGCCTCTCGAGAGGCTTGAATACTATGTACTCATCCACACGATTCATGAACTCTGGCCGGAAAACAGATCTTGCAGCATCCATCACCCTCTTCTTCATACTCTCATACGGCACATCAGTTGTTCCACCTTCCTCATCCATATTTAGTATGTATTGTGAACCAACATTGGACGTCATGATAATGATAGTGTTGGTGAAGCTCACCTTCCGACCCTGTGAGTCAGTAACCCTGCCGTCATCCAGTACTTGAAGGAAAACATTGAATACATCTGAATGAGCTTTCTCAATCTCATCAAACAAGACGACAGAATATGGCCTCCTACGGACAGCTTCTGTAAGCTGGCCACCCTCTTCGTACCCAACATAACCTGGTGGTGCACCAATCAGCCTTGACACCGAGTGCTTCTCCATGTACTCACTCATGTCAATCCTGACGACAGCATCCTCAGTGTTGAACATAAAAGAAGCAAGGGCTTTTGCTAATTCTGTTTTGCCCACTCCTGTAGGTCCCATGAACATGAAGCTGGCAATAGGACGGTTTGGATCAGACAAACCAGCCCTGGATCTCTGAATGGCCTCTGCAACTGCTGTGACTGCAGGATCCTGCCCCACAACACGCTTGTGCAGTTCATCCTCGAGATACAACAGCTTCTCTCTATCAGATTGCTTTAGTTTAGAAACTGGGATACCCGTCCAACGGCTCACAATTTCTGCAATATCATCTTGGGTCACCTCTTCTCTTAGCATGGATTTCCCGGAACTTTGATATTCATTTAGCTCATTCTCTGTCGTTTGAAGCTCGCGCTGCAACGCATTCAGGCTGCCATACTTCAGTTCAGCAGCACGATTGAGATCATACTCGCGTTCAGCCTGCTGGATCTCCACATTTAACCTGTCAATCTGTTGCAACAGTTAGAGCAAATCAGATTGACTGACAACAGCAATACTGTTGATCTATAACACAGAGAGAGATTACTATATGGCAAACTGAACTTACCTCTTCTTTAATAGATTGAATCTTTGTCATCACCGACTTCTCACGCTCCCACTGCTCAGTCAGTTCCTTCTGCCTATCTTTCAAAAGTGACAATTCTGCTTCAATGCGAGATAGTCTGTCTCTTGATGCTTTGTCTGTGTCATTTGTAAGTGAGAGACGTTCCATTTCAAGTTTAAGCACAGAACGATCAATCTCGTCCAGAGCAGTCGGCTTTGATGTGATCTCCATTTTTAACTTGGCAGCTGATTCATCAACCAAATCAATTGCTGCAACAAAACAAATCATCACCGTTTAGAATAAGTGACGTTTTTTGCCCTTACTGTCAAGAAGGTGTGTAGCTTCAAGTAACAATGATACTATAGTAAGAGAAATACCTTTGTCAGGCAAAAAACGTCCACTGATGTAGCGATCAGATAAAAGAGCCGCAGCCACAAGAGCACTATCTGAAATGCGGACTCCATGGTGCAATTCATATCTCTCACGCAATCCTCGGAGTATTGAGACTGTATCTTCAACTGTTGGCTGATCAACATAAACTTGTTGGAAGCGACGCTCCAATGCTGGATCTTTCTCAATATATTTGCGGTACTCATCAAGGGTTGTTGCACCAATGCAGCGCAGCTCCCCTCTTCCGAGCATTGGCTTCAGAAGATTACCAGCATCCATTGAACCAGACGTGGCACCTGCGATAAGATGAGGGTTTATGAACTTCTGAACAATAGACAGGAAACTTGTTCATGTTGATAGTGATGGTAAGTCAGTTTTAAGACATGATAAGAATTCAAGTACGTACACACACAAGACGTCTACTCCTGTTCACACCGACAGTGTTGGTAAGCTAGTTCTAGGACAAATAGAGTTCATGTTTGTAGTCGAATGCGAGTGTCATGCAAGTGAACAAGTAACAGCCGTCGTTAACCCAATCTTTCTTCACCCATAGGTGGACTTGAATTGGGAGGTACTCACAACACACAAGCTCAATATAGACAAGTGTTCTTCTGTGGAAAAACTGGAATATCGGAACACCTGCTTTTTTCAATACTCATGCTATGGATGTGTGATCATATGAACCTAGTGTGCATTCTGGCTCCAAAACTAGTGTTCTATGGATGTGCATTCACCTGCTTTTAAGTAGCATGAGACAATTCTATTAAAGTTTCGGAGCCAGAATGCACACTGTTGGAGTCTGGTTTGTATAGCAGTGCTGTCCTAGGAGAGTCCAGAATATTCTAGTGGATTGTTGAAGTCTGGGTTAGTATACTAGCAGAGTCTAGAGTATTCTAGTGTACAAGTTAGGATGTAATCCTAAGTTGAGCTATATATATGAGGGTGTGCAGGTCCAAGGGACCAATCCCATCCAGAAATTTGACCACAAAACCTACACCACTAGTTTCATACGACCTGGCCTGCCGCTTGGCTTATGTCAGATACTGATTCATGGTATTAAAGATTACATTTAGACCCGATTACCGATAGTCACTAGACTACAAAACCTAGACTTATTGGATCGTAACACTAATTTAGCAACAGATAGTAGTAAATTCAACGAACAATTTGACATTGCATTGTTATCAACAGTGAATCTTTGTAGTCGGAGAACAACCCTGCAAGCTGTTGGACTCGCATTTACCCTGAAATGCACGGAAGTTATACTATCACTTCATCTCCAAATCACTAGTTTATAATTGATGGAAAATTATCAAGATGGAACAGCTCTGCGCCATCTGACAAGTTGGCACAGCTGGGTGCTCAAAACAAGTTTATGCATTTATTGATCTAAATAAATAAAAGAATATTATATGAGAATATGCAAATAGAAAAAAATGATGAACATTTGTTTATACAGGAAAATCAAGAGTTTATATGCGTAAAAATCATCATCAGTTATATAGACTTCTGTAAAATTGGGTTGATGCATCACATTATTCAGAAATCGTATTATTGCACATGCAGCACTCAGAATGAATCAGATCCTGGGAATTTCCAAAAAAAATGTCCCAAAAGTCAAATTAGCAACGTTAGCTTATTCCTCAATATTTTGGTTGTGCGTGACATCCTTAAAAAAAGAATCATGGCACTATCAAATAAAATAAGTACAAAGCTTGTTTAATACAAGAAAAAAATAACTTGGAATCAACGCAGTAATGATACATTATTCCCTACCTGCTCCCACAACAGTGTGAATCTCATCAATGAAGAGAATGACCTGTCCATCAGAATCTGTGACTTCTTTCAGTACAGCTTTCAGCCTATCCTCAAATTCTCCTCGATATTTTGCTCCGGCAATCAAAGCACCCATGTCTAGTGTAATTAGCTGCTCAAAACAAAAAGTAAACGTCAGTCAGAGGATCCTCCTGATATAACCCTGGAAAATAATACCATTGTTGCATGGGTAAGTAAACTTACTCGACGGTTTGTCAGTGCTTGCGGAACATCCCCTTGCACTATCCTCTGAGCAAGCCTAAACAAGAATTAAAATCCAGTAAGAGAAATTACTTTCATACTCATAAGTGAAATGTTGTTAAAAGTTTACTGTTTTCCTACCCTTCAGCTATAGCCGTTTTTCCCACACCAGGTTCACCAATCAGAACTGGGTTATTCTTTGTTCTTCGAGATAAAATTTGAATGCACCTCCGGATTTCATCATCTCTTCCAATAACCGGGTCAAGCTTCCCCTGACGTGCCATAGCTGTCAGGTCCTTTCCATATTTTTCCAAAGCTTCGTACTTGCCCTCAGGATCTGGGAAAGTGGGAATAGATCATTTCAGTTGATTATTCAACAGTTATGTTTCAGGATAAAATATGTGCACATCTTTACATATTCAAGAAACAAAGGAAGCATCCAAGGTTCACTCTTACTGGAGCACATCTTTAATACAATGCTGCAGCATGTTCTCGGCTACAAAAATGAGGCCTCTTTTATGCACTATCCATGGGAGATGTTATCCATACATACAACTCCCCAATGAATTTTGTGTTTTCAAGGAAAGAGCATGATGAACTAAAGAGTGACAGTCTACAGCATGGGAAAACTGTAGGTTGCATCATGGAATTTGATCAGAGTAAGCAGCCGTATGAGCATCTCAAGCATGTCAACTAGCTATTCGTCGAACAATAAACCATGACATTCAGATAAAAAATGTTTGTACCTTGATCAATTACATTTTGCTTCCCTCTTATTGATTCAATAGCGGTTTTCAAGGTCTTTACAGTGATCTGGAAGTCCTTGAACAGCTGTCTTCCAAATCGCTTATCATCCGCAAAACCAAGAACAAGATGTTCAACTGAGACAAATGAATCACCATACTCTTTCTTAAAGTCTCTTGCTCTTTGTATCAGAGCTTCCAAGTCACGTCCCAGCATGGAACCAGGATCTTCGCCTAATACCTGAATAATTGAAAAATTGATCAAACTGCATTTATTTTTTACACTATAGCAATATATTGTAGTGCAAAGAGAGATGTTATGCTATGGAAGTAGTAGAGAATAATTAATATGTATTTTTAGGATAAATCACCTTAGGCTGCCGCTGGATGTACTTCTCTGTGGCTTCGAGAAGCCTTGTGTTATCAATTCCAGCTTTTGAAAAGATCCGACGGGCAAGCCCATTCCTTTGCTCTAGCAGGGATTTCATCAAATGTTCAGTCTCCACAATCTGGTGTTTACTTTCTTTGGCTACCTCAGGTGCCAAAACAATTGATTGCCATGCCATTTCGGTGAATTCTTGTTGGGTGATCTGACAGCAAAAGAAATAACAATGAAGCACATGATTATCCGACTTCATATAGCAAAGGGATCTTGAATAATCAGGATGCAGAAATCCACATGAAGAACATTACAATGAAAATCAAGGTCACGCACACAGAGTAGGTTCTACAATTTTAGGAACAACAAGGTTTCATCAGTTGAAGAAAATGGAACAGTGAGAGACTCACCCAGAACCATGGACTGCAAGTGATCTTATTATCATTAGTACGGTGATATCACGGCATGATAACCTACCATACATGATAGACTAGTGCAGACCAAAGAACTCACAGTCGGGCCATACCCTTTTTTACGGCATCCCTCCCAAAGTAGTATTTTTATGATGACAGCATAGCAAACCGAATACAGTGTGCGGCTAACAACCACTAATAAGATGATCGTACAGCGGTACAGGAAGAACATATTGCAGGACTGTCCAAAAATGATAACGCAGGAGACACCACACTGGAGTAATAAATACGCAAAGACAAATGTACTTGCGAGTGGGGGGTTTAATTTGGTGCCAAGAAATGTCATCGGTACTGAACTGCGCACGCATACCAAATCTGACGAGATACGCATCGCAAGTAAAGGGAGAAAAAAATCAGTACTAGAAGATAAGGCAACGGAACTCCTTACCCTCCCGTCCCTGGAGCTGGCGCCGCACCTCACGGACAGCGTCCGTTGCGGCCTCCCCCTCCCTACCACCGGAGCCGCCCATCCCCGTCCTCTCGTCGCCCTAACCGCCCCGCACGTCGACGCCCCTATCCTATTTCCCCACGCCGCGGCGACGACCGGCGCCGGCGCGACGGCCGGCATGGCGGCGGGGGAGGAGATGAGGATGTCTGCGGCGAGCGGCGGCGCAGCTGCCATCCTGTCCTGGACTGGACCAGATAGAGTGGAGTGGGCGAGTGGCCAAGGAAAATCTCTCTCACAACTTGTATCTCTCCGATCGGTCGTTGGACCTTGCCGCGTCTCGGTGTTCGCGATTAGTAGGGCGGGGCGGGGAGGGGCGAAGGGGGTGTCGGTATATGTAGAGGATGACTGACGCCGTGACGGGCGCGGGTCGGTGGCGTCGCGGCGTGCGGGCGTCGGGAGGTTCTGGGAGGTTCAGGGGTGAACGAGGAAGCCGTGGAAGGACGAGAGGATGATAGGCCTGTGTGGCTTCGGGGGACCTGGGGGATTATGCGCCGTGAGATCGGTCTCTCCGGACTCCGGTTGCGTTGCACGGTGCTGGGATGGGGGGGCGGGGGGGTCCGCACGGGTTTGTTCGTTACTGCTGGGTTGTCAAGTGAACGGCGAACAGCTGTAAAATCTTTTTTTTCTTTGACAGGACAGTTGTAAAATCTTGCTCGGCGAGTGAAAAACTATTCCTCACTATAGTACGAGCATTGCGAGAGCACCTATAATAGGATACAATCAGCTAGGTATAAGACTATCTCCCATTCATATTAGTTGACTCAAATTATTTAGATATAAATATATTTTAGTGTTAGATGGTATCTAGACAAATCTAAATTATAGATGTGAGTGAAATGTCGATCATATGTCTATTAAATAATAGACTTTTATAGCTAACTATTATACATATTGATTATAGAGTTAATTCTAGATAACGTGTCACTTTTATAGTTAACAGCATGCTATATTATTAAACTTACTCTGACGAAACATACACATATTCCTACGACGTTGATTCTAAAGCACATGCACACGATACCGAACATGTTCCCCACCAAGCACGAACATGATAAAAGAAACTAAAACAAGTTTTCAACGTTCATTCTATACCCTATTTTGCGTCTTGTGCATGGCCCGTTAATGAGGCGGCGTGGTGAATCTCATGCTCTGGCTTCACGGAGCTGCTTTTTCAAACTCTAAAATTACGAATTCAAGCTTTTTTAAAATTCTAAAAATATATCTAGATGTAGTTAATCATGAGATCTACCGGTGTGTAAATTTCACATCAAAATACTTTGTATTTCAGGCTCAGAAAAATAACAAATTCAGTTTTTATCGTCCGTGAACAGTGTTCAACGGTACACTAAAGTGAGGATTTTGTCTTTTATATGATTTTGTCTTTTTTTCTAAGCCCAAAATACATAGTATTTTCAGCTAAAAATCTGCTCACTAGTAGATTTCGTTCGTGTGATACATCTAGATATTTTTTCAGATTTTTTTTAAAACTTTGGATTCAATTTTTTTTGAAGTTTGAAAACGGGTTTCATGGAGGCTATTCGGACCGTCAATGTCCTACATAAACACCGCATATAAAACTATAGACTCGACTATAATGACCTCGTTCATAGAGCAGAAATCATCGATTGCCTCCATATGTTTTGCGAGCCCAAAATACATAGTATTTACCAACTGGGGTACCGCTAGAAATGGGATGTCGATATTCGGTTCCCATCGGACCTGTGCTTGGCCGTACGATCGTAAGCAGCTCAGCCATAGGATTTTCGGCGCAATCTCCTTTCTCTCTTTCTTAAATCCTTCACGTGATTTTAGGAAACGGAATGCATGCTTCGGTTTAGAGTTTAAATCGTCATCGTGATGCACGTCCATATTTTTAATTGAGGAGCTTCTCTATTTGTTACTTCAAACACGTTTTTTCTCGTATCATAATATCTCGTAGTTTTCATTTGAACTCATGTGTTGTTTTCAATTGGTTTGTCGGACCTTGTAAATTGCTTGCATCATTTGACTTTATTTTGGCAATTTTCGGATCCTCGATATAGTTCTACTCCCTCCTAAGCATTCATCATTGTATATGTGCGAAGGCACACCTTTGGAGGAATTATTACTATATTTGCCTTTTAAAACTTGTCACCCATTTCGGCAATCGATGCCAATGGGGGAGAAGTTTTAGAGGATTTAAGGGAAGTTGGTTGATGCTTTGAGTTTGTTCTTAAGCATTTGCCTCTCATGCTCTTGCATCTTTGTTGTTGCTTAGTATGTGGTATATATAGAGGAAACTTCACCAATGATAATGATTGGCAATATATGCAATGAAATTCAAGTTCATCACACATGCATAGATTGTGGGGGAGTTTGCTCCATATATGGTGGTGGTACCAATATCACATACTTTTGTAGTGTTTGATATTGGTATTACCATTTTATTCATTAATATTCCTTATATAAACCCTCTTAAAGGGATTGTCATCAATTACCAAAACGGGGGAGATTGAAAGAACATGTTGGGCCCCCATGTGTGGTTTTGGTAATTAATGACAATCTTTATGGACTAATGTGTGTATTAAGTTATACTTGTAGGATTTGTCCATTGACATCGTTTGGAGCATGTGTTGGCTTCAAGGTCGATGAAATGCAAAGAAGATATGTTGTGCAAACTCAATATGCAAGGTCGATGATGAGCAATTAAGAAAGGCGTTCCGTCTTGAGAAGGGTAAGATCGTCTACATTGATCTCAAGTGGAATACTCAAGGCAAAGGTATAATCTTGATAGGTTTTCCCTTTTGCCGGTCTCACGTTGTGTGTGTGAGACCGGGTTTAGGATAGATAACCGTACTATCAAGAGGGGCTCTCATATGAGTAATTCGGTCACATCGTTCGGAGAGAGCTCAAACCTTTGCATACTTGCATCATCGTATTTGGTTGTTATTTGGTCTTATCCATGTGAGGATATAGAGCTTGTGGTAATCTCCATAACAAGCTCTTTTTCATCAAAATCGGATCTCCCATATATATCTTGTTGCGATTTTGATTTATACGGCTTTTCGGTTTCTCACCAAGTGAGGTATATCACATTATTCTACTTGATACTTTCTCACTTGGTGATAATCAATATTTCCACTTTTTATTGGAAAGCCCTTGTTGTCCTCTATCCAACGCAATTGGTGGTTTGATACCACCCCCTCTCCAAACGAGACGTACTCCATGTTGGGAGGAACTCGGTAAAATATCGGTGTCCCCGCGTGCCTTGGTTATCTCTATACCCGAGCTCTTTACTTATGCACTTTACATTGTGATAGCCTTCGTGCTTGAAGTAATATTTATCTTGCTATCACTTTGTTGCTTGTATTTCTTAGCATAAGTTGTTGGTGCACATAGGTGAACCTTAGTTGTTCTAGGTTGTGCTTAACAAAGTAAACACTAGTTTTATTCCGCCTTTGTTGAGCCACTATAGGAAAAGTTTTAATCGCCTATTCACCCCCCCTCTAGGCGACATCCGTATCCTTTCAGCTTTACTAACTAATTTTCTCATAACAAATTTTTTAATTTGAAAGATAGATAAACTTGAGAATTTGCTTGGAATAGCAACGATGCTAATAGTGGATATGGTGGACACAAATGTCATAGGTTTTGGTTCAAGGTTTTGATGCACGAGAAGCATTCCCTCTCAGTACAGATTTTTGGCTAGCAAGGTGATACATCCAAAACGTATCTACTTTCCCGAACACTTTTGCTATTGTTTCTCTTCGAATTTGTGTGATTTGGATACAACTAACACTGACTAACGCTGTTTTCAGCAGAATTGCTTTGGTGTCTCGTTTTTGTGTAGAAAATCAACTTTCAGGAAAAATCCCGAAAAATAGCGCAAAACTCCTATTTTACTAGAAGACTCATGGAGCCAGAAGACAAGACGGAGAAGGGCCACGAGGGGCCCACACCCCCTGGCCGCGCGGGCCAAGCCAGGCCGCGCCTGGGGGTGGTGAGGCCACCTCGTGCACCCCCTCGGTCTCCCCCGTCGCCTACATAATCCCTCTGACCTAAAAACATAGGGGGGTTCGACGCTTTTCTAGATAAAGTTCCGTTGTGCCGCCACCACCAGAAACCGCGATTCGGAACCAGAAACTCTGTTCTAGCAACCTGCTGGGACGAGGAATTGGAGGATATCATCGCCATCATCATCATCGACGCCTCTTCATCAACCATCCATGTTTCCCCCATCCATGAGTGAGTAATCCCCCATTGTAGGCTATGGGGATGGTAGGGATTGGATGAGATCTATCATGTAATTGCATCAGATTGTTAGGACATGGTGCCTAGTATCTTTGTTAGTTCTTTTTGACATTGTTGCAACTTGTTATGCTTGATTCTTGTCACTAGGGCCCGAGTGCCATGATCTCAGATCTAAACATGTTATTGATTCATGATGATAGTATTGTTTGTGATCTTATATGCAAGTTGTTTACACATATTATTGTCCGGAACCAAATCCCCGAAGTGACAGAAATTGGGACAGCCGGAGGGGATGGCTGTGATATGAGGATCACATGTGTTCATGGAGTGTTAATGCTTTGCTCCAGTACTCTATTAAAAGGAGTACCTTACTTGTCAGTATATTCCCTTGAGGCCCCGCTGCAACGGGCTGACAGGACAAAATATGTTGTGCAAGTTCTTATTGCGAGCATGTATGACTATATATGGAACACATGCCTATGATTATTTAGTACTTGGATGCTTTATATTATTTATATCCAAATGCCCTAGATCTTGATATTACATGAATAGACTTGTCCATGCAACGCCCGTCCATCCATCCCTATGCCTACCGCACTCAAATCCTGTTGTTTGCTACTATTGTTACTACTGCCTTTGTTTTACTACTGTTGTTACTTTGCTATTGCTACTGATAAACTACTGTGAGCAAGACTATTTCCAGGTGCAGCTGAATTGACAACTTAGTTGTTAAGGCTTATAAATATTCTTTGGCTCCCCTTGTGTCGAATCAATAAATTGGGTTATACTACCCTCGAAGACTGTTGCAATCCCCCATACTTGTGGGTCATCAAGACTATTTTCTGGTGTCGTTGTCGGGGAGCATAGCTTTATTTGTAAGTTCACTTGGATTTATTATTGTTCACTGCTATCCTTTTCATCATGGGAAATTCTCGTGATGGAAATTTTCCTATTTTACCATCCACTAGAAGAAGAGGTACAGTTCTAAACACCTCTGCTGCTCTTGATTCACTATCTGTTATAAGCAAGCTTGTTACACCACCACCACCACATACACATGCTACACACACTGATGAATCTGAGATTGCTTCTGATGCTCATGATGTTACTTCTACTGTGCTCGATGAGAGTGGTTCATTAGGTCCTTTCCTAGATGCTACAATTGCTAGAACTATATTGGGAAACACTGAAACTCCTAATGAAGATACTATTACACCTATTAGTTCACCTGAGTCTAGAGAGAGCTATGATATTAATGATGGTTATATTGAAATGACTGATGAATTTATTGAAGAATATCGAAACACATGTGGTGCTAGTGCTATTAAGAGTCTTCTTGAGAAATGTACTATTATACCTAAACTATCTCCTGATGCTAAGTTTACCACTTCTCCCATAAACATTAAAGATAAGGATTATGATTTCTCTCTTGATTTATCTTACATAAACATTGTTGAGAAAGAACCTTTTTGTGGGACTGGGAATGAAAGGGATGTGGCACATATGACTGAGCTTTCTACTATGAGTGCCTTATTTTCTGATGATATTAAGATGCGCACCTACTTTGTTGCTAAATTTTTCCCTTTTCACTAAAAGGAGAAGCTAAAGCTTGGTTTAATACTTTACCTCCTGGATCCATTGATAGCACTGATTTCTTAATTGCTACTTTCTCTCAGAAATATTTCCCTCCTAGTGCTTGACATGCTGTTTTGTAGAAACTTTTTGATTTTAAACAGGGAGAAGAGGAGAAATTGCCTGAGTCATGGACAAGGTTCTGTGCCTTGATTCATGCACATCCTGGATGTCCATTACCTAAAAATGAGCTTCTTGATATATATTATAATGGACTAACTGATGAATCTAGGACATACCTGGATAGTTTTGCTGATTGTGTTTTCAGGAAAGGAACTCCCGCAGAAGCCGAAGAATTAATGGCTAAAATAAGAAAGAATTATGATGATTGGACTACACCTGAGGAAATTACACCTGAGCCAACTACACCTGAACCAATTGTGCCTGAACCAACCCCAACACCAACACCCAAGAAGAGGGGAGTGATTGAATTAAATGATGAAGTGATGAAAGAAGCTTAGAAATGTCTTAAGGAAAAGGGTATTAAAGCTGAAGATGTGAAGAATTTACCTCCTATAGAAGAATTATGTAAGCCAATCTCCCACTCATCCACTATTGAGGTACACTCTCTCCAAGATTTTGATGAAGGTGATATTCCTTATGGTAAACCTCCTAATCAATGCTTAGAGGAACCTAATACTTTTATTGTTAAGGAAGGTAATTTTAATAAACATGTTCAGAATCATTTACTAGAGAACTCTAGATCTAGTAATGAGTTGAAAGATATTGTGGAAATAACTTCTAATGATGCTAAAATGCTTGTTAAACATTTCCAAATGGTTCAAACTCAAATTGATCAACTTGCTAAAGTACAAAAAGATATGCTAGTTAATGCTTCTAGAAATAAACATGGTTATGAAATTAGAACTAGGAGTGGTGCTACCACTCAGGATCCCTTATATCATGTGGGACATACTAAAATAATTGAGCAGGATTCTCAATAAGCTGAAAATAGAGGTACTACTTCTAAGAGAAAGAAAAAGAAAGATAAAACAGTTGTAGAATCTTCTGAACCTGCTATAGATCCTAATAGTATATCTATCTCTGATGCTGAAACTGAAAGTGGTAATGATAACAATGATGCTCCTAATAAGGAAGAAATTAAAGAGGAACCTAAAAAGCACACTAAGAACACTAAGTACACTAAGGAAGATTTTGTTGCTAATAAACATGGTAGTGAAAGAGAACCTTGGGTGTAAAAACCAATGCATTTTCCTAATAATAAACACAAGTCAAAGGAGGAATAACACTATAACAAGTTTTGTGAGTGGATGAAACCTTTATTTTTGCAAATTCCTTTGACTGATGCTATTAAGCTGCCTCCCTATTCAAAGTATATGAAGGATATTGTCTCTAATAAAAGGAATATTCCTAATGAGGAAATTTCTACTTTGCTTGCTAATTATTCCTTCAATGGTAAGGTCCCAAAGAAACTTGGGGATCCAGGTATTCCAACTATTCCTTGCTCTATTAAAAATAATTATGTTAGAACTGCTTTGTGTGATTTGGGAGCTGGAGTTAGTGTTATGCCTTTTTCTCTCTACAAGAAACTTCAACTAGAAAAATTGATACCAACTGATATATCTTTACAAATGGCAGATAAGTCTACTACTATCCCTATTGGTATATGTGAGGATGTTCCTGTTCAAGTGGCTCATAATTTCTTGGTATTAACTGATTTTGTTGTGCTTGATATGCCTGAAGATTATAATAAGTCTATTATTCTTGGGAGACCTTTTCTTAATACTGTAGGTGCTGTCATCAATTGTAATCAAGAAAAAGTAACTTTTAATATTAATGAAAAAGAGCACACTATGTATTTTCCAAAGAAGATTGATAATGAAGGGAATATGCCCGAGAGGCAATAATAAAGTGGTTATTATCGTATTCCTTATTTATGATAAATGTTTATTTCTCATGCTATAATTGTATTAATACGGAAACGTTAATACATGTATGTTTAATAAACAAAAAGGAAGTTCCTAGTAATGCCTCTCTTATAAACTAGCTCGTTGATTAACAAGATGATCAAAGGTTTCCTGATCATGGACATTGGATGTTGTTAATAACGAGGTCACAACATTGTTGAAATGATGTGATGAAAATTCATCCGAAGTATAGCATTACGATCAAGGTCATTGTGTTTATATTTCTATAACATCATACAAAGTAATCTTAGTCCTTAGACCATGAGATCATGTCAATCACTAACACCGGGTAGAGTATCTTGATAACATAAAACGCCACACCGTAACAGGGTGACTATAAAGATGGGTTCAGTGCTACGAAGGTGTTATGTTGAGGCTCATGGATCAAGAGTGGAATTTTTCCATCCCGATGATGGAGAGATATACTCTTGAACCTCTCGGTGATATCACATTTGTTAGCTTGCAAGTAAGTGATTTGATCACTAGAATGTTATATCACGGGAACAAGAAAAGAGTACATGTCGGTAACAAGATCAAACTAGGTATGGAGATACCGATGATCAAATCTCGGACATGTAATATATCGCGAGAGAAAGGGATTGAGTTACATGTGTATAAGGTTCACACGATCACAGAAGTCATCGTTGAATATGTGGGAGTCAGTCCGGATCTCCAGGTCCCGCTGCTGATTATTGATCGGAGAGGGGTCTCGATCATGTCTACATTATCCGTGAACCATAGGGTGACGCACTTAAGGGATACTAACACCATTTGGAGCAAATAATATGCCAGAGAAATAAAAATGAAAGCGGAGGAATTTATTTCACTAGTCACCGAAATTGTTTCGGTTGAAATTGCTGAAACTGGTTCTGCATGTGAAATTGAATAGTAGCAAGGGGTTTTATGTGAATGTTTGTTAATTAAAGTAATTAACAAAATTCTGAATAAATAAATAAATAAATAAAAGAGTTTTATTGAAATGAGAGCTTGCATTAAATTTGGTGGAAATTTAATGCATGTGAGTGAATTTTTGAGTGGAGGCTCTTTTATGGGAGTGGAGGCTTTTCATTTTGAGTGGGAGCTCCACCCACATGAATGTGGAAGAGGTGGGAGCAGCCACCATGGCTGGGCTCCATGCCCCTTGGGGTGCCCCCTCTCCCTATAAAAGGCCCACCTCTCCTCCTCTCAAAGCACACCTCCTCGCGAAGGATCTCTCTCCCCCCTTTAGAATTTCCCCATGGTCTCGGATCAACGAGATACATGTTCCCGGTGGATTTTTCTGGAAGGATTTGTTGCTTCCGCTGCTTCGCTGGAGCGAGGGCGTGGAGGTTGTTGGGGGTACCCGGACGTGTGTGCGATCACGGATGCACCACTGCTTTGCGGTGCTGGACTTGATGGTGCTGGACCGGCTGGACCAGATGGACTTCATCACGATCTTGAGATCGGGAAGCATTCGTCTACATCATCCATGAGTACAACCTCGTTAACGCTTTTCGGTATTCGAGAGTATGTATTCTATGGATGTATATACACACGTTGCTTGTATCTAGTAGATAGATCTTGGTACTTAGTTGTTCCCATCGTAGGAAATTTTTTGTTTTCTATGCTGCGAACCCTACAGTGGTATTAGATCCGTATCTATGCGTAGATGCTTTGCACGGGTAGTAAACATATATATATGTGGGCGATGATGATAATTTTATTGCTTCTTGGTTGTACTTTGGGTATTGGTGGCATAGTGGGATGAAGCGGCCCGGACAAACTTTACATGTCCTCGCACATGAGACATGTTCCACACTTGACATGCAACTAGTTTTGCATAAGTGGCTAGTGGGTGTCTGTCTCTCCTAATATAGTCAATATCTAATTTGCAACGAGTTATCAACAATTTGGTTATCCTCGTTGTGGTTCATGTTCGTAGGTAAGAACGGTTCTACCTTCGAAAGCCCTAAGCCACATAAAACTTCCAATGGATAAATTAGAGGCGTCTAGTTTAGATTGTTGCTGGGCTAGTGCCATGATATGGTGATGTTGTAAGTAGAAGTATAAGTCGATACTCTTACAACAAACATAACGTGTAAGTTCCATAGACCTTGGTCTTACACATAAAGGAAAGATGAGGATCATGTTGGAGATATGCCCTAGAGGCAATAATAAATGTAGTTATTATTATATCTTTGTGTTTATGATAAATGTTTACGTTCATGCTATAATAGTATTAACAAGGAAGCATTACTACTTGTGTGATTTGTAAACTTAAATTGAAGTCCCTAGTAAAGCCTCTTCATAATACTAGCTTGTTGGTTAATAAATGATTGTGGTTTCCCTATCATGAACATTGAGATGTTATTAACAACAATATCATATCGTTAGGAGAATGGTATGATGGACATACTCCTATAGATAAGCGTAGCATAAAGATCAAGTCATTTTAATAGTTCAATTGCTGTATGCTTTCTGATACATAGTAACCTAATTCCTTCGACCATGAGATCATGCTTATAACCATCACCGGAAGGATGCTTTGATGACATCAAACACCACACCGTAACTGGGTGGCTATAAAGGTGGCATTGAGTGTTCGGAAAGTATTGGTTGAGACACATGGATCAAGAGTGGGATTTGTCCATCCATATGACGGATAGATATACTCTAGGCCCTCTCGGTGGAATGTCATCCAATTAGCTTGCAAGCATGTGACTGGCTCACAAGGGATCACATATCACGAGAACGAGAAAAGAGTACTTATCAGTAACGAGGTTGAACTAGGTATGCAGAGATGCCAACGATCAAAACCTCGGATAAGTAAACTATCATGAGACAAAGGGAAATTGGTATCGTATGTAAGTGGTTCATTCGATCACAAAGTAATCGTAGAAATATGTGGGAGCCATATGAATTTCTAGATTCCTCTATTGGTTATTGTTCGGAGAAATGTCTCGATCATGTCCGCATAATTCACGAACCGTAGGGAGACACACTTAAGGATTCGACGTTGTTGAGTAGTTATGGAATGATGAGTAAGAGACCGAATGTTGTTCGGAGTCTCGGATGGGATCCAGGATATCACGAGGAGATCCGGAATGGTCCGGAGAATAAGATTCATATAAGGAAAGTCCTGTTTCGGGGTTGGAGAATGGTTCCAGTGTTTTCATCGGGAATGTTCTAGAAGGTTCCGGAATGTCCGGCACTCCGGAGAGGAAGGGTTCATGAATGTGTCATAACAAGTTGGAATGGTTGCATCATGTATTAGGTGTCATCGCTAAACAAAATAAAGGGTTAAATCAAATCCTAGTTTGAAAAGTCAAACGCCAATTTGAAAAGTCAAACGGCTATTTTGTTTGGTGGAGGGAGAGTAGGAAACCTACTTGGGGAGGAGTTCCTCTCCCTCCACCGCCGGCCCTTGGAGACCGAGTTGGGGAGGGACTCCCCTCCCCTTGGCGCGCCCCCTCCACCTATATAAGGAGGGGCAGGGCTACCCCTCCAAGACACACACCTTGCCCCTCTAAACCCTAACCGTAGCCGCCGCCCACCATAGCCGCCGCCCTAGGGTTTCTCCCAAGCCGACGAGTTGGGGCTTCTAATTGCCCTAGCCGCCGGCTTAGCCCCTTCTACTTGGTGTGTCTAAACCCTAGATCACCGAGGCTTTCTCATAGTCCACCATACTCGCTCCGGCTTAAGGCGAAGCCCTGCGAGATCTCCCCTCTACTTCCGGTACCACACCGTCGTGCTGCCGGAATCGCGAGGAGAGTGCTACAACCTCCACTGCCTGCTGGAACAAGGGAGAGGAAGGTCTTCGTCGAGTACCGAACGTGTGACCGACTGCGGAAGCGCTGTCGGAACGCAGCGCCGGAAGGATCGTCTACACGATCTTGAGATCGGGAAGAGTACGACTACATCACCCACGAGAATCCGCTCTCGTTAAACACTTTGGAATCTTCGAGGGTGAGTTATTCTATCGACTCGTTGCTACAATCTAGTAGATAGATCTTGGCTTGTTTGTTTGTATGCGGTAGAATTTTTTTGTTTTCCATGCTACGAACCCCTACAGTGGTATCAGAGCCGTGTCTATATGTAGATCTGTTGCACGAGTAGAACACAATGGTCATTGTGGGCGGTGGTGCTTTTATTATCAATTGCTTCTTGTGTACTTTGCATCTTGCGGTATGATGGGATGAAGCGGCCCAGGCTAACCTTACATGACATCGTTCATGAGACTTGCTCCACGCTCAACATGCAACTTGTATTGCATAAGTGGCTTTGCGGGTGTCTGTCTCTCCCATTATAGTATAGATCCAATTTACAACGGGCACTTGATAGTTCAAACATCAACATTGTGGTTCTTGTTCGTAAGTTAGATCGACACTTATTGAAAGCCCCAAACCACGTAAAATATGCAAAGAAATTATAGGCGTCTAACTTTGTTTTGCAGGGGTGTGCTGTGATGTGATATGGCCATGATTGTGATTATATTTGATGTATGCAATGTTCCTTATTATAAGTTGGCAACCGGAAGGAGCCATATGGTTGTCTTTAATTTATGTTAAGACCCGCGTGTCTATTCAAAGTAGTTGTAATAGTTGAAGCCGGTGGACGACAACCATGGAGCAGCGTCATTGACCTTGATGCAATGCCGGTGATGATGGAGATCATGTTCGTGCTTGAAGATGGAGATCAGAAGCACAAATAAGAAAGGCCATATCATATCACATATTATGAATTGCATGTGATGTTAATCCTTTATGCATCTTGTATTGCTTAGTTAACGACGGTAGCATTATAAGATGATCCCTCATGCACATGAATTTAAAGTTCTAAAGTGTTCATCCTTAGTAAGCACCGTTGCTAAAGCTTGTTGTTTCGAAGCACCACGTGATGATCGGGTGTGTTAGATTCTGCAAGTGTATACAACGTGAGCAAGCCAGATTTGCTCATGCGGAAGCTAAGGTTTGATCTTGACGAGCCTAGCATGTACAGACATGGTCTCGGAACACGGATCACCGAAAGGTAAAGCATGAATCATATAGTAGATATGATGAACATGTCGATTGTTCGCCATTGAAGCTACATCAACTCTCGTGATGATCGGTGTTGATGTGGTGGATTTGGTTCGTGTGATCACTAAAACAATGTGAGGGATATTGTTTTG
This sequence comes from Avena sativa, assembly GCA_916181665.1. Lineage (NCBI taxonomy): Eukaryota > Viridiplantae > Streptophyta > Magnoliopsida > Poales > Poaceae > Avena > Avena sativa. The sequence goes on from OV702296.1 coordinate 85,313,233, forward strand.
AGTGGGAGTTCACCTAGATTAATTTAACTATTAATTAGAACTCAATTTAATATAAACTTAGTCTAAACTATTGCAAATATGTTGTAGATCAATGGCGGCCCCTACCATCAATTTTAATGCGTTCCTAGAGAAAGAAAAGTTGAAAAACAATGGAAGCAACTTTGCGGATTGGTTCCGCAATTTGAGGATTGTCCTCAATGCTGGTAATTTGACCTATGTGCTGGATGCACCGCTGGGTGACCCGCCTACAGCTGATGCTACCGATGAAGTAAAGAACGTTTACCTCGCTCGAAAGAATCAGTACTCCACAGTTTAGTGTGCTATCTTGTATGGTTTGGAATCGGAACTCCAGAAAAGGTTTGAGAATTCAGACCCACATGATATTGTCCGTGAACTCAAATTGATCTTTGAGACTCACGCGCAGTTGAGAGCTATGAGGCTTCTGAAAAGTTCTTTAACTACAAGATGGAAGAGGGAAGCTCCGTTAGTGAGCATGTGCTTAAGATGTCTGGGCACGCAAACAAACTTCAAAGCTTGGGTATAGTGATTCCTAATGCTTTGGGGATTTACCGTGTCCTCCAATCACTACCACCAAGTTACAAGAACTTTGTGATGAACTACAATATGCAAAGCATGAACAAGCAGTTGCCAGAACTCTTCTCCATGTTAAAATCTGCAGAAGTGGAGATCAAGAAAGAGCACCAAGTGTTGATGGTCAATAAGACCACCAAATTCAAGAAAGGCAAGTCTAAGCAAAAGGGACACTTCAAGAAGGGTGGTAAGAAAGTTACCGCACCGACGAAGAAGACCAAGGCTGGACCCAAGCCTGATACAGAGTGCTTTTACTGCAAGGGAGAAGGTCACTGGAAGCGGAATTGCCCAAAGTACTTGGCGGATTTGAAGAACGGCAACATCAAGAAGAAAGGTATATCCAATATACATGTTATTGATGTGTATCTCACTAGTACTCGTAGTAGTGCCTGGGTATTTGATACTGGTTCGGTTGCTCATATTTGTAACTCGAAACAGGTGATGCAGAATAAACGGAAGCTAGCGAAGAACGAGGTGATGATGCGCGTGGGAAATGGATCAAAGGTTGATGTGATCGCGGTCGGCACGCTACCTCTTCATCTACCATCGGGATTAGTTTTATACTTAAATAATTGTTATTTGGTGCCTGCGTTAAGCATGAATATTATATCGGGATCTTGTTTATTGCAAGACGGTTACTTGTTTAAGTCCGAGAATAATGGTTGTTCGATTTATATGAGTAATATGTTTTATGCACATGCACCTTTGATAGATGGTCTATTCTTATTGAATCTCGATAGTGGAAATACACATATTAATAAAATTGAAGCTAAACGTTTGAAATCGAGCGATAACTCGACCTATATGTGGCACTGTCGTCTTGGTCACATTGGAGTGAAGCGTATGAAGAAACTCCATTCCGATGGACTTCTTGAATCACTTGAATTCGAATCACTTGAAAGATGCGAAGCATGTCTGATGGGTAAAATGACTAAGACTCCATTTTCTGGTATGATGGAGCGAGCTACAGACTTATTGGAAATCATACATACCGATGTGTGTGGTCCAATAAGTGTAGCATCGCGCGGTGGTTATCGTTATGTTCTTACCTTCACGGATGACTTGAGTAGATATGGGTATATCTATTTCATGAAACATAAGTCCGAAACTTTCGAGAAGTTTAAGGAATTTCAAAGTGAGATTGAGAATCAACATAACAAGAAGATTAAATTTCTAAGTTCTGATCGTGGAGGTGAATATCTAAGTTACGAGTTTGGCGAGCATTTGAAGAAATGCGGAATACTTTCACAATTGACACCACCGGGAACACCACAGCGTAATGGTGTGTCCGAACGTCGTAATCGAACTCTCTTAGATATGGTTCGTTCTATGATGTCACTTACAGATTTACCGCTATCATTTTGAGGTTATGCATTAGAAACAGCCGCATTCACTTTAAATAGGGCACCATCTAAATCCGTTGAAACGACACCGTATGAATTATGGTTTGGGAAGAAACCTAAATTGTCGTTCCTTAAAGTTTGGGGTTGCGAAGCCTATGTAAAGAAGTTACAGCCGGACAAGCTTGAACCCAAAGCGGAAAAATGCGTCTTCATAGGATACCCAAAGGAAACTATTGGGTATACCTTCTATCATAGATCCGAAGGCAAAATATTTGTTGCCAAGAATGGATCCTTTATAGAGAAGGAATTTCTCTCGAAAGAAGTGACTGGAAGGAAAGTAGAACTCGACGAGGTTGTCGAACCTTCTCTCGAACTTGCGAGTAGCGCAGCACCGGAAGAAGTTCCTGTGGTGCCTGCACCAATAAGAGAGGAAGCTAATGATGATGATCATGAAACTTCGGTTGTAGTTGCTACAGAGCCTCGTAGGTCAACGAGAACTCGTACCACTCCTGATTGGTATGATCCCGTTATGAGTGTCATGTTGGTGGACAACACCGATGACCCTGCGACATATGAGGAAGCGATGATGAGCCCAGATTCCAACAAATGGCAAGAAGCCATGAAATCCGAGATTGGATCCATGTACGAAAACCAAGTATGGACTTTGGTGGACTTACCGGATGGCCGGAAGGCTGTCGAGAACAAATGGATTTTCAAGAAGAAAACAGATGCTAATGGTAATGTTACTATCTATAAAGCTCGACTTGTCACAAAAGGGTTTCGACAAATTCAAGGAGTTGACTACGATGAGACTTTCTCACCTGTAGCGAAGCTAAAGTCTGTGAGGATTATGTTAGCAATTGCTGCATATTATGATTATGAGATATGGCAGATGGATGTCAAAACAGTGTTCCTCAATGGAGACATTGATGAAGAGTTGTATATGATGCAACCCAAAGGTTTTGTCGATCCTAAGGATGCTAACAAGGTATGCAAACTTCAACGGTCCATCTATGGATTTAAGCAAGCATCCCAAAGTTGGAATCAATGTTTTGATAAGGTGATCAAAAGCTTTGGTTTTATACAAACTTATGGAGAAGCTTGTGTTTACAAGAAAGTGAGTGGGAGCTCTGTAGCATTCTTAATACTATATGTAGATGACATATTGTTGATTGGGAATGATGTAGACCTTCTTAATAGTGTCAAGGAATATTTGAATAATAGTTTTTCAATGAAAGATCTTGGCGAAGCAGCTTACATATTGGGCATAAAGATTTATAGAGATAGATCGAGACGTCTAATATCATTGTCACAAAGTACATATTTGGACAAAGTTCTAAAGAGGTTTGGAATGGAAGATAGCAAGAAAGGGTTCTTGCCCATGTTGCCCAATACGACGTTGAGTAAAACTCAAAGTCCGACAACGACAGAAGATAGAGAAAGGATGAGTAAAACTCCCTATGCCTCAGCCATAGGATCTCTAATGTATGCCATGCTATGTAATAGACCCGACATTGCATATGCTGTTAGTTTGACTAGCAGATATCAAAGTGATCCAGGAGTGGATCGTTGGACAGCGGTCAAAAACATCCTTAAGTACTTGAGAAGAACTAAGGATATGGTTCTTTCTTATGGAGGTGATGAACAACTCGTTGTTAATGGTTACACCGATGGTAGTTGGAACACCGATCCGGATGATTCTAAATCACAATCTGGATACGTATTTACTTTGAATGGTGCAGCAGTTAGCTGGAGGAGTGCAAAGCAAAGCGTTGTGGCGAGATCTTCAACTGAATCGGAATACATGGCTGCTTCGGAGGCTTCACAAGAAGCCATATGGATGAAAGAGTTCATTACAGAGCTCGGTGTGGTTCCTAGTGCGCTGGACCCAATGTCTATCTACTGTGATAACATGGGCGCCATATCCAATGCACAAGAACCAAGGTCACACAAGAAGCTGAAGCACATCAAGCTACGTTTTCACGCTATTCGAGAACATGTCCAAGATGGTGACATAAAGATTTGCAAAGTACACACAGATCTGAATGTGGCAGATCCGTTGACTAAACCTCTCCCGAGGGCAAAACATGACCAACACCAAACTGCCATGGGTGTTCGATATATTACCATGTAATCTAGATTAGTTGACTCTAGTGCAAGTGGGAGACTATTGGAGATATGACCTAGAGGCAATAATAAATGTAGTTATTATTATATCTTTGTGTTTATGATAAATGTTTGCATTCATGCTATAATAGTATTAATAAGGAAACATTAATACTTGTGTGATTTGTAAACTTAAATTGAAGTCCCTAGTAAAGCCTCTTCATAATACTAGCTTGTTGGTTAATAAATGATTGTGGTTTCCCTATCATGAACATTGAGATGTTATTAACAACAAGATCATATCGTTAGGAGAATGGTATGATGGACATACTCCTATAGATAAGCGTAGCATAAAGATCAAGTCATTTTAATAGTTCAATTGTTGTATGCTTTCTGATACATAGTAACCTAATTCCTTCGACCATGAGATCATGCTTATCACCATCACCGGAAGGATGCTTTGATGACATCAAACACCACACCGTAACTGGGTGACTATAAAGGTGGCATTGAGTGTTCGGAAAGTATTGGTTGAGAGACATGGATCAAGAGTGGGATTTGTCCATCCATATGACGGATAGATATACTCTGGGCCCTCTGGGTGGAATGTCATCCAATTAGCTTGCAAGCATGTGACTGGCTCACAAGGGATCACATATCACGAGAACGAGAAAAGAGTACTTATCAGTAACGAGGTTGAACTAGGTATGCAGAGATGCCGACGATCAAAACCTCGGATAAGTAAACTATCGTGAGACAAAGGGAAATTGGTATCGTATGTAAGTGGTTCATTCGATCGCAAAGTAATCGTAGAAATATGTGGGATCCTTATGAATTTCCAGATTCCTCTATTGGTTATTGTTCGGAGAAGTGGCTCGATCATGTCCGCATAATTCACGAACCGTAGGGAGACACACTTAAGGATTCGTTGTTATTGAGTAGTTATGGATTGATGAGTAAGAGACCGAATGTTGTTCGGAGTCTCGGATGGGATCCGGGATATCACGAGGAGATCCGGAATGGTCCAGAGAATAAGATTCATATAAGGAAAGTCCTGTTTCGGGGTTGGAAAATGGTTCTGGTGTTTTCATCGGGAATGTTCTAGAAGGTTCCGGAATGTCCGGCACTCCGGAGAGGAAGGGTACATGAATGTGTCATAACAAGTTGGAATGGTTGCATCATGTATTAGGTGTCATCGCTAAACAAAATAAAGGGTTAAATCAAATCCTAGTTTGAAAAGTCAAACGCCAATTTGAAAAGTCAAACGGCTATTTTGTTTGGTGGAGGGAGAGTAGGAAACCTACTTGGGGAGGAGTTCCTCTCCCTCCATCGCCGGCCCTTGGAGACCGAGTTGGGGAGGGACTCCCCTCCCCTTGGCGCGCCCCTCCACCTATATAAGGAGGGGCAGGGCTGCCCCTCCAAGACACACACCTTGCCCCTCTAAACCCTAACCCTAGCCACCGCCGCCCACCATAGCCGCCGCCGCCCTAGGGTTTCTCCCAAGCCGCTGATTTGGCGCTTCTAGTTGCCCTAGCCGCCAGCCTAGCCCCTTCTACTTGGTTTTTCTAAACCCTAGATCACCGAGGCTCTCTCATAGTCCACCATACTCGCTCTGGCTTAAGGCGAAGCCCTGCGAGATCTCCCCTCTACTTCCGGTACCACGCCGTCGTGCTGTCGGAATCGCGAGGAGAGTGCTACAACCTCTGCTGCCTGCTGGAACAAGGGAGAGGAAGGTCTTCGTCGAGTACCGAATGTGTGACCGACTGCGGAAGCGCTGCCAGAACGCAGCGCCGGAAGGATCGTCTACACAATCTTGAGATCGGGAAGAGTACGACTACATCACCCACGAGAATCCGCTCTCGTTAAACACTTTGGAATCTTCGATGGTGAGTTATTCTATCGACTCGTTGCTACAATCTAGTAGATAGATCTTGGCTTGTTTGTTTATATGCGGTAGAATTTTTTTGTTTTCCATGCTACGAACCCCTACAGATCATACCACGATGCACATGATGGAGATCAAGTGCAAGAACCATATCATTTCACTTATTAACATGTGATGTTTGTTGCATCTTATATTGCTAGTTTGGCGTTTTATTAGCATAATAAGATGATCCCTCATTTAGATATCAAGATAACAATGTGTTCTTCCTTAAGTATGCACCGACAATGTTTCGTCGCTTCAAGACATCACGTGATGATCGGGTGTACTTGAATCCACAAGCATATCTTGGGTGTAAGACAGTTTTACACACACGAATACTAAGGTTCTTACTTGGCGAGCCTAGAATGTACAAACATGGCCTCGGAACACGGACCTAAAGGTTAAGCATGAGTCATATGTTTTGATATGTTGACCATATGGATGCTCGCCTTTGAAGCTACATCGACTCGCGTGATGATAGGACTTGGTGTAGTGGATTTGGTTCATGTAATCACCAAAAATACACGTGGGATGTCGTTTTTTAGTGGGAGTTCATTTCTAATTTGGATTAGTAGAACTCAATTTATCATAAATTAAATCAAAGTGAATTTGCATAATTTGTTGTAGTCATTGGCATTCGTTCACCACCTTATGATTAGTTGTAGTTGAGATAGTAGAACTATAGAATTCTGGATATTTACTTTACGAACTGGTATCGTATTGTGTTGAGTTTCAATCTAAAGTTTAAAGTCCTATTGCAAACTTTAGCAAACTCCGTTTACTCCGTGAAATTTAATAATTGGTATTAAAACCGAGAGTAACAATTCCAGTGTTAGTATCTTAAGTATCATGTTTTCCTCCATGATTCTTGATTGTTTTAATATCAAGTTTATCTAGGAGCTGAAAAAATTGTTTTAGAAACCATCATGTGTGGCAGATATAACAATATCTAAAACAATGTTTTGGTTGCAATATGATAGAGTATAATATATGTTCTCATATTGGATGAGAATTTGCAAAGGTTGGAGATGCTAGACATCCTAATCATCCAAAAGGGTTTTGGAAAGTAATGTTATACTCACGATTCGCCTTTATATGCTACATTAGCTTGATCATGAAAGTCGTCATGATAAGGATGAATAGAAGGTGTATGTAAAGTGTTTACTACACTAAAAGATTACTAAAGAATGGATTTTGAAAGAATACCGATCATTTGATGATGGTGATCCACTTCAAAATGCAAGTCCAAAGGTATTATTATTTAAATATAGACGCTTTGGACTATGTGTCATGTATATGGCGCCACTGTTGATGTTGATAGATTCTTTTAAAAAGGAAAAGGAAATACTTAAAGAGAATCTATAAAATATATTTGGCAGAAAAGAAAAGACTGGAAATATCCAGTTTAGGTATATAGATGATATACATGTTATGGTTGTATTCTTTGCTTGTTAAACAATGTGGTTCTTGGGTATTGGATACCGAATTGGTTGGTATGAAATTTCATACAGAACGACGCAATTCATGAACTACAATGGCCTAAGTAACTAGCAATAGAATATGTGATGATGATCATCAAAAACAAACAAGCCGTTGTTTCTATTTCTCGTTGACATCAAAGCTTGTCTTCAAGTTTTTTTTAATAATAGTTATTTAAATCAGGTATTATGAGAATGAAGATTGTTTAAATAATTACCGTATTCCATATCAGATGGATGATTTAAATATCTAGTTGGAGAAATCACATCCATAAAACTAATGCTAAAATGTCGCAAGACAAATGATTGGAAGATCACTTACGAAGTGACATCGTCGTTTAAATTATATTGGAAATAAAACATGAAGAAACTCCATTTTCATGGATTTTTGGAGTCTTTGATTTGATCAAGTGACGCTTGTGAGACTTTCCTCGGGATAAATAAAACTTCGTTCAAAAGGCCAAAGAAGAACGATTGACTAAATTATTGGAATTTATACATATCGATGTATGTAGTCCGTTATGTGTAGTCGTAAGCGATGGATTTCAACTTCATATGCTTTCTACGGAAATTTGAGTGAATATTCACTTAATGAGAAAGAAGTATGAAATATTTGAAAATGTTCAAAGACTTTCAAGATGAAGTGGAAAATCATTGTAACAAGAAAATAAATGATTTATGATTTTATCATAAAGGGATTTATTTGAGTTGCAAGTTTTGCAAAACACCTAGATTTACATCTCCCGAAACATCATAGGAATATGGAGTGTTTGAGATTTGTAATGAAACCTTATTTGACATGGTTGGATTAAAGGTGTTATTTATAAAACTGCCATTATGTTTTAAAAGATTAAAGCTTTAGAGACTACCGCTTTTACACTGAAAAGAGCTCCATCTTGATCCGTTGAAATTACACCTGGTTTGTGGTAAAACCCAAGTTGTCCTTTCTTAAATTTTTGTATGCTAAGCATAAGTAAGATTTTTACAACCAAAATTGGATGAGCATGTCTTTGTAGGTTATTTCGAATAACCATTGGGTATTCCTCCATAACACCGAGGACAAAAGGGTTTGTCGCTTGAAATATGAAGTTTCTTGAAAAAGGAATTTTTCGCAAAAGTTAAGTGGGAGGACAATAGAACTTTGATAAGGTTAACGAACCTTAGCTATATGTGTTGAGTTGCGCAGCACCGGAAAATGTTCCGGAGGCAGCCACAATGCTCATGGCTCACGTGCCTCAATGGTTGTGGTCACGGAGGTCTAAGTTCCTATTGAACCAAGTAGGTCTATCACATCCCAAATTTTTCCAAATTTTGAAATGTGAAAAATAAAAAAATAAAATAAATATTTATTGCAATTTAGGGTGAAAAGAAACTTTTTGTTTTTAAATGGAAACATCAAAACCCAACTTTGAATGAAAAGTGAATCCAACAAAAATTCAAATCAAGTGGAATGCATTCATCAATGAATGTATCTTGAAATTCAAACTTGGAAAAGTTAAACCAAAACTCTAAAACCCTAATGGAAAAAAATCATTTCCAAGATTATCTCTAAAACCATAGATTTGATCCATATAAAAATTGGTAAACAAACATTTATAAATGATCAAAAATGATAAATAAAAATATTATAAAACCATAGGAATTGATTTCATTCAATTTGGAACCATGGATAAAATCTTATGAATTTCTAAAGCTAATAAGGCTCCTATCTAAAATCCATAACAAATGGTTAGCAAATGATCCTAAAGATATTTAAAAGGATAAACCAAAATTAAATAAGATTTTACAAATTGGAATCACCAAGTTTGGATCTTTAAATAAAAAGATATGGATTTTATAAGATAAAGAAAGAAATAATAAATAAGGAATATTTAAAAGCCAAATTAAAACTTGGCCTAATTCATAAACAAATGAGATAAAGTTAATACAAATTCAAATGAAAGAAAGGGATAAAGATTAAGCAAATAAAAGTATATGCGATTAAACCCTACTCTAATTAAATTTAATAAAGACAAAAATCCCTAATAGAAATGATTAATTAAATCATGAAAAATTGATAATTGGAATTTTCCCAAGATGAATAAAAGTTATTTAATTAACATAATCAAAGGATTTATTGAAATAAAATTTATGGAATTAAAACCATATTTGATTTCATTGGAATGAAGACAAATACTCAATTTAAATGATTGATAAATCATATTAAAAATACTTCAAATAATTCAAAGTGAATTATTTAACGCCCTATTAAATAAATAAAACCTACTGAAAAGGTTTAGTGAAAATTAGAATTCAAATAAAGGGTTTGAAAATATATTTAATCTCATTTGAATAAAAGCAAGTGCTTATTTTAATAAAGAATAAAACCATAAAAAGAATAAAGAAATTATTCTAAAAATGGTCTTAAAAATACATGTTTAAACAGAACAAAAATGTGCTGAAAAGTTTGAAAAGATTTGAACTGAAAAAGAGTTTGAAATCATTTGAACAAATTCAAAACAGAAAATGAAAATAGAAAAATAAAACAAAGAAGAAAAAATAGGAAAGAAACAGCCCAACCCAGCTAAGCCCATCAGGCCCAGCAACCAGCCCACTCCGTCCTCCCCGCGGAAAACGTTTCACACTCACTAACACACCCGCGAACTCACTGACGGTTGGACCCCACCTCGTTTTTCTCTCACTCGCTAACTAGCCAGCCCCACCCGTCAGTCGTCGTCTCCACCCCGCGGTGACCACGCCGGCCATTTACTGCCGATGAATGCTGATGTTTAATTCGCATCAATGCCGCGCTTAAACCTCGCCGCGACCACGCAAGTTAAAGCGCCTAGGTCTCCTCCCCATTTCCCCTCACTCTCCCCTTCCTCTCCGCCACCAGGCTGCGTTGATTTTGCCCGATACCACTCTCTTCCTCGACACCCTCCGGTGACAATCCCGGCCGCTCCTCGCCCCCCTTGCTTCCTAACCTCCACGAGAACACTAACCATCTCCTGGCGAACCTTTATGCAGAACTAGCTAGCCCGCGCGTGCTCCACAAGTCGGCAACGTCAACACAGAGCACTGCCACGGTCTACAGCAGCTCCGAAGAACCCTACTGGTAGTCTCTGACCACGCCTTCCCCTCTCCTTGACCCTCACGCCTTCGTGACTCTCTCGCGCATCTAACGCCGCCACTATTTGGTCTTTCCGTGACTTGTAGCCCTGCCATCGACGATGACAGAGCGTGCCCGACGCCAGGGACATCTCCGGTGAGGAATTGCAGCCACACTCGTGCGCCCCTCCGTCGACAATGACCACCTCGAGCATCAGCAAAGCACGACAAATCTGGTGAGCTTCTCCCCACCGTCTCTCTCTTCCTGCATCGCCGACACCACCCTCGTCTGAGCGCGCCGCCGCCACACGCCGCCGCCATCGCCGCCAACCCATGGTTGATATGCTGCGAACCGTTAGATCCTGATAGCGTGGCTACGATAGATTCATTAAACGAAGGGGTATAGATCGATCTATGCCGTGCGATGTTAAGTAGATCCTGCGGTCCACATTGCCTAATGCGAACGAAACGATATGGACCAATCAGAAAACAACGCGTGGCTCAGGATTTGTTTTAAAAACAGAATTGAATCTATTAGTTGCTTGAATTTGTAAATTGCATAACTTTTGATCCACACGTCCAAATTTTGCAAATTTTATATTAGTGGAATCAGAAAAACAAATACTTTCCAAACATGTACTTTTTTTAGTAAATTGCTTCTGTTAAACTGGTTGTTTTTACAGAAACTTGTGTAGGCATAATTTGAACATAAAAATTATTCTAAAAATATTTTTAGGGTAAAATCTTTGGCAAATGGTTTGTTTTGAACCCACTGACCATAGAAACCAACTTATGGATTTAAAATCATATTTTGTGAAACTAAAGAATAAATCTTTGAATAAGAGCATTTCTAGTTAAATAAAAATATTGTTTATGTGTTAAAAATGTTTTTTGAGTAAAACCTTTGGAAAATGATTTGACTTAAACTCTCTGACCCTAACACCAAGTTTTTGGATTTAAAAATATAGTTGGTGAACCCTATAAAAATATTACTTTGTTTAAAGGAAATTCTAACAAATAAAATATTGCTTTGGTATAAAAATGGTTTATAGGTAAAACCTTTTGCAAATGGTTTTAATATTAAACACTTGACCACAAAACACTAAAAGTTGTGTTTAAAAATATATTTGTCAAACACTAGAAAATTATTACTTTGATCTAAACCATTTCTAGCAAAACAAAAATGACTTAAAGTGGCCATTTTCACTAACTTAATATCAAATGGTTTTGCCACATTTATAATTGACCAATAGGTGTTTTATAATGTTTATAACATATTAGAAACCACTTTTCCAAATAAAACAATCCTTGGCATGCTTGCATGCATTGCCTTGTTTTTATTGTTCTATGTGATGAATTGCTTGAATGGTAAATTGAATTTGTGCCTTGATTGAATTGTAGTGAAATTTGAAGAGTGTGACTATTGCAAGATCAAGGAGTGAACTTATAATCTCTACCAAAAAGGCAAGTGGTGTTTCATACTTTTGTCCCAGTATTTTCACTATGCGTTAGTGATATTTCTATGTAGGACTTGCATGGAATTTTCTAAGTATAAACTATGCCATGGAAAATCCTAGTAGATGAAACCTTAGTAGAATTTTCCTAAGTTAAGATTCCTACTACTATCATGCTTAGCCTAGCTAGTATAAAACAAGAGTGGATTATATTCATGCTATGAAATATTTCTAAGTCAAGGACTTGTGTTTTGTTTAATAAAACAACTATGTGAATGAACCACCTGGGTGGAAAGGGACTTGCTTGGAAGGATTTTTGTTGAGTGGTTACCAGGGCCCATTTTCATGGTTTACCCTGTGTATCTCACTTGTGGAATGCCACCCAGGAACAAAGAGATTTGAGATGTCAAATGTTGAGAAGCTTCAAGTGCAGCCACTTGGCATTATGGGCTCTGCCTGGATCATATAGGTTGCAAGAACTTAGCCAAATGGACAGTTGGTGGTAGGGGATGATAGGATTGGAGCGCGTCCATTTTGGTCTAAGGGAAGGCTTCTGGAAGATCTTGTCTCGATGCATGTTGAGTCTTGTGGGGAAAGTGCACCACCTCTCGAGAGAGTAAAATCTAAGTACTTAGCCGTGTCCCCGCAATGGAAAATTTGAGCATCAAGACATGGAAGCTATCAAGAATCTCCTCATCCCAATTTCTAAGTTAAAAACTTGTGGTTGAACAAGGGTTAAAGGATCACCAATTTCTATTGGTAGATGCCTTGGGTGATTTTGACAAACAAAAAACTTAGTGTTTTCAAATGATAATGAAAATATATTTTGAGCAAGGCAAGCCTAAGCTGCACCTAGCCAAATGCATATAGATGTTAGACTCCACTATACTACCATAGTATCACTTGCCAATACAATTCAGATGTATTGACCCTTGTGGCTGTAACTTATTATGTTGCAGGTTTGTTTGATGTTAGTGAAGTGTGTTGATTAGGGTTACAAGTATACAACCAACATGATTGCCTGTGGCACTTTGAAGATGAAGGACTCCATGCTATATAGTTATTTCTGCTGCATTGTAATGAGATAGCCAAATGAGCTATGTAAGATGTAATGAATTATTTTATTCCTGGTTATAAAGTTGTATTATGACCTTTGTTTCTTGATATTACATATTAACTGTGGATGCTAGCTATTGATCCAGGGACTAGCATTGTAAACACAGGGAAGTCTACCTTATTAAAGGTTGGGACCTCTACAGATGGTATCAGAGCACTGTGTTGCCTGTAGGATTTGTAACCCTAGGATTGGACAAAACCCCTTAGAAAAATAGGAGTTGTATTTGTTCCAAAACTTATTTACAAACAATCTTGTAAACTCTTTCCTCAACCTTTTGGTATTGATTCTACATCTTTTCTATTTCAAACTTGTTGGACAAAATCTCAACCATGAGCAAAGGACTTCACCAACTCAAATGACTTCAACTTCAACATCATCAAAAAATTCAACTTTATTTTCACCAAGGACATCAACTTGGATATCTCTAAGGACTACAAGTGAGACAAGAAATATTATTCAAGACTTGAAGACTAGAGAAACACAACTTAGAAGGAATCATCATCACCTTTTAAGATGTGTGACCAAGATAAAAGAATATTTACAAGGAAGCCATGATCTCAAGAATCAACTAAGAAGGAGGAAATGATCTCAAGTGAACCATATAGTTGGACCACCATACTAATGAAAATTTAGATCAAACACACCAACTTATGTGGTGTAGCAAAAATATTCTGTTGCCTAAAAATGTGCTTGAACTTTGTTGTTTGAGTGAAATGTTTGGTTGTGATTGTTTGCACATTTCTTGTGTGATTTGTGATATGTGTGATTAGAACTTTTCCTATAGGAATCTTTTGCCTATTCTAATCCCAATCCAACCCAAAAAGATGACTTCCCCAAGAGAATCCAACATCAAGAATGGTGACAACAACAACAACCAAGAGATGCACATGAGAGAACTCATAGTAACCCAAACCCAGTTGAACCAAGTGACAACTCAATTTTTGGCCAACAACAATGAGTTAGACCCAACCATGCAAAGGTTTTTGGAAACCCAAACCCAATTGTTGCAAAGGATGACAAATCAAATGATCAACATGGGAGACAATCTTTCCCAAGGAGTTTGTGACAACAATGATGTCAAGGATGATATTATAGAAAGAACTCAAGCTTGCAGTATTTGTGGATACATGGATCACACTTCCAAAGAGAATGAAGATCAATGCCCAAATTGTGAAGAGAAACATCCAACTAATCAATGCCCCACATCTCAAGTGACTTGTTTCCTGTGTGAAGGAAATAATCATGTCCCTATCCAATGCCCCATCTATCCTATAGTTCAACAAAGGAAACAAGGTGGAGTGCAACAAAAGTTTGGAAACCCCCATGAGGAAACAACTTCTACCAAGAAGGATGAAGACAAAGGAAAATATCATCTTGCACCTCCATGCATTATGACTCACAGTGATGGACAAAAGAAGAAACATATGTATTATCCAAGGAAACGATTAAGGAAACAAGGAGACTTTCCCACCTTTGAGGTGAGATATGAAGAACATGAACTAGAGGAACTCCTAGCTTTGGAGAAACCCAAGAAGAAGAAGGACAAAAGCCAAGTGCAATGTTGCAATTGCAAAGAGATGGGACACTATGCCAATGAATGTCCAGAGAAGAAGAAGAAGTATAAGGAAATTAGCCAAGTGTGGTGCAACAACTGCAAAGAGCTAGGCCATTATATATCAACTTGTCCACAGAAGATACGTGAAGAACTCAACCTTGTCACATGTTACAATTGTGGTGACCAAGGACATTATGCAAGCAATTGTCCAAAAAAGATGAAGTACAAGACAAGCAAGCCTATGAGGGATCTCAGCCTTATCAGATGTTTCAAGTGTGGAAACAAAGGACACTATGCAGATGTCTTCCCAAAGAAATTTCATCAAGATCCCAAGCAAGCCAAGATGTAATCTAGTTGAAAAACCTTTTAAGGGTGGTAGTACCCTAGTTGCTTTAGAGCCAACTTGTAACCTCCAGCTTTCCCAAATCTCGGGATGAGATTTCTTTTAAGGGTGGTAGCCTATCACATCCCAAAATTTTCCAAATTTTGAAATGTGAAAAATAAATAAACAAAATAAATATTTATTGAATTTTAGGGTGAAAAGAAACTTTTTGTTTTTAAATGGAAACATCAAAACCCTACTTTGAATGAAAAGTGAATCCGACAAAAATTCAAATCAAGTGGAATGCATTCATCAATGAAT
The DNA here is from genome assembly GCA_916181665.1 of Avena sativa. NCBI lineage: Eukaryota > Viridiplantae > Streptophyta > Magnoliopsida > Poales > Poaceae > Avena > Avena sativa. The sequence goes on from OV702296.1 coordinate 85,328,531, forward strand.
GTATCTTGAAATTCTAACTTAGAAAAGTTAAACCAAAACTCAAAAACCCTAATAGAAAAAAATAATTTCCAAGATTATCTCTAAAACCATATATTTGATCCATATAAAAATTGGTAAAACAAACATTTATAAATGATCAAAAATGATAAATAAAAATATTATAAAACCATAGGAATTGATTTCATTCAATTTGGAACCATGGATAAAATCTTATGAATTTGATAAGATGAAAGAAAATACATTTCTAAAGCTAATAAGTCTCCTATCTAAAATCCATACCAAATGGTGAGCAAATGATCCTAAAGAGATTTAAAAGGATAAACAAATATTAAATAAGACTTTACAAATTGGAATCACCAAGTTTGGATCTTTAAATAAAAAGATATGGATTTTATAAGATAAAGAAAGAAATAATAAATAAGGAATATTTAAAATCCAAATTAAAACTTGGCCTAATCCATAAACCAATGAGATAAAGTTAATCCAAATTCAAATGAAAGAAAGGGATAAAGATTAAGCAAATAAAAGTATATGATTTTAAACCCTATTCTAATTAAATTTAATAAAGACAAAAATCCTTAATAGAAATGATTAATTAAATCATGAGAAATTGATAATTTGAATTTGCCCAAGATGAATAAAAGTTATTTAATTAACATTAATGGAATCAAAGGATTTATTGAAATAAAATTAATGGAATTAAAACCATATTTGATTTCATTGGAATGAAGACAAATACTCAATTTAAATGATTGATAAATCATATTAAAAATACTTCAAATAATTCAAAGTGAATTATTTAACACCCTATTAAATAAATAAAACCTACTGAAAAGGTTTAGTGAAAATTAGAATTCAAATAAAGGGTTTGAAAATATATTTAATCTCATTTGAATAAAAGCAAGTGCTTATTTTAATAAAGAATAAAACCATAAAAAGAATAAAGAAATTATTCTAAAAATGGTCTTAGAAATACATGTTTAAACAGAACAGAAACTTGCTGAAAAGTTTGAAAAGATTTGAACTGAAAAAGAGTTTGAAATCATTTGAACAAATTCAAAACAGAAAATGAAAATGGAAAAAGAAAAATAAAACAGAGAAGAAAAAAAATAGGAAAGAAACAACCCAACCCAGCTAAGACCATCAGGCCCAGCAACCAGCCCACTCCCTCCTCCCCGTGGAAAACGTTTCACACTCACTAACGCACCCGCAAACTCACTGACGGTTGGAGCCCACCTCGTTTTTCTCTCACTCGCTAACTAGCTAGCCCCACCCGTCAGTCGTCGTCTCCACCCCACGGAGACCACGCCGGCCGTTTCCTGACGATGAATGCCGACATTTAATTCGCATCAATGCCGCGCTTAAACCTTGCTGCGACCACGCAAGTTAAAGCGCCCAGGTCTCCTCCCCATTTCCCCTCACTCTCCCCTTCCTCTCCGCCACCAGGCTGCGTTGATTTTGCCCGATACCATCCTCTGCTCCGACACCCTCCGGCGACAATCCATGACGAACCCTACCGGTAGTCTCTGACCACACCTTCCCCTCTCCTTGACCCTCACGCCTTCGTGACTCTCTCGCACATCTAACGCCGCCACTATTTGGTCTTTCCATGACTTGTAGCCCCGCCATCGACGACGACAGAGCGTGCCCGACGCCAGGGACATCTCCGACGAGGAATTGCAGCCATACCCGTGCGCCCCTCCGTCGACAACGACCACCTCGAGCATCAGCAAAGCACGGAAAATCTAGTGAGCTTATCCCCACTATCTCACGCTTCCTGCATCGCTGACACCACCCTCGTCTGAGCGCGCCGCCGCCAGCGCCGCCAACCCATCGTTGATATGCTGCGAACCATTAGATCCTGATCGCGTGGCTGCGATAGATTCATTAAACGAAGGGGTATAGATCGATCTGTGCCGTGCGATGTTAAGTAGATCCTGCGGTCCACATTGCCTAATCCGAACGAGACGGTATGGACCAATCAGAACACAACACGTGGCTCAGGATTTGTTTTAAAAACAGAATTGAATCTATTAGTTGCATGAATTTGTAAATTGCATAACTTTTGATCCACACGTCCAAATTTTGCAAATTTTATATCAATGGAATCAGCAAAACAAATACTTTCCAACCATGTACTTTTTTTAGTAAATTGCTTCTGTTAAATTGGTTGTTTTTACAGAAACTTGTGTAGGCATAATTTGAACATAAAAATTATTCTAAAATTATTTTTAGGGTAAAATCTTTGGAAAATGGTTTGTTTTAAACCCACTGACCATAGAAACCAACTTGTGGATTTAAAAACATATTTTGTGAAACTAAAGAATAAATCTTTGAATAAGAGCATTTCTAGTTAAATAAAAATATTGTTTATGAGTTAAAAATGCTTTTTGCGTAAAACCTTTGGAAAATGATTTGACTTAAACTCTCTGACCCTAAATACCAAGTTTTTGGATTTAAAAATATAGTTGGTGAACACTATAAAAATATAGTTTGTTTAAAGGCAATTCTAACAAATAAAATATTGCTTTGGTATAAAAATGGTTTATAGGTAAAACCTTTTGCAAATGGTTTTAATATTAAACACTTGACCACAAAACACTAACATTTGTGTTTAAAAATATATTTGTCAAACACTAGAAAATTATTACTTTGATCTAAACCATTTCTAGCAAAAAATGACTTAAAGTGGCCATTTTCACTAACTTAATATCAAATGGTTTTGCCACATTTATAATTGACCAATAGGTGTTTTATAATGTTTATAACATATTAGAAACCACTTTTCCAAATAAAACAATCCTTGGCATGCTTGCATGCATTGCCTTGTTTTTATTGTTCTATGTGATGAATTGCTTGAATGGTAGATTGAATTTGTGCCTTGATTGAATTGTAGTGAAATTTGAAGAGTGTGACTATTGCAAGATCAAGGAGTGAACTTATACTCTCTACCAAAAAGGCAAGTGGTGCTTCATACTTTTGTCCCATTATTTTCACTATGCATTAGTGATATTTCTATGTAGGACTTGCATGGAATTTTCTAAGTATAAACTATGCCATGGGAAATCCTAGTAGATGAAACCTTAGTAGAATTTTCCTAAGTTAAGATTCCTACTACTATCATGCTTAGCCTAGCTAGAAGAAAACAAGGGTGGATTATATTGATGCTATGAAATATTTCTAAGTCAAGGACTTGTGTTTTGTTTAATAAAACAACTATGTGAATGAACCACCTGGGTGGAAAGGGACTTGCTTGGAAGGATTTTTGTTGAGTGGTTACCAGGGCCCATTTTCATGGTTTACCCTGTGTATCTCACTTGTGGAATGCCACCCAGGAACAAAGAGATTTGAGATGTCAAATGTTGAGAAGCTTCAAGTGCAGCCACTTGGCATTATGGGCTCTGCCTGGATCATATAGGTTGCAAGAACTTAGCCAAATGGACAGTTGGTGGTAGGGGATGATAGGATTGGAGCGCGTCGATTTTGGTCTAAGGGAAGGCTTCTAGAAGATCTTGTCTCGATGCATGTTGAGTCTTGTGGGGAAAGTGTTGGAGATATGCCCAAGAGGCAATAATAAAGTGGTTATTATCATATCTTCATACTTATGATAAATGTTTACATACCATGCTATAATTGTATTAACCGGAAACATTAATACTTGTGTGATTTGTAAACATAAAAGAGTCCCTAGTAAAGCCTCTTGTTAAACTAGCTTGTTGGTTAATATATGATCATGGTTTCCTGATCATGAACATAGAGATGTTATTAACAACAGGGTCATATCATTAGGAGAATGATGTGATGGACATACTCCTATAGTTAAGCGTAGCATAAAGATCAAGTCATTTAATATAGTTCATTTGCTATAAGCTTTCTGATACATAGTAACCTAATTCCTTCGACCATGAGATCATGCATATCACCTTTACCGAAAGGATGCTTTGATGACATCAAACACCAGACCGTAACAGGGTGGCTATAAAGGTGGCATTGAGTGTTCGGAAAGTATTGGTTGAGACACATGGATCAAGAGTGGGATTTGTCCATCCATATGACGGATAGATATACTCTAGGCCCTCTCGGTGGAATGTCATCCAATTAGCTTGCAAGCATGTGACTGGCTCACAAGGGATCACATACCACGGGAACGACAAAAGAGTACTTATCAGTAACGAGGTTGAACTAGGTATGCAGAGATACCGACGATCATAACCTCGGATAAGTAAAATATCATGAGACAAAGGGAAATTGGTATCGTATGTAAGTGGTTCATTCGATCGCAAAGTAATCATAGAAATATGTGGGAGCCATATGAATTTCCAGATTCCTCTATTGGTTATTGATCGGAGAAGTGTCTCGATCATGTCCGCATAATTCACGAACCGTAGGGAGACACACTTAAGGATTCGATGTTGTTGAGTAGTTATGGAATGATGAGTAAGAGACCGAATGTTGTTCGGAGTCTCGGATGGGATCCGGGATATCACGAGGAGATCCGGAATGGTCCGGAGAATAAGATTCATATAAGGAAAGTCCTGTTTCGGGGTTGGAGAATGGTTCCGGTGTTTTCAGCAGGAATGTTCTAGAAGGTTCCGGAATGTCCGACACTCCGGAGGGGAAGGGTACATGAATGTGTCATTGCAAGTTGGAATGATTTCATCATGTACTAGGTGTCATCGCTGTACAAAATAAAGGGTTTAATCAAATCCTAGTTTGAAAAGTCAAACACCAATTTGAAAAGTCAAATGGCTATTTTGGAAAGTGGAGAAGAAGTGGGAAACCGAGTTGGGGAGGAGTTCCTCCTCCACCGCCGGCCCACTAGGGATCCGAGTTGGGGAGGGACTCCCTCCCCTTGGCCGGCGCCTCCCTCCACCTATATAAGGAGGGGCAGGGCTCCCCTCCTAGACACACAAGTTCCCTACCTCTAAACCTAAACCCTTGCCACAGCCTAGGGATTTCTCCCAAGCCGCCGAGTTAGAGCTTCTAATTGCCCTAGCCGCCGGTTTAGCCCCTTCTAATTGGTGTGTCTAAACCCTAGATCACCAAGGCTCTCTCATAGTCCACCATACTCGCTCCGGCTTAAGGCGAAGCCCTGCGAGATCTCCCCTCTACTTCTGGTACCACGCCGTCGTGCTGCCGGAATTGCGAGGAGAGTGCTACAACCTCCGCTGCCTGCTGGAACAAGGGAGAGGAAGGTCTTCATCGAGTACCGAACGTGTGACCGACTGCGGAAGCGCTGCTGGAACGCAGCGCCAGAAAGATCGTCTACGCGATCTTGAGACCAGCAAGAGTACGACTACATCACCCACGAGAATTTGCTCTCGTTAACCGCTTTGGAATCTTCGAGGGTGAGTTCCTCTATCGACTCATTGCTACAATCTAGTAGATAGATCTTGGCTTGTTTGTTTGCATGGGGTAGAAAATTTTTGTTTTCCATGCTACGAACCCCTACAGTGGTATCAGAGCCGTGTCTATATGTAGATCTGTTACACGAGTAGAACACAATGGTCATTGTGGGCGTTGATGCTTTTGTTGTCGATTGCTTCTTATGTACTTTGCATCTTGCGGGATGGTGGGATGAAGCGGCCCGGGCTAACCTTACATGACATCGTTCATGAGACTTGCTCCACGCTTGACATGCAACTTGTATTGCATAAGTGGCTTTGCGGGTGCCTGTTTCTCCCAACATAGTTAAGATTCAATTTACAACGGGTGATTGACAATACTAGTATCAATGTTGTGGTTCTTGTTCGTAAGTTAGAACGGCACTTATTGAAAGCCCCAAACCACGTAAAACATGCAAAGAAAATTAGAGGCGTCTAACTTTGTTACGCAGGGGTGTGCTGCGATGTGATATGGCCATGATTGTGATTATATATGATGTATGCAATGTTCCTTATTGTAAGTTGGCAACCGGCAGGAGCCATACGGCTGTCTTTAAATTCTGTTAAGACCCGCTTGTCTGTTCAAAGTAGTTGTAATAGTTGAAGCTGGTGGACGACAACCATGGAGCGGCGTCATTGACCTTGATGCAATGCCGGTGATGATGGAGATCATGTTCGTGCTTGAAGATGGAGATCGGAAGCACAAGAAGAAAGGCCATATCATATCACATATTATGAATTGCATGTGATGTTAATCCTTTTTATGCATCTTGTATTGCTTAGTTAATGACGGTAGCATTATAAGATGATCCCTCAAGCACACAATTTCAAGTTTTAAAGTGTTCATCCTTAGTAAGCACCGTTGCTAAAGCTCGTTGTTTCGAAGCACCACGTGATGATCGGGTGTGTTAGATTCTGCGAGTGTATACAACGTGAGCAAGCCAGATTTGCTCATGCAGAAGCTAAGGTTGATCTTGACGAGCCTAGCATGTACAGACATGGTCTCGGAACACGGATCACCGAAAGGTAAAGCATGAGTCATATAGTAGATATGATGAACATGTTGATTGTTCGCCATTGAAGCTACATCAACTCTCGTGATGATCGGTTTTGATGTGGTGGATTTGGTTCGTGTGATCACTAAAACAATGTGAGGGATATTGTTTTGAGTGGGAGTTCAACGGCAATATGATTAAAAGTTGAACACTATTTATCATAAATTAAATCAAAGTGAATTTGCATAGTTGTTGTAGTCATTGGCATCCGTTTACCACCTTGCGCTTAGTTTTAATTGAGATGATAGAACTATAGAATTCTGGTTAGTTACTTTACGAACTGGTATCGTATTGTTTTGAAGTGTTAATCTAAAGTTTAAAAGTCCTATTGCAAACTTTCAGTAAGTTCCGGTTACTCCATGAAGTTTAATAATTAGTATTAAATCAAGAGTGACAATTCCAAGTGTTAGTGTATGAGTATCATGTTTGTCTCCATGATTCTTGATATTCAAAGGATTGTCTTAATATCAAGGTTATCTAGGATCTGAAAGAGTTGTTTCAGAAACCATGATGTGTGGAAGATATTGTGATATCTGAAACAAAGTTTTGGTTGCAACATGATAGAGTATAATATGGCAAAAGTCATGTTCTCGTATTTGATGAGAATTTGCAAAAGGTTGAAGACACTAGTTGTCCTAATCCTCCAAAATGTTTTGGAGAGCAACATTATACTCGCAGTTCACCGTTATAAGCTAAAAGTAGCTTGATCATGGATAATTCCATGATAAGGGCGAACATTTGATGTAGGTAAAGTGTTTACTACACCAATAGATTACTAAAGAAAGGAATTTGAAAGAACACCAAACATTTGATGATGGTGATCTACTTCGAAGTGCAAGTCCAAAGACATTGGTATTTAATTATACACGCTTTGGACTATGTGTCATATGAATGACTCCACAGTTGATGTTGATAGATTCTTTCAAACAGAAAATAAATACTGAAAGAGAATCTCATAAATATATGGCAGAAAATAAAAGACTAGAATTGTTCAGTTTAAGTATATAGATGATATACATGTTATGGCTATATTCTTTGCTTATTAAACAATGTGGTTCTTAAGTATTTGATACTGAATTTGTTGGTGTGAATCGTCATACGAAACAACACAATTAATGAACTGCAATGGCCTAAGTGACTAGCAAAAGAATATGTGATGATGTTCATCGAGAACAAATAAAGGGTTATTGTGTTGCTCGTTAAACATCAAAGCTTGCCTTCAAGATTTGTTTTATCAGGTATTATGAGAACAAAAGGGTTGTTCAAATAATTGCCGTAATCCATAAAAGATGGATGATTCACAAATCTCGTTGGAGAAATCACATCCATAAAACTAGTGCTAAAAATGTCGAAAGACAAATTGATTGAAAGATCACTTAGGAAGTGACATCACTGTTTAAATTATATTGGAAAGAAAACATGAAGAAACTCCATGTGGATGGAATTTTGGAGTCTTTTGATTTTTGATCACATGACGCTTGTGAAACTTTCCTAGAGATAATTAAAACTTCGTTCATAGGCCAAAAGGGAACGAATGACTAGCTTATTGGAACTTGTACATATTGTTGTATGAAATCCATTATATGTAGTCAAGAGCGATGGATTTCAACTTCATATGCTTTCTCCGAAAATTTGAGTGAATATATGAATATTTACTTAATAAGGATGAAGTATGAAACATTTGAAAAAAGTTCAAAGTCTTTCAAGATGAAGTGCAAAATCATTGTAATAAGAATATAAATAGTTTATGATAAAGATCATAAAGGAAGATATTTGAGTTACAAGTTTAGCATAATACCTAAGATTTAAGGAATCGTTCTGTGGATTTGCATTTCCCGAAACACCATAAGAGTATGGAGCGTTCGAGATATGTAATTAAAACCTTGTTTGACATGGTAAGATCAAAGGTGTAATTCATAGAACTGCCATTATATTTTAAAGATTAAAAGCTTTAGAGACTACTGTTTTCCACTGAAAAGAGCTCCATCATAATCCGCTGAAATGACACCATATAAAGTTATGGTTTGGGATAAAACCCAAGTAGTCCTTTCTTAAACATTGGTATGCTATGCATAAGAAAGATGTTTGCAACCAAAGTCGGATAAACCTGTCTTTGTATTACTGTTAATTATTCCTCCATAAACACCAGAGACAAAAGTGTTTGTCGCTTAGAACGTCAAGTTTCTTTGAGAAGGAATTTTTCGTGAAAAGATAAGTGGGAGGACAATAGAACTTTGATAAGGTTAAAGGAACCTTAGCTATATGTGCAGAGTTGCGCAGCGCCGAAAAGTGTTCCGGAGGCAGCAATAATGCTCATGGCTCACGTGCCTCAAAGGTTGTGGTCACGGAGATCTAAGTTCCTATTAAAACAAGTAGGTCGGGTAAACAATCAAATACCAAGATTTGAGAGTTAAATCATTATTTGACAATAATGATCTGACTACATGCAAAGAAGCGACGATGGGCCCTAACTCCGTCAAATGGCTTGAAGCCATAAAATCCGTGATAGTTCCATACACGAGAAATCAAGTTTTGAACTTGAAGGACCCTCGAGAAAGGTGTAAGACCTTACAGTTGTGTTTGGATCTATAAAGAAGTAGACATGGATGTTTCACATCCATGAAATAGTCGACATGTTGGGAAAGAGTTCACAAAAATGTTCAAAGGTTGACTATGACAAGATTTTGATCTTTCATAGCGATATTTAGTCTAGACGGATTAATGTAGCAACCACTACATATAATTTTTGTTATGTGGTAGTTGAATAAACAAAACAAGTTCTTCTAATAGAAGGGTTACCTAGGACGTGTGCATGACACTGTCCAAAGGGTTTTGTTAATTCAAAGGATGCTAAATGCATATGCAAACTTCAATGGTTGAAGTAAGCATAGCGGAGTTGGAATCTTCACTATGATGAAACTATTAAAAGAGTTTAATTTCATCGGAGACAATGAAGATGCTTGCATTTGCAAGAAATTAAGTGGGAGCGCTAAGACATATTTCTAATACATTATGTGGAGGACATATTGTTGATTAGAAATGATGTATCTTTTATTAACACATATTAAGAATTTCATCCTGATGAAAGACTTAGGCAAAACCCAAATATTTGGCATCAATAGACGCTAATATGGTTGTGCCGAAAGTACATAGATGATGTATTGAATGAGTTCAATATAGAAACTACAAGAAAGGTTCTTGTCACACAGAAAGGATTGAATGAGTTCAATATTGATGATATATTCAAGTGTATTGACACTTGGTAAGTGAAACAAATATTCAAGTATAGATTGATACTTGATGTATGAAATCAAAAAGAGTATTTATATCAATCATACTGTGATATGTACAAATCCAGATATGTCCTATGCTCTAAATGTTATGAGCATATACCAGAATGATTCATAAGATGATCATTGGACGATAGTAAGGATATTCTTATGATCTTTTGGAAGAACTAAGAGTATATTATTTGTAGAAGTGACAAATAGATGGTTAGTTCATTGTAAAAGTACTACATTGATACTAGTTTTGTCACAAAGTACAAATTAAGTTTATCTCAATCTAAACTAAGGGTGGCACAATATAATGGAAAGTAAGTTCCATAATGGATTTGGATGAGTTCCAAAGTTAAGACATTGTGACAGATACTACAACAAAAGGCTAAGTATATGACTGCTATAATAGCAGCTAAAGAGGGCATTTGTGTCAAGTAGTTTGTTGTCAAACTAGGTGTAGTTCACAGCGGGATAATACTATGAAGATATATTGTACGACAATATTATCAACATGTTTTAACCCCAAAGAACTAAAGGTCTCACCGAAGGACCAAAATTATACAAAGCCATCTCATTAGAGAATGAGTGATGCGTAGAGACGCAAAGACATGCAATTACACACGAACCTGGAAGTGTCAGATCCGGAGATCAGTTGACCACTAGCAATCGTGTACATACAACACCAGAAAGCCATAGGTGTTGAATACACAAAGGTTTGAAACTAGATTATTGACTCTAGTGCAAGTGGGAGACTGTTGGAGATATGCCTAAGAGGCAATAATAAAGTGGTTATTATCATATCTTCATACTTATGATAAATGTTTACATACCATGCTATAATTGTATTAACCGGAAACATTAATACTTGTGTGATTTGTAAACATAAAAGAGTCCCTAGTAAAGCCTCTTGTTAAACTAGCTTGTTGGTTAATATATGATCATGGTTTCCTGATCATGAACATAGAGATGTTATTAACAACATGGTCATATCATTAGGAGAATGATGTGATGGACATACTCCTATAGTTAAGCGTAGCATAAAGATCAAGTCATTTAATATAGTTCATTTGCTATAAGCTTTCTGATACATAGTAACCTAATTCCTTCGACCATGAGATCATGCATATCACCTTTACCGAAAGGATGCTTTGATGACATCAAACACCACACCGTAACAAGGTGGCTATAAAGGTGGCATTGAGTGTTCGGAAAGTATTGGTTGAGACACATGGATCAAGAGTGGGATTTGTCCATCCATATGACGGATAGATATACTCTGGGCCCTCTCGGTGGAATGTCATCCAATTAGCTTGCAAGCATGTGACTGGCTCACAAGGGATCACATACCACGGGAATGACAAAAGAGTACTTATCAGTAACGAGGTTGAACTAGGTATGCAGAGATACCGACGATCATAACCTCGGATAAGTAAAATATCGTGAGACAAAGGGAAATTGGTATCGTATGTAAGTGGTTCATTCGATCGCAAAGTAATCGTAGAAATATGTGGGAGCCATATGAATTTCCAGATTCCTCTATTGGTTATTGATCGGAGAAGTGTCTCGATCATGTCCGCATAATTCACGAACCGTAGGGAGACACACTTAAGGATTCGATGTTGTTGAGTAGTTATGGAATGATGAGTAAGAGACCGAATGTTGTTCGGAGTCTCGGATGGGATCCAGGATATCACGAGGAGATCCAGAATGGTCCGGAGAATAAGATTCATATAAGGAAAGTCCTGTTTCGCGGTTGGAGAATGGTTCCGGTGTTTTCAGCAGGAATGTTCTAGAAGGTTCCGGAATGTCCGGCACTCCGGAGGGGAAGGGTACATGAATGTTTCATTGCAAGTTGGAATGAATGCATCATGTACTAGGTGTCATCGCTGTACAAAATAAAGGGTTTAATCAAATCCTAGTTTGAAAAGTCAAACGCCAATTTGAAAAGTCAAACGGCTATTTTGGAAAGTTGAGAAGAAGTGGGAAACCGAGTTGGGGAGGAGTTCCTCCTCCACCGCCGGCCCACTAGGGATCCGAGTTGGGGAGGGACTCCCTCCCCTTGGCCGGCGCCTCCCTCCACCTATATAAGGAGGGGCAGGGCTCCCCTCCTAGACACACAAGTTCCCTACCTCTAAACCTAAACCCTAGCCACAGCCTAGGGATTTCTCCCAAGCCGCCGAGTTAGAGCTTCTAATTGCCCTAGCCGCCGGTTTAGCCCCTTCTAATTGGTGTGTCTAAACCCTAGATCACCAAGGCTCTCTCATAGTCCACCATACTCGCTCCGGCTTAAGGCGAAGCCCTGCGAGATCTCCCCTCTACTTCCGGTACCACGCTGTCGTGCTGCCGGAATTGCGAGGAGAGTGCTACAACCTCCGCTGCCTGCTGGAACAAGGGAGAGGAAGGTCTTCATCGAGTACCGAACGTGTGACCGACTACGGAAGCGCTGCCGGAACGCAGCGCCGGAAAGATCGTCTACGCGATCTTGAGATCGGCAAGAGTACGACTACATCACCCACGAGAATCTGCTCTCGTTAACCGCTTTGGAATCTTCGAGGGTGAGTTCCTCTATCGACTCGTTGCTACAATCTAGTAGATAGATCTTGGCTTGTTTGTTTGCATGCGGTAGAAATTTTTTGTTTTCCATGCTACGAACCCCTACAGAAAGTGCACCACCTCTCTCGAGAGTAAAATCTAAGTACTTAGCCATGTCCCCGACAATGGACAATTTGAGCATCAAGACATGGAAGCTATCAAGAATCTCCTCATCCCAATTTCTAAGTTAAAAACTTGTGGTTGGACAAGGGTTAAAGGATCACCAATTTCTATTGGTAGATGCCTTGGGTGATTTTGACAAACAAAAAACTTAGTGTTTTCAAATGATAATGAAAATCTATTTGAGCAAGGCAAGCCTAAGCTCCACCTAGCCAAATGCATATAGATGTTAGACTCCACTATACTACCATAGTATCACTTGCCAATACAATTCAGATGTATTGACCCTTGTGGCTGTAACTAATTATGTTGCAGGTTTGTTTAATGTTAGTGAAGTGTGTTGATTAGGATTACAAGTCTACAGCCAACATGATTGCCTGTGGCACTTTGAAGATGAAGGACTCCATGCTATATAGTTATTTCTGCTGCATTGTAATGAGATAGCGAAATGAGCTATGTAAGATGTAATAAATTATTTTATTCCTGGTTATAAAGTTGTATTATGACCTTTGTTTCTTGATATTACATCTTAACTGTGGATGCTAGCTATTGATCCAGGGACTAGCATTGTAAACACAGGAATCTCTACCTTATTAAAGGTTGGGACCTCTACAAGGTCGGATAAATAATCAAATACCAAGATTTGAGAATAAATCATTATTGTTTGATAACGATGAACTGACTACATGCAAAGAAGCAATGATGGGCCCTAACTCTGTCAAATGGCTTGAAGCCATAAAATCCATGATAGTTCCATACACAAGAAATCAAGTTTTTTGAACTTGAAAGACCCTCCGGAAAGGTGTAAAAACCTATCGGTCGTATTTGGATCTATAAAGAAACAGACATGGATGTTTCAAATCTATGAAACAATCGACATGTCATAAAGTTTTTACGACAATGTTCAAGGAGTTGACTATGAGAAGATTTAATCTTTCATAGCGATATTTAGTCTGGACGGATTAAAGTAGCAACCACTACATATAATTTGGTATATGGTAGATGAATAAACAAAACATAGTTCTTCTAAAAGAATGGTTACCTAGGACGTGTGCATGACACGATCCAAATGGCTTTGTTAATTCAAAGGATGCTAAAAAGGGCATGCAAACTTCAATGGTTGAAGTAAGCATCACGGAGTTGGAATCCTCACCGTGATGAAACTGTTGAGGAGTTTTCATCAGGAGACGATGAAGATGCTTGCATTTGCAAGAAATTAAGTGGGAGCGCTAAGACATATTTCTAATACATTATGTGGAGGACATCTTGTTGATTGGAAATGATGTATATTTTATTGACAAAGGTTAAGAATTTCATTTTGATGAAATACTTAGGCAAAACCCGAATATTTAGCATGAATGTCTACATGGATAGATGATACGTTGGAAACGTATCTATAATTTTTGATGCTCCATGCTTGTTAGTATTTACTTTGCTTTGCTTTGTCCACAGTTTGAGGTGCTTTTTACATGTTTTCTGGTACTAACCTACTAACAAGTTGCAACAGTGCCAGATGCCTGTTTTCTGCTATTTTTGGTTTCAGAAAAGTTAGTAAAGAAATATTCTCGGAATTGGATGGGACAAACGTCAAAGTCAATTACTTTCCGTGGAGAACAAGAAGTCCAGAGGGGAGCCGGAGAGGCCAGCCAGGGCGGCCAGACCCACCCTAGGTGTGGGTGGGCCCTGCCCCACGCCTGGGAGGGGTGTGGGGCCCCTGGCCGCCGCCTCGGCCCCCCCCCTTCGCCTATAAGAAGCCCCGATGCAGAAACCCTAAGCACCAGATTAAATATCCACGAAACCGTCTGTAGTCGCCGCCACCATCATCCCTAGATCGGGGGGGATCTGAAGTTCTTCCCAGCACCCTGCCGGAGGGGAGATCATCCCGGAGGCCTTCTCTTTGGTATGATGAGTGAGTAGTTTGACCTTGGACTATGGGTCCATGTAGTAGCTAGATGGTTATATCTCCTGCTTTGTGCTTTCATGTATAGATCTTGTGAGCTCCGTTCATGATCAAGATATAATCTATTTGTTATCATGCATGTTGTGTTTGCGGGGATCTGATGGATATTGAGATTATTATGTTGGTTTGATTAATGGTTCTGTATTTATGATTCTATCATGTCTGTGTTGTTTGTGATCTTGCATGCTCTCTGTTGTTAGTAGCTATCTTGGCCAAGTAGTTGCTAGTGACTCCAAGAGGGGGTATTTATGCTCGATAGTGGGTTCATGCCTCTAGTTTCCAAGGGAAGTGACAATAATCTCTTCGGTTGTAGATGTGCTGTTGCTTCTAGGGAGAAAACAATGGTCTCTTGTTCATGGAACATGTGGTCTGTTTACCTTACACACTTTGCTTAAAGCAGTTGTCTGTTGCTTGCAACTTAATACTGGAGGGGGTTCGGATGATAACCTGAAGGTGGACTTCTAGTCATAGATGCAGTTGGATGGCGGTCTATGTATATTGTTGTATTGCCCAATCTAATCTCATAGGATCTTTCTGACTAGTAATTGCATTGTTATGCTTTGCTCAGTTCCTGTCAATTGCCCTGCGGTAATTTGTTTACCCTTCATGCCATGTTGTTTATCTAAGGAGAGAACCTCTAGTGAACTATGGACCCCGGTCCAATCTTTACCATTGATACATCTTCCGCTGTTACTTGTTTACTTGCTGCAAACCATTACCTTCCACACCATATGTTTAATCCTTTGTTACAGCAAACCGGTGAGCTCGACAACCTCACTTATCCGTTGGGACAAAGTCTTGAGTTTGTGTTGTGCAAGTCTCCATGTTGCTCGCAACACCTTTGAGACGTTTACTTCCTCCTTCAGGTTCGATAAGCTCGGTCTCTACTGAGGGAAACTTGCTGCTGTGCTTGTCACACCTTGCTCTTGGGGTTCCAATGAAGTGTCCCACCTCAACACTGGGTGCACACATCAAGATTTCTGGCGCCGTTGCCGGGGAGGCTAAGGACATCTTCACAAGGGGAGTCCTTCACTTCCTTTCTCTTTACTTTGTTTTTAGTTTTTTTTTTGCTTGGTTTTGTGTGCCTCTTTTCAAAAAACCCAAAAAAATTAGTCTAGTTTGGTTTGCTTTCTTTATTCAAAAACAAAAAAAAATTAGTTCTTGCTCTAGCTGATGCTGCTGTTTTTGGCTTGCCCACCTTTGCCAAAATGATCTCTACTGAAACACCTTGGGGCAGTAATAGATATGGGAAAAGGCATCATGCATTTTGCTCCTCCGGTAAGCAATCATATTTTCCCTAAAAAGAAGAAGAAAGGTAAGAAATGAAAGAACACGATGGGTAATGCTTCATCATTTGAAAATACTTGATTCTTCTTGCTTCTTGTGCCTAACTTAAAGGCGTTAAAGGAAAGTACTTGTTGGGAGATAAACCAAGAGTTTCCTTGAGTCTTGGAATTTATTACTTCAGTAATGACCTCTTTATCTTTTTTGTTTGCTTTTTGTGCCAAGAATGACCTCTAATGAGAGGGAAGTAAGATTTGGGGAGTTGCTGTCCCGAAACAGATTTCTGTCCTCCTGATGTGTGCACCTAGTGTTGACGTGGGACATTTCGTTGGAACCCCAAGAGCAAGGTGTGATGAGCACAACAACAAGTTTCCCTCAGTAGAGACCGAGGTTATCGAACCTGAAGGAGGAAGGAAACATCTCAAAGGTGTTGCAAGCAACATGGATACCTGCACAACACAAACTCAAGACTTTGTCCCAACGAATCAGTGAGGTTGTCGAGCTCACCGGTTTGCTATAACAAAGGATTAAACGTATGGTGTGGAAGGTAATGGTTTGCAGCAAGTAAACAAGTAACAACGGAAGATGTATCAATGGTAAAGATTGGACCGGGGTCCATAGTTCACTAGAGGTGCTCTCCTTAGATAAACAACATGGCATGAAGGGTAAACAAATTACAGCGGGGCAATTGACAGGATCTGAGCAAGGCATAACAATGCAATTACTAGCCAGAAAGATCCTATGAGGTTGATTGGGAAATACAACAATATACATAGACCGTCATCCAACTACATCTATGACTAGAAGCCCACCTTCAGGTTATCATCCGAACCCCTTCTAGTATTAAGTTGCAAGCAACAGACAACTGCTTTAAGAAAAGTGTGTAAGGTAAACAGTCAACATGTTCCATGAACCAGAGACCGTTGTTTTCTCCCTAGTAGAAACATCACATCTACAACCGAAGAGATTATTGTCACTTCCCTTGGAAACTAGAGGCATGAACCCACTATCGAGCATAAATACTCCCTCTTGGAGTCACTAGCAACTACTTGGCCAAGATAGCTACTAACAACAGAGAGCATGCAAGATCACAAACAACACAGACATGATAGAATCATAAATACAGAACCATTAATCAAACCAACATAATAATCTCAATATCCATCAGATCCCCGCAAACACAACATGCATGATAACAAATAGATTATATCTTGATCATGAACGGAGCTCACAAGATCTATACATGAAAGCACAAAGCAGGAGATATAACCATCTAGCTACTACATGGACCCATAGTCCAAGGTGGAACTACTCACGAATCATACCGGAGAGAAGGCCTCCGGGTTGATCTCCCCTCCGGCAGGGTGCCGGGAAGAACTTTAGATCCCCCCGATCTAGGGACGGTGGTGGTGGCGGCTGCAGACGGTTTCGTGGATTTATGATCAGGTACTCAGGGTTTCTGCATCGGGGGCTTCTTATAGGCAAAGGGGCGAGACCGGGAGGCGGCCAGGGTGCCCAAACCCTAGCCAGGTGCGGGATAGGGCCCACCCACACCTAGGGTGGGTCTTCCCCCCCGGCTGGTCTTCTGGGCCCCCCTCTAGACTTCTTGTTCCCCACGGAAAGTTATTGACTTTGTCCTTCGTCCCGTACAATTCCGAGAATATTTCTTTACTAACTTTTCTGAAACCAAAAACAATAGAAAACAGGCATCTGGCACTGTTGCAACTTGTTAATAGGTTAGTACCGGAAAATATGTAAAAAGCACCTCAAAGTGTGGACAAGTAAAGCAAAGTAGATACTAAAAAAGCATGGAGCATCAAAAATTATAGATACGTTTCCAACGTATCAGCATCCCCAAGCTTAACTCCTGTTCGTCCTCGATTTCTGCTGTTATTTGCATTTGCTTCGTATTGATTCCTTTTTGAGTTCTCTTTAGGTGAATTGAGATTTTTGAAGGAGTTACTACAGTAGCTTGTGTTTTTAGTGAAACGCCTTGCTGTTCCAAAGCTTTTCCAGAGGTCTAATATCTTTTGAATAAACTAATGTTGCTAATGAAGATTGTGTGAAGTTTTGTATGAAGGAAAAATTTCAGGTGTAGAGAGAGAATGATGCAATGAGATGAAGAATGGACAAAAGCTCAAGCTTGGGGATGCCACCATGGTTTCACCCCAAGAAATATCCAAGAGGTACAAGCGTCAAAGATTGGGGATGCCCAAGGCTTCCCCTTGTTCATCAATAAAAAAGCTCTGTCTAGACACTTTGTTTTTATTGTTTCATGCTCAGTTGTGTTGTTCTTGGAGCGTCTTAGTTTTCGTTTGCTTTGCTTAGGTTGTTTAGTTTTCTTGAATAAAGAAGTTTGGACCCCCGTTCTCGCTGTGTTTTTTTGCAAATAAGTTGCTTGGTGTTCGAAAGTAGTAAGTTCTTGCTTGAAGTGCAAGAGGAGCTTGCATTGACTGTGACTTAGACTTTAGCATGACATGCTAGGTGTTGTTTTGACCTTATGCTTAGTGATTATTGCTATAGCATGTCTTGTTCCAAACAATTAGGATTGCTTAGTGTGCCTTGAAGAAATTATGCGTTGTTTTAGCATGCAAAAGCATAGTATTGTGGTATTCTCCTTTGATGCTTTGCTTGGGTTGACTTGGCACATGCTCACACCATGTTATGACTATGACAAGTCACCATTAGCCTCTATGATCATTTAGTCCTTGATTTGTAGTACCACTCTTTGCTTTGATTAGTATGCTTTGTTGCTCTGCATGATTATGGCCATTATGCTCTCTTAGTTGGTTGCTCCCAGTCTTTTTGCTAGCCTCCACTTGTATGAGTAAGTTCTACTCATGCTTCCAACTCCCAAGAAACCAACTTTTTCCAAAGTGTCCACTATAAACTCCTATGCATGGTGTGTTACACCAGTCCAAGTATATTCTTGTTTTCAACTATCTTCCAATTAAAAACTATTTTGTTATATGAAAACTTAGTGATTAAAGCCCTCACAAACTTGATGGCACACTTTATATTCTTTGCCCCTAATAAACTTGAACAATTGTGACAACTTTCTTGTATATGCTTGCACTTATAAGTTGAAATTAGCAGAACCGTGCTGTCACGGGGAACATTTTCAACATTGCACTTGTACTTTGTACTCAGTTGATATCATGCTATTTTGTTTATGGATGTCACCGGTGTGAAATAAAGAGGGAACTTGTAAGTCCATGGAGTTTGTATCCTGTGTTAGAGAAACGCCTGGGACGCTAGCCTAAGCCATGCCTAATAATGGTGGAAACTTGTAGCATCACCATAATCAGCTATCTATGAAGCATCCTCAATAAAAAGCTATGCATATGGTAAATAAAAAGATTGCCGAGATGCTCATTGTCTGCTTGCCTTGTCATTTTGGTTATGGGAAAACTCTTGTACCATGTGCAAGGGGTACCCCATTGGCGGTTCTCAATGATATGCAAATACTTACAATGACAAGAACTTACCTGGGCCCAAAGTTGAGTATGCATGAGGTGTGGCCCTCGTATTCAAGGGACTTGAGATTGCCAACTTATACTTCGTCAAGCATATACTCCATCTTTGCCACTTTAACCTTACCCACTTCAAGATGCTTATGATAGGGGCAATGACGGCTGAAAGCTAATAAGTACCATAATTTTTGGAAGCTCTTTTTGAAACTTGTAATCCCCGCTTCCTTTATAAAAAAGGCCTTTCTTCCACCACTATTGAGTCTCCACCTTCTACCTTTAGGCACCATTAAGAGAGCATAGTTATCATTCTATGTGCAGTGTTCCAAAGCTTATTGATTGATGCATATTGTGATATTACTTGTTCTTGTGCTATTTGTTTCTAGTCACCCTTGTGAACTTTGAAGGTGTCCTATGCATCTATATTGCTACTCTATGAGGGACAAGCTGATTGCCACTATGCTATGTTTTCTGTATGTGAAACAAACAAACATTTTTCATTGCATATTATTCATGATCTTTGTTTGTAGATTGACATATTGCATGCATAGTTACCATGTCCTATTGTTAGAACTCCATCTTTCATGCACATGTTTAGAGTTCTTTGATCCCATCTTTCAATGCTTGCAAATGGTTGGAACATTATTGTGCGGGTGCATGTCACCTCAAAAATTATTCTTTTATCGCTTACCTACTCGAGGACGAGCAGAAGTTAAGCTTGGGGATGCTGATACGTTGGAAACGTATCTGTAATTTTTGATGCTCCATGACATGGTTATACCCTACGGGTACCCGATGTGAGCCTACCTGGTCCAGCCCGACGGAAGGCCCACTCGACGACCTACCAGGGTCCATGACGCCTATGACGGTTCGGCTTCTATGAAGCCCATATGGACACGGACTCCCAAGCGCACAAGACAAGGAAAGCTAAAGACTAGAGTTTGAATACAACTTGTAACCTACTCGTATCGGTGCCTGAGACCTAGCCTCCCCATATTTAAAGGCTAGTAGGGTCCAACGAGGAGGGCACCCCCCGACAGACTAGACCATAACAGATCTACAGACCTAGATCTCTCTCATACTTTCGCATACACACCTCTACGCCAGATTACATCTGCGCACCCCTGTAACCTTTGGTTCCGCCATAATCAAGAGCAGACAAGCAGGAGTAAGGTTTTCCCTCTGGGGGCCTGAACCTGGGTAAACCTTGTGTCCCTGTGTTGCTTGTTTGCTAACCGTTCCACGATCTCCAGCATCCCCATCTTCTCCAAAACCCAAGTCCATAACAATGGGCATTGATGAGATCAAACCTTGTTAATTGGCGCTGTCTGTGGGAAACGGGGGCGCTGATTGTGCGATTGTGACGGTCCCATCACCGGCAATCTACGACTCGTCGACATCTGAGGAACAGATCTACGCCAGCAGGCAGAGCTTCGTCATCAACGACACGGGTGCGGGGCTCAACATCAACATCAGCACTATGTGTTGTACAAGCGAATCATCAAGATCTCAGTGTGCGGCTGCATGCAGAGAGGAAAAAGGACACGGATCCGATCAGACTTGGATTCCTAGAGGAAAAAAGGACAAGAGCATCTCCTGCAACATCACGTGACCAATTAATTTCTAGAACTGAAAGTGCTACATGTTGGATCAGATCAATCATTCAAACTCAGCCGCAACTCACGATCAAACAGGACCGGCGGCAACAAACCAAGCATGTAGGCGTGCACAACCAGCACAAGGTCCACGATGGATTGGCCTCTCCATGTGAAGATTCTAGATCGAATCGGATGATTTCACGTGCAGCTAACCATCACGTAATAGAAAATTTTCAAGGAAAAGTCACAGCTAAGGATATTACTACAAGAGAAAAAACGGAGGCAATCACCAGGACGTCTTCCTTATATACTGGCATGAAGTCATGGACGACATATCGGTTAGTTCTGAGAGACAAAAAAAGAGGCCGTGTAGTATATTAATTCACATGTTTGACGAAGAACAAAACAATCAAATCAGCTGTGTGTGACCTGCCGCCATCATAAAATCCGGTCCGCCGCATCGGTTCATAAACGCCGCCTCGACCACATCAACGCCATGCTCGGGGGCTGCGTCCACTTGGCCATACGACTCTTCGACCATTGACATGTTGCGGTTTTCGACTACGACGATCCTCTGCGGTCTTCGGCTGCGGCGACCCGGGGATTCTTCGATTCCATCGCGCGACTCATGGCGGTCTTCGGCTCCAACGACTCGGGGGCTTGGAGGCTCCCTCGGCTCCGGCAAACCGTGTGGCCTTCGGCTGCGGTGACCCGCTGCATTCTTCGGATGCGGCGACCCAGTATGGTCTTCGATTGTGACAATCTTCGGATGCGGACCTCGTTACCACCATCGACTCCGGAAACCCGTCGTTGTTATGACTGCGGTCCGCCGCGTCGACTATGTCCGCCGTGTTACCCACTACCTCGTCAACTTCGCGACGACAACCAACAAAGCTAAGTTATCTACTTAGAGTTTATTTATTTCTTACTTTAATTGCACTCGATACACTCGGGGGTTGCGCCCTCTTCGAGTAACCTAATGTGCCATCGGCTTCACGCACTCGAGCACCTCGAACGCGATAGCCCGAGTAGCTGATTCTGCCTGACCGTCGAATCCTTGAACTCCGAGTGCCTCGGCAAGGTACTGAGACTAAGGGTAATCAGGCTAACGAAAAGGCCTAGCATACAGTGCAAAAGTGTCGACTCGATCGGCACTAGAATCTTACTATACAAGCCGAAAGGCAAATATTCTTTACAAGATACAAGTACTTCACAATTCTTTATATTTTCTGCAGCTTACAAGGATGTCAAACATGCCGAGCTATTCTATTGGGTCCTCCAACAGAGTCGACCAGCGCCAGTCTCGTCAACAGACGCCAAGACCCGAGTCGAAGCATTCCTCGGATGATCATATTAATCATCGACAAAAGCGGCGCTGGCCGCGCACCCGACAGAAGAAACGACGTCAACTTCATCCGCAATGTCGAGTCCTTCCGGCTAAAATGCCGCATCACTCCGCTACGTCGATTCTTGGCTCCTTATGTGTGAGACGCTGACTCGATGCACTTCCGGGTCAGTGGTTTCTCCTCACATGAGTCTCCACTCGAGTCTGCGACTCAACTAGACACTCGGGGCTACTCCTATCAGGAGCGCTGATCGCACACCCGATGTACTTCCGGGTCAGCGGCACGCCCACGAGATTGCCGAGTACAACTCCATGATACAAGACTCGAGTCTATGCCCGAGTCTACGACTCCGGCAAATACTCGGGGCTACTCCAAACTGGAGCGCTGATCGTGCACACAGAAGATCTTCGAGTGGCACGCTTCGATTCCTCACTCGAATCAACGATTCAACTAAGGACTCGGGTGCTACTCCTATCAAGAGCGCTGGACGCGCACCCGAAAAACAAACAAAACACTACATCATTGAACTATTCTTCGAGTCCTACATCGAGTCTACGACTCCACTACGGACTCGGGGGCTACTCCCATAGGGAGGATGGATTCAAGCATCCAAAAAATTTTGTGTCCTACGGACCTAAAAGTCAACAAAGATTGAATTAAAGTCTCTGCTCGAGTCTACGACTCGAACAGACACTCGGGGGCTACTCCCATAGGGAGCGCTGGTCGCGCACCCTATGAACTCTTCGACTGCGATCCTATGGATCAGTATGCAAAAACTTTTCGGCAACTCTTCCCTTATTAACGCTAAGTGAGCAACGTCCTCCTTGGCCACCCGAAACACCTCCGCGGTGATAAATATTCAGATGCTGCGTCTGCGACGCAAAGATAAGACCTGCAGATACCGTCTGATGGCCTGGCAACGCACACGACTGCGCTCTGCTAGTAAAATTCCGTGCCAGCAGGCGCGATGAAAAATCCCGACGGACGCGTTGGGTACATCATTTAAATCCACTGGAATTCCGCTCCTATAAGTCCTCCGCGGCCTGAGTCGAATTACGCCAGCATATGTTCCGGGTTCGAGTCGAGGGACTCGAATCTGAAGAAGATCGTGTTGTTTTGTCCTAAGACAGTTAACTAACCCTGATCCGTCGGGAGAGTCAGACACACGCATCAACAATCCCTACACACTCAAATCATTCTCTAGCCAACAGAGATAGCTGCGCCCGAAAGATTCAAGAGTCCTCAGCCGAATCTACGATTCGACTAAACACTCGGGGGCTACTGACATGGTTATACCCTACGGGTACCCGATGTTAGCCTACCTGGTCCAGTCCGACGGAAGGCCCACTCGACGACCTACCAGGGTCCATGACGCCTATGATGGTTCGGCTGCTATAAAGCCCATATGGACACGGACTCCCAAGCGCACAAGACAAGGAAAGCTAAAGACTAGAGTTTGAATACAACTTGTAACCTACTCGTATCGGTACCTGAGACCTAGCCTCCCCATATATAAAGGCTAGGAGGGTCCAACGAGGAGGGCACCCCCCGATAGACTAGACCACAACAGATCTACAGACCTAGATCTCTCTCATACTTTCGCATACACACCTCCACGCCAGATTACATCTGCGCACCCCTGTAACCTTTGGTTCCGCCATAATCAAGAGCAGACAAGCAAGAGTAGGGTTTTCCCTCCAGGGGCCTGAACCTGGGTAAACCTTGTGTCCCCGTGTTGCTTGTTTGCTAACCATTCCACGATCTCCAGCATCCCCATCTTCTCCAAACCCCAAGTCCATAACAATGGGCATTGATGAGATCAAACCTCGTCACTCCATGCTTGTTAGTATCTACTTTGCTTTGCTTTGTCTACACTTTGAGGTGCTTTTTACATGTTTTCTGGTACTAACCTACTAACAAGTTGCAACAGTGCCAAATGCCTATTTTCTGCTGTTTTTGGTTTCAGAAAGTTAGTAAAAAAATATTCTTGGAATTAGACGGGACAAACGTCAAAGTCAATTACTTTCCTTGGGGAACAAGAAGTCCAGAGGGGAGCAGGAGAGGCCAGACAGGACGGTCAGACCCACCCTAGGCGCGGGTGGGCCCTGCCCCACGCCTGGGAGGGGTGTGGGGCCCCTGGCCGCCGCCTCGGCCTCCCCCTTCACCTATAAGAAGCCCCCGATGCAGAAACCCTAAGCACCCAATCAAATCTCCACGAAACCGTCTGTAGCCGCCGCCACCATCGTCCCTAGATCAGGGGGATCTAAAGTTCTTCCCGGCACCCTGCTAGAGGGGAGACCATCTCGGAGGCCTTCTCTCTGGTATGATGCGTGAGTAGTTCCACCATGGACTATGGGTCCATGTAGTAGCTAGATGGTTGTATCTCCTCCTTTGTGCTTTCATGTATAGATCTTGTGAGCTTCGTTCATGATCAAGATCTAATCTATTTGTAATCATGCATGTTGTGTTTGCGGGGATCCGATGGATATTGAGATTATTATGTTGGTTTGATTAATTGTTTTGTCTTTATGATTCTATCATGTCTGTGTTTTTTGTGATCTTGCATGCTCTCTGTTGTTAGTAGCTATCTTGGCCAAGTAGTTGCTAGTGACTCCAAGAGAGGGCATTTATGCTCGATAGTGGGTTCATGCCTCTAGTTTCCAAGGTAAGTGACAATAATCTCTTCGGTTGTAGATGTGTTGTTGCTACTAGGGAGAAAACAACAGTCTCTTGTTCATGGAACATGTGGACTGTTTACCTTACACACTTTGCTTAAAGCAGTTGTCTGTTGCTTGCAACTTAATACTGGAGGGGGTTCGGATGATAACCTGAAGGTGGACTTCTAGTCATAGATGTAGTTGGATGGCAGTCTATGTATCTTGTTGTATTGCCCAATCGAATCTCATAGGATCTTTCTGACTAGTAATTGCATTGTTATGCCTTGCTCAGTTCCTGTCAATTGCCTTGCTGTAATTTGTTTACCCTTCATGCCATGTTGTTTATCTAAGGAGAGCACCTCTAGTGAACTATGGACCCCGCTCCAATCTTTACCATTGATACATCTTCCGCTGTTACTTGTTTACTTGCTGCAAACCATTACCTTCCACACCATACGTTTAATCCTTTGTTATAGCAAACCGGTGAGCTCGACAACCTCACTGATTCGTTGGGACAAAGTCTTGAGTTTGTGTTGTGCAGGTATCCATGTTGCTTGCAACACCTTTGAGATGTTTCCTTCCTCCTTCAGGTTCGATAACCTCGGTCTCTACTGAGGGAAACGTGCTGCTGTGCTCATCACACCTTGCTCTTGGGGTTCCAACGAAGTGTCCCACGTCAACACTGGGTGCACACATCAATAGACTGTGACGCTAATATGGTTATGCCAAACATACATATATGAGATATTGAAGTGGTTCAATACAGAAACAACGAGAAAAGGATCTTGTCGCATGGAAAATAATTGAATCAAGATTCAAGTGTATCGACACTTGATAAGCGAAACAAGATTCAAGTGCTTTGACACTTGATGAGTGAAATCACAAGAATGTTTTGATCAATCATACCATGATATGTACATATCCAGATATGTCCTATGCTCTAAGTGTTATGAGCATATATCAGGATGAATCATAATATGATCATTGGACGATAGTAAGGAAATTCTTATGATCTTTTGGAAGAACTAAGAATATATTTTTGTAGAGGTGACAAATAATTACAAATAGTTCATTGTAAAGCATTACATTGATACTAGTTTTGTCATAGGACACAAATTAAGTTTATCTTAATTTAAACTATGGGTGGCACAATGAAATGGAAAGGAGTTTCCATGACGGATTTAGATGAATTCCAAAGTTAAGACATTGTGACGGATACTACAACAAAAGGCTAAGTATATGACTGCTACAGTAGCAACAAAGGAGGGCATTTGTGTCAAGTAGTTTGTTATCAAACTAAGGTGTGGTTCGCAATGGGCTAACACTAAAGATATATTATACGACAATAGTATCGACATGATTTAACCCCAAGAAACTAAAGGTCTCACCAAAAGACCAAATTTATACAATGCCATCTCATTGAAGAATGAGTGATGCGTGAAGACGCAAAGACATGAAAATACACACATACCTGAAAGCGTCAGATCCGTAGATTATGTTAACCACTTGCAATCGCGTATATGGAATACCAGAAAGCCATAGGTGTTCAATACAAAAAGTTTTCAAACTAGATTATTGTCTCTAGTGCAAGTGGGAGACTGAAGGGAATATGCCCGAGAGGCAATAATAAAGTGGTTATTATTGTATTCCTTATTTATGATAAATGTTTATTTCTCATGCTATAATTGTATTAATACGGAAATGTTAATACATGTGTGTTTAATAAACAAAAAGGATGTTCCTAGTTATGCCTCTCTTATAAACTAGCTCGTTGATTAACAAGATGATCAAAGGTTTCCTAATCACGGACATTGGATGTTGTTAGTAACGAGGTCACAACATTGTTGAAATGATGTGATGAACATTCATCCGAAGTATAGCATTACGATAAAGGTCATTGTGTTTATATTGATATAACATCATACAAAGTAATCTTAGTCCTTAGACCATGAGATCATGTCAATCACTAACACCGGTAGAGTATCTTGATAACATAAAACGTCACACCGGAACAGGGTGACTATAAAGATGGGTTCAGTGCTATGAAGGTGTTATGTTGAGGCTCATGGATGAAGAGTGGAATTTGTCCATCTCGATGACGGAGAGATATACTCTGGGCCCTCTCGGTGATATCACATTAGTTAGCTTGCAAGCAAGTGATTTGATCACTAGAATGTTATATCACGGGAACGATAAAAGAGTACATGTTGGTAACGAGATCAAAATAGGTATGGAGATACCGATGATCGAATATCGTACATGTAATATATCGCGATACAAAAGGATTGAGTTACATGCGTATAAGGTTCACACGATCACATAAGTCATCGTTGAATATGTGGGAGTTAGTACGGATCTCCAGGTCCCGCTGTTGATTATTGATCGGAGAGGGGTATCGATCATGTCTACATTATTCACGAACCGTAGGGTGACACACTTAAGGGATACCGACACCATTTGGAGCAAATATTATGCCAGAGAAAGAAAAAGGAAAGCGCAGGAATTTATTTCACTAGACATCGAAACTGTTTCGGTTGAAATTGCTGAAACTGGTTCTGCATGTGAAATTGAATACTAGCAAGGGGTTTTATGTGAATGTTTGTTAATTAAAGTAGTTAAAAAATTCTGAATAAATAAATAAAAGAGTTTTATTTAAATGAGAGCTTGCATTAAATTTGGTGGAAATTTAATGCATGTGAGTGGATTTTTGAGTGGAGGCTCTTTTATGGGAGTGGAGGCTTTTCATTTTGAGTGGGAGCTCCACCCACATGAATGTGGAAGAGGTGGGGGCATCCACCATGGCTGGGCGCCATGCCCCTTGGGGTGCCCCCTCTCCCTATAAAAGGCCCCCCTCTCCTCCTCTCAAAGCACACCTCCTCGCGAAGGATCTCTCTCCCCCCTTTAGAATTTCCCCATGGTCTCGGATTGACGAGATACCTGTTCTCGGTGGCTTTTTATGGAAGGATTGGTTGCTTCCGCTACTTCGCTGGAGAAAGGGCACGGAGGTTGTCGGGTAGCCAGACGTGTGTGCGATCACGGATGCATCACTGCTTTGTGGTGCTGGACTTGATGGTGCTGGACCAGCTGGACCAGATGGACTTCATCATGATCTTGAGATCGGCAAGCGTTTGTCTACATCATCCACGAGTACAACCTCGTTAATGCTATTCGGTCTTTGAGGGTATGTATTCTATGGATGTATATCCACCCGTTGCTTGTATCTAGTAGATAGATGTTGGTACTTAGTTGTTCCCATCATAGGAATTTTTTTGTTTCCTATGCCGCGAACCCTACAGATAAGAGTTATGGCCTGAATTCAATTGAAAATATCGAGGGCATTAGAATTGGAGAAATGTATTGTCCCATACCACAATAAAATTTTGAAACTATTATGATTGGGACTATTGTTATCAAGATTGAGGTAACATAATTATTTAGTGAAATGCAAAGTTTTGTTT
Source organism: Avena sativa (assembly GCA_916181665.1). NCBI lineage: Eukaryota > Viridiplantae > Streptophyta > Magnoliopsida > Poales > Poaceae > Avena > Avena sativa. Next base: position 85,356,733 of record OV702296.1, read on the forward strand.
CATATAAAATTGTTTTGGTAACAAGACTTGATCAACCTTGTTAACAAAGGGATTTAATGAATAAAACAATGTTTTCACAATGATTATCCTTGCTCACTTCTATCATTTTCCATTCCAATCTTTGTTTTTCCTCTTGTTAGTCTTAGTTTTGCTAGTTGCTTGCTTTCTAGAGTGTTTTAGAACTCCTATAGTTCTAATTTTGGTTTGCTTTTGTGTCTTTCAAAAATATTTTTCTGCAAGAAAATCAATTTTTATAACCAGAAAGTTGGCTAAAAATAAAGTTTCCCAAAAAATTCTAGAAAAATCATATTAAATTTTTTTCGCGAAAAAAGGGGCAGAGGGGCACCTGGAGTGACCCAGTGGGACCCACCAGGCCGGCACACCCCCTTTTCAGGAGGGCCTGATTATGATCATTCCTACAATGTCCACTTGCTTGGGGTTACTATCCACGTTTTGATTGATCTCCACTTAGGCCAAAAGCCTAAGCTTGGGTGGAGGTATACCGACATTACACTCATCTACATATCGTGTTCCGTCGGTACTTTGTATATCCATGTTTTGCTTTCTTTTTAGTTTTTTGTTTCTGCTTTCCAAAACACAAAAAGACCAAATTTTTTTTTGTTGTTTCTCTTGGGTTTGTTTCTTTGCCTTTTAGTTTTGGTTTGCTATACGAAAAATCCAAAAATATTTTGCTTTGTTTGCTTTTGCCTTCAGTGCTTGCTTTAAAAAATTCGAAACCCCCAAAATATTTGTTCTTCTTCTCTGGTTTTGTGAAGTTCGTTGCAGGGTTCAGCGGTCCTCAGTGACTCCTTTGGAGTTTGGTTAATTTTATTATTCAAGTCACATAAGTGAAAGGTAATAATGATGATTAATGACAAATCGAGGTGTGGTAAGAGGCTGGTAATGAGCTCTGTTTGTTTTCATTTTTGTACATATACTCATCATTGTGGGCATGTTTAGTCGGTTCATGTAAGGTGTATGTTATTTATTGGATGCTTAGTAGTTCTTGCTCTCTTATGATTAGCTCCAACTTGTTAATAGTTTGCAGCATGTCATATGAATGTTTGCTTGCATTGTTCTATTCATAAATTGGTATGACATTGTGGTATCCTCCTTTGAATGCTTCATTTGAATCGACTTGGCACATGCTCACGCATTCATATGACTGAACCAAAGTCGGTTAAGCCTCGATGATTTATTTTGCCTCAGAGTTCTTGCATCACTTTTATGCCATAATTAATTTTGTTTTGTTGCAAGCATGATTATGACCGTTATTGCTCTCTCGTTTTTCGCTCCCTTTCTATTGCTAGCCTTCACTTGCACTGAGTCTGAGCTCTACTCATGCATCCAACTCCCCAAAACCAAAATTGTCAAAAAGTGTCCACCATATCTACCTACTAGCATCATTGCTATTCCGTGCATATTTACTATGCCTTGTTTTCTTCCAAATAAAATGTTGGCTTGTTATGAGAAAGTTAGTTAGTAAAGTTGTCACGAACTTGATGGCACACTTTATTTTCTTGCACTTAATAAACCTGAACCGTTGTGACTGTCCATGAAAGTTGTATGCTTGCAAATTATAGGCTAGGAATTAGCAGAACCGTGCTGTCACGGGGAATGCTTTCAACACCTGTACATATTACCCAGTTGATATCATGATCTTTTGTTTGCCGATGTCGGCGGTGTGAAATAAAAGGGGAGCTTGTAAGTCCATGGAGTTATGTATATGTGTTAGAGAAACGCCTGGTCCGCTAGCTTAAGCCATGCCTAATCATGGTGGAAACTTGCAGCATAACCATAATGAGCAATCTTTGAAGCATCCTCAATAAAAACCTATGCAAATAGCAAATAAAAAGATCGCTGAAATGCTCATTGTCTGTTGCCTTATCATTTGATATGGGATAGCTTCTGTATCATGGGTCAAGGGGTACCAAGTTGGCGGTTCTCTATGATACGCATGTACTTACAATGACAAGAACTTACCGGTAACTAAAGTTGAGTAGCATGAGGAACCTCCCTCGTACTCAAGGGACATGAGATTTCTAGTTTATGGTCTATCAAGCATATAACTCAAATTGGACCTCACTTTTACCGTAACCACTTAAAGATGCCTATGATAGGGGCAATGAGAGCTCATATCTAATGAGTACCATACTTTCAGCATTTGGAAACCTTTCAAACTTTTCAAAACCTTTTCACTTCTTTGTTGAGTCACCACTTATTCTATGAGCACTTTCTTGAGAGCATAGTTGTCATTCTTAGTGTAATGTGCTTGTTTTCAAAACTTGGTTAATTATGACATAACTTTGATGCTTGAATCTTTGATATATTTACTTCTAGTCTTCACTTGAACTTCAGAGGTGCCTTGGCATTTATGTTTTGCTCCACAATCAAAGGCAAGCGAGATACCACTCTATCATACCATCTTATGAGCATTACAATGTTGATTATGCTTATGTTTCATGTTGCTTATTATTATTATTGTGTTGGAATCTCTTCATAGCTTGCATGACTATTGAGTAGACTTATTTTCATACTCCTTATTATGAATTGTCTAAGTATTGATCATATGCTGAGAATATATACATCACATGATGCAAATGTGTTCGTGAAAGTTCTTTTATCGCACTCAGTTTTCAACTGAAAGCAATAAGATAAGCTTGGGGGGAGTTGATACGTCCAAAACATATCTACTTTCTCGAACACTTTAGCTATTGTTTCTCTTCTAATTTGTGTGATTTGGATACAACTAACTCAGACTGACGCTGTTTTTAGCAGAATTGCTTTGGTGTCTCATTTTTGTGCAGAAAATCAAATTTCAGGAAAAATCCCGAAAATATCGCAAAACTCCTATTTTACCAGAAGACTCACGGAGCTAGAAGACGAGACAGAGAAGGGCCACGAGGGGCCCACACCCCCTGGCCGCGCGGGCCAGGCCAGACCGCGCCTGGGGGTGGTGAGGCCACCTCATGCACCCTCTCGGTCTCCCCCTTCGCCTACATAAGCCCTTTGGCCTAAAAACAGAGGGGGTTTGACGCTTTTCCAGATAGAGTTCCGCTGCGCCGCTACCACCAGAAACCGCAATTCGCAATCAGAAACTCTGTTCTGGCACCCTGCCGGGATGGGGAATTGGAGGAGATCATCACCATCATCATCACCGACGCCTCTCCATCAACCATCCATGAGTGAGTAATCCCCCGCTGTAGGCTATGGGGATAGTAGGGATTGGATGAGATCTATCATGTAATTGCATCAGATTGTTAGGGCATGGTGTCAACACCCAGATTTTTAATCCCAGATGCCTGTTATGCCATACATCGCAATCCCAGGATTACCATTTTTGTGATACATAACAGAATTGGATACCACAGTACAACATCCATTACAAACTAGACATAAGGTCTTACACAAATAAGGATCTCATGATCCAGTTCTTAATACAAATCAAGCAGCGGAAATACGTAATAATAAAGGTAGCGTTGGCGAAGCTCCATCTTCGGGGTCACATGCAATGCTGACGATGGGAGATGATCCTAGTTGTCGTAACCTTCCTGGGGTCCTTCGTCTCTGGTACTCCTCTTCATAGTCTGGCCACGGGAATAGCCAGGGACAAAGCCATGAGTACTCTTTAAGTACTCGCAAACTAATACTAACAAGTGAAGGTTTTTTTTTGTAGTAGGACATTAAGCTCTAGGGTTGTTTTTCAAAAAGCCAGATTTACTTCTACTAAGTTCAGATGCAAGAAAAGCTAGTTGAAATTTTATAACACCTAAGTGGGAACTTGTATTTCATATTAGAACTCTGTTTTGGTCAAGTCAAATTCTCAATCCATTTCACAAGTCATTTTGAAAAAATCAAACGGGGAACAATATGGCCACTCCAACTGTCCATAACCGCGGACGCGACTATTCGAATAGTTTGACACTTTGTAGAGATTGTACACTTTCACCACAACATTCGATACATCCGTTAGGAACAAATCCTGAATTCACCATACTCAGTATGCGGATAATCAATCCTAACCTTTGTGAACACCCGGGTTTTTAATCCTAGATGCCTGTTATGCCATACATCGCAATCCCAGGATTACCATTTTTCAAGACATAACAGAATTGGATACCACAGTACATCATCCATTACAAACCATACATAAGGTCTTACACAAATAAGGATCTCATGATCCAGTTCTTAATACAACTCAAGCAGCGGAATAGCATAATAATAACGGTAGCGTAGGCGAAGCTCCATCTTCGGGGTCACAGGCAATGCTGACGATGGGAGATGATCCTAGTTGTCGTAATCTTCCTGGGGTCCATCCTCCTGATACTCCTCTTCCTAGTCTGGCCACGGGAATAGTCAGGGACAAAGCCATGACTACTCTTTAAGTACTCGCAAACTAATACTAACAAGTGAAGGGTTTTTTTGTAGTAGGACACTAAGCTCTAGGGTTGTTTTGCAAAAAGCCAGATTTACCTCTACTACGTTCAGAACCAAGAAAAGCTAGTTGAAATTTTATAACACCTAAGTGGGAAATTGAATTTCATCTCACAACTCTGTTGTGGTCAAGTCAAAATCTCAATTCATTTCACAAGTCAATTTGAAAACATCTGACGGGGGAATAGTATGGCCACTCCAACTGTCCATAACCGCGGACGCGGCTATTCGAATAGTTTGACACTCTGCAGCGATTGTACACTTTCACCACAACATTCGATACATCCGTCAGGAACAAATCCTGAATTCACTATACGCAGTATGCGGATAATCAATCCTAACCTTTCAATTACACGCCCTAGTATAAGCACCTCTGCTGTGAGTTTGGCCTCCCAACCATGACCAACTGTCATCTTGGGTACTGCACAGGTGGACAACCTTCACAAGGTAGCCTCAGCTTAGACCTTGGCCGTGAGGGAACCAATACTAAGGTATATAAGTTTCCAGTCAAGCCCTACCCAATTCTCGGGTATTGTGGTTGTACGGTAACATTGGAATGGTATCGCATCCAGGCAACCATCAGTTTTATAAAGGGCTAAGGCTCATGCCTCAACATTTTCATCACCAAAATCATCTGGTGTTTCGGAAACACATGTCAAAACATCTCAGTAGAATGATCCATCATTCCAAGGTTTTCATAACCATTTTCACCAAGTATTCCCATCTAAAGTTGATCAAGTTTTATGCTTAGCACTAGCATCTACAAATGGGAGTGAGTACTAATGAGGGGTGGTAAACTAGTGTAGTTTAACTAAGTTCAATCTCATGCCTTAGGATGACATCAAGATTATCTAGCTTAGGCCAAATGTTATGCTCTTTATGCAGCCTTCAATTATCTTTCTAATATCTACAATTTACTCAAGTAAACTCTAAGTAAGAGCTTTGATAAAGAAATAAAGTAGAAGCTTGTAAGTAAAACTAGGATTTGGTATCCTCAAATGTGTCTAACCAAGCACGCTTAGTGCATTTCATAGGTTATATAAATTTCATAATTGAAAGAGTTAGCTTGCACATTCAACTAGTAGTATTAGGCTTGCAAGTATTGGCTTGCCTTGTGCAGAGCAGTGGTTGATGTTCTCCTCGGCTTCTTCTTCGTAGTATCCTTCTTCCTCCTCGTATCCTTGGTCGGTACACAATCACCAAACAATACTTAACTACTTTCAATCATCACACACAAGGGTTCTATAGATGATCTAGCATGATCACTAACATTCAAGATTAAAGCACTTGCATTATTTATTTATTTTTACAAAAGTAATTTCTATTCATTGAAAAACTACTTAAGATTTAATATTCTCCAAACCAAACATGGGATCATGTTGACACATGTCATCACCACATATTTTAGTACATGGGAATGTGATTTAAAGTGGTGTCACAATTTAATAAGGTTTAACTTTTTATTTCCATTGAATAAAGTGACTAGAAATGCCTATGTGGCATTCTTTTATTACTTGAACATTATTTCTGTAAGTAAACCCATATGTTTTTATATATTATGAAAGGTATGATCAAATATGATTTTCGAGAGTTGGAATCAACTCAAAAACTATTATAGTTTAAATTTGAAAAATGTTTGAATGCAGAAAAGCTTCCGCCTTGTTATTTTTACCAAGGTTGATCTATAGGTTCAAATGAGTTGAATACAACGGGCTTGGATTAAGCATTTCAATATCTTTCTAACAAAATTGGTTTCATTCAATTTGGTTTACTGAATCGAGATGGGTTGATTTTTGAAACTAGGTACAGAACTGAGTTTGAATCTAAATAGAAAAATCTAAATTCAAACCAGTGGGCTGCGCGGGAAAGGTTAACGGGCCGGCCTAGTGTCACTCCGTGGCGCGGGGCGCAACTGACAGGGTGGGTCTACTGGTCAGCGACTCTTAACATGCAAAGCGGTATGCGGCGATGTGGTGCGTTGGATTAGAATGAAGATCGACGACTGAGGGTCGTCGTCGATGATGAACTAGTCACCGGCGAGCTCGAACCCTAGAGGCTTAGTGGGGGTCGTCGGGGGCTCACCGGGGCTCAGGCGAAGGTCGGCGATGCGGGCGAACGACGAAGTCAACGACGACAAACTCAGGGGTGGTCGCGGCAGCTCCTGGGGTGGACGAAATCGACGGTGGCCTTCTTCTCCAGAGGCGGCCTGCTCCGGCCAAATTCCGGCGATGCACTGCTCGCCTTGCTCTGGCTAGGGGGGGGGGGGGAACGATCAGTGAGGTGAGGGGAGTGAAATGGTGTGCTTCAATCGGCTAGGGGTGGCCTCCTTTTATAGGCTCGACGGCGAGACCGAGAGGGATGGGAAGGCGACGGTGGCGACACGACAACGGGCTGCTAGAGGCATGGCCGAGGGTGGCGATCGATCGGTGGTCTCCTGGGGATGCTCTAAGGTTTGAATGCGCTTGTAGGGGCGGTGGCAAACGGTCGGAAACGCGCGATGCTCTGCGAGGCAGAGGCGGCGAACTCTGCGGCGAGCGGTGGCTACGGGGTACGGGCGGTGAAATGGGCATGTCTGGCGGTCTCCTGGGACGGTGGGGTGCATGCTGGCGGGCGGCGAGGGCTCAAGGTGGTCGGGTTGCGTGGGAACGGCGCGTGCTTTGCGGTGCTCTTCGGCATGGTCGACAGCGGCACGGGCGCGACGTTCCTGGCGGTTCTGGTTGTTGTCTACGAGGCAGGGCTGGTAGAGAGGGGGTGGTGAAGCATGGGCTACCTTCCAGACAAGGTTGGCACGGCTAGTTCTTCTCCTAGCTTGCTGTCCACACTAGGGTGACATGGGTGCTCTCGGGCTGTTCACCATTAATGACATTGGCGAGTTTACAGTGGGGCTAGAGCTTAGTTAGTTTTTCTAGATGATCTACTGAGGTTGCTGTGAGCTAGAGAGGGAACAAGTTAGGCCCAAAACACTGCTCATAATAGTGTTTTGGTTTTGTTTGATTTGTATCTGCAAGCTGTTTGATGAAATGGCCGCATGAATTCAAGTTTTGAATTTTGAAATTATTTTTGGTGGGTGTGCTAGGCATGTGCATGTGATACTGTGGATGCTTGGGTTTTGCAAATTGAGCTTGTTTGAGTGGCTTTTGAAAAAGTGGGATCTTCCCATATGAAATAGATTCAATTTTAAACTGTCATTTAAACTATGCATTTAAATGTTTTTGGATGATCACAAAGTGGGCCTTGGTACCTTGTTATGATCACAAATGTTTCTGTTAAGTTCTGAAAGTTAGAGATAGCCAAAGTAGGCATGGGAGTTAAATTGGCCAAAGTGACCATTCACTTAATTTGATTGTTTTGATTTGCTTGTCTTTGGGAAAAGTTTGGGGATTGTTTAGATGATGTTTATTTCACATAAGAATCATTTTAGAAGCAAAGAAACACATAATCATGTTAATTCAAAAGAATCCAAATTTTAATGCACACACATATGAATGCTTTCATATTTTAATTGGACAAGTTTTTGTTAACCCTAAATTTGGTGATTAGAGTTTGATGATTCTAGTTCAATATTTTTGGGATGTTACAACCTTTCAATTACACGTACTAGTATAAGCACCTCTCCTGTGAGTTTGGCCTCCCAACCATGACCAACTGTCATATTGGGTACTGCACAAGTGGACAATCTTCACAAGGTAGCCTCAGCTCAGACCTTGGCCATGAGGGAACACATACTAAGGTATATAAGTTTCCAGTCAAGCCATAACCAATCTTTGGGTATTGTGGTTGTACGGTAAAATTGTAATGGTATCGCATCCATACAACCATCAGTTTTATAAAAGGGCTAAGGCTCATGCCTTAACATTTTCATCACCCAAATCATCTGGTGTTCGGAAACACATGTCAAAACATCTCAGTAGAGTGATCCATCATTCCAAAGTTTTCATAACCATTTTCCACCAAGTATTCCCATCTAAAGTTGATCAAGTTTTATGCTTAGCACTAGCATCTACAAGTGGGGGTGAGTACTAATGAAGGGTGGTAAACAAGTGTAGTTTAACTAAGTTCAGTCTCATGCCTTAGGATGACATCAAGATTATCTAGCTTAGGCCAAATTTAATGCTCTTTATGCAACCTTCAATTATCCTCCTAGAACCTACAAATCAGTTAAGTAGACTCTAAGTAATAGCTTTGATAAAGAAATAAAGTAGAAGCTTGCAAGTAAAAATAGGATTGGGTTATCAAGTGGGTATGATCATATATGCTTAAGGCACATAGTTAGCATGGTAACAAGCAAGTATTTGCTTGCATAGGTATCAATATAAGCTTGCTAAGTTAATAGCTTGCAAGTATTGGCTTGCATAAGTAGAGTATCTTGCAAGTGTTAGCTTGCCTTGTGCAGAGAAGTGGTTGATGTTCTCCTCGGCTTCTTCTTCGTAGTATCCTCCTTCCTCCTCGTATCCTTGGTCGGTACTAGCGTCTATGAATAAATACGAGGTACACAATCACCAAACAGTACTTAACTACTTTCAGTCATCACACAAAAGGGTTCTATAGATGATCTAGCATCATCACTAATATTACAAGATTAAAGCATTTGTCTTATTGATTTTATTTTTAGAAAAGTAATTTCTACTCATTGAAAAACTACTTAAGATTTAATATTCTCCAACTCAAACATGGGATCATGTTGACACATGTCATCACCACATATTTCAGTACATGGGAATGTGATTTAAAGTGGTGTCACAATTTAATAAGGTTTAACCTTTTTATTTTAAATCATTAAAGTGGCTAGAAATGCCTATGTGGCATTCTTTTATTACTTGAACATTATTTCTGTAAGTAAACCCATATATTTTTATATATTCTGAAAGGTATGATCAAATGTGATTTTTGAGAGTTGGAATCAACTCAAAAGCTATTATGGTTTAAATTTGAAAAATGTTTGAATGCAGAAAAGCTTCTGCCTTGTTATTTTTACCAAGGTTGATCTATAGATCCAAATGATTTGAATCCAATCGGCTTGGATTAATCATTTCAATACCTTTCTAACAAAATTGGTTTCATTCAATTTGGTTCACTGAATCGAGCTGGGTTGATTTTTAAAACTAGGTATAGAACTGAGTTTGAATGTAAATAGAAAAAGCTAAATTCAAATGAGTGGGCTGCGTTAGAAGGGGTAATGGGCCGGCCCAGTGTCACTCCCGCAGCGCGGGGCGCAACTGACAGGGGGTCTACTGGTCAGTGGATCTTTAAAATCGAAGAGGTACGGGGCGATGTGGTGCGTAGGATTAGAATGAAGATCGACGGCTGAGGGTCGTCATCGACGATGAATAGGTCCCCGGCGAGCTCGAACCCTAGTGGCTCAGTGGGGGTGCATAGGGGGCATACCGGGGCTCCATTGACGACGGCGAGGCGGGCAAACGACGAAGTCGACGACAGCGAACTCAGGGGTGGTCGCGGCAGCTCCTGGGGTGGTCAAAATCAACGGCTCCTCTTCTCCTCTGCAGCTGCAAGCTCCGGCCAAATTCCGGCGATGCGCTGCTCGCCTTGCTCCGGCTAAGGGGTGGAACGATCAGTGAGGTGAGGGGAGTGAGATGGTGTGAATAAATCGAGCTGGGATCGTCTACTTTTATAGGCTCGATGGCAAGACCGAGAGGGATGGGCAGGCGACGGTGGCGACACGGCTACGGGCGGCTAGAGGCATGGCTGTGGTTGGCGATCGACGGGCGGTCTCCTGGCGATGCTCTAAGGTTTAAATGCGCATGTAGGGGCGGTGGAAAATGGTTGGGAATGCGCAGTGCTCTGCGTGGCAGAGGTGGCGTCTTCGACGGTGAGCGGTGGCTGTGAGGCATGGGACGGCGAACGGGGGTGTCTGCGAGGTTGTTGGGACGGTGGTGATCACGCTTGCACGCGACAAGGGCGGCGCGCGGTCTGTTGGCATGTGTCGAGGGTGGCGCTCTGGCGCGCTCTCGGCATGCTTGCAGAGCAGCTTGGCATGGCTTGGCCATGTGGTCCAGTGGCTGGCAGTGTTCGAGTGCTGGTCAAGGGGTGGCGGTGGACGGTGGCCTGTGTCCTAGACATGGTGTTTAGGCTTGGTGCTTGCTCTGGCTAGCTAGCCATGGTCGGCTGGCAAGGGTTCCTTCGGGTTGGCATGTCATGGTGCAAGGGGTAGGGCTAGGGGTGGTCAAGGCACTGGTTGGAACCGGGGGAGACAAGGGTGATCAATGGTGAACATTGCTTAGATAAATTACTGCTCAAAACAGTGAAGTTTGGCCAGTTTGATTTGTTGTCTCCAAGTGTTTGATGAAATGGCCGCAAGAATTTGAGTTTTGAATTTTGAAAAGATTTTTGGTGGGTGTGCTAGGCCTGTGCTGGTGATACTATGGATGCTTGGGTTTTGAAATTTGAGCTTGTTTGAGTGGTTTTTGAAATAGTGGGATCTTCCCATATGAAATAGATTCAATTTTAAACTGTCATTTAAACTAAGAATTTGAATGTTTTTGGATGATCACAAAGTGGGCCTTGGTACCTTGTTATGATTACTATCAAGGGGTGCAAAGATCCATAAATGTTACTATTAAGTTCTGAAAGTTAGAGATAGCCAAAGTAGGCATGGGAGTTAAATTGGCCAAAGTGACCATTCACTTAATTTGTTTGTTTTGATTTGTTTGTCTTTGGGAAAAGTTTGGGGATTGTTTAGATGATGTTTATTTCACCTAAGAATCATTTTACAAGCAAAGAAACACAGAACCATGGCAATTCAAAAGAATCCAAATTTTGATACATACACATATGAATGCTTTCATATTTTAATTGGACAAGTTTTTGTTAACCCTAAATTTGGTGATTAGAGTTTGATGATTCTAGTTTAATATTTTTTGGATGTTACAAACCTTCCCCCCTTAAACAAAATCTCATCCCGAGATTTGAAAAAGGACGAAAAAGATTACCTAAGATTTGAAGAGATCGGGAAACTCCGTCCTGATGTGATCTTCGCGCTCCCAGGTAGCTTCCTCTTCTGTGTGGTTGCTCCACTGAATCTTGAGAAACTTGATGCTTCGGGTTCTGGTAGTTCTGAAAGCTTCTTCCAAAATATGGATGGGTACTTCAGGATAGGTCAGGTCATCGTTGATTTCTATGGTCCGATGATCAATATTCTTGAACACTTCGGTCTTCTCTGGAACTTCAAGGAACTTGTGAAGTAATGAGATATGGAACACATTGTGCACCGCTGACATCTCTTCGGGTAGTTCCTATTGATACGACACTTCTCCTCGACGGTTCAGAATCTTGAAGGGTCCGATATATCTGGGGGCTAACTTTCCTTTCAATTGCAAAAGCTGCATTCCTTTCAATGGCGACACTTTCAGATACACAAAATCTCCTATGTTGAAGGCGAGGTCTCGACGTCTCTTGTCGGGTAACTCTTTGTCTGGACTGGGCTGTCTTGAGGTGCTCACGAATCTTGTGAACCTTCTCTTCTGCTTCTCGTAGGATATCGGGTCCAAAAATTTGACTCTCGCCTACTTCCGAACAATTCAAAGGGGTGCGACACTTCCTTCCATACATGAATTCAAATGGGGCCATTTGCAAACTAGCTTGATAACTGTTGTTGTATGAAAATTCTGCAAACGGTAGACAGTATTCCCACTTAGATCCATATTCTAACACACATGCTCTCAACATATCTTCGAGTATTTGATTTACTCGCTCCGTTTGTCCATCGGTCTGAGGGTGATACGGGGTGCTGAAATCTAGGCGGGTTCCTAAACCTTCTTGGACTTTTTTCCAGAATCTCGAGGTAAACTGACTTCCTCGATCCGATACGATGTTCTTAGGGACTCCATGCAAACTGACGATTCTAGCGATGTATAACTCTGCTAGCTTCGAACTCTGATATGTGGTCTTGACGGGTAAGAAATGGGAGACTTTGGACAATCTGTCCACTATGACCCAGATAGAGTCATTTCCCCTACTAGAAGTAGGCAATACTGTGATAAAGTCCATTCCAACGGAATCCCATTTCCATTCCGGAATGTGCAATGGTTGCAATAATCCAGCGGGTCTTTGATGTCCCGCCTTGACTCGCTGACATATATCACACTTGGCGATATAGCTTCCAATTTCTCTCTTCATCTTATGCCACCAATATTGCTCTTTCAAATCTTGATACATCTTCGTTCCTCCGGGGTGGATAGAATAAAGGGTATCATGAGCTTCCTTGAGAATAACTTCTTTCAACTCAGAATCTGCTGGTACACAAATGCGTCCTTTGTACCACAGAACTCCTTCGTCGTCTTCGGTGAATCCGGGTACTTTGCCTGTACCAATACGACGTTTGATTCCATCGATAATAACATTTCCTTTCTGCGCCTCTTTGATCTGGCTTATCAAAGTGGGTTGAAGTTCTATGCTAGCCAAAAATCCTTCACTTACTAATTCCATTCGAAAATCTTCCATCTCTTTGTGCAAGCTTGGTTTGTCCTTCAAAATCATGGAGTTCAAGCGGCACGGTAATCTGCTAAGGGCGTCTGCTACCACGTTGGCTTTACCAGGGTGATAGTGAATGTCCAGATCGTAATCCTTGATTAACTCGATCCATCTTCTCTGTCTCATATTTAGCTCCTTCTGAGTGAATATATACTTCAGACTCTTGTGATCCGAATAGATCTCACAACGGTTTCCCATCAGGTAGTGCCTCCATGTCTTCAGGGCTAGAACTACGGCTGCGAGTTCGAGGTCATGGGTTGGGTAATTTTGCTCATGTTGTTGCAGTTGTCGAGATATATGAGATATGACTTTGCCTTCTTGCATTAGCACACATCCGAGACCGATCTTGGATGCATCACAATAAACGTTAAAGGGCTTCATGATATCCGGCATGATTAAGATTGGGGCCGAAATCAATCTCCTCTTGAGTTCTTGAAAACTCGCTTCACATTTGTCGGTCCATTCAAACTTCTTGTCCTTCTTCAGCAATTGGGTCATGGGTCTGGCGATACTCGAGAATCCTTCTACAAACTTGCGGTAGTATCCCGCCAATCCGAGAAATGCACGAACTTGGGTTTGAGTGGTTGGGGCTTGCCAATCTTCGACATCTTTCACTTTTGCAGGGTCAACGGCAATTCCTCCGGCTAATACAATGTGGCCGAGGAATCCTATCTCCTGTAACCAGAATTCACATTTGCTAAACTTGGCATACAACTGATGCTCTCTAAGGGTTCCAAGAATGGTCCTTAGGTGTAGCCCATGTTCTTCTTCCGATTTGGAATAAATCAGAATGTCATCAATGAAAACAACGACAAACTTATCCAGGAAGTCCATAAAAATCTTATTCATGAGATTCATGAAATAAGCGGGGGCATTGGTTAATCCAAAAGACATGATAGTATACTCGTATAATCCATATCTGGTGGTAAAGGCAGTCTTGGGAATATCCTCTGCGCGAATCTTGAGTTGATGATAGCCAGTTCTAAGATCAATCTTAGAAAACACTTTGGCACCGGTCAACTGATCAAACAAGTCTTCTATCTTGGGAAATGGGTACTTGTTCTTGATAGTGACATCATTCAACTTTTGATAATCCGTACACAAACGGTTACCTCCATCCTTCTTGTCCACAAATAAGACAGGTGATCTCCATGGTGACGTACTTGGTTGAATCAATCCAATTTCCAACATGGCATCTAGTTGCTTCTTCAGTTCTGCTAGTTCAGACGGGTTCATACTATATGGTCTCTGGGTCCTGTTCCGGGGATTAGTTCAATGATAAACTCGATATCCCGATCTAGGGGCATACCGGGCAAAACATCTAGAAGTACATCGGGGTATTCACAGACTATCCGGACTTGGTCAATGGTAGGTTGGGCTATACTCTTGTTGCACTTGAATTGGCGAGGTAAGGTTTCAGATATATGCTCGACTGATATTCCGGCTATACTGGTCATGGTTATGGATTTCTTGGCACAGTCAATTAATCCTTTATGTTTGGACATCCAATCCATTCCTAGTACTACTTCCAAACCTTTAGTTCTGAGTACTTTCAGATTAGCATAAAAATCTATGCCATGGATTTGGATAGGGACGACTATGCAAATTTGCCTAGCTTTGGTGGTTGAACCGGGGATTTGAACAATCATAACATGCTTCGGTTTGGTTGGTTGAATCTTACTAGTGCATGCAAATTCTTCGGTGACAAATGAGTGCGATGCACCAGAATCAAACAACACTCTTGCAAGTACTGAATTAACAGAAAACATACCCAGCACAACATCGGGCGCTTCCTGGGCTTCTTCAGCATGCATGAGAAAAAGACGGCCGTTGCGGTTGAGCGAATTCCCTAGGGCAAATCTTCTTCCAGGCTGAACACGACACTGCTGCTGAGCTGGGGCATTTGCATTGGGGGCTGTGGCATTCTTCTTGGGGCACTCATTGGAGTAGTGACCCTTATTTCCACAATCATAACAAGTCACTTGCGACTTGTCCTTTGCTGCAACAGGCACATCATTGCTTCCAGTCCTCGGGGCAGTGTTGGTGTTGGCGGTAGCATTGTTGTTGTTGAACTTGGGTGGGGCACGTTGGAAATTGTTAGAGTTGCCGGGGTTATTGTGATTTCCTCTAGGCCTTGGATTTCCACGGTTGGGATAGGTCGGACGGTTCATCGGGGGTCTGTTGGTTCTCGGGGAAAATCCTAGAGATGGTTCGGGCGATACTTTGGGGGCTGATGGGTTCCTGGCTGATGCATCATGCGACGCTTGCGGTTCTCATTGGCTTGGTTGATATTTCCTTCCATCTGGATGGCAGAGTCGACAAGGGCTTCAATATCAGCAAAGGGGATATTGACCAACACAGTCTGCATCTCATCATGCAAACCATTAAAGAATCTCTCTTTCTTCTTGGCTTCAGTGTCGATCTCATCTGGGGCATACCTACCTAATGACAAGAATTTGTCACGGTATTCCACTACGGTCATCCGTCCTTGCTTCAGTTCTCTGAACTCATCTCTCATTCTATTGATCAAACCTGGGGGCACATGGGTTCTGCAGAACTTGACCTTGAATTCCTCCCAGGTCATCATCTGTCCTCCGGTCAGTGCACGAATGCTGTTCCACCATGCTCTGGCATCTCCGGCTATATAGTGGGTGGCGAACAGAACTTTCTCGTTAGCTTCCACTCCGGCGACTTCTAGGTTGTTTTCCATGGTTTGCAGCCAATCATCGGCATCTAGGGGCTCTTCTGACTTAGTGAAGACATGTGGGTTGGTGTTCTGGAAATTCTTGAGCTTAGATCCATGGTTGTCCTGATTTCCTTGGCCTTGATTGTTGTGGGCCAGCTGAGCTATCTGCTGAAGGGTGGCTAGGTTGGCTTGACGTTCAGCTCTTTCGGCTTCGCGGTCAGAAACCAACATTTGCAGGATCTGCAACATCGGGTCCGGGGATGAACCACTTCCTCCGCGAGGCATCTGAAGATTGAGATAGATCATGAGAAAAGAGGGAAATTTCTAAGGTTCAGGGACTTTGAAAAGTTTTCAAAGTTTGACTCAGATTTTCTAGCAACATGCTTTTCATTCATTCATTCATAGGACACGATACAGACACACACCACAAAACAAGAAAAACAGATGGTTTTAAGAACCATTCTGGAAACTACGATACAGTGGGACCGAATACAAATCACTACGCTAGTGCTCAAGTGCTACTACTCCTTGGAGTCGGTGTAGTTGTCATCCTCATCATCCTCATCGTCATCGATGAAGGCGAAATCATCCTCATCGGTGAAGAAGTCCATAGACTGATCCTCCAGAAAATCGTCATCATCGCTGAGATAGGAGTAAGGGTCTCCACGAAGATCTTATCCGGCATTCTCCCTTTCCTCCAACTGCATGTCTCTCTCGTGGATGGTCTCCTCCAAATCCGAGATATGGTGGCGAAGACGGGCAATGATGCGCTCCTTCTTGTCGAGCTGACGGCGGCGAGACTTGCGATCCTTTGCTAGAATGGCGATGGTCTGATCCTTTGTCTTGATGATGGCGGACTTGTGGTTGGAGTAGTCACGACAATTTTCCAATTCCTGCTGACGATCGTACATCATGAAGCTAAGGTGGTCCAACTGAGTCTTCAGCTCGTGGTGGTATGGGGCTTCCAGTGGCTATCCCATAGCATCACGCCTTGGACAAAACTCAAAGCGGGTACCCTTGATTTGGTTGATACTCTTCCCACACAGACGGGCAAGAGCTTCCTGCATGGCCCTGGCAAGTCCATCGAGCCAGTTGTTTCCTCGCAAGGTGAACTGAATTCCCTCGGCAGTGGGAGGTTCAATATTTCCTCGGAGACTTGCAACAATTAGCCACTGCAGATCTTCTCCTCCTTGATCAGTGAGCTGAGCTCCGAAGAACTCGGGGTGCAGACGCTCTAGAAGTTCCGAAAGCTGGTCCAAATCCCGCTCAAAGATAAGGTCTCCTCCATTCCCCAACTGATAAAACTTGTTGTACTTCACGTCCATCTATAAGAATATAGGATGAGTAAGTTAGTAGAGTGATCAAGTGTGTCAAATTTTATGTATTTTGCAAGAGTTTTTAGGAACATGAATTTTTATGAAAGAATCAAGGTGATAAGAATGGGAATAAGTTTTTGTAAATATTTGCTTCCTTTGGTTTTGAAACTAAGTTTTTGATTCAAACGTCCAGTCTAACTAGGGTCTCCTATGGTCAGGATGGCTCTGATACCAACTTGTCAACACCCGGATTTTTAATCCCAGATGCATTTTATGCCATACCTCGCAATCCCAGGATTACCATTCTTGCGAGACATAACAGAATTGGATACCACAGTACAACATCCATTACAAACCATACATAAGGTCTTACACAAATAAGGATCTCATGATCCAGTTCTTAATACAACTCAAGCAGCGGAAATACGTAATAATAAAGGTAGCGTAGGCGAAGCTCCATCTTCGGGGTCACAGGCAATGTTGACGATGGGAGATGATCCTAGTTGTCGTAACCTTCCTGGGGTCCTTTGTCTTGGTACTCCTATTCATAGTCTGGCCACGGGATTAGCCAGGGACAAAGCCATGAGTACTCTTTAAGTACTCGCAAACTAATACTAACAAGTGAAGGGGGTTTTGTAGTAGGACACTAAGCTCTAGGGTTGTTTTGCAAAAAGCCAGATTTACCTCTACTAAGTTCAGAAGCAAGAAAAGCTAGTTGAAATTTTATAACACCTAAGTGGGAACTTGTATTTTATATCACAACTCTGTTGTGGTCAAGTCAAATTCTCAATCCATTTCACAAGTCATTTTGAAAACATCTGACGGGGGAACAATATGGCCACTCCAACTGTCCATAACCGCGGACGCGGCTATTCGAATAGTTTAACACTCTGCAGAGATTGTACACTTTCACCACAACATTCGATACATCCGTCAGGAACAAATCCTGAATTCACCATACTCAGTATGCGGATAATCAATCCTAACCTTTCAATTACATGCCCTAGTATAAGCACCTCTCCTATGAGTTTGGCCTCCCAACCATGACCAACTGTCATCTTGGGTACTGCACAGGTGGACAATCTTCACAAGGTAGCCTCAGCTCAGACCTTGGCCGTGAGGGAACACATACTAAGGTATATAAGTTTCCAGTCAAGCCCTACCCAATCTTCGGGTATTGTGGTTGTACGGTGAAATTGGAATGGTATCGCATCCAGACAACCATCAGTTTTATAAAAGGGCTAAGGCTCATGCCTTAACATTTTCATCACCCAAATCATCTGGTGTTTGGAAACACATGTCAAAACATCTCAGTAGAGTGATCCATCATTCCAAGGTTTTCATAACCATTTTCCAGCAAGTATTCCCATCTAAAGTTGATCAAGTTTTATGCTTAGCACTAGCATCTACAAGTGGGGGTGAGTACTAATGAAGGATGGTAAACAAGTGTAGTTTAACTAAGTTCAATGTCATGCCTTAGGATGACATCAAGATTATCTAGCTTAGGCCAACTTTAATGCTCTTTATGCAACCTTCAATTATCCTCCTAGAATCTACAAATCAATTAAGTAGACTCTAAGTAATAGCTTTGATAAAGAAATAAAGTAGAATCTTGCAAGTAAAACTAGGATTGGGTTATCAAGTGGGTATGATCACATATGCTTAAGGAATATAGTTAGCATGGTAACAAGCAAGTATTTGCTTGCATAGGTATCAATATAAGCTTGCTAAGTTAATAGCTTGCAAGTATTGGCTTGCATAAGTAGAGTATCTTGCAAGTGTTAGCTTGCCTTGTGCAGAGCAGTGGTTGAAGTTCTCCTCGGCTTCTTCTTCGTAGTATCCTCCTTCCTCCTCGTATCCTTGGTCGGTACTAGCGTCAATGAATAAATACGAGGTACACAATCACCAAACAGTACTTAACTACTTTCAGTCATCACACAAAAGGGTTCTATAGATGATCTAGCATTATCACTAATATTACAAGATTAAAGCATTTGTCTTATTGATTTTTTTTAGAAAAGTAATTTCTACTCATTGAAAAACTACTTAAGATTTAATATTCTCCAACTCAAACATGGGATCATGTTGACACATGTCATCACTGTAAGATCCCAGCATTAGAAGCTAGAAATAAGTTGAACCCCGACGTGTGCATTGCATTCATGCATAGAAAATCCGAATAATTTTCGCGCTTTTTAACAAAACTTGGCAAAGTGATTGAAGCTTCTCTTAGCTTGATGGAATTGAAGTAGATCATGAAGTTGACTGTGATAAGTTTCAATAAGACCTTTGTTAAAATCTCATTTTGGGTAAGAGATATTTGATCTAAGGGTATATCAAAATATACCATAAGTTAAACCTTAATATAATGTGAATTATATCTGATCATTAGGTGATCATCTTATAGTATTCATGATAACCATTCATAAGAACTAAGTTAAGGATATAAAACAAATAATAAGAATGTAACCACTATGTATTAAATCCCATCTTCATACATTCTAAGAATCATAATAACACCTAAATCCTAAAACTCTTTTGATGAGTTGGAGTTGGAAAGAGATTAAGTTAAGTTCATCCACTATATATATATATATCTTTCTTTCTATACAATATTTATGGAACTTATCTCAATATTTGTTGTTCATCAATGTTGGATGAATTTCCATTGATTCACAACTTCTTTAACTATTAGTCTTTGATCTATTATTTGATCTTATCAGAACATCTACTCAAATCTTCTAATGAGTGCATGGTCCATTAATAACCTTAATCTAATATAAGATACTAAGAAGATAATTTCTAGGCAATAAAAGGTAGGATTGATAAAGCCCTGTTTAGCCAACTAAGAACTTACAGTAATAAATGATTAAAGTATTATAATGGTAATGTTTTGGCCACCAACATGGAATGCTTATATTTAGTATAGGTAATACTGGTGGGTAGAACAGTATTGGAACCTTAGTAAAGATAAGTGACCCTAGAGAAGTGTTTGCAAACCCCATAAATATAATTCAAGGATTGAAGTGTAAGTCATGAGGGTTAAGTAATTAAGATGGTGTTATTCATCTTAAAGAATAATCAACTTTAGATAAATATTAGTGATGAAAGATAATCAACAGTAGAATAGTAAATACAACCAACCAAGGATATCAACAGATTATAAAATGCCTTTGAATCAAACTCATTGGATTCATCCATAAGTTTAGAAAAATGATGTATTGAATAAGAAGATCTTAATAAGTAAGTCCATCAAACCAACCATGATGATGGAAAGAAAGAGGTATTATATCTAGGAAAGGAATTCCTTAATTAGAGATTCCAGATTGTGAAATATAATTATATGTTATAGATCATTTTCCTATTTAATCTTGGTAAACAATCAACTATAAATCTTAAATCAAAAACATAATATCCATCTCATAATGTTAAACCATCATCTGATGCTCATAATACTTTATAGAAATATCTCCCAATAATAAATTACATAAGCATATGTCTATTCATTTAAACCATCATCACTTGCCTAAGTATATCTTTATAAGTTCACTTCTATAAAACACTCTAAATTCAAACTTCCTATTAAAAAAAGAAGATTTTATCAAAGACTATATACACAAGGCAATATACTGAATTATTAAATCTTAACTCTTAAAAGGAATCAAAGCTTATACAAACCCTAAAGCCAAGGGTAGTACTAATAATTTAAAAACCCTAAACCTATTTGTTTATCACAATGGAATATATACAGTTCATTTTCTAAATAAATGGGAATTGTAATAACCATGTCCTTATCCTTCATGATTCTCATGCAACAAATAATGATCCAAGCTCATGATACATATAAAATCTATATTCAAACTATGAGCCAATCAGAGTTAAATCTATAAACAAATAAGAAGATATTATTTAAGAAATTCCTAATTAAAATTAGAAGAGAAAAATAATAAGAAGAAGTTTCTTCCAATTATTAAAAAAGAGTTCTTATTGAGTAAATAAAGGAAATATAAAAATAAGGCATAATAAAAGTTCACAAAGGTTACCAAAAATATTTTAATATTACTGCAAATGTCCAGAAAATAAATCATGTAAAGAAAGGTTCAAAATCTATTTCAAATTCAAATCTAAAAAGGAAAACAGAAAATAGAAAGAATAAAGAAAATAAAAAATAAACTTGGCCGCAGCCCAATACCACTATACCTATCTGACGCCTAGGTGCAGCCCATAACGGCCCAGTATCCAGCCCTATCCTTTTCCATCCGAGACTGACAAGTGGGGTCAGGAAAGGACCGCGGGTTGAGCTAAATAAAACGTTAGGGGGTTATCCGTAAAATGACCATCATCGTCATCATCATGCACATAGACAGCTCGCTGGCGGAGCTCGCCGCCGCCCGATGCTGTCATCGCCGTCATTGCGCCAAGATACTCGCCGCCGCTGCTAGGAGGGGATAAGAAGGCCACCGCGACGCATTGCTTCCATCCCTATCTCTAATCCCTCCTTATCCTCTCAAATACGAGCGAGACCGAACCCTAGCTCGCCGAAGCCACTCTTCGCCTTCGAACCACGTCACCCCACACCATTCTGAGCCGTCATGGAGAAGCGCCATCCTACGTAGATCCTCTGGGTAGAAGCTTGCATCAAGGGGAGCACTGGAGCGGGTGAATTTGGTCGTTTTCCTCCACGGCAGTTCGTCGGAATCCTCGTCGGGAAGCTCAATTCCGGCCGCGCTTGTCCTCGCCAACCACTCAATCATCATCAGGGTGAGTTCCTAAATCTTCCAGCATCCTTGAATCGTTTGATCTCGTTGTAAATCGCTGTTTCACTGTAAGCCACTATCGGCCATCGTCGGAGCTCGTCGAAGCTGAGGCTCCGATGACCATTTCCGAGCGGCGCTGCCACTCCTAGGTTCAATAGCTTGCGCTGATTCGAACTTGACCTATTTCGCTTGTTGGGGTACAGTAGATCTTCGCCGGTGACCACTCACCGACGGCAGTGGTGGTGCTGATGTCATGCTCAACTCATGATCGAGCCACGTCAGCCGTTTGACTAGTCTTTGTCTCGCGTGGTGGATGACATGGCCCAGGGCCCACATGTCATCGACAGTGAGTAGAGAGGGGTCAGTAGCAAAAGCATTTCTTTGACCTGAGAGCTGAGGTGGACAATGGTCCACTAGTCAGTGACTGGGGTTAGCTCTGGTCGTGGTATAAAAAGTATTTTTTGTTAAGAGTTAAATAAAATGTTATAATCCAATTAATATTATTCCAGAAATTTAATAAATGATTAAATCTTGTTTAATTAATAACTTTTGATTTACAATTCAGAAAAATGTGCATAATATATGAAAATTTTCAGAAAAATAAAATCTATAACTTAAAACTATTATCAAACATTGTTATGATAACTATTTAAATAAATAATATTTGGTAAAAGTTTTATAAGTAATAAAACTTTAATAATTCATATTCCTATAATGATAAATGTTTGTAATATAAGTATAATACCAAAAATCTTGGAAAAATGAGAATTCTAATTTAAAACTATAATCATGTATTATTATTTCACTTAATGAAATATTTATTATTCATTAAGTAACTATAAAGTAATAAGAATTATAAAAATCATATCTTATTATTTATAAATCACAAAAATAAATGTAATATACCAAAAAGATCACAAAAAGAATATCTACATATTAAAAATCTAATCTTCTACTTTTGAGTTAAATGAAAATTAAATATTTTAATAACTCAAATCTAAACTTATTTACTTCATTAATAATTCATATAAAGATAAATAAAAATGATTAATATGCCTAAAATGAGTCAAATAAGTCTAATAACCATTATTAGTCTTAAATATTAATAATATAATACCATAATAGTTTCAAACATTATGAATGTTCTTATTTTAGAAGAATCTACAACCTTAAATGAAGATTATCTCTAAGAAGAATTCCACTAATAATAAAAATTCTTTAAAGAACAACTTGTGAACAATCAAATCTTTTCTAAACTATATTAACTACCAAATTACAAAAACTACTACAACACTATATAAATTCCTAAGTAGTTAAGTAACATTATCTTGGGTTCATATACCATACTCACTAATTTATAAAAGATAAATGATATTACTCCATACTCACATCTAGACACCATTAACTCAAGTAACAGAATAACATTCTTAACTAACCTAAAGAAAACATTTTAGATATACAAGATACCAATCTATATGTACAATGTTTACAAAACTAAGATATACTTTAAAGATTAACTTTAGTATACAAAATCTTAATGTAACACTATAAGCATTATTATATGTTTTATAGTTAACTTTGGTCTGAAGTAGTTAAACTATAAAGCAACTCAAGCCAAACTATTTGAGCAGACAAATGACATCATTAACAAACCACAAAGTTTGTTTAGACCTTAGAAGGGAAACCTTTTCTTCGAAGGTTATCCTTTTTGCCACTTTAAATAAGAAACCTCGTATAAGTAATCATATTTAGTATGTCATAATTATGTATACCTTACTCCTACATATGTGTTGTTTACAACCACTCATAAACTCTAATAAAAGTACAACTATGAAACTTATCAAAAGGGACCACACATTCCAAAGTAACCATTTTCCGAATCCAAATCCTAGGACAACATTATTCTCGAGATTTGCACTTAGAACGTGCATCACATTACTTATGCATAAAAGCATATTGCTTCTTTAAACATTAGTCCTTACCGGACCAATGATGCTGATATCAGATTTTGGATCTTATACTGACTCGAAGACCGTGAGTGCATAATCTTGCAATCACAAAAGGCAAGTTCACACTTGCTCATGTCCTTTGATTATTTTCTGTAAAGTATTTTACAAATCCAGTGTTGTCTTCACCTGCATTTGAAAAAAAGTCCGAAAACACCATTTTCAATAATAATGAGGACTATTGATTACTGATCCAGGGTGATCAGCTAATCTATTAAACCCGACAGTTGGAATACCACTGTTCAGAACTATATCATCTAGGACTTAACAACCAATGTCGACAGTGATTCTTGCGCCGTATATTACGCGTTGACCATGAGATTTAGAATGGGACAGAGAAGTTAGCTGTATCTTCTTCCTCTCACATGAAGCCGGATGTGCAGGTCGTGGCTGTTATCCTTGTAGCGTGCATATTAATTGGTAATTCGTAGAGGATATGCAGCATATGGGTGGGAACCCTCAACATCCCACGATAGTTCTGACATTTCACGGTTTGTACAAACCATTGCCGTAATTCTTTATGTGGGCATGGTGTACACCAAGGAGGCATGCGGGGTCGCGAAGGGGGTAGTGATTGGCTTGGATCATCTTCTGGGCCCCACATCATGGAATTGTGGACGTGAATAAGCTGCCCGGTTGTGCAACAAAGAGTTGATCTCTCATGGGTAAAGTAACGCACCTCTGCAGAGTGTAAGAACTGTAACTTGTTACTCCCTGTTCTGGGAAGGAGCTGGAAACGCAGCGGGAAAGGAACCCCATGAAGGTTCTGGTAAACCCGTGAAGGCTGACGGACATAGCTTTTCAGAATAAAAGCAACCTTTGAAGAAATGTTTATGAAAACTTGCATTGCCTACGACCTACAGTCTGTGGCTGTAGTTATAGTGCATCAAACACTTCTTTTCTAGTGAATTTGTTGAGTACGCTCGTACTCAAAGTATCTTCTTAGCTTGCTAGATTCTGAAGCCATTAAAACGATGACTACATCAAGATATACTCCAAGACTTTTCAAGACCGGCTAAAGATCTTCAATGAAGAAAAGGAAGTCAACATATACCTCAACTCAAGTGAAGACGAAATTTACCAAATAGATAGGGATATTATCTCTAGCCAAAGAACCTATTTCTGTAGAGTGTGGCAATAGCAGCAATGCCAACCTCTTAGTCTAAATATTAGACCTAATAATATAATCGTTCTGGCGTTGTTTAACTTTGATTCTTCTCCGTAAGAAGTTCTTTCTCTCTCTTTAACCTAGAGTGTTCTCTAGATCTTATGTAAAGAGTGAGTTGTAACCTTTAAGCCATATATTGGACCCGCTGTGTTTCTGTTGTGCCACTCTGAGGGATGTAATACTAGTGAACGGTGTTTCATTGGTGTTATGTCAACGACTATAGTATACTACATCATGCAGTGGTATGCTGGGTCACCGCAATCACCACATATTTCAGTACATGGGAATGTGATTTAAAGTGGTGTCACAATTTAATAAGGTTTAACCTTTTTATTTTAAATCATTAAAGTGGCTAGAAATGCCTATGTGGCATTCTTTTATTACTTGAAAATTATTTCTGTAAGTAAACCCATATATTTTTATATATTCTGGAAGGTATGATAAAATGTGATTTTTGAGAGTTGGAATCAACTCAAAAGCTATTATGGTTTAAATTTGAAAAATGTTTGAATGCAGAAAAGCTTCTGCCTTGTTATTTTTACCAAGGTTGATCTATAGATCCAAATGATTTGAATCCAACGGGCTTGGATTAAGCATTTCGATACCTTTCTAGAAAAATTGGTTTCATTCAATTTGGTTCACTGAATCGAGCTGGGTTGATTTTTGAAACTAGGTACAGAACTAAGTTTGAATGTAAATAGAAAAAGCTAAATTCAAATGAGTGGGCTACGCGGGAAGGGGTAATGGGCCGGCCCAGTGTAACTCTGCAGCGCGGGGCGCAACTGACAAGGGGGGTCTACTGGTCAGTGGCTCTTTAAACGCGAAGCGGTACGGGGCGATGTGGTGCGTTGTATTAGAACGAAGATCGACGGCTGAGGGTCGTCGTCGACGATGAACATGTCACCGGCGAGATCGAATCCTAGCGGCTCAGTGGGG